>OY728165.1:974186319-975401319 GCA_963277665.1 Viscum album
TTCAGAAATCTAAAATTTAAATACAATCAACATGAGGAATGAAATGTATATATGTAAATTATTCCTAAGAAACTAATGGATTTTATATAGAAAACCCTTTATATAAAATAATTATTGGTGACTGATGTCCTTCTTTTCAAAAGACTGAACACATCAACAATAAGGATGTTAGAAGAATGATTGAATTCAATGAATTTGATGCTCAACATATACAAGAGATATTAAAGGATAACACTCCATACGTCCCCAAGGAATATTTTTTTCCTATCACACATATATTAGTAAAGAGAAAACTATATTTTTGAGGACCAGAAAGATATGTTTTCCTAATCATCAAGGACTGTTACTCATTATTGGGTGACAATAACTATCCTACTTCTTCAAAAGAAAAAACATTGATAGTAGACACTATAAGATTTCAAAAAGCTATTAATTCTTAGATGAATTTAAAATATCAAAATTAATTATGGATTCTTTTTTATCCACTACAATATCTAATTCCCATTGGGTGAAAATGGGTATTCAGTAGAAAACTAGACATTGATGGAAATGTGAGTATCTATAAAACAAACCTACCATATAACTGGGTTAAATAGTTTCAAGGATTAGACATTTATTCCACATTTTATCCAATATGATTGTTTAAATGAAATAGAATTACAGTTTATAGAACATTTCCATGACTATTATATTTGGAATATTGATTTGAGAAAAATATTCATATAGAGAACCACCTTTTTGATACATGTTTCTAACATAATTCTATATATAAAAATAACATTGATACAATATATAATATCATATGAAGATTAGTGTCCAGGAAACATGGAAAATAATGAATGATGTACATAATCATTATTTTATCCTCTAGAAATACGCCTTTATAATTCCATCAATGGTCACTTCAAAGGATATGATTTTCTAGGGATGTCCATCCAAGGAAAGGGTGAGAAAAAAGTCCATTATGGGGATATGAAAATAAAATTTTTTATATGAGATAATTATATATAATTAAAAAGGTATAACATAAGATAATGATTATAAGTACTTGATTAATTAAATGTAAATTTTGTTTCAACATAAATATGATACATTCATAAGAATATCACCATGATTTATCATAATGGGGTCACAAAAACATATTATTAATGTTATTCACTAAATAATCGTAAACATGTTATATAGAGTGATTAATTTATAACCTAATTTTTTAGTGAAGTATATGGGAACACCCATTAAATTTATAAATTAATGGGGTCCACATACACCAATGATCATACCTAAACATTTCACCAATAACATGTGGGATATAATGAATGGGATTCATTTAAAATTCACTAAGTTTGTAATTTCTTAAAGACACAAACCATTCCACATTTTTAAAATATGTGAAGGGATTTTGGGTGTCATATGTTGAATTCCATAATAAATTAAGTATAATTAAATATATGAAAATACCATTTAATGAATGTAGGGTGGGGTATTCACAATATAGAATATTGGCATGGAAAATAACAGAATGCTTTTGGAAACATAACATGTATACAAAGTGGTTATTGGAATGGACTTAATTAGTGTTAATGTAATTTCATCAATTATATAACATCAATTATATATTAAATAAATTATTATAATAAAATCTTATCATAAACATTTGAAAATAAAAAAAAAGACTTATTATAATGGAATTTATTCAAAAATTATATGTAGGAAGAGAACCCCTACTTATAAAGTGCCATCCATAAGCTTGATAATTCCAATTATAATGTTAATAACTCCATGTAAAGGATATATAGATTGAAAATGTGGGTGGATTCATGAAAATTTGATTGGGAGTGAACAATAATGGAATAATGTGTGGGCATTTATAGAAATAGATTGGGGAATTGTTTTTAAATTTGTAGACATATATTTTGGACTGTAATTTATAAAAAAATAAAAAAACATTATAATTATTAGGGTTTTAGAAAATTTTAGATTCCAGGGTTTTTTTTTAATATTTTAACTCATTATTTTTTTAAAAAGATATAAAATATAATTCATGATGTGGAAATTTTTAATAGTCATAATGGACTTTTTTCAAACCTTTAAAATATACATTATGATTTGTAATATTCATTAACAATTTGGAAAATTAATCCTATAAATTTAAAATACATTATTTAAATAAATAAATATACTTCTGGGTGATAATTATTTCTATATTGTATATTGAATGAATTTTATGTCCTTATGATGTCATCATACTTACCGTATATTTACAACATATTTATTTTTAACTAAATATTCAGTTATCTCATAATCATATGAATATTTCCTTTTTTGATAATTTTGATGTGATTATTTGAAAAACAGTATTTTTATATGAAAATATTTTCCCTAAATGATAGATATTTCACAGTTAAATGAGATTCTTATTTATTGAAAAATAATAATTTTTATAAATGATCATGTTTCTATTTCTTAAAAAATCATATGATTCTATAAAAATAATTCATTATATATATAACTATTTAAATATTTTATTATAACTATTTTTTGAAAATAATATTTCATATATAATTTATCAATTCATAAAAATGATTATTTTTATCAAAATTATTAATATAAATATTTCGAAAAAAATTGAATTACGGTTTCCTTGGATGAGAAATAAATTTTATAATATTCATCCTCTAATAAAGTTCATCTTATTTTTAGGGGTATATTAAATGAAAATTTTTAATTTGTGTAAAAACTATTTCAGATCTAAAATAATTTAATCATTAATAATACTCATTGTTTTCATACATAACTCATTAACACACAAATAAAAATATAAAGGGTATAGTGTGTGGTGATGGTAATATCACAATGTGGATTAAAAAACATAGATATTTTAGTGATCTATACCATCTTGAACTTCTCATATAATAGATTTTATTGTGTCCCTCACTTATAGATGTTTGGATTGGTCTTGGTAAGGGAGAACCCTAATGATGCTACATCTAACCATGTATTGATAAATGAACTTCATAAGGGATATTCACATTGGATGAGACCATAGTTTCTCCCTTATATATTAACTATATATCATTGTTACCAAATATATTCAATAATTCATATGATAACATAATAATAGCTACATTACTAATGCTCGTGATTCACAATGGTATTAATTTTTAATAAACATGATGTTGAATGATGAAATTTCTTTTTCATAATGTAATTATCTAAATATAACATGCATGACAAAAAGAAAATTTCTTATATAAAAAACCAGGTCTATTAATTCTACCCTCTTTAAAAATTTCACCCTCGAATGTTTTTTCTTAATAAAACATAATTGGGGATATTTTTCCATTATCAGTTATTCAAGCATCCGTGTAGATTTTTAATCATCTTATTTCTCAACAATACACTTATGAGTCATATTATATTCATCTATAATACTTGTTATATATTATCAAGAATATGGATAATTAATTATTCACATGAAATTTCATGTTTTAATCCCACAACATAAATGATGAGTATATGCATTGGATTAGATATAAACATTCATAAAAGTGACATGTGAATGAATTCATGGAAATTGTAATGTCATGTAAGTAGTTATAATAAATAAAAAACTAATAAAACATGATCTATAATTATGCATTTTTCTAAGTAACATTGACTCAACTTCCACTTCTTTGAAAATATCAAAAACATTTTTCATGGTAATATCTTGAGGAATATATGTTCCCCAACATATAATTCTATGTCCTACCTTTTATTTTCAACTAAATTGTATTATAAACTATTTGAATAATTTATATGATTCTTGGATACCAATATATTGTCCATAATCTATTTTAAAATTTCTAATCCCAATGAATTTTCCTCTCCAACATCAATCCAATAAGTAAGAGTTATACACCTTTTCCATAGAGTTATTCACACATATACATTTGAATACTTGAATGAAAACTTCTGTTATTGGTGAATTTTAAAAAATATGATTTTAGTCCTATCTCATATGAAAATCATGTTAGATATCCATTGTAGGTCTTCCAATATTTAATAGTCCTTTCAGAATTATAATCAATTAGAATATGATAGGTTTTAATTCCCTGTATTCCTATATTCAAACACTTTCAATGTATCCTCTAGTACCAAAAAGTAAATCATGGATCATTGTTAGAAAAAGTAGACATTTTCAATCCCTGTTGTCTCACTACTCCTTGAATATATAAAGGAGAATGGTTACCAAGGGATAAATCCTCTCATTTAGTGATTAAATGGGAATAAATATTTAACCAATCAATGATTTATCATATGGAATTGTTTTCGTTTTATGTATAGGTAAACTAATAACAAAGTCAATAGTGATGTTGTACCACTTATACACAAGTATGGGTAGAGATTACGACCATCCTTTGGGATGTTTTCACATTTAATTCACTTTTTTATATACCAAAAATATTTATATATAATATGTAATATTCCTATTCATTCTATCCCACCAAAAATATAATCATGTATCCTTATACCAATTTTATATTCCATTGTTTATAGAGAATGTGGGAGTTGGGAGCTTCATCAAATAGTACTAGAATTAATCATGGATAATATGGGATAAATATCCTTATAAAAACCATAGTGAATCGTATTAAATGACAATGAACTGAGGAATGTTTATATTTTTCATAGAATCTTTATTATTCTTTAATATATGATATTTTTTTATTTATCTCCTCCAGTAATAATAGTCAAGATATCATATATAAAAGTATTGACAATGTACCTTTACTTATGAAATCAATGCCCTCTTTTAACAATTCCAGGATCAACAGATCTCCTACAGTCCTTATTATTGAATGAACTATGGTATCGTTCCAACAGAATTTATCATAAACATTGTTTAATTTAATTGTTTGATAACTAATAAAAAATCATTTTCATTAATAATCTCCAAACACCTCCTCTGCCTCATGTCCATTTCCATTTCTGTGAATATTTACTTTTATCATTGGTGTTCATTCAATATATCAAACATCACCCCATAAATACAGTGTCTCCATATATTTAAGGAAAAAATAACTAAATCCAACTTCAAATTATAGGTATTTTAATGATTCTTGTAACAAACCAATTATTTATCAATGAAACTTCCTTTATTATGACTATGTCATATAATCACATGAAATCACAATGCAATGAAATATTATGTACTATGTGACATTTAATCAAAATAATTTCACTTATATGATTTGATTTTAAAAAAATTTGACATACAATATTGCGATCACTAAGTTGGTGGGTGTCTGATAAGACAAAGTTAATTTTTAGTGAATAATAACTGACCCTTATAAATAGTAATGTTACCCTTAAAAATAGTAACATGACCTTTATGTAATTCCCCAAAAAAACCTATGGTATGTTCTTCTTTAATACCTTTTATTTAATAGATATCCTGTATTTCATGAAGCACTATTTTATTTTGAAAAAAAAAATTATATGACAAAGTTATAACCTATCCAACAAACATAAATTATCCACTTATGTGTTTTTAGATTCAAAAAAAGGTCATCTAAAGTTGTTATCAGTAAGGTATTTGGAGTCTGATAGAACCAACTTGTTTTTTTGATGGAGAGTAACATACCCATAGGAATATTAATATGAGTAGTTATATGACCCTTATAAATTATGAATCATATTATTATATTATTTTATTAAGGTTATAAGGTAATGAGACATTGATAAATTTTTTCAGCCTGTTAAAATAATGAGTTATATATGTAATATTTTTATTTTTGAGTAAATTATGATTTTATTTAAAAATTAAATAAAAAACACATAAAAATTATTTTCAAAAAATAGAGTTTTTTTAATTCTACATGTCGAAAAATGGTAAGGTTGAAATTTTGGGGAATTTTCTAAAATTCTAGAATTTTTGATCAATAGTGAAATACAGTAAAATACCATATTTTGAAATTATCAGTAAAATACACTATTTATGAAATCATAATTGATTTAAGACCACTTGGTTCAGACTCAAAATCCATTATTACTATTTTTGGTCACATAAATTAAGATTAATCATAGTGTTGATCATAACTATTATAATAATGATCAAAATAATGAAAAATGCCTCCTCTTCTCCACTATAAATACCACCCTCATTCCCCTCTTCCTCCCATGCCTTTCAAGCTTTCATACATACATATGTTCTTCCCAATAATCCTCCATGACTCATCCCCAATTCCGAGTTCTTGTGGTCTCACCAAAAGACAAAAACTAAAGGCCTTAAGAAGGATCTCAAGGATAAAATATCAAGAGGTAAACATCCTCTTTTTTTTCGTTCTTTTCATTCATTTTATATTATTCATTTTTGTTTACTTTTTCATATGCTAGGATATGTTATTAAATATCGCCATTACTTCCCATATTATGTTATAGTGATGAGATACCTGCTTTTATCTCATTAAATTATTTTTTAATATTTTAAGTGACGTCGTTACGCTGCCGAATTTTCATGAGAGATTTCTCAATTTTCTTCTATTTTGAGTTCTTTTATTTTATACTTATTTCTCCATATCCCCTCATCCAATTGATATGATAATTCTAGTACCATAAACTAACTATAATTTTATTGTGATAATGGAATATTTCAACGTCATCTCTCTTTTTCCCTCCTCTTATACTAAAAATGAAAACACCGTCCAAGCTGTGTTAATTTATCACATTCAAGGACAATGAGTTCTAAATTTCTATTATTATTTTCAAGACTGCTCATGAATCATTTTTAATGGATGAAACAGAACATAATATATGTATTTTAACTCATTCAATTTTCTTTAATCCTTAACCACTTAAAATATAAAATAATAATACAAAACAAGTTCATTATGAAGAAAAAACCACCAAGTTAATCCAAATGTTTGTAATAAACTTTTAACTAATGGATCATCATTATGTTATATATCACAAATTCATTATAAGATCATTTATATCTCTATAATTTCATTCATACGATATATTAAAAAAATTATGTTTAACCAAACATCAAACGAACTTCCATTCATGAATACAAGTAAACTGATCATGAAAACCAATGAAGAAAATGCTTCCAAAAAAATAAAATTAAACCTATTAAACCCCTAAAATTCCCATTCATGAACCTAATAAGGTTATAAAAAAATAAACTACATGTATATGAGGTTCTATAATTATTAATTAATGCATCTAAATTTTATTATTCAGGTCATTAAAACTAATGAAGAACACAATCGAGCATGAGGTAAGGGGTTTCTCATCTCACTTTCATTTCTATGAGATTTCAATTACTTTCCACTTATTTATTGTATGTAGTATATATTTACTTTCATTTGGAATATAATTAAATTATTATCCTTATATTCATGGTATTATGTGATTAATTTTTTGATTATTTACTTTTTTTCATATGATTCTATTGATTACAATATGGTAAGGGACTTTGTCTCAATTTCAATTTCATTGAGACCTAATTGGTATTATGCACCTAATATTTATTACGTGATGTATCTACTAAAAATTTGTGATAATTTTTCATTTTAAATTGTAAATATATTATAATTCCATATTCTGGTTTCATGGATATGAGTATTTTCTTAAGCCATATACCCTTTTACATATGGTATTTATTTGGAAAGCTATTTTAACTATAGAAATATTGATGAATATTTATTCTATACTCTATATCGATATTGAGAAGAAATATTTTACTTGTATTAAATCGATTTATAATTAATTATTTGGACTTTCAGTGGAAAGTGGGCCCTGCTATATCCCCTCGATGCATCGACATGTCTCATGAGACACATCAGTTAGCGATAAACCCGTAGAGTTTGTATCCAAAACTCATACTGGTTTCTACCCAAAAACTTAAACAATTTTGAAGTTATTGTTGTATCATATTCCAGATAAATTATTTAATGTTAATAATCATTCTCTTTATTCATTTTTAGTTATTACTATCCATGAGGTATTCATTAAGAAAAAATCTATGGATTCAGTTCCATACTCAGTTTATTAATTGCATGTGTTTTCCATTTCAATGATCATTAATTCATTATTCCTCTATTTTTATCCCTTACTAAGAATTTGAGCTCACCACTTTCATTTTTTTACCATCAACTGGTCATGAAGAGGACACTATTTATTGAGTTTCTGTGGATACCGTTTTTTAATTTTGTTATGTATTGTGTTTTGTTACCTTTTCCAATGTAATTTGAGTTACATATATGTATATAGTTTCATAAATACTACTAAATTGATAATTACCTTGGTATTTAAATCATATTACCTATTCCAATGTAATAAGTAATTCATCAGCTCTAGTCTAGAGGGGTCCGAGCATTTCAGTTCGTATTAGAGAATGTTTAGAAGAAAACATGAAAACTATATTAGAAAATGTAGATTGTGGAAAAAATAACTATGGTATTATTTGAGGACAAACATAAAAGAAAATCCTATAATTTTTGTAAGGAAAAGATTATGTGGATAATTATTACAAATATATCTCTATGTGGATACAAACAAGTAGAGGTGGATCATGGAAATATGTAATTAGGAGTGAAAACTATGACAAGGAGTTTTAGGCATGAACTGGGGTATCCTGGTACATAAAAATGAGCCTTGATGCACTCTTGGTATTGAATATCCCAAGGGATATTATTTTGATAATTCACATATTCTTTGCAATCCATTATGAAGTATTTTAATGTAAATTTTTCCTAAGAGAAAACATACTTATGAGATTAGCTATGCATAGAATTTTAATTTATGCTAAGAACATTTATAGTTGAGATTATAAATAATGATTCATAACATAATCTGGTGTATTCCATTATATAGAGATAGATCCAAATGGAAAAAGTGGAATTAATACCTGTGGGAAATGTATGTATTTCCCCACTGAGAAAGTCAACACAAAAAATGTTAGATAAAATCAGATCATGACCATATTGAGATAACATACTCAAGTTGTGAAAAATTTCCATGATACACCTTTGTTGGATCATTTCATGTGGAGGAATCCTGAATATTTTAGTGGGACTACTAATCAAGTGGTAGATGAGCAGTGGATCAAGTCCTTTGAAAATATATTCATGTCATTATGATGCAATTAAAATGGAAAGGTAATGATGGAAGTATATTGTCTCAAGGGTGATGCTAATAAATGGTGGTCCTTGATCCATAATACCACTCAGGATGAAGAAATAAAAGATATATAATGGATAACTTTTAAGGAAATATTCTTCAAAAAATATTTCCCTCATGAGTAACGAACTGAGATGAAGATGAAATTACATACCTTAAAAAATGGTAGAAAACAGTGTTGGGGAGTATGATGAACCTTTACAAGGCTAGCCATGTACGTCGTAGATTATATATTGGGCTTGAAATACATGATTTATCATTTATTTTATGGTTTTAAGCCAAGTATTTAAAAGGAATTTCCTTCTCAAAAAATTTCTTCATATGATGAAATTGTACCAAGTGATGTCAAAAAATAGAAGGAATTTGCTTGATAAATGTTTTTCATTGGAAAACAAGATAATATGTGATTCTCTGATAAACAAAGAAAAGTTGAATCACAAAATAGGAATAAATAAAAGAAGAAATTCCCATTTTTAGAAAACTATGGAAAGAATCATCTTGATAAATGCTTAAAAGGCATGTGAGTCTGCTATAAGTGTGGAGAAAAGGGTCATCAATCTAATGAATCCAAGGGGAAGAAACAAGTAGATGATTCTCAATGGTACAATTATATAGTGATGGGACACTATGAAAATAATTTTCCTAAGAGCCAAGGAAAATATCCTCAGAATTGGCTATGATAGATAGGGAAAGCTTATGCAATTACAACTGCGGAGGTTTTAGTTCTTAAGGATGTGGTGGCAGGTACTCTAACTGTTTCCTCGAACATAGATAATGCATTATTTGATTCTGGATCATCACATTCCTTTATATCATCCCAGTTTCCATGATAACTAGACAAGTCCAATTTGATTTAATAAAGGATTTGTCAGTCAACACTCCTAGTGGATGTATCATTGCAACAAAGGCATCTCGATTAATTCCCCTCATGACACCTAAATGTTCTTTAGTTGCTATCCTTATCATCATTCCAATGATTTACATTGATTTAATTCTCAATATGAATTGGTTATCAAATTATGATGTGAAGATATATTGCAAGAAGAAGGAAGTTACAATTTTTAAAATGGTGTAGAATCTCTTATATTTGGAGTAGAAACATTGCCATATGATTATTCTATAGATCCACCCAGAGTAGCTCTACTTAATGAAATTATTAGAGAGTAAGAGAACCTCATATCTATGGGAAAGGAAAGAAATATACAAATTTATGATGTGTATATAGTGCAAGAATACATTGATGTATTTCTAAAGGATTTACCTGGACATCCTCCAGAGCGGGATGTTGAATTCTCTATTGATTTAATTTCTAGTGAAATACCTATATCAAAGACTCCCTACAGAATGGACACTATGTAATTAGTGGAGCTAATGAAATAACTATAGGAATTGAGTGACATAGTATTTATTCAACCTAGTTTTCCTCTATGGGGTTCCCCTGTACTATTTTTTTTCAAAATAAAGATGGATCCATGAGGCTATGCATTGATTATAGGTATCTCAATGCTATTAGATTAATGAATAAGTATAATCTATCACGAATGGATGATTTATTTGATCAACATCATGGAGAACAATATTATTCAAAGATTGACCTTCGATTTGGATATCATCATCAGTGTGTGAGGAAAGAAGATATTCCAAAGACGGCGTTTCATACTAGGTATGGGCATTATGAGTTTAGAGGGATGCCTTCTAGACCGAATAATGCACCCTCTATTTTTGTGGATCTATTGAATAATTTTTTCAAGGAATATCTTGATGACTTTGTTGTAGTCTTTATTTTTGATATCCTGGTATATTCAAAAATATATGAAGACCATGAGAATCACTTGAAAATTATTATGAAAACTCTGAGAAGAAATGAATTATAAGGGAAACATAGCAAGTGTGAATTTTGGATTCAATCTATTTCCATCCTTGGAAACATTGTCTCTAAGGATCAAATTTCTGTTGATCTTATAAAGACAAATATTGTTCCAGAATGGCCAAATCCAACGAACATAGCTGAATTACATAGTTTTATTTGTTTAGTAGGCTATTATTGGCATTTCATTCAGAACATCGCCCATTTATCTAACTCATTGAACAAGCTCACACAAAAAGGGTTAAGTTCGTATAGGCAATGGAATATGAAAAATGTTTTATAGAATTGAAGGGAATAATATTGAATGGTCCATTCTTGAATCTACCATCAGGGAATGAAGGATTGGTGATCTATAGTGATGAATCAAAGATGGGACATGGTTGTAACATTATGCTAAATGATAAAGTGATTTCCTATGCATCTATTCAGCTAAAAATTCATGAACAAAACTATCCAACTCATTATATTGAGTTATTAGCGGTAATATTTGCTCTGAAAATTTGGAGACATTGCCTTTATGGTGAAAAATAAGAGATACATATGGATCATAAGTGTTTGAAATATATCTTCTCATAGTTATAACTCAACATGAGACAAAGGAGATGGATTTAACTAATCAAGGATTATGATTTCATAATAAACTACCACACATGGATGGAAAATAAGGTTTAAGATTCATTGAGTAGAATGGACCACAGAATTCTAAACAAAATGAGAGTTGACAGGGATCCTATGTTCATGGATATGGTAAAGATGGATATTGGACTTATCATGGAAAATAAAACATCACTGCTTTTTCAAATGGTTTCCAAAACTTCTTTACTAGAAAGGATAAAAAGTTCTTAGATTAATGATGAGGAGTTTCAAAAAATAATTAAAGCTGTAAATGATGGGAAGTTTATTGACTTCGTGTATGAAGGTGCCCTTTTGAAATTTGGAAAGAGGCTTTGTGTTCCTGTAATTCCTAAGCTAATGAGGGAAGTATTGGATGATGCTCGTAGCTCTAATTTAACTATACATTTTAGTAGCACAAAGATGTATAAGGATATAATGGAACATTTTTGGTGAGACAGCATGAAGAGGGAGATTGCTGATTATGTGTCGAGATGTTTTGTTTTCCAACAGTTGATTATTGGAAGACAACATCCTCTAGGAGTATTGCAACCCCTTCTTATACCTTTTTGGAAATGGGGGGATATTACAATGAACATTTTCTTGGGGATACCAAATACTCCAAGAAATCATGATGCGATATGGGTCATTGTTAATCATCTTACAATATCAGCACATTTTCTTGATATGAGAGAAGATTTAAAACATGAACATTTAGCCACAAAATATATTAATGTTGTTGTAAGACTTCACAATGTACCCTTATCAATTGCTTTTGATCGTTATCCATGTTCTACATCCATATTTTGGAAAAGTATTTACAAGGCCCAAGATACTGATCTTCGTTTGTGCAGTGCCTACCATCCCCAAACTGATGGAAAATTAGAATGGATTATTAAAACATTGGAAGACATGTTGGGTTCTTGTTCACATAACTTTCAAGGTATGTGGGATAATTATTTACCTCTCGTAGAATTTTATTATAAGAATAGCTTCATTCAAGTATTCATATGGAACCATATGGAGAATTATATGGAAAGAGATGTCATACACCAACTTGTTGGGATGATGTTGGTGAAAGAAAGCTCGTAGACCCAGAACTTGTTGAAGAAACAATGAAAAAGGTGATGATTATCCAAACCCATATCAAAATATATCAAAGTATGAAAAAGAGTTATGTTGATTACTGTATGAAGGATTTGAAATTTTAAGATGGAGATCTAGTTTTCTTAAAGGTATCTCCATGGAAGGTTATTATATGATTCAGTAAGAAGGGTAAATCTAGTCCTAGGTACATCAAACCTTTTGAGATTCCAGATCGAACTGGAGGCATAAATTATCATTTGGAAATGACGCCAAGTCTCTCCAATGTTCACAATTTGTTTCATATATGAATTTTATGAAAATACATGCCAAACCAAACACATGTACTAACATATGAAGAAATTTAACTTGAGCCCAATCTGTCTTATTTTGAATAGCCTGTCAAGATTCTTCATACGAGGGAAAAAGTATAGAGAAAGTAGACAACTCATCTAGTAAAGGTTCATTGGAGGAACCATAATATGGTGGAAGAAATGTGGGAACCTGAGGATGTTATAAAGAAGAAACATCCACATCTTTTTAGAGGGATTTATACATAAAATTTCTTGGACTAAATTTCTAAAGGAGGGAATAATGTAACGCCCCAGAAATTTTATGGTATGCTCTT
Source organism: Viscum album (assembly GCA_963277665.1). Classification (NCBI taxonomy): domain Eukaryota; kingdom Viridiplantae; phylum Streptophyta; class Magnoliopsida; order Santalales; family Viscaceae; genus Viscum; species Viscum album. The sequence goes on from OY728165.1 coordinate 974,199,678, forward strand.
CTTAAATACCCTCTACTAATGAGATAACCTATATTACATGAAGAACTAAGTCTATATGAAATAAACTTTACAAGATAAATTTATAACCATTCCATTAAAATTAAATTTTCCACTTCTGTGTTTTGAGTACCAAAAAATGGTCATCTACAATTGTGATCAGTAAGGTATTTTGAGTCTGATAGAACCTACTTGTTTTATGATGAATAGTAACATAGCCTTATGAATATTAATATGAATATTAATATGAACCTTATAAATAGTGAACCATATTATTATTTTATTTTCTTAAGGTTATAAGGTAATGAGATATTGATTAATTCATTAATGGTGTTAAAATAATTAGTTATAGATTTAAAATTGTTATTATTGAATAAATTATGATTTTATTTAAAAATTAAATAAAAAATAAATTGAAAATTATTTTAAAAAAATGGATTTCATTTTTGAATTCTAAAAATCAATAAATGGTAAGGGTGAATTTTTGTGAATTTTCTGAAATTTGAAAATTTTCGATGAATACTGGAATACATAAAAATACCACACATTCAAATAATCCGTAAAATACAGTATTTATAACATCGTAAGTAATTTAAGATGACTTGGTTCGAACTAAAATGACTTTATTACTATTTTGGGTAACATGAATTAAGAATATTTATAGTATAAATGAAAAATATTATAATAATGAATAAAATAATGAAAAATACCTCTTCTCCACCTCTATCAATACCACTCTCATTCCCCTCTTCCTACCACACCTCTCAAGCCTTGATAATCACCTAATTTCTACCCAATACTTTTCCCAAGATGCTTCTCCACGTCCTAGATCAAATAGTCTCACCAAAAGGCCAAAACCAATGTCCTTAAGAAGGATCTCAAGGAGAAGAGATCAAGTGGTAAACATCCTCTTTTGTTTTCATTCATTTCATTCATTTTTTGTTACTATTTTTAATTCCCTTTGGATTATGTTCTTATATTTCATTCCATATCCCCATTAATTCCTATATTATTTATGTTTTATGAGATACCAATTGTCTATCATCAAACAATCTTATGAAATTTTAACTGACGTCGTTAGGATGCTGAATTTTCATGAGAGATTTCTCAATTTTTCTTCTATTTTGAGTTCCTTTATTTTCTAATTAATTACTCATATCCCATCATACAAGTGATATGATAATTCCATTAACTTGAATGGAATTTAATTTTATTATTCTAATGTAATATTTCATCATTATCACTCTTTCCCCCCTCCTCTTATACTAAAAATGAAAACCTCGTCTGATATGTGTTAATTTATCAAATTCAATTACGACGAGTTCTAAATTTCTACTAATATATTAATTACTATTCATTAAACCTTTTTAATGGTTGAAATAGATCATAATATATTTATTTTACCATATTCAATGTTATGGAATCCTTATACAGTTATAATATAAAATAATAATACAAAAACAAGTTCACTATGAACAAAACCGCCAAGTTAGTCCAAACGTTTTTAATTAACATTTAACTAATGAATCATCATCATGTTATATAAAAAAATAATTATAAGATAATTTATATATCTTTAATGACATAAATATGATATATTAACATTTCTGTATGTTTAACCACACATCAAATGGGCTTCCAATCCCAAATACGAGTAATACAATTATGAGAACCAAGGAAGAAAATGCTCCCAAAACAATAAAATTGAATCGATTAAACCCCTCAATGGGCCATTAATGAACCTTATAAGGTTAAAAAATCAATTAAATGTATAGTAGGTTCTTGGGTTATTAATTAATGAAGCTAAATTTGATTATTCAGGTCATTACAACAGATGATGAACACACTCGTGCATAAGGTAAGTGGTTTTTAATCTCACTTTCCGTTCTGTGAGATTTCCATTGTTGTTCATTTATTTCTTCTATGTGGAATATTTTTACTAGAATTTGATATATGATGACATGATTATATTTATATTCATGGTATTATGTGATTAATTTTGTGATTATTTATTTTTTCTTATACAATTCAATTCATTACAATATGGTCTGGGACATTGTCTCAATTTCCATTTCATTGAGAGTTTTATGGTATTGTGCACCTAATCATTCTTATGTGGTGTATCTACTACCCATTTGAGATAATTTTTAATTTTTAAATTTTAAATATATTATATATCTATATTTTGGTTTCAAGGATATGAGTATTTTCTTAAGCTTCATACCCTTTTATATATGATGTTTATTTTGAAAGTTATTTTAACTATGGAAATATTGATGAATCTGTATTCTCTACTCTATACAGATATTTAGAAGGCATATTGTACATGAATTAAATATATGTATAAAAATTATTTGGAATTACAGTGGTGGGTGCGGAACTCTATAGCCCCTCAGTGGATCGACAGGTCTCATGAAACAAATTTGCTGGCGAAAAACCCTTTGAGTTTGTTTCCAAAAAAATCAGACGGGTTCCTACCCATATACTTAAACCGTTTCGATGGTATTATGGTATCATGTTCCAGATACATGACATCCAATTAATAATAATTCTCTTTATTCATTTTCAGTTACTACTATCCCTTAGGTTTTAACTATGAGAAAATATATGGATGCAGTTTCATACTCAATTTATTAATGGAACATTGATTCCATTTAATCACCATGCCATTTTTATTAATTCAAATTGTTTATGATTCAAGTATTATTGATTCATGCTTTCTCTATTTGTAACCCTTATAAAGAATTTGACCTGAACCATTTCATTGTTTCCCCTTCTATAGGTTATGAAGAGGAAATTATTTGTTGAGTTTCCATGGATGTAGATTTTTTAGTTTTGTTATGTATTGTATTTGTTACCTTTCCATATAAAATTTGAGTTACATATATGCATCTAGTTTCTTCAAGATTACTAAACTGATCGTTCCTTCACGATTTCATTTCATTTAAGCATTCCAATGTAATAAGTATTGCACGGGATCTGGTCTAGAGGGGTCAGGGAATTACACTTATGAATAGTAAATCATCCAAAAGAATAGTATCCTTACCAATGAATGTATAAATTAAATTTAGGAATCTTATAATATTTAATATGACCATATTAAAGTTATTGGTATTTTTGTAAGTCATAAGTAATTAATTTCAACTAATTAGTTAATTTAAAATAAAAGGTAGTTTCCAAAAATTTCTTCATAAATTAACAATTTTATGTCTTCTAGTTTTAAGATAATAACACCTTATGTAATTTTTAATAACATTATAAAATCAGTTAAAATTTTAAAATTTTTATTTTTTAAATAAATTAATATATTATTTAAAAATTAAATTAATCATATTTAAAAAATTATTTTCGAAAAATGGATTTTCTTTTTGGATTAAACATGTAAAAAAATGTTTATGGTGAATTTTTTGGATTTTTTTGAATTGCATTATTTGTTAGTCAATGGTAAAATACATTAATTTTCAGTATAAATACATTATATTTTAAATCCACTATTCATTAAATCACGAGTGATGTAACCACCAAAATCTAGAACTCACAAGAACAAATTACTATTCATGGTCATGTAATAATCTCTATTTCTTATCATTTGGAGAAATAATAAATTTATGAATATAACATTGAGAAATCCCCTCTCCCCCAATATAAATACCACCCTTAACACCGTCATTACTTCACACCCCTCATGCTTAAATCCTTGTAAAAATAATGCCAAAATTTTTTCCATATCCCCTCCCCCACGTCCAACATCCCTTGGTCTAATTAAACGGCTAAAATATCTTCCCTAAATAGGCTCTCAAAGTTGATAAACACGAGAGGTAAATTCCTCTTTACAATTATTTTATTTTCATCAAAGTTATTTTCTTATATTTTTTTCTTTCCTAACCCCCCTTTTCCAAAATTTTCTGATAAATCTGGTAAAATATATGTAATGGAATTCTATTATTCTAATGGGATATTATATCATAATATCTTCTTCCTCCTTCTTTTATACTATAAATTAAAACACCAACCATGATGTGTTGAATTATCACATTTTAGGACGACTAGTTTTCAATTTGCATTACCATCTTCTAGACTGATCATGAAACCCTTTTTATGGTTGCATCAGATCATAATATATGTATTTTAACATATTAACTATTCTAGAATCCTTATAAATTTATGATGTAAAATAATAAAAAAATTAATTGTGAGAAAACTCACCAAGAAAATCCAAGTGTTTATCATTAATGTTTTATATAATGGTTCAACATCACAAAAAATAACTAAATGAATTTTTTAACAATGTAATATTCTGGATGTTCACTAATTTCATATAAATTTAATTTTGGACAACAAATTTCATCAAACATGGGTATAAAAACAAAAATATTTGTGAACCAATCATAAAAACAACGGATGAAAAAAAGACCTAGACAATATAGTTGAACCTCATAACCATCAAAAAGGGGATGAATGAACTCAAAAAGGTAATAATAAATATGTTACAAGTAATATAGGTTCTATAACTAATAATTATTTCACCTATTTTTATTATTCAGGTCATTGTGATCATTTGAAGATCACCATCAGAATTAATTTAAGAGATCCTCTCCATCTCACTCTTATTCAGGAATGTCATCTATGTTACGTCGTTTTATGTGTACTTCATAAGGATGGGGAATAATTACCCCCCTGCCTTATATTTAACACTTGATCTGTAAAAGTAACGAAACCCATTTTTCTTTCATTAATCCCTCCTAGGTACACCCGAAACAATTTCGATATTCTGAAATTGATTCTACCCGAACATACATTATTCCTACATGTTACTCTATGTTTTTTACTGAATTGTAGTTTTCTTTTCTTTTTTATGTACAACTTTTACATTTAATTTTTATTCTTCATACTCATGTTTCATGATCTATCCCTCATGATTTTTTGTGGATATACATGTTTTTAAATTATTCCCTCAATACTATTCGATAAAGAAACTTGTTTTAAGGGAACTTTCTGAATTCTTACCCATCATCATTTACACTACACAATCTATTTTAATACACCATTGTATTTTTAAAACCAAACATTCTATTTTAAAATCATTCTTGGTTCAATTATGGTTTTATATGAATGATTATTCCCTTTTTTTAAAAATGACCATTGATATTTTCCTTTAACCGCACAATAAAGATTAAATTATAATGTTTCCTTAAAACAGTATTTGCATTTTTTACTTCTTGTTGAAATCACTTATCATTAATTATAATTATATTTACCTATAATAGTCCATAAATTATCTCATTCCATTCCTTCATGGACACTTTTATGATACATTTATTTTATATGACTTATATCACAATTATGATACCCTATTTGTTCTCTAGATAAAACTTATGTTCATATATGATTGATTATATATAATTATTAATGTGGAAAACATATTCATGAACATGTTATGAGGGGTTCAACCATATAAATCTCCAATTAATTGGGTAAATTTGAGTCCCATGATACATTACATGCAACAGTCTTGGCGGTTATCCTTGGCTTGTGCTACCATGTGCAACCGTCTTGGTGGTTAACCATGACTTGTTCTTCTCTTTGTGAAATCATCTTGGTCTCATAAAAAAGTCATGTTTTATATTTTTTCAACATTATTATAACTCATTTTTTATATGATCACAGGTTTATATGTTATGATTCAAGGTGTTCCATGCCTTCTATTTTCATTTTGCCCCGCCTTCTGACCCATGTGCAAAAGCTTTATTACTATGAATTTTCCCTTACTCATATTTTAGATCATCCATTCGTTCATATGATCCCATGGGTACCCTATGTAGATGTATGGGATCAATGGAATTTAGGATATCTTTATGAATATTAAATATAGAAGTGTGTTTTCATCCCACGTTTTTAGTTTTATGTACCTTGTCGTCAAAGACAATTGAAATTAAGATCCTTGGTTTGTACTCTGATATATAGTTATTCTTTAATTAGTTAATGTTATATGTAAAAGGATATGGTTTCTGTAGTTGGTATCATATTATTGTCTTGTTGTTATAGGATATTAGGAATGGATCACTTTAGTAAGAACATTAAGGATGAAACTAAGTACAAGGAAACACTCCTACATTTTGGTAAGTATAGAGTAAGTGGTTTATCATCCCAATAGATCCATGTTTGGAAACAAACAGGAAGTGGTGGATTTTGAACAAATGTATATTGTAACGCCATGACCCCAGTTAACCAAAGTCAGTGCCTTATTATGTATCATTGGCATGATCACAAAGATCAAGTCTCGAATGACCGATTAGTTTAGTAGCCTTGTATTTACTGGATACATTCATAATTCTTACATTACATCATAAAATGAAAAACTAAAACAACATTCTTTCCATAGACCAAAATCATATCCCCTCATTCTATCCCTGTATATCAGTCATAAAATACTTCCTCACATCCTGGAAAAAATAAAACATAGAAAGGGGTGAGCTCAGATGCATAGTAAGGATGATAATATAGTGAAAACGTTCATAAGTAATAATAAACATTTAAGGCATTGTATAACTAAAAAAAGGCTTTTAAACTTTAATGTCATCATAAAATGGAAAAAAATAAAATGAAATAATGCCATTTACTTATTAACATGGATATTCTGCTAGTCAAATAATCACATGCAATATAAATAACCACTTTCATAATGATGGAATGAATAATGCTAGACTATTATAACCACATATTCAAGGCCTTGTACCAAGACTACAAATAAGATTTTGTCAAGGCCTTATGACAAGACACTATTTTGTCTCATGAGACCAACCGATGCATAGAGGAGCTATAGCAGACTTCACCCCTCACATACTAAGTCCAATGAATTCCTAATATGAAAATTTTGATCCATAACATAGATATTCGTATTAAAACTAGAATACATAATTTCAATACTTTATCCACAAACCATGAATGATATAAAAATAGCATATCCAAAATCAATCATAACTCATTCAAAACAAATGGAATATTATATTGTAATAGATTAAACTCAATTGAGAATAATGAAGGATATTGACATAGATGAAAAGTATCATCAAAACTATTTGATAGAAATATCCCATTTTTCATTAATATATAAAGGTCACAATATTTGTGAAGAATCCATTTATATATATATTTTTGAATCAAAGTGTCACATACCATTTTTAATCTCTTAAAAGGAGTTTTAATTTTAAAAAATTAATGTTCATATAAATAAACCCTTAAAAACCTTTTTAAAACATGTACATTAATGAGAATGGTTTAGAATTGTAAATCATTAAAACATTTAAAATGATTTTTTAGTTAGAGTTCCTAACCAAAAGAGATACGCATTAATGAAAATAATTAACGTAATGAAAAATTTATAATATCATGAGAATAAAGGGATTCATGATATACTATTTCAAAGTACATTATATACACCATATAAATCTGAATTGGTGTATAACAACAAAGAGGTCTCAATGGAATGTAAATTGAGATGAAATATCTTATAAATACCGTATCCTTAGTTTAAGGATAAATCAACAAAATAATTATGTGTTAAAAATATAAATACACTCAATATGATTGGATATTCTGTGTAAATCAATAAGAGGACATTCACACATATTCTGGTAAAAACAACACCAATAAATTGGATGTTTAACTTCATCAATGGAGATTGAGTTAAAATTACTCTTATCAAGTTCATATCGATGAATTGAGAATCTATAAATGGAGTGATTATGTGTATCAAAATTATATCCACAGAAAGGGAAGTGGAAATTATGACATAAGAAAGTGAATAGTGATTCCACAAATAATCTTGGAGTAAAATAATCATTGAAGTATGCGTAAAGTCGAATGAGTGGAAATTTAAATTTATAATTCCCTTATTGATTTGGTAACTTACGAAACATACAACAATGAAATAAGGATCATAAAATGATAATTTAAATATCCATAAATTATAGTATATTACATAATGAATACAATCATGGGCAGTACACACACCACATGCAATAAATAAGTGGTGAACAATGGGAATCTCACGGAATTAAAAGTAAGATAAGTAAACCTTTAGTTTGTAATTTTTCCATGGTAGAGGGTAGGTTATCCACCTGTATAATGGTGAAATAATTGTTATTTAATTATACAAGAATCATAAAGATTAATATTATATCATATATGATCTTTTAATATTGAATTTTAAATAATATCTTAGTATTCTCGATGTTTCTGGTGTTAATGGATATATTTTCTGTTATATTCTTTATTATGTGAGCCATATTTTTTATGGATGGGATTTATCATACTCATATCCATAATTTTATCATGTATCTTAACATTATTTTTAATTATAAAATGAAATTTAATGTTGAATGGATACGATGGGGAATGAATCTAATCGTGTTTATGGAGACGGTAATCCGTATATACGCACGAGTGACAATATCATTCTTTTTATATTAAAATAATATATAATTGGAAGGTGTATCATATATATAGATTAATTATCATGTAATATTTATTATTTACATGAATAACACATCATTATTATGCCCATCAAAACAATAATGTATTGAATAACAATTACACCACGATGTGGAGACGGTAATCTGTACGTACACACGTATCGTGACATGTCATTCGAAGGATGGATAGAATTATGAATATGGATGTACCATATTTATAATAACATCAAAGTAAATAGAATATACTTGATTTATTATTTTATAATGGAAACAGCAAAGAATGAAGAAGTGGGAGAAGAAAAGAACATGAAAGAGGGTGGTGAAATTATTACCTCTTGTTCGGGTTCTTCCTTTTGATTTGATCAAAAGGGCTCATTAAGTTAGCTTTCGGACCAAAGGATAGTCTCTAAGATGAATTGAGGAAATTTTTAAGGATATTTGGGCAGGGTTTGTCTGATCCAAAAATCTTTGAAGGAGTGAATTTGAGAGAAGGGGAAGTTCCTTTTTATAAGAGGGGTGAGTGGTACCTTATGAAAACTTAGAAATATTATTTTATAATCAAATAACTTTCAGTTTCTAATAGCTCTAAAAAGAATACTTTAAAGCATAAACCTGGGATGGATCGAAAACCATCCAACCAAAAAGTCTTATATAGTTTTGGGTCACTATATTAACTATATCTTTTATATTTAACTCTTAGTTAAATAGTTTGACATTTACTATGTCTCTTTGTATTTTTATATTATATGGTTAATAAACATACTATATACTTCCAAGAGAACCCCAACTGGTTCATTAATTATACACCTATCATAATATAAGTCCTTTGTCTGATCCTTATCTTTTTAGGAATATAATATCAATTAATAATATAATATTTGTTCTAAAAACTCTTTAACTAAAATTTTGACTCTATTTGGTATTTTTCTAATTAAAAGTTTAAAACAGCATTATTACTTCGAAAAAAATTCATCTAACAAAACCTAATATGTCATATTAAACTAGAAATTTAGTGGAATTCATAAAAAGTCTAAAATTACATTTATTTGGATATTTATAATATCAATTATTTGAGTATTTCATTAATTAGGTAATTATTACATCACCATTGTGTCATAAATAAATTAAATTATATAATGTCTAAAAATTATAAATAAAATACCATTATGTAAGAAGTCGTTTTATATTTATAATGATTATTTATAATGAATTTATCTTATGTATAACACAATATTAAAAATGATTTAGTTATAAAACTTTGATTTTAACTCTTTTAACTCTTTTTTGAATTAAATAATAAAAAATGCCCTAATCTAATCCAAGTGGACCAAAGAGGTTCATATTTTATTTCTAATTTTTTTTTGTCGATTTATACTTATCTAATGGAATTAAGAAATGTGTTTGTGTAATAATAATATCATTTTTACCCTTAATTACCCTATTTACATTTAATAGTGGTAAATTTAAGTAAACAATTACTATTCAAAAAAAAATTATTTCTTATAGAACCACATTTTAATCCTTTATAATAACTGTGTCTCTCAAATTTTTGAAATTTAACTCACAGAAGTGGTAAAATTAAGTTTTATGTGAATTTACAAATTCTCCTAAGAGGTGGGTAAAGGACGATTAAAAGTTCAATAAAATTTTATATATCTAATATTATTACCAAATGACTCTAATGAATTACATTGAAAGTATATGGGTATTATATATCTATTTTTACCTAAAATAAACTTAAATAAAATAAATAATTATTTAAATGTGGTTTTAAACTATAACTCAGTGTTTTTCACTATTCATCAAAAATTAAAAGTTTTCAGAAGCATACCAAAAATTCACCCGGAGATAATTTTTATATTCTGAACTAAAAAATGAAATCTATTTTACCAAATTCAAAACATATAAATTTATTTTATTAGTTTAAATTTAATTTATGTTGTCAAAACCAAAAAGATTATTTTTATTAAAATAATAACTACCAAAAGATTTACATTTGTTTATGTCCAATTTCAAAGTGAAATTACTTACAATGACAAACATTGGATTAAATGGTAAAAATATAATATAATTATACATCCAAACCATTCTTATTTATAGTTGAACACTAAAAATTATTTTGATTAAAATATTTGTTTTCAGTTAAAATATATTATTTTTCACGATTCACCCAAATATGATAGTTATCATAAAAACACAAAAAATGTAATGAAAATAAATTCATATGTTTCGATCCTATTGAATAAGCTTATTATTTTAAATTGAATATATAAATGTTACAAATATTGGATTTAAAAAGTGTTCTCCAATAAATGGTGGAAAAATTTCATTATTTGAAAAACACATCTTTTATCTGAAAAAAATGAATTTGTCCTTACATTAATTCTAAGAAACTCATAATATGGATTCTAAAAATAATAGGGTTATATAATGTTCAAAATTTTGTTAATACTATTCATAACCGCTTTTGAACGGCTAGTTTGGTAAGCTGTGGTGTGCTTGAAGCCGATGTTCTGTGTTGTGTAAGTTATTGAATTACATTGAAAACTAACGTACTATGAAATCAGTGGGTGTTACATTCTTCCCTCATTTAATAAATTATGTCCTCGTAATTTATAAAATTGGTCTTGGGAATATAGTGGACCGTCCCACATCAAAAAAAGAGTTAATAAAACTATCACTTTAAAAGAAAGAAAGAGAAGTACAAAGGTCACCCAAGATAACCCATACTAGGATTCCATGTAGGAAAACATGGATATGGAATATAAACTATGTGTCAAGTTCTGATGGAAATGGATAAAAAACATGTTCAAGGGAAATCTAACAACAAGAAAACCACAAACATGTGATGGTACAAACAGTCATTAGTTTCCCAGTAGGAATATCAAATAAACTACATTTTTTTGTTTTAAGTAACATTATATAAATAATAGGAGTTTATTTATGAGATTGACTAAGAATATAAAGATATATACTTACTTTTTAAGTAGAGTTTCATTAATTAATAAATTTATACCACTAACTAATTTTTTAAACGACGAGTATTCAAGAAGACTTGTTCGCACTAGAACTAATAGAATAAACTTCTATAGAATCACATGATCCACAAAGGATAAACTATATATTTACCTTCTCTTTAGAGATTAATTATATCCAAAATGGTTAGTACAAGATCTGATGATCCCCCAAAAGAATATTCCTTTAGAGAAAGAAACACTCATATTAAATTTCTAAAATTAATCCAAAAATACCTCAAAGTTAAATAAATACAATTCAATAAAAAATTGTCTTTAAAATCCCTAAATATAATCCAAACTAATATTGAAATAGAAAACATAGAAGAATTTGGTTATTTAGTCTTCCATGTTAAATTGTATCTCCAAATGACATCAACTACTCTTAAAGTAACATAGTTAAAAGTAATTAACCTAATCACATATTATGTATTATAGGTTTATCATTTCCATAAATAACCCAACTCACTATATATCCACAATAAAATCATAGATAAAAATCCACCATTACTCCTCAAATGAAATCCCATAGTATTCTATTTTCCTTGGTCATATAGTGTTCCCAACAAAGAGAACATCTTCCCAAATAACATTTATCACTTAATCAACAAATCATTTTACTATACTAAGGAAATTCATTTGATAATATATAAGATCTGAAATCAACATATTATTGATCAATAAAATCATTTACCAAAAAATAATTAGGCACACTAACCAGGGACTTCACATAGTCCAGTGGTAGGTGATAAGTCCCAATCACACTCTGGTTGTGGGTTTGATTCCCACAGCTTTGTCTGATGCAATGGGTTGTCACACTCACTGAGTGTTTCCCTTTTTCAAAAACTATATTTTATAACATTACCAAAATGAGATAAATTCCTCAAAATAACCATAACATAATTTAACCACAAATGTTATCTCATACCTTGCATTTCCAACCCAAAATATAATAACTTTTAATTACCTCAAACCCAATGATCATATAAAACGAAATGGTTATTTATCACTATATCCACAAGAGAAAAGATAAATCTTCCTTAAATATCATTTTTAGATGACAACTGCAGGGTTACAAGTACAAGAGAAAATTATTAAAAAGTAATCCCATCAACAAGGATCACTAATACTTTTAAACATTTCTCTATCAATTTATTTATACATAGTTTCTTCTATGACCAAGAAAATATCCCATAGAATAGGGAATTCACCCAAGTAATGGCCATGTACCCTATATTTATAGAAAATTACTATAAATGGAGTCTTGAGACCATTTTTATTTTATTACATATTAGTCTTCAATTTTCCTTGGTAATTATTCACATTATGTCCTTCTTTTCCACACGAAAATCATTTCTTTGTTCCGTTGAGACACATTCTTGGGTGTCTCCTTCCTCACTTACTGCATGATCGAAATTGAGGATTCTTTGCTCCATGATCTACACTACTGGAGATCTTATCTTTAATCACATTTCTCTTCATTGTTGAGTCCGAGAGTTGCTTAATATACTTGTTATTGATCTTATTTTTGGAAAACTGATTTGGCATGAACACGATAACTTTTACGCCTATCAACATTCCATTTTGTTGCACATTTCCACCACTGTTACCACCTTGTACATAATTCTCAATGTTAAAATGGATTCCTTGGAATCTAGCCATTGACTAAAACCAGAAAGCATTGTGTGAGTAACAATGGTCATAAAATCATTTAGAGAATATCATGACACCATATTTTCAATTTGAAACACCATAGTATTAACCAAGGTCATTTATTCTCATATTATATTAAAAAACTTAAAATTGGTTTTTAATGAAAATGTATATTATCATAAGAATATCCCCAAAGACTGTCGTAACCAAGAGTGCAGCAAGGCCCGTTATCGTGCACCAGTTCCCGTTCGAGTCTTGCTCAAAGCGGTGTTTTCGGGTTTAACCCCTAGGTACAAATGTGCCAGATCCGCATCTACCTGCTCGTATCCAGACATGTATGAATTGATTGGAAAACTTACAAAATCACTAAAATACCAAAATTTTAGGAAGTCCCTCTATACAAACCCTCATAGACTATCGTAGGGCTATGTGCTAAAATCAGAGTTTATTTAAATCTAGTTTCCAATGTTTTTACTAAACTTCCTCTGATACCAACTGTAATGCCCCGACCCTAGTTATCCAGAGTTAGTGCATTATTACGTATCATTGGCATGATAAAAAAAGATCATGTCTCAAAATACTGATTAGTTTAGTAGCCTTGGATATAGTAGATACATTCACAAGTCTTGCATTACATCATAAAATGAAAACTACAACAACATTGCATCTATAGGCCAAACTCATATACCCTCAGACTATCCCTATAGATTAGTCATAAAATACTTCTTCACATGTTGGGAAAAATAAAACATAGAAAGGGGTGAGCTCAGATTCTCAGAAAGGATGATAATATAGAATAAACATTCATACATAAGCATAAACATTTAAGGCAATGTATAACTAAAAAACCCTTTTAAACAAGAACATTAGTATAATATAGAAAAAAAATAAAATGAAATAATTCCATTTACATATTCACATGGATATTCTAAAATTCGAATAATCACATGCTATATCAATAACCACTTTCATAATGATTGAATGCATAATGCCAGGAAATCATAACCACATAGTCAAGGTCTGGTGCCCAGACTACAAATAAGATTTTTTCAAGGCCTTGAGCCAAGACACAGGTTTTTCTAATGAGACCTACCGATGCCTCGAGGAGCTATAGAGGGCTCCACCCGTCACTTACAATGTCCAATGCATTCCTCATATGAAATGTTTGAAACATGATGTAAACATTCGTATTAAAACTAGCATACGAAATGTCAATACTTTTTCAAAAAACCGTGAATGGTATAAAAATTACACATCCAAAATCAAACATAACTCATTCGATACAACATGAAATATTGTATTGTAAAAGTTTAACCTCAATTGAGAATAATTAAGAATATTGATATAGATGAAAATAATCATCAAAACTATTTGAGAGAAATATCCCCCTTTATCCTGAATACTTAAAAGTCACACTATTTTTCATGAAGCCATTTAAATATATATTTTTGAATCAAAGTGTCCCATAACACATTGAAACATTTAAATGGAATTTAAATTTTAAAACATTAATGTCCATATAAAGAAATCCTTAAAAACATTTTTAAAACATGAACATTAATGAGAAAGATTTAGAATAATAAATCTTTAAATCGTTTCAAATGATATTTTAGTTAGAGTTACTTACCAAAAGAGAGACACTTGAATACAAAAAATTTAGGTAATAAAAACTTTATAATATCATGAGAATAATGGGATTCATGATATACTATTTCAATGTACATTATATACACCATATAAAAGTGTATTGGTGTATAACAACAAATAAGTCTCAATGGAAAGTAAATTGAGACGAAATCTCTTATAAAGAAAATATCCTTCGGTTAAGGATAAATCAACGACATAATTATGTGTGAAAAATATAAATACACTAAATATTATTGTATATTCAGTGTAAATCAATCAAAGGATATTCACACATATGGTTGTAAAAACATCACTAATGAATTGGATGTTTAACTCAATAAATGGAGATTGAATAAAAATTACTCTTATCATGTTCATATCGATTAATTGAGAATATATCAATGGGGTGATTATGTGTAAAAAAAGTATATCCACATAAAGGGGAGTGGAAATTATGACATAAGAAAATGAATAGTGATTCCACACATAATCTTGGAGTAAAATAATCACTGAATTATACGTAAAGCCGAATGAGTGGAAATTGAAATTTCAGATTCCCTTATCGATTTTATAACTTAATAAACATACAACGATGAAAAAAGGATCATAAAATGATGATGTAAATATCCATAAATTATAGTATATTATACAATGAATACAATCATGGGCAGTACACCCACGACATGCAATAAATAAGTGGTGAATAATGGAAATCTCACGGAATTAAAGGTGAGATAAGAAACCCCTTACATTGTACTTTTTACATGGTCGGGGGTAGTTTAACCTCATTTATAATGGTGAAATATCTGTTATTGAAATATACAAGTATCATATAGATTAATATGAAATCATATATGATATTTTAACATTGATTTTTAAATAATATCTTAGTATTATAGTCGTTTCGGGTGTTAACGGATTCGTTTTCCTTTACATTCTTTGTTATATGAGCCATATTTTTTATGTATGAAATTTATGTTATTCTTATTCTGAACGATATCATGTCTATAAAAATTATTTTTAATCATCAAATTAAATTTATTTTTGAATGGATACGTTGGGAAATGAATCTCATCCCGTTTGTGGAGAAGTGAATCCGTACGTACGCACGAGCAACAAAATCATTCTTTTGATGTTAAAATAATATATAATTGTATGGTATATCATATATAAAGAATAATTATCATGTTATATTTATTATTTAAAATAATTACAAATCATTATTATACCCATCCAAAAAATAATGTATTGAATAACAATTACACCACGACGTGGAGACGGTAATCCGTACGTACACACATATGGTGACATGTCATTCAAAGGATGGATAGAATAACGAATATGGGCATACGATATTTATAATAACATAAAATTCTATAGAATATACTAGAGTTATTATTTTAGAATGGAAATAACAATGAATGAATAAGTGTAAGAAGAAAAGAACATGGAAGATGGTGGTGAAATTATTACCATTTTTTCGGGTTCTTCCTTTTGATTTGATCAAAAGGGCTCTTTAAGATGGATTTTTGAAAAAGGTAGGGCCTCTAGGATTATGTGAGGGAAGTTGAGAGGATATTTGGGCAGGGGATAGACGAGACAAAAGGCTTTGAAGGTGTTAATTTGAGATAAGGGGAAGTTCCTATTTATAAGAGGGGTGAGGGACACCTTAGAAAAATCTAGAAATATTATTTTATAATAAAATCATTTTAGGTTTATAATGGCTCAAAAATGAATTATTTAAAGTATATGGTGGTTATTGGTTTAAAACCACACATACAATAGGTTTTAGACAGGTTGGGGTCACTATATTAACCTTACCTTTTAGATTTAACTCTTAGTCAAATAGTTTGACATTTACCATGTCTCTTTGTATTTTAATATTATATGGTTAATAAACATACTATATACTTCCATGAGAACCCCATGTGGTTCATTAATTATACACCTATAATTATATAATCCCTTTGACTAAATATTAGATTTCAGGATTCTAATATCAATTAATAATATATTTTTTTTTTAAAAAACTCAATTTTTGTTAACTTTGACACTATTTGGTTTTTTGTTTTTTCTAAATTGATAAAAGCATTATTACTTCATAAAAATTCATCAAACCAACCTCAATATGACATATTAAACAATAAAAATAGTGTAAATCATAAAAAGTCTCAAATTTCCTTTATTTGGATATTTATAATATCAATTATTTTAATATTTCATTGATAAGGTATGTATTGCATCACCATTGTTTCATAAATAAATTAAATTATTTAATCTATAAAAATTATAAATAAAATACCATTATTTATTAAATAATTTTATCATTCTAATTAATATTTATAATCTAATTTATCTTTTGTATAACCCTATATTAAAAATGTTTTAGTTATTAAACTTTGATTTTAGGTATTTTAACTCTTCTTTGAATTAAATAATAATAAATGTCATAATCTAATCCAAGTGGACCAAAGAGGTTCATAATTTATTCTTATGGTTGTTTTATGACTAATTATACTTAGCAAATAGAACTAGGACATGTTTTAGGGTGATAATAATATCATTTTTACCCTTAATTACCCTATTTACTTTTAACCGTGGTAAATAAACATAAACAGTTACTATTCACCTGTAATTATTTTTATCTTATTAAACCACATTTTACTCCTTGATGTTATCCGTGTCTCTTGGATTTTCGAAATTCAACTCGCAGATGTGGTAAAATTTTGTTTTATGTGAATTTACAAATTCTTCTAAGAGGTGGGTAAAAGGCAGTGAAAATTTCAATAAAATTTTATATATCTAATATTATTAAAAAATGACTCCAATGAATTACATTGAACTTATATGGGTATTATGTATCTATTTTGACCTAACATTAATTTAAATAAAATAAATAATTATTTAAATTTGGTTTTAAACTATAACATGGTGTTTTTCATTATTCATTGAAAATTAAAAGTCTTCAGAAACATACCAAAAATTCACCCTAAGAAAATTTTGATATTTTGAATTCAAAAATGAAATCTATTTTACCAAATTTAAAACATAAAAATTGAATTTATTAGTTTAAAATTAATTCTCGTTGTCAAAACCAAAAAGGGTATTTTTATGAAATAATAACTAACAGAAGATTGCCATTTGTTTATGTCCAATTTCAAAGTGAAATTACTTTCAATGAAAAAATTGGATTAAATGGTAATAATATAATATAATTATACATAAAAACCATTCGTATGTATAGTTGAACTCTATAAATTATTTTGATTAAAAAAGTTGTTTTCAGTTAAAATATATTATTTTTCAGTATTCACCCAGATATGAAAGTTATCAGAAAAACAAAAAAAAATTATTGAAACTAAATTATTATATCCTGATCCCAAAGAAGAAGTTTATTTTTTAAAATTTATTATATAAAATTATCAAATATTGGATTTAAAATGGGTTCTCCATTAAAAGGAGGAAAACCATCATTTTTTGAAAAATAATTCTTTTATCTGAAAAAAAATGAATTTGTACTTACATTATGTCTAAGAAACTAATAATATGGATTCTAAAATTATAAGGGTAATATAATGTTCAAAATTCTATTATTACTATTCATAACTACTTTCGAATGGCTAGTTTGGTATGTCGTGGTGCGGTTGAACCCAAAGTTGTGTGTAGTGTAAGTTATTGAATTACATTGAAGAACTAACATACTATGAAATCATGGGGTGTTTCATATCTAGGGTTAAAACATGAAAACACCCCTTTGAGCAAGACTTGAACAAGAATTGGGGTGTGAAAACGGGCCTTGCTTCACTACTGGTTTGACACTACATGGGGATATGCTTTGGTAAATTCATGATCTTGGTACAAACCATTATTATTAGAATAAAAAATCCCATAAGAATATATTTCATGAAAAATTTCATGGATGACCTAGAATAAATCATTGGGAATGATAAGTTAGGATATACTTCTATTCAAAAAAATTATACTATTATGTTAAAATTCTCATTTTTATGCTCAATGGCTAAGTATTAAAGCCCTTAAATTGTACAGTATTTTTCATAGTTAATGGTGGGAAATAGAAGAAAATGTTCCAATAATAAATCTGATCGGTAATGTGAATATTTACCTAATGATATGCCTAATATGATGGCAATCGGTTCTCCAAACTTCATGATAGTACCTGCTCAGCTAGCTCAAGTTATGGATAATAACATGAATCATGTGGAACACCCTCGTCCTCCAAAGGAAGGGAATGTTTCCATTGAATCCTTCATAAATCAATGTAATCACATGTTTTGTGGATCATTTGATCCCCTCCATGAGGAATAGTGGATTAACACCATTGAAATGATATTCTCTATCCTCAGGTGCTCAAAAGAAGATAAAGTCTTACTAGTGGTCTACCATTCTGATTGAAAAGAAGATTAGTCATGGAAACTAATCAAGAATACAAAGCCCTAGGAAAAATTGATTCCAAGTATTGGGAGGAATTGAATATAATGTTTTTAAATAAATATTTTCCCTGAACCCTACATCTCAAGATGGAAAGAGGGTTCCTCAGACTGAAGAAGAAGGAAGATGATTTAATTGGGGAATATGAAAAAGAAATTATAAGGATTTCAAGGTAAACCATTGGATTTTTCTTGAATAGATAAATAATTTTGGATCGCTTCTTTAGAATACTAAAGTTAATCCTAGGAAAATTGTTGTCAATTTGAGACTTCAACAACTATGAGGAGATATTTTTCAATTCCCTTAAGGTTGAAATGCAGATCTATGAATCTCAGTTGTATTGTGGGCCTAAATATAAAAGATGTAAAATGGAATATAATGTGGTCGGTTCCACAAATTAATTCCATGATTGAAAGAATCTTGATCATCCCACATGTAAAAATACCAGGAATAAGCATACTGGGAACTATTTTATGGGAACCTGGAATTGCATCAAATTTGTAATGTTAGGACATCTGGTTAAAATGATCCCAATAGATATGAAAAATACCACTAATGTGGATGAAGAAAGGAAGTTTCATATCCACTCTCAACTTGTAGTGCAGTGTTACAACTGCATGGTGGATGGGAATTATGCGAACAATTTCCACAGGCCAATG
The DNA here is from genome assembly GCA_963277665.1 of Viscum album. NCBI lineage: Eukaryota > Viridiplantae > Streptophyta > Magnoliopsida > Santalales > Viscaceae > Viscum > Viscum album. Next base: position 974,219,550 of record OY728165.1, read on the forward strand.
GATATTGGAGGCAATCAACAACAACCTCCAAGGCAACAAGGAAGGGCATATTATATCACTACTTGTGAAGTAAATCTGAACAATGATGTGGTGATATGTACACTATTTATTCATTCATGAATAGAAAATGTACTATTTTCTTCTAGTTCTACACTTTTTTTTATCTTTCATGTTTAGTAGAACTATTCAAACACCACCTTAATATTTTGATGATAAGTTGTAAATGAGAATAGTGAATAGGGAAATCGTTAAGTCCATGGTTTATAAATCCTCCTTATTTATCGTTTTTGGATTGAACCTCCCATTAAATCTCGTCATACATCCTTTAGTGGATTACAATGCTGTCTTTGGAATGGATATGCTATCTTTATACGAATCCAACATCAAGTATCAGGAAAGGGAGATCACTCTTCAAATATTAATGAATCCTCCAATTCTTTACATGTCTAAGATGGAGTATGAATCTTATTTATAAACATTGTCTGATATGTGGATATTAATTCATTATGAACAATCATGTCTAGATCAAATGATTAAGAAAAAGGAGATTATCATTCTTGAAAACATGTCCCTCACATGGGATTACACTGATGTATTCATTAATGAGTTTCTTGGTATTCCTCATAATTGATAGGTTTATTTGTCAATTGAACTTATTCCTAGAACTGTACCTATATCAATGACATCTTGTACAATGGCTACTATAGGGCTAGATGAGATAAAGAAGCAGTTACAGGAGAATATGTAGAAGGGTTTTATATGGTAGACTATTTCACCACGGGGTTCTCTAGTATTTTTCATCAAGAAGAATGATGGTTCAATGTGCCTCTTCATTTATTATCATTGGCTCATTAAAACCAAGATAAAGAACAAGTGTCCCCTACCACGGATAGTTGACGTGTTCAATCAGCTTCATAGGTCCAGTTATTCCAATAAGGTGGACCTTCGTTAGGGATATCACCAGTTAAAGGTGATGAAGGAAGATATTCCCAGAATGCCTTTCGAATGCGGTATAAACACTTTGAGTTTATAGAGATGCACTTCAGAATCTATAATTATGCCACAATTTAAATGGATATAATTAATATAATCATTAGATATTATGTTGACAAATTTGTGATAGTCTTTTTTGATTATATTCTAATATATTCCAAGACCAAGGAGGAACATAAGGATCATTAGATTACTAGGATATGATGTTGTAATGGGAGAATATGAATGAAATGTACAATAAAATTGAGTTATGAATTGAGGAAGTATCATTACTAGGGAATGTTATCAATAGTAAAGGGATATATTTGGACCCTTCCAAGACCAACGAGATTGAAGAGTGGCCCATGACAGCTTCTGTAAGGGATATCTGCAGCCTTCTGGGTCTAGATGGGTATTATCGACACTTTTTTATGATAATTTCATGATTGTCAAACCTAGTGAAAAAGATGAAACAGAAGGGAGTAAAGTTTTTCTGGACGTTGAAATGTGATGACTATTGTAATGAGTTGAAAAAGAGGCTAATAAATATGCCAGTACTCGCACTCCCAACAAGTGGATAACTCTTTGTGCTATATAGTGATGCTTCAAAGAAGATATTAGTCTGTATGCTGATGAAAAATGATAAAGTGATAGACAATTACTCAAGAAAACAGAAAATACATGAGAAAAACTATCTTATAAATGATCTGGAGTTTGCAGCTATGATCAATGCATTAATAATCTGGCAGCATTAACTCTATGTGGAGAGGTGTGATATATATATTGATCACAAGAGTCTCAAATATATATTCACACAAAAATGAGCTTCATAATCACCATCGAAGATGGATATATCTCATAAAGGATTATGAATACTAAATCCATGTTCATCCTAATAAGGAAAATACGGTGGCAGATGCTCTGAGTATGAAAGATCATAATTCTTTATCAATGATGAGAATTGAAAAAGATATTATTTTCATAGATTTTCAGATGACATACATGGGAATAATTAAGGGAGGACCATCATAAATCCTTTCTCAAATGATTTTTCAACCATCCCACATGGAGAACACAAAAGATGAACAAAGATAATACGTGGAAATTCCTAAAATGGTGGAATCCATTAAAAATGGTAAATCCTCTGAGTTCATGATTGATGGGTATAGAGATATAAGATTTCAGTCAGGATTATGTGTACCATTTGATTTAGAGATAAAGAAAGATCTTTATAAGGATGCAAATAGATCAAACTTATCTATCAACCCATGGAGCACAATGATGTATCAAGATTTCTGAGATAAATTTCGGTTGGACAATACGAAGAAGGAGATTGTGGAGTATACATCAATGAAAATTGAATGTCAAGAAGTGAAGTCTGAATGATAGAAGACAATTGGAATGATGAAACCACTACCCATACCAACATGTAAGTGGGAGAACATCACCATGGACATTGTCAATAGACTTAACAGGGACTTCCATAAGAAAAAATTCTATATGGGACATTGTGGATCATCTTACAAAGACAACTCACTTTATATAAATATGTGAGGACTTCTAATAATATCAAGTTGCATGGATATATATCAAAGAAGTGTTAAGGCAACATGGAATACAACTATCTATTATATCTGATCATGATTTGATGTTCATCTAAAAATTATGGAAAGGTCTCTAACATGCTCTAAGCGCTGAACTGAACTTTAGTACGGACTATCAGCCTCAAACTGATGGCCAAACATAGATAACTAACCAGACACTAGAAGATATGTTTAGAGAATGTTCTATGGACTTCAAAGGAGGATTGAACCAACATATTCTACTGGTTTAATTCTCTTACAATAATAGTTTCTACTCAAGCATCCAAATGGCATCATACAATGCACTTAATGAGAAAATGTGAAGAACACGTGAGTGTTGGGATTATATCGATGAGAATAAACTAGTAGGACCTAAAATGGTCGATGAAATGGTAGATAAGTTGAAAAACATTCAGTTACACATCAAGGCATCCCAAATTCTATAAAAGATTTATGCAGACTATCTTCGACGATACCTTGAGTTCAATGTTGGAGACTTGGTATTTCCATGCATATATCCATGGAATAATGTCATGATGTTTGGGAAGAAAGGAAAGTTATATACTAGGCATATTGGCCCCTTCGAGATTCTTGATCATGTCGGGTCTATGACCTTTCAACTAGCACATCCACCTACCATTTCCAAAGTACATGTTGTCTTTCATTTATCCCTCTTAAGTAAGTACATTCCATGCCCTTCACATGTACTCTATTCAGAGGTTGTATAGTTGGAGAATGATATTTATTACGTGGAGCAGCCGGTGAAAATATTGGATTTTAGAAATAATGTTCTACGTCACAAGACTATGCACATGATCAAAGTACTCTGGCGGAGCCAACTATAAGAAGAGGCTATATTGGAACTGGAGGAGGAAATGATGGAAAAGTACCTGCACCTATTTATCATCTATAATAAAAAATGAAATTTTGAAATCAATATATAATATTGGCAGAATAATGTAATGAACCAATGGTTTATCAATAGAAATTAACTTCTTACGATTATGTCTTGTAATCACATGAAATCACAACACAAAAACTACTAAGTACTATGTGATGTTTAAACATAATATTGTCACTTCTATTATTTGATTTTCAAAAATCAGTCATACATGGTTGTGACTGGTAAGATTTTTAGAGTCCGATAAGACAAACATAATTTTTTTGGGGAATAGTAACTGACACATATGAATAGAAATGTTAACCTTATAAATAGTAATATGACCCTTATTAATATTAAATCATCCAAAAGAATAGTATCCTTATGAATAAATGTATAAATAAAATTTAGGAATCTTAAAAGTGATAATATGGCCATCATAAAAATATTGGTATATTTGTAAGTCATAAGAAATTAATTACTATTAATTAATTAATTTTAAAAAAAATTATTTTCATAAAAGGTGTTCATAAATTATCAATTTTATGTCTTCTATATTTATGATAATAAGACCTTACGTAATTTTGGAAAACATTATAATATCAATTATAGTTTTAAAATCTATATTTTTCATGTAAATATTGAACGTAATTAAAAACTAAATTAATCATATCTTGAAAATTATTTTTGACATGTGGATTTCATATTTGGATTCTACATGTCAAATAATAGTTAGGGTTAATTTTTGGTATTTTTCTGAATCACTTGAATTTATTGTGAATAGTAAAATACATTAATTTACTGTATAAATACATTATAATTGAAATCCACTATTATTGATATAATGAATTATGTAAGAACCCAAATATAGATCTCACATGCACTTATTACTATTATTGGACATGGAATCATCACTATTTATTGGCTTGTGGAGAAATAATAAATTAATAAATATAATATTGAGAACACCCCTCCCCCCCCCACTATAAATACCACCCCGACACCCTCATTACATCACACCTCTCATGTTTCAATCCTGGACCAAATTCTACAAAACACTCTTCTCTAGACCCTCATACACTTTCTACTACCATTGGTTTGATAAAAATACCAAAACCTCTTCCCTAAAGAGGTATGCAAATGAGATAATCTGAATAGCTAAATTCAACTTTCTGATTATTTGATTTTCATTCGAGTTATTTTTTTCTTTTTTCTTCCCTCACCTCCCTTCACCCAAATCGTATGATAACTCTAGTAACAAAAATTTACTAGAATTATATTATGAAAATGGGATATTTTATCATATTCTCTCCTTCCCCATTATTTTATACTATAAATAAAATCGTTGTCCAAGATGCCTTGATTTATCACATTCAAGGACGACATGTTTTAAATTTTCCTTACCATCATCTAGACTGGTCAAGAAACAATTTTTTTGATTAAAACTAATCCTAATAAATGTATTTTGTCTGATATGATGTATTGGAATCCTTATAAATTCATTATGTAAAATAATAATACAAGACATGTTAATTGTGATAAAAACCACCAAGCTAATCCAAGCATTTATCATTAATGTTTTATATAATGATTCAACTTCACGCCAAAAAAATAAATGATTTTTATAACCATTTAATACTATTTTTGTTCACTAATTTCATATAAAAGAAATTATTTAAAACTACTTTCATTATACATGTGTATCTAAACAAGAATATAAGTGAACTGATAATAAAAACCTAGGAAGCAAAAGGACCTGAACAATAAAATTGAACCACAAAACCAATCCAAAAAGATTTTAACGAACTAAAAAATGTTATACTAAATCATTTAATTGTAATATAAGTTATTTAATTATTAACTAATAATAATAATTTTATTATTCAGGTCATGAAGATCAAATGAATGCCACCATCAGACTTAAGGTAAGGGATCCTCTATATCTCACTCTTATTCAAGAATGTCCTCTTTGTTATGAAATTTTATGTGTAATTCATAATCACGGAATTGCACATTTTTATGGTTATCCTTCTCCAAACCATGATCTCTATCACTATGTATCAGTAATTTGTAGTTATGTTTTTCTTATATATCCATTTTCACTTATCATTAATATTATCCTATCTTGAAATTTAGTTATGCATTATTATTAATAACCTTTTTTACTTCCTTTTCCCTCTTTTAAGAAGATATTTTATTAACCCTCGTTATGATGTGGGTTTTAAGAAAGGATATTTATAATGAAGAAACATTGATTATCAATCTTATTTTGGGAGAAATTTTAATTAAGTGGGGGAGAATTTAACACCCCATGAAATTATGAAAGTTTATATATATATATATATCTTTTTTGATAAGTTGATTTACACGAAACAAAAAGTTTAATTGAATGATGATATACTATTTAAAATATTTTAATTATATGTTATTACATAGTTTTTAAATTTGAGGGTAGAAATATCATTATTTAATTTATCAATTATATACAAAATTTCTACTCCATATAAATACAAATTAAATAATCACACAATTTTTAGGAATGACATTTTATCCATTAAGAACATGTTATCTTGAAAAAAAAATCTTATTTTCATGAGAAAATATTTTATATAATTTTTAGAGAATTTATAAAATTTATATGATAAATTAATCAACATTTTTAAATGATTATAAGAAAATTATTTTTTGGTTAAATTTTGGTTTTTTTTCTAAAATGGTTGATTTTTCATTGAGTAGTGGAAAATTATGATTTTTATAAAATATCATTTTCATTTTCATATAATGTGTCATTAATAAATAAATATTATCTAAAATTAACATAATTATTATTTAACTATATATAATATAATTAAATTCATTTAAATATTTATAATACCTAATCTTGGTATAAGTAAATCTCTCTGCATAAAAATACATTTATCAAAATATTTTGTTTCATTATTTTTTACAAATTTATATTAAATTTAATATATATAACATATATAATTTAAAACACAAAAAAAATATTTTATAATTATAATTATGTAGTTAAATTTTATAAAATAGACCCCTTTTATTTTTTTCCAAATTAATAGTACCTTTGTTAACATTTTTCACCACTACAACTGGTAAATTCGGAAAATCAATGTTAAAAAAATGATAAGGCCATAATTATTCGTATTAATACTTATTTGAGGAATGAAATTATTTATTTATCGCCTTAGTCTCTGATTTTAGAAATTTAATGGACACTTCTCCCGAAGAACGACTTATATATTTTTAAACGAAAGGAAGTGACAAAATGTCACTCTCTGGGTTTTAGATATCATTTATGAGTTCACATAGTGTAAAAAATTAGTTACGAAAGATATTAATAATATTTTTTTAATATTGTTGTTATATTAAGCATGGTAATTTGTTTATAATTTATATCACTTAAAAAATATGTTAAATACCTACGGAATGTTGATGTTGTAATTATTCAATTAATGGAAAAGTCAACTAAATGATACTAAAAATATTAAAATTAATAATATTTTTAATAATTAAGTTGATCTATAAATCATATACATGAACATTAAATGTAGGTTTTTTGTTAAAATAATTAGTTCAAATAATATGTGATATATTTATTTTATTATTTTAATATAATAAATTATGTCAAAATTGAAAAAATAATATATTATGAAAATAATATATTATTAAATTATTTAATAATAATAAAAATTAAAATAAAGAAAAATGGGGTAACACGTTCTATAAAATATCATTAATTATCCATTTATGAGTAAATAGTTATATTATATGTAAAATTAGAATCTTTTATGATTGAAAAATATGATCCCATGGTTAATCATAAAATAAGATAATTAAGGGCCTAAAAAATATGATAAGGATTTAAAATGAACATAAACCTATCCATTTTTTATAGGTGGATTATATTTATACCATATAATACACTCAGTTAATATTAATTACTATTTTAATGTATTTGTCTATAGAATATTCGCATTATATTTATTTTTTTATAAAATTCCATAAGTATTACTCATCTCGATTATAAAGGGAAACCACTTGTGTCACTTAATTATACCACATTGATCCCTCTAGATCAACCATGCTAATAAAATTTATCTTCTCTATTCCCATAGATATATATTATAGGTGTCTTCCATCATAAAATAAAAACCCTAGTCCTGTTAGAGGAGATATAAAGGAGTTGTTTTGATGAAGTGATAATCTCTCTAACCGATCACTTTATTTTTAAACTCGTCATTAACTAACCCAAAATATTTTATTTTTATCATATACTTGTAAATAATGTTTCCCTAATATTCTTAATTATTATTATGATTATGTAAAAATCATTTTACGTCCTTCATACTATCAAATAAGAATTGAATGTATCGCTCCTGCTTACATACAACTTAATATCTCTACGTAGTGATACAATTTATGTTTCAATACCATATATTATGGATTGGAATTATATTGGGATTAATGTTTATATATTATATTCTTAGAAGTAATTAATCTTCTTCAATGATAATTTCATTTCTACCTACTTATCATCAAATCTTTTGTGAAACGATAACATCGTTGGTGCATACATATGGACTCCCATTTCCATGATGTGATTAGTTTTTCATTTATATATCACATTGATGGTAATAAGGCCGAGTTTTATGAATATATATGATATAATAAATTTTTTAGAAATTTTAATTATTATTTACCCATCCTTTAATCAGTGAGTCAAAAAATGGAAACAACATTATTGTGTACATATGACCTACTAACTCTATGAACGATGTAATTCATTTTTCTTTCCCTAGATTATATGAATGATTACAATTATTTATATATTTAATAAATAATATATTTATACCATGATATATAATTTATAAATTATGGGACAATGATCAAAGAATACGGATCAGGACTTCTAAATGAAAAAATGATTGGAAAAAGAAGAATTTATCACAGTGAATAGTAAATTTAATTAAAAATTGTTAAGAAACATGTCATAAGGTGTAATAAATTAATAATACGTTGTATGAGAGATATATAGTGATGGAATATGTTTATATTAAATCAATATTTATTATAAATAAGGTTTGAATAGGAATGTGGAAAGGTGAGGCTTCAGGTAAATGATTTTCCTCAAACTTGTATTTCTAAAGGACACATGCCATATACACTACTTATTTCTTTTGTGTGATATATATACTACCCATTAATATATTTTATGATTATTTAAATGATAATTATGGGATATATGTATCTATAATAACTTATTTATTTCATATGGATTATTATTTAAAAGTTAAATATGTTATAAGTGTTTATTTAATAATCTCATCGTTATTCAAGATTATTTGTGTTTCATTCTACACTTTGAAATATTTCTCTCCCATGTCTAGGTTTTCTAAAAATGTTTCAATTTTTTTAACTATTCTTCGACAATTTTTTTATGTAATTTTTACTATTTCATTCCTTTTTGATAAATAGTTTTAATTCCATATTTTTTTCAATTTCCAAAGAATGTACTTTAGTACATCTCAAATAAAATATCGAAGGATTTTTTTAACCTATTAAACATGAGATTATTCTACCTCTATCAGGATGTCTTTATGATTTGAATATTTTTTTTAAAATTTTATATGTTCATTTTCAATGAATAATTATTGAGTATCATGTGTTGAATTTTTTTATTTATAAAAGTGATTTTAATAGAAATATCTATTTTGATACTCAAAATTGTTTTTCACATGGGTTTAAAAGAGTTTTTCATGAGTTATATTGATTATATAGTCCTTGGTCATTGTATAAAAATGGTTGAACCCCATCATAGATCAGGAGTGATCCCATTAAAAATTATACTATGGGTTATCCTAGATTTAACTCCTATTAATTTGGTAATAGTGGGTAACTCTTGAGATAAATATGTTATGCGTATACCTAATTTAATGTTCACAATATTATATGTCGACCAAGTTATTATGTAAATTAGTATATTCATGGAAATGGAATTAATGTTCATGATATTATGCATGGACCGAGCTTTCATGTGAATAAGATAATGTGTAAATCTACATTTCTTGCCCATAAGATTATGTGTCTGCCTAGTTTCATGTCCATAAGTTTATACCAAATAGAGATTTATTGTCCTTAAATAAATAAGTTAACCAATTTCTATTCATACATGTTCAAAATGTTATAATTTTATATGCATTCCACAATTACATGTCTTGTGAAAATGTTATTGTTTCGGTGCGGATGTGCGTCGGGTTACACTGTTCCTCCAGGACGCGTTCGCGCGTGCACCCGTCAACCCGAGGGGATGGGCGCGCGGCTTGTGGTCCCGCAGTCCCGCTTTCCAAAGGCGGGCGGCATCCGTCCCTTATTCAGGGGCGTCTGCTCCTTGATCGAAACCGGGATGATGGGATGTCGGCTCCTCCTTCCTTGGACGTCTCCTCGGAACTCGTCGCCTAATCCGGGTCTCCCTCATAGATTTAAGACATGCTCGTGAATCTCGTTCCCGGCGCCATATCTTCATGGACACCGGTTAATTACGCTGCTTCCGCCCGGACGCTCCAAGGAGTCTGGTCGGGGCAGCAACCTGCGGTGAGAAGGCCGGGTGGCTCTGGGTGCTGGGGGCGTGTCGTAACACTGCGGCTCTGCACGTCTGTCTTCCGTCCCTAATAGGGCTTCTCGAAGGCATGATGACCTGAGGCATCCCGCACTGGGTGCGGGGAACTGTGTCCCCTGAGGTTTTCCTCAGCTTCCCATGTTTAACACGGGGTACGCCGCGAGTTTAACGTCTAGCGGGGACGGCATCGGACCGATCAACACGAAAAGTGGATCAGATGACAGAACCCCTTGCGCGGAACCTCCGATGCTGGGGCCAGCGCATGGGCGGCTTCCCATGTGATGTGGAGTGGAGAGAAGTGGCATGACCCCACCGGGATGTGGCGGCCCGGGTAAGGATCAGGATGGATGATGGAGTGAAGAGCTTGGACCCCATAGGGGCTTCCTATGTACCGCGCGTTAGCACGGATCAAAGTCAACGTAGTTCAGGTATACAGTTTAACGTCATGCTGGACGTCGGCAAGCCGACTCACGAAGAGGTCGAGGCCGCCGGGCGGAGGATTGAACCGAACCACCTCCAACAGAGGGGGATGGAACGGCCGGGTGGATCACAGTTTCACGTCATGCTGGACGATAAAAGGAGAGATGGAAAAAGGGGCTGTGGGGAGGCACAGTGGAGATACACACGGGCAGTCTCCCACAGGGGAGGATTCATAGGTGAATCGACGCAAGCGTGAACCCTGGAGGGGTCCACTGATGGACGAACCGACGTGAATACGACCGGGGCGACCAGGTGGTGGGCTTGAACCTCAGGGAGGCTTTCTACGTACCCTGTTTAGAAGACAGGGATCAAAGTCCATGTAGTTCATTCTGTCAGGACTTACGCACTTGAGGCATCCCGGATGCGGCGAAAGTCAGTTGGAAGGGACTTGGACCGAAAGTAGGAGACACCTCGATCCCAGTCACACCCTCTACTGGCTTCGGCAGTGGGGAGGCGCAATGGAGATACACATGTGCAGCCCCCCACAAGAAACTAGGGGTTTGTAATACCCTACCCCCGTAGGGAAAAGCCGCTCCCATTAAATCGTCCCTAAAGAGGGGCAATCGCGACATCCCTGCAGAGACGAGCGGGTGGGGGCCACATCCAAACCGGGGGGGGGACCCTGCGTGCGAGGCACGGGATCGGGTGATGCGGACAGTTTAGCGTCTTGCCGGACAAAGTACAGTTTAACGTCGTGTGTTGAGGACGAAGCGGACGGTTTAACGTCTTGCCGGACGAAGTACAGTTTAACGTCGTGTGTTGAGGACGAAGGTGCTTGGCAGTTTAACGTCTTACAGCGCGGACGTGGTACAGTTTAACGGCATGCGGGACGAATGTGCAGTTTAACGTCATGCTGGACATATGCGCAGTTTAACGTCATGCGGGACGTATGTGCAGTTTAACGTCATGCTGGACGTATGTGCAGTTTAACGTCATGCTGGACGTATGTGCAGTTTAACGTCATGCTGGACGTATGTGCAGTTTAACGTCATGCTGGACGTATGTGCAGTTTAACGTCATGTTGGACGTATGTGCAGTTTAACGTCATGCTGGACGTATGTGCAGTTTAACGTCATGCTGGACGTTGGTTGCCGCCGATGGGTCCGTGTCACTTCGCGCAAGCCTGGAGGGCCGCACGGGAAGACAACGCACGGTGCGGGCACCCATGACGAAGATCATCGGGCGCCACGCAGGCGGGTACCCTCAGGGGGTCAAAGGGGGCGACCCCGGCGGATTGCGCGCAAAAGAGAAGCTTTGCGCGCAAAACAGCAGGGCGGCGCGCAAAATGGTGGGCTGGCGCGCAATCGGGCCAGCCCTTTGCGCGCAGATGATTGAGATTGCGCGCACCGGGTTTCGGATAGCTCGCGGGGGCAACGGCTCATTCTCTAACGAACGGCCACTTTGAAGAGGGGGGTGCGCGCAATCGGGCTGGATTGCGCGCACCCGGGGGCAATTGCGCGCAAGAGGCTTCTTTTGCGCGCAAAGGCCTTCGGGTTAAGGATTATTCAAAGGAAAGGAGCCAAGGGGATTGCGCGCGAAGGCGAACCCCAAGGCTCTATTGCTCGAAAGAAAGGAGGTTACCTGAAGATCGGCATTGCGCGCGGAAGGGGTTGGATTGCGCGAACGAGCGACGCTTCGGATTCTGGCCACCTTCAAAACGTCGGGGGTCGCCTTATATTTATAGGCAACCCCGGGCGCGGAATCCGGTCTCGAGCGCGGAATTCCCTTCGCGGGCGCGGAATCAGGACCCGGCGCGCAAAGGAGCCGCGCAGGCCACGGGCGCGCAAAATAGCGCGCCGGCCCAGCGCATTGCGCGCATCCCGGGAGGATTGCGCGCCACGACTCAACTTTGCGCGCGGGCCTCTGAAATTTCGCGCAAGTCCTCCGGGCCCTCCGGAACGTGCCTCTGACTCCAAATATCACTTCGCTTTCCGCATCCGGAGCTTCGTTTGGGAACAACGGACTTTTCCGGCATCTACAAAAGCCCCCCCTCGGAATCTGATCGGCGAGAGGCCGCAACGATCGAGTTCTGAGGGAGACGCCGGAATGCCGAAGTCCTGGGCTGCGCGGGACTTAAGCGCGCAAAGAGGGGCGCCGGGCGCGCAATTCGCAGCCGCGGTCGCGCAATCGAGCATTCCGCGCGGTGCGGAATCCCGGCCTCGTCTATAAATAGGGGTCCAGGGTTCCGCGTTCCCTACACAGGCCTTTTGCGCGATAAGCTTCAACGCTCTCGTGCGCGAAATTGCCTTTTCCGGTCGCAAAATTCGCCCGATCGGCGCGCAAAACCATCCGGAATTCGCCTGCCTTTGCGCGAAAACCCGGAACATTGCGCGACATTCATCCCAATTGTGCGCCGTCCTCTTGGATTGCGCGCCAACCTTCAAACTTCTCTACCAGCCTCGTCCGATCCCGCACGCTTCATCCCTTAACCCGCACGACTCACGAAACTTCTGAGATGGCCGCGCATCAAGGAAATGAGGGGGATGCCGCCATTCGCAGAGCAGAGATGGCGGCGAACGAGGAGGTTTACGGAGCCAAGGAGATTGTTTCCAACAATCAATCCCTGTTCGACTTACTGACGCCGGCCCAGAAGACATATCCACTGTCGGACAACCTGCCGCTCTGGAACTTCGGCATCCTAGATGAGGTTCCGGTGCCAGGGTTCGAGGTTGATGCGCCACGGACCTGGGTGACTCGGGAGGACGAGCTTCCCCGCTATAACATCACCAACAATGGGCATCCTGCCAGGGAGACCAGGCACTTGGACGTCTATGTCCTGAACCCGAGGACGCGAACCATTGACGGGGGTGAGCCTACTGCGGAGAATTCTCCATCCCTCTACTCGAGCACATATCGCCAGAGTGTCACTGACGACACCAAGGGCTGGCTGAAAGACTGGGACTTGCGGTCTGGGGGCAATTTCACCAGCGAGTGGGCCTGGGCGTTCTGGGTACGCCACACTTGCGATCACTTTGCAGAGGAGCTGCGGTACATCGGCCTATTTGAGGCGGTGTGGACGTCGCAGTTCCACTTCTACCAGCAGTCCGAGCTCGGGCCGGAGCTGTTCACTCGCTGGTCTCTGGATACCAACACCTTCCATCTTCACCATGGGGAGGTCGGCATCGGGCTCTGGGACATCCACTGCATCAGAGGTATCCCGCTGGAGGGCTACCAATACGATGAGTTCCTGCCACCGAAGAACACCTGGGAAGACAGGTCACGAACTCCTTTTCTGACCTGGCATCTGCTTGACCTGGCTACGCAGCGGCTCGGGATCAAGGACTTCCAGAATGACATAGCCTACAAGGAGTGGTTCGACCAGTTCTTGGATCATGACCCGGCGGTCAAGATGCCAGGCAGGGGGAAGCGGTGCCCGACCGCAGCTCAGAGGAGCCGGAACGGGTCGTACTGGCGGGTCCTGGAGACAGGCGACTACCGCTCATGGGGGTACCGCGTCATCGAGGCCCGGGACCCAAATGTCCGGTACGCGGCGTTCCTGGCCACCTTTCTTAGTGGGTGGCTCCTGCCAGTGCGGGACGCGAGAATGGGCGTTCGCCCGGCGACACTGGCGGTGGCGGGCGCTATGGCCGCCAACAAAAGATACAACCTCGGGGTCCCAGTGCTGGCGAGGTTGTATGCCATCCTGGGACGCATCTCATGAGGGGGGTCGCCACGAAGGATCTGTGGGCCCTTTCAGTTCTTCCACGGCTGGGAGGCTGCTCAACTCGGTGGGTACACGTTTCCGAACACCATCATTCCTCCGGGCAACGGCCTGCGACCCTCCCTGCTGAACATCGCGGGGGTCGCTCTGATGACCCTAAGTGAGGAGGGCGTGAGGATTCGGATTGGCAATCATGCCAATTTCAACTTCAGTCCGTTCCCCACTCCCGTCGGCCAGATGATCGACAATGGGCAGGGTCCGCTGGAGCAGCACGAATACTTCCTGAACATGCGGGGCGGGGTGCTCGTGGCTCGGATCGACGGGAAGGTGATCTGCGAGCCTTACGTGCCAACCCGGTTCGCCAGGCAGTTCGGGTGCCTTCAGCGGATGCCGAAGAGGGTATTCACTGCCGTGCGGGAGGAGACGAACCCTTGCGTCCTTCGCCAGATGTGGCTGATGTTTGCCGCTTTCGGCTCTGGCGACGTCATCACTCTCCCTCCTACCGGGGTTGACGCAGGCTTGGCAACCGAGTACGCCGAACACTGGGCCGTCGCGTACCCCGAGGGGCTTCTACGGAAGCCAGTTCGGCGGCTCGAGGTTACCCGTGCGGAGACCGGGCGTCAAGGAAGGAGGCGAGGCGCCGCCACACGGGGGAGAACGGAGGCGCGCCAGGCAGCGGAGCCGGCGCGAACAGGGGCTTCGGCGGCGGGCACATCGCAGGCTGCCGCTACGACCTCGACGCCCAGAGAGGGGGCACGCGCGGTGGTCGAAGAGCAGCTCGGGAAGCAGGTGAGACGTCTGCTCGAACCCTCCCACGATGCAGTCTTCCCGGCGCTGTGGTCGGCCTGGATGACCCTGCGGTAGTCACTGGGGACCGACGCCTTCTGGCGAAAGATTCTCAGAGAAGGAATCCATCTGCCAGAGGTCGGGCGCCTCCATATTGCCGACAGGGTGGACTTCAACCGGCATTATGCGTATCTGACGGCCATGGACGATTACGCGCGCCAACGTGGTCAGCGTGCGGAGCCATCCCTTCTGGTGAAGGTGATGCTCGGTCTAGAGCCCGCTCCAGAACAGATGCCGCCGGAAGAAGACGACTGTAGCAACGACTCCGAGGAAGAGGAGGAGATGGGGGAGGATGAAGGCTCCGAGGGAAGATCCCATCATGGGAGTCCGCGGGAGAGCGTCGAGGTGGCCGGCTCTGACAATGTTGATGTCACCGAGCTCCTCGAGGTCCGCTTCTATCCCTACTCAATCTGCTTCATCCATTCTCTTATGCAGCTCCTAACCCATTTCTCCATCTTTCTCAGGAGCGCACGGATGTTGGTCAGGCATCCTCAGCGGGAGTAGGAGGGGCGCGAGCAGGACAAGGCGGGGGCCAGGCACCCATTATCGAATTGACAGGCGCGGAAGGGCCCCCTGCTGCAACTGTTCCTGCGGCGGCCGGGGTAGCGGAAGATGACGCTCTGACCTCCCGTAAGTCTCCTTGCTTTACTGCTGGCGCTTGCCATTGACGATCCGTGACTAACCATGGCATGTCCCGCGCAGTGATCTCAACATTGGAGGCTCGTCGGGTTGCCGAACCCGGGCCATCTACGAGTGGACCAGTGGTGGACATGCCGCCTGCTCCGGAACAGACTTCCCAAACCGAGCCGGCCCCACCAACTGCTGATCAGGGGGCTGCGGATGCCGGCGGTGCTGACATCGGAGAGAGGTCGGGGGCTGACGAGGGTGTCAGCGCCGCTAGGGAGAGAGAAGAAGTTCGCCCGGATGTTGGGGAACCCATCCCTCATGAGGACCTCCCAGGGGCGGACACTGCAGCAGACCTGCTGGCTGCCTTCCCTACCTACCGGCCTGCCGACCCCGAGGAGATGGACGACTCAGACGCGGAGGCGGTCGAGGAGAGCCAGATAACGCGCCGCAGGGGGTGGAAGTGCATCCAGCGCTTCCTCAAGCGAGACCCATCGGAGTGGCTGGGGCGCATGGGATCACTTCAACCCTGGCTGCGCTTCCTGTGTGCCAGGGGAGCTGATGCTCAACGCCTCCATCTGACGGTCCGTGATTTCATGGCCGAAAAGATGCGCGAGAGCTACCGGCGTGCCGACGTCACACAAAGTCGGGACATGTCGGAGAGCACGCGGGCGCTCCTCGCGGCGGAACAGGAAGTCCGACGCCTCGAAGGGCAGGCGGCAGAGAAGGAGGCCTTCGTCGCAACGTGTACCGAGCTTGTGGAGCAACTAGCAGCCCAGCTGGTTGACGCCCAGGTACAGCTGACGGAGGCGGGGCAACAGATGGTCACAATTCAGGTCGAGCGGGAGCGTGCACAGGCCAGAATCGACGAACTGCGTGCTGCGACCGCCGACGAAGAGAGGGCACGCAGAGAGCGAGAAGCAGCTCTGGAGGCCACCAGCCAAAGGGTAGCGGCATTAGAAAGACTCATTCAGCACGCTAATCCCTAAGGTCTTTGTTTTGCCGTTCCCAAAACATTTGCTTCCGCTACTTTGATCCATTTGTATGAATCAATATTTTTATCTGCATCTTTTGGCTTAACATGCTCAACAACAATTCGTTGTCTTGCGGGAGCGTTAACCAAGCATCAGGCATCCATTGTTGGGCCTGGATTGCTGGAGAAAAGAGGGAGGTCATTCCTAGGAAAGGAGACCTCAGACCTAATCAATGTATCATCCCCCCAACTTGTTCCAACACACGAGCGGGACAATGCTAGGGGCGTTGAGATTTTATCCGAACATAGGGAAATGAGAAAGGGTGAATCTCGTGTCCCGAATCCAGACATCCACAACGGTCGGCCTTCCAGGAAATGCCCAAGACGGTAGGCGGACAGTGGATCGACCATAACAACTGCAATAGACGGACCGAAGGTCATCATTCATATTGCAGGAGGCGAACCACATGTCATCATGAATACCGCTTTGGGGTTCCTTCAGACACAAGGGTGGAAATCCAGATCAACATGGCATGCGAAGCGTGGGGCGAAGTGACGATTGTTCGGACAGAATCCAACACTCTCAGAATTGTGCCACCGTGGGGAAAGCGTATTAGGCGGATGCACTAATCTGGCCGTGAATCACCCCAATTCTCAGACATCACCTCTTTGACGAGGAAACCGTCGCTTCCCACCATTGCAGTGGGGCATCCCGAGCTGAATCGGGGAGAATATCACAACTGCACCACTCTACCAGAAGCCAGGCCAGACGGCCGGCGACGAGGAGGGGCGGGACATAACGATCCCTGAGGCTGGACCCGAGTTGAGATTCCCGGGCGTTCCTACGTACTCCATCAGGCTGGAGATCATGCCATACGTAGTTCTGAGAGTGCAGTTTAACGTCATGCAGGACGTAGAATCCTGTTTAGGGAGATCTTAGTTTAGGGTCGTAGAGCTCGGACCATAGGGGTAGATCTTAGTTTAAGGTCTTAGAGCTCGGACCATAAGGAGAGATCTTAGTTTAAGGTCTTAGAGCTCGGACCATAAGGAGAGAACTTAGTTTAAGGTCTTTAGAGCTCGGACCATAAGGGGAGATCTTAGTTTAAGGTCTTTAGAGCTCGGACCATAAGGGGAGATCTTAGTTTAAGGTCTTAGAGCTCGGACCATAAGGAGAGATCTTAGTTTAAGGTCTTAGAGCTCGGACCATAAGGGGATATCTTAGTTTAAGGTCTTATAGCTCGGACCATAAGAACCTCAAAGTACGCCACATCGTGGTCCTATCCCCTGGGTATGCGAAGATGCACTGAGGGATAGTGTCAAGAGTGTCGAGGTTTCGCCTGGTCAGAATGGGAGGTTGAAAATGTGAATCATGCGGCCATTCACTCAAGGACTGGGGGCACCGGAGTAACGTTATGGGAGTACTGCCGACCGTGGCGGAAAAGCAGCATCAATATCGCACTAACCGTTGGTGGAATGAGGCAGCAAATGAGCATTGACCGCTCAATCGCAGGATTCATATCGATTTGCTGCCCGAGGCCATTGGGGGTACCGGCCCGAGTCGGTGGGAGAGCACTGAGGCATTGTGTCCGAACCGTTCACGGGGGCTCCACCCAGGGCGTAGACGATGGGTCCGAATGAAAGGGAGCACGAAGCCTGAAAAGTGGAGGAAACCTGACCAAGCGGATCCTGACCCTCCTGGCAATAAACCAGAGTACTCTTGACACCGGTGGACCACTGTAGGGGGTCGGGGAACACGCCTTGAGGGTGACCCGAAGGCGGCGGATTCCCCAGAGAAGGGGGAATCTCTAAGAGGTGGGGGGATGGACCCGAAGTTTCAAACATCCGGGCGTTCCTACGTATCCCATAAGGATGGGAATCAAGCCACACGTAGTTCTTGAAGCGCGGCGCAACACAATCGGGCACCAGCGCGGGGAAAAGTGCGGGTCTGACCCTCGCACACAGAAGGAGCGACATTTGATATTTCTTGTTTGTCCTTAAAGATGAATGGTTTTTCTTTGTGCGGCGACATGCCTGTGATTGAGAAATCTATGGTGTCGCCACAATAATCAAGCCACGGAAGGAATTGATGAATGGCGTGGTTATTAACCAGCGCCCAACATGAGTGCCCCCTGAGGAGGACATCACGATGCAGTGCCGTTTCTCGTCGGGCGGCCAAGACGATCACAGTTTACGGTCGTGTGGTAGGACCAGACAACACAGTTTAAGGTCGTGTGGTTCGGACCATGGAGGAACCCGCTTATTGCGGTACGACGGACACGGCGGAGGGGGGAACATACCCAGCCCTGCGGTCACGCACGATTCCAAGAGAAGAGTCTTGGGATCTGGGCCTGCGTATGTCCATCACCCGAGGGGCAGAGATACTAGCCTCCAGATATAATGGGCCCAGAATGCGATTGTTCGGGCGACTCCTTCCTCCTTATGGGGACGAGGGTCCAGCTACGCATGGCCCTTAGGGAGGACATCCGCATATATCCTTGGTGCTCAGATCATGGGAGCCTCGAACGACATCATTACCCTGGTTGGTCTGCCTAACGTGTAGAGGTGTACTAGAGGTCAGTATGAAGAGAGTGTCGAGATTCCACTACAACTCACAAAGTCGGAGTGTGATGAGGACTGCGCAACCAATGTTCAGAGCCTGAAAGAGCCGACATGGTGATCAAGGACGTTGCTGACCATATTCGCAACACAACACCCGATTGCGTCAGCCTAAGACGGGGCAAGCAAACGAGCATCGACCGCTCAATCGCAGGATTCATATCGATTTGCGGCCCAAGACCCGCCGGTAAATCGACCCGGAGCGGTAGGAGAGCTCTGGGGCATCGTACCCAAACCGCTAACGAGGATCCCTTTGAGTGAAGGCTCGAACAAGAGGAAGCGCGAGGCCTGACAAGCAACACAGGACTTGTCGGGATTGAATCTGACACTACGAGTCATAGACCGAAGTACCCAAAACATGTTAACGGATCACCGGGAAGGGTCGGAGGACTCACCCTGAGAGCAACCAAAAGAGGGCAGATCCCCGTGATCAACCAAGAGACGGGGCTGGACCTGAAACACAAGCGTCCAGGCGGTCCTACGTATCCCATAAGGATGGGAATCAAGCCATACGTAGTTCTTGAGAGGCAGTTTAACGTCATGCAGGACGATGGGAGGTGTGAGGTAGTCCCACACACGGGGGAGGCGTACGGCGCGGCCAGTAGACCAACGCGAATGAGGACATAATCCCCCGCTCACGCGATACGCCCCGCACAAAAAGGAGGGGAACTTGGGCCAGAGGCCCAACACGGGATAGAAATTCCCGGGAAATGGGGCTGGGCCTGAAACATGAATGTCCAGGCGGTCCTACGTATCCCATAAGGATGGGAATCAAGCCGCACGTAGTTCTTGAAGTGCAGTTTAACGTCGTGCAGGACGAAAAGAGAGAAAAAAGGAAGGGAGGAGCAGAAGGCATCCCCAAACGTGGGGGGGCGTACAGCGTGACGAGCAAACCGACGTGAATGAGGGCATAGCCCCGCGCTCACACCATACGCCGCACACCCGGGGGCAACTGGGCCAAGGGCCCGAGATGGGACGGAAATTCCCGAAGGATGGGGCTGGGCCTGAAACATAAAGGTTCAGGCGGTCCTACGTATCCCATAAGGATGGGAATCAAGCCGCACGTAGTTCTCGAGAGGCAGTTTAACGTCATGCAGGACGAATGCTGAACAGTTTAACGTCTTGTAGCTCGGACGTAGTACAGTTTAACGTCATGTTGGACGAAACACTCGGCAGTTTAACGTCTTGCAGCGCGGACGATATGCTAGGCAGTTTAACGTCGTGCAGCTTGGACGTAGGCAGTTTAACGTCGTGCAGGACGTATGCAGTTTAGCGTCATGCGGGACGAATGTGCAGTTTAACATCATGCTGGACAAATGTGCAGTTTAACGTCATGCTGGACGTATGCTGAACAGTTTAACGTCTTGTAGCTTGGACGAATGGTGCTTGGCAGTTTAACGTCTTGCCGCGCGGACGTATGCAGTTTAACGTCGTGCAGGACGTTGGCACACTCAGACAAAGTACTGCTTGAGGAACCTAGCGTTGGTGGGAGGAGTGACACGCTCACCATCCATAGTCGCTAGGGAGTACGCGCCATTGGGATAGACCTTGTGTACAACAAAAGGTCCCTCCCACTTGGGCTCCAACTTGGGCGGCTTCCTGCCGGGGATCATCGGTGCTCTCAGGGCTAGCACTAGATCACCCTGCAGGAAGGAGCGGAGGCGAACCTTCTTATTGAAAGCTCGAGCCATTCTGCTTTGATGCCTCTCTAAGTTGTGCAAAGCGCGAAGTCTATTCTCGTCCAGTGCTTCCAACTCGACTAGACGAGCTTCAGAAACTCTGTCCGGCGCTTGCTGGTCGTAGACCGCAGTGCGCAAGGACGGCAACTGGATCTCAATGGGCAGGACGGCCTCAGCTCCATACACTAGGTAATAAGGGGTCATCTGGGTGGAATTGCGAGTCGTCGTCCGATAAGCCCAGAGGGCGTTGGGGAGCTTGTCCGGCCAACTCTTCTTGTTCTGACCAACCATCTTTTGCAGAATGTTAGAGAGGGTTTTGTTAAACGCCTCGATCTGTCCATTCGCCTGCGCATGATAGCGAGATGTATGGTTCGAGCGAATGTTATACTTGGCGTACAACTTCTTCAACTCGGCTGCTCGGAAATTGGTTCCGTTATCCGTGAGGATAGCGTGACGCACTCCAAATCGATGAATGATGTTGGAGGTCACGAAGTCAGCGATCGAACAGGATTTGACCTCTCTGAGCGGAATCGCCTCTGCCCATTTGGAGAAAAAGTCAGTGGCGGTCAGAATGAACCGGCACTGGCGAGCTGTCGCCGGCGGGTAGGGTCCCACAACGTCCATACCCCAGACTGCAAAGGGCCAGGAATACCTAATGGTATGGAGAGGCTCCGGTGGCCGATGCACAAAGTTCGCATGAACCTGGCACGCATGGCACCTCCTGGCATACTCGATGCAGTCATGGATCATGGAGGGCCAGAAGTATCCCAACCTCCGAATCTGGTGGGACAGCTTCGGTCCAGTTTGGTGGGCGCCACATGAACCAGCATGAACCTCTTGCATGACTCGTGGGATCTCAACTCCCTGAAGGCAACGGAGGAGAACACCATAAAACCCGCGTTTGTAGAGGATCTGCTCCAGGCCGGGACTGCTCTGGAGGACAAACTGCGATGCGCGGCGTCGAACTCGCTCGCGCTCGGCCCGATCCGATGGAAGAATGCCATGTTGGAGGTACTCAACCAAAGGCGTCCTCCAATCAGGGGCTGATCCGACTGTCATATCTGGGGTACTCGGGTCTCCGGGCATAGGGGAAACCGCGGTGAGATTACTTACCAACGGGCCGCGATCTTCTTCCGGGATAACGGGAGCGATGAGCCTGCGGCGCGTCACGCGGAAGATCAGGTTGTCCTGTTCAGGCTCCGCGAGTGACGCAGCAAGGCTGGCCAAAGCATCTGCTCGACCGTTCTGCGACCGGGGAATATGGACAATTTCTGGCCGAGAAGGGAATCGAGCCATCAGAAGGAGGGTGCACTCCAACAATGGCACAAGTTCCGGCTTCCTGACAACATAGTCGCCATTGATCTGCTTAACAACTAGTTCGGAGTCCCCTTTCACGCACAGATGGGGCACGTCGATCTCGAGAGCTAACTCAAGGCCGGTGATGAGGGCATGGTATTCCGCCTCATTGTTGGTACAGCCCTCTGACAACAGGAAAGAGTATGGCAGCATGGCTCGCTCCGGGGTAATGAAGACGATGCCCAAGCCCACTCTGTTGAGCTTAGGATTATCGAGTCTTCTACCGGTGGGGCTCCGGGAGGCACCGTCAAAGTGCATCTGCCAGCATGGATCGGCTCGATCAACCGAGAGAATGGTCTCATCAGGAAAGCCTAGATCCAGCGGCTGATCCGCGGAGGTCGGGTGAGCTGCCAGAAAGTCTGCCAATGCTTGCCCTTTGATGGCCTTCTGAGACACATACCTGATGTCTAACTGCTGGAGAATCACATCCCATCGTGCAAGACGGCCAGTCAACATAGGTCGGCTCAGGATATATTTCAACAGGTCTACCCGAGAAACCAACTGTACCTCATGGTGCTGCAAGTAGTGCCGCAATTTCTGTACGGCAAATACGAGCGCCAAGCAGCTCTTCTCGATGGGGGAATACCTAACTTCCGCATCGAGGAGCATGCGACTGAGGTAATAGAGGCTATTCTCCGTTCCCTCGTTGTTCTTCTGGGCGAGAAGGGCACCCAGGGACCGTTCCAGGGCGGTCACATAGAGGACCAGCGGCTTCCCGGATACAGGCGGCATCAGAACCGGAGGTTGAAGCAGGTACTGCTTGATCTCCTCGAAAGCGGTCTGACACTCTTTATCCCATACATAGGTGGCACCTTTCTTCATGAGCCGAGAAAAGGGCTTACACTTGCCGGCCAGATTCGCGATGAATCGGCGTATATAGGCTAAGTGGCCTTGGAACCCTTGCAGTTCCTGGATGGTACCTGGGGGAGGCATCTGGCTAATCGCCCTGATTTTCTCTGGGTCGATCTCAATACCCCGGTATCTTACCACAAATCCAAGGAAAATTCCAGAGGTGACCCCAAAGGCACACTTCAACGGGTTCATCTTCAGGCAGCGAGACCGGAGGAAGCCGAACACTTTCTCAAGATCATTGAGATGGTCCTGACGCTGGCGCGATTTGACAACCAAGTCGTCGACGTAGCATTCCACCAGTGTGCCGAGGATTGGCTTGAATATGCGGTGCATCGCCCGTTGATAGGTGGCACCTTCATTCTTCAGGACGAAGGGCATGACCCGGTAGCAAAAGGTACCTTGGGGGGACCTGAAGGCAGTGAACTCCTCATCCTCAGGGGCCATCCGAATTTGGTTATATCCGGAGTATCCATCCATGATGGAGAGGGCTTGTAACCCTACCATGGCGTCAATCAACAGCTCTGTCACTGGAAGGGGAAAATCATCCTTCGGACAGTGGCGGTTGAGATCGCGGAAGTCGATGCAGACTCTGATCTGCCCGTTCTTCTTCCTGACCGGCACAATGTTGGCCAGCCATTTGGGGTACTGAACTTCCCTCACGAAGTTGGCTTTGATAAGCTTGTCAACTTCGGCCTCAACCATGGCACCGTGGGACGGGTGCATCTTCCTGGGAGGCTGCTTGAACCCGTGATGGTTCGCCGGGAGACCAAGGCGGTGGACGGCTACCTGAGGATCTAGCCCCGGCATCTCGTCATAGCCCCAAGCGAACACATCACGGTGCTTCCTGAGAAAGTCCACGTACTGCTGCCGCTCCTCAGAGGGCATGGCGGCACTGACCAATGTGGGTCTTGGATCGGCCTCGGTTCCAAGGTTCACCTGTATTAACTCATCGACCGTGGCGGGGACGCCCTCCTCAAAGGCTGGGGGTGCGTCTTCCATATCCTCTCCACTCGGGGAGGGATCGTCCACGGGAGAGACTGCGTTGGAAACTGCATTGGGGCTACCAGATCCTGCTGGGCCACTGGTGCTGGCGCGGGCGGTCGCGGTCATCTCATCAGGAGACTCGCGGGCCGTCGAGACCATGGCGACGTCCAATCGGTGAATCGGGAGGACGTAAGCGTCATCCAGACTTGCCCAGGGATCACTTGCAACAGCGACAGGCTCAACCTCACCTGCCAGAATCTGCTTATCCTTGCTCTTGTAATAGTCCGCATCCAGATAACGGGCTTCACATGAGGCAAAAGGAGAGTCATCTCCTTGAAGCACGCCTACTCAACCATTAAGGGAGTATTTGAGGCATTGGTGGTATGACGAGGGAACCGCCGCGTGAAGGTGGAGCCATGGCCTGCCCATCAATGCGTTGTACGCAGTGTCCTGAGAGACTACCATGAATTCGGTGTTGGCAACCAAGTCACCGAACTGGGTCTTCAAACGTATCTTGCCGACCGGGGTTTGCTCGGTGCGGTCGTACCCCTGGATCCTGATGTCGGAGGGAATCAAGTCATCCTCAGACAACCCCAATCTCCGTAGCGTCCGAGTTGGAATCAGGTTAATCCCGGACCCCGTGTCGACAAGACAGCGCCGGACTTCAAGGCCATTGAACTGGCCAGTGACATACAGCGGACGAATATGTCTCTGTATAGGAGGGTCTTCATCCTTACCGGAGAACGAGATAACTGCCTGACATTCGGCGTCCTCGATCGTTCCGGCGTGAAAGGCCTCTGCAGCTGCAACCTCTGTCTCAAACTGGAGGGGGCTTTTCAGGGCTTCAGCGAGTGCCTCGCGCATCTCAGATGACATGCGCAGAGCCTCAAGGATGGAGTGTAACACCCCAGGATTTCAGAGTGTGTTATTTCTTAAAAATAATTCAATAACTTGCACTACACGCAACACCGAGTTCAATCACACCATTAAAAGAGGTCATGAATAGTATTAACTACATTTTGAACTTTATATAATCCTTATAATTTTAGAATCCCTATTATGAGTTTCTTAGTCATAATGCAAGAACAGATTCATTTTCAGTATTTCACTTTTATCAACTTCTAATAGTGAAACCTTTTTAAATACAATATTTTAAAATTTTTGACTAAATGGGGACATCAAAAATTTAAAATGAAACACCCCAAGCTTCCACGGTACGTTTCCCTTTGAATAATGTGATAGCGTGTGTTGTACGCAACACCGAGTTCTAACACACCATAACAAATCAAACTAGCCGTTATAAATAGTAATACCTACTTTTTGAAAAAATATATATTTTATATTTCAAAATGGACTTCATTTTTGGATTCGGAATATCGAATTTAGCCTAAGGTGAAATTTTGGTACTTTTCGGATAACTTTCATATTTTGATGAATAGTGAAAATTACTAAATTTTAATTAAAAACAACTTTTTTAATCAAAATAATTAATAGTGATAAATTATGAATTTCAGTGGTTTTAAAGTATTTTTAGAATATATTTTTACAATTTAATATAATGTTGGTCATTAGACATAATTTTACTATTAAACAGAACATAAACAAGTGTCAATCTTTTGGTAGTTATTATCTCTTAAAAACACGCTTTTTGTTTTGACAGCGGGAATTAATTTTAAATTAATTTCTGCCACTTCTGTGTTTTGAATTTAGAAAAATGGATTCCATATTTGGAATCAGGATGTTCAAATTGTGTAAATAGATAACTTTTATTTTTAGACATTTTGAATAATTACTGCGGTAAATATTTTATTTACCATGGTTAAGGGTAAATCCGGTAAATAAGGGTTAAAAAATAATATTATAATAATACTAAATTACCCTAAAACGTGTCTTAACCCTATTTGTTGATACATGGTCGACCATGGGCATCTTTGGGTATATTTTGGGACCCCATGGATCCACTTGTAAGTGATAATGACACATTATATTAATAAAGCTAAAATAAAAATAAAAATGGCATAAGCTTACATCTTTTAAAAGAACAATTTTTACATAGGGTTATACATGTTTGATTTTCGATTATAAATATTCATTAGAAATCTAAAAAGATTTCCTACATAATGATATTTTATTTATAATTTTTAGACATTAAATAATTTATTTTATTTATGACACAATGATGATGCAGTAATTACTATAATAGTGAAAAATTAAAATAATTGATATTATAAATACCCAAATAAATATAATATGAAACTTTTAATGAATTAAACTAATTTTCTAGGATAATATGATATATTAGGATTGATTTAATTGACTTTGTTCGAAGTAATCAATCTGTTATGAGTTTCACAAAAATCAACTATTGAATAGTGTCAAAATTGACATAAAAGAGTTCTTAAAACAAATATTATATTATTAATTGATATTAAATTCCTAAAAATCTAAGGTTCGGCCAACAGACTTATATCATGATAGGTTCATCATTAATGGACCACTTGGGGGTCGCTTGTATGTATATGGTAAGTTTATTAACCATATTATATAAAATTCCAAAGAGACATTGTAAAAGTGAAACTAATTAACTTAGAGTTAATACTTAAAGATAAGGTAAATATAAGTACCCAAACCTGTCTAAATTCTATTGGATGAGCTGTTTTCGACCTATCCCCACCTCATCCTTTGAATAGTCAACTTTGGAGCCTTTGGAAACTGAATATGAATTTATTATAAATTAATATTTCTAGCTTTTCCAAAAGTGCCCCTCACCCCTCTTATAAAAGGGCACTCCTCCTTCTCTTTTCCTCACACCTCTCAAGCCACCTGGCTCGTCCAAACTCTGCCCAACTAAGCTCCCCACATCCCTCTCCTCCTCCTTGAAGCTTCCCCTTAGGCATAAAGCATTTCAAGTAGTCCTTTGGTTCCAACCAAAGTGAGTTACCTAAATTAAAGGTAACAATTTCTCTTAAAGTATTTTCATTTATTTTTCATCTCCAACCCCCAAAATCTTTTTATTTCCTTTATTTTGTAACAACACCAGTATACTAAATATACTAGGATGTTGTTATAAGAAGGATTCAAACTACACATACACACAACTCCATCTAATGGATGATGAACATAATGTTTCTGTGGATGGCAAACTAACGCCTCACGAAACGATGATTGTTCAAATACATCTTACCACCTCTCATGGTGGCCATTATGATGGCACTGTAATTAAATATGATATTAATGATATATATTTTATATATAAGCTTCTGTAGTTCCATTTTATTTCATACCATTATTCGTTTCATGTTGTATATACATACGATAATTTCATTTGAGGAAGTGCGGACTACCGCCCCCTTAAAATGATATGACTCGTTCATACCACACATGGAACGTATAAAGGATGGTGTTAATGAACATAAGTAACATATATAAAATATTATATTATACTGGAATAGTAATATACCTATGTATCATTTGGATTCGATTCTTTTAAAATAAAAATTAAATAGAAGTAGCGTTCGTGCGTACGTACGGACTACCGTCTCCACGAACGCGATGAGATTCATTCTCCATCGTATCCATTCAAGTATAATTATCATTTAATGATTTAAAAATGATGTTTAAGGACTTGATATCATTCTGGATATGAATAAGATACAACAAACATGACTTATGTAACAAAACATATAAAAGAAAATGAGTAAGTTAACACCCGAAACGACGATAATTCTAAGATATTATTAACAAATCAATGTTAAAAGATCATATATGATATCATATTAATATATATGATTCTTGTATAATTTAATAACAATTATTTCACCATTATACAGGAGGTTAACCTACCCCAACCAAGGAAAAGTACAAGGTAAGGGTTATTTCACAATCTCTTCATTATCCGAGGTTGTTTATATGTAATAATCTACTGGGATCTCTTTATCATCCACATCCATGTTTCTTAAAAATGTATTTCAAAACATTTTTACTATTTACAAGAATATGGGTTAAAGTCATTTATACCTTTTTTTGACTTTTTATAAGAGGTTTATAAAGGAATCTTTCCGTCGTTTTCAAAACAAGGTCCTTTTTAACCTTTTCGACAGAATTGAGTTAAGAATGTTTTTTTTAACTTATACGGCGGGTGCGGTTATTTTACGCCGTTATAAAATCGTCAAAGCTTTCCTTACAAGCTTACAGGAATATTTTCAAGAAAATGTTTTATTTTATATGGCTCTTAAATGATTTCAAAAATAGAAAGAGATATTTCTCTAAAAAGTGTTTTGATTTCATCTATGTCAACATCCTTTAATGGATTTTACGCTTATTTGAAGTTGATTTATTATAATACAAAACTTCTATATTGTATTGAAGGTTTTGTGATTTTTTTGACTGTGGATGTGCTATTTTATACCATTCATAGTTTATGGTGAAACTATTGACATTTCGTATGCTAGTTTTAATCCGAATGTTTATGTTATATTTCAAACTTTTCTTCAGATGAATGTGCTAAACAAGTATGTTCCGGGTTGGGGACCAGTAAAAGTAAGCCCTCCAGGTTGGGGACTGGTAAAAGTAAGCCCTCCAGGTTGGGGACTGGTTAAAGTAATCCCTCCAGGTTAGGGACTGGTAAAAGTATGCCCTCCGGGTTGGTGTACGGTTATTAGAGGCACTCCGGGTTGGTGTCCGGTTATTAGAGGCACTCCGGGTTGGTGTCCGGTTATTAGAGGCACTCCGGGTTGGGTTCCGGTTAGAAGTAACCCCTAGGTATTGGGATGAGTCCTAGACAAAGAAATTAACGTTTATCATTATGCATTCCAACATTATGAAAGTGGTTATTGATATTGCATGTGATTATTCGATTAGTAGAATATCCATGTGAACAAGTAAATGGCATTATTTCATTTTACTTTTGCCATACTATGTTGAAGTTCAATTTTAAAAGGCTTTTGTTTTAGTAATTAATTGCCTTAAATGTTTATGCTTATTTTGAATGTTCCGCTATATTGTTATCCTTACTGGGCATTTGAGCTCACCCCTTTTCTATGTTTTATTTTTCCCAGGTAGTGAAGAAGTAATTTATGAATGACTTGCAGGGATATTATGGGGGGTTAATAGTGTGGATATGAAGACTTTGTTGTTGTAGTAGTTTTTCACTTTGAAATGTAATGTAAAACTTTATGATTATATCTAGTGTTTCCAAGGCTACTAAACCAATCGGTCTTTCGGGATTTGATCTTTCTTGTGATCATGCCAATGTTACGAAGTAATGCACCGACTCTGGGTAGCTGGGGTCGGGGCGTTACAGTTGGTATCAGATGAAGTTTAGTACAAACCTTGGAAGCTAGATTTAGATAAACTCTGATTAGAGCACGTAGACCTAAGATGAACTTTGAGGATTAGTATAGAAGAACTTCCTAGAATTTTGGTATTGTAGAGATTTTATGAGTTTTCCGAGCAATACATCCCTGTCTGGATACGAGCAGGTAGAGGCTGCTCTGGCACAGATGTACCTAGGGGTAAAACCCGAAAACACCGCTTTGAGCTAGACTCGAACGGGAACTGGTGCACGACAACGGGCCTTGCTGCACTCCTGGTTACGACACTCCCGGGGGATATGCTTAGGATAACTCTCATTTTCTTTACAAATCATTATGAAGGGTTTATGAGTATATACTTCCTCAAAGAAAACATTTTTATGATTATGGATTATATCCATAAATAGTTCAATTTATGTTAAGTGTTTTATAAGTATGGGATTATGTATTTTGACTCATAAACTAATCTAGTTTATGCCATTGTTTAGAAATGGCGCCCAGTAGAAGGAATGATAACTCCAGAAATGCACATGATTCAAAGAGAAGGAAGGATCATATCTCTCATGGTCTTAAGCTAGAATTTATAAGAGAAATAGTCTCCCATGTATTATCATCATATGAAGAAATAATATCATGTGTTGTTAAGATAAGTAAAGAGTTTACTGAGTCTTATGGCTTTGAAGGGAAGCAAGAGAAGAAAAGGATGGAAGAGAGAAAGTTGGATAAAGGGAAGAGGGAAAAGAAGAATTTTCCCATATGTGGTAACTGTGGAAAGAAACACCCTGGAACTTGCCTGAAAGGAATGGGAGTTTGTTATAAGTGTGGAGGAAAAGGGCATAAAGTACATGACTGCAAGGGTAAAAAAATGGTTTCAAATGTACAATGCTTCATTTGCAAGGAGTTTGGACACTACGTGAACCTATGTCCCAGTCATCAGACTATGCCGCAAATGATGCTATTGGATAATAATCAAGTTATGATACTACCACAGATGAAGAGGGATGATTAGAGTTCTTATGTTGATTATGTCAATTGAGTGTTGTATCAACAATGTACTTGTTATAATAATTATGGAGTATATAAGGATTGTACTGCAGTACTATTTTATTAAGGACTTGTGATTGTGTGGAACAAAGAAAAGTGACTCATTAGCAGGATAGATTTTTGGAAAATATATGGTTGAGAGAATGATAAACCATAATATAGTTCTGATACCGAAGTAGAGATTTTGGAATAATACATGATTGTTTTGGATAAATTATATTGGATATTCTTGACTACCTTCGAACTGATTAATGATTTGTATATTCCATCATTGATGGGGTTTAAAACATTTTTGGATTGATGAAGTATATCCAGCATTCTATATGGAATAATGGAGCATGAATGTAATCAATAAAGATTATGGTAATTCAGGATGTTTCAGTGTATTAAAAGAATACATGATGAAGGTATTCATAAGCTATTACGGGGTAAAAAGGATCTACATAATGTTTACCTTCCTTATAAATGTTGGACTGTGAGTTTGGACAGAATTATTTTGGATAGTTCTAGTTTGGATTATTTTGGATTTCCATAAGAGGGCAACCCAGAGGTCGGGCGGCAACCTGTCGCGTCCGGCAAGGCTGCGAGACTTGAACCCGCAACCGAAGGGCGACAAGGGTGTATCACCTACCACTGGCCCATGAGATGTCCTGGATTAAATAATGTAGTTTTTATT
Source organism: Viscum album (assembly GCA_963277665.1). Taxonomy (NCBI): domain Eukaryota; kingdom Viridiplantae; phylum Streptophyta; class Magnoliopsida; order Santalales; family Viscaceae; genus Viscum; species Viscum album. The sequence continues at coordinate 974,250,719 of OY728165.1, forward strand.
AAAAGATCTTGTAGATGAATTATAAATTCGTTTATTTTGGAACCCTATACGAATAGTGTAAATAGAATTTTTTTTACATTCTATTATCTTTTAGAGTGAAAGATGAGTGTGTGGTAGAAATTTATTAATGGATAAAACTCTAAATATAAACTAAGTATATCTCCTTATGATCTTAGCCAATCTCATAAATAAATTCCTCATCATTAATAAAAGGAACTTAGAACAAAAATGATGTCCTAGATGGTACCTTAAATCATCACTAATTTATGGCTTTGGGATTGTTGGCCTTTTCATAGCCATGTTCTCTACCACTCTCCATCAGATAATTGATGGCTAGATTTTTCTTCCATATCCATATTTTCTTACATGGAACCCTAGTATGTGTTATTTTCGGTAATCTTCATACTTTCCACTCTTTATTTTAAATAGAGGCCTCATTAATTCATTTTTCGATGTGGGATTTCAACTAAGATATTTTGAAACGTAAAAAAACGTGTTATCCTAATACCCTATGTTTTGTTGAACCGATGGTATTTCAAATCATCATAGATTGATGAATTTAAGGACCTCAATTATACACTTGTTTGTGATTGATGACCTCAATCACTACCTAGAAATATTTACGTTTTTCCTCCGATTATATGTCTCTAATTTCCACCAATGTTCTCCTAATCGAGATCATAATTTGGTGGTGACCCTTTGATTTCTCTTTTCCTCATATTAAGACTAAATTTTAGTAACCCAATTTCCAATGTGGGTTTTCCCACAAATATATTTTCTACTTTCAACCTTTTATTTTCGAAGAACAATTTCAAATTGCGATGACGCAATTTATTAAAGGAGGGGAGAATGTAACACCCCAGGATTTCAGAGTGTGTTATTTCTTAAAAATAATTCAATAACTTGCACTACACGCAACACCGAGTTCAATCACACCATTAAAAGAGGTCATGAATAGTATTAACTACATTTTGAACTTTATATAATCCTTATAATTTTAGAATCCCTATTATTAGTTTCTTAGTCATAATGCAAGAACAGATTCATTTTCAGTATTTCACTTTTATCAACTTCTAATAGTGAAACCTTTTTAAATACAATATTTTAAAATTTTTGACTAAATGGGGACATCAAAAATTTAAAATGAAACACCCCAAGCTTCCACGGTACGTTTCCCTTTGAATAATGTGATAGCGTGTGTTGTACGCAACACCGAGTTCTAACACACCATAACCAATCAAACTAGCCGTTATAAATAGTAATACCTACTTTTTGAAAATATATATATTTTATATTTCAAAATGGACTTCATTTTTGGATTCGGAATATCGAATTTAGCCTAAGGTGAAATTTTGGTACTTTTCGGATAACTTTCATATTTTGATGAATAGTGAAAATTACTAAATTTTAATTAAAAACAACTTTTTTAATCAAAATAATTAATAGTGATAAATTATGAATTTAAGTGGTTTTAAAGTATATTTAGAATATATTTTTACAATTTAATATAATGTTGGTCATTAGACATAATTTTACAATTAAACAGAACATAAACAAGTGTCAATCTTTTGGTAGTTATTATCTCTTAAAAACACGCTTTTTGTTTTGACAGCGGGAATTAATTTTAAATTAATTTCTGCCACTTCTGTGTTTTGAATTTAGAAAAATGGATTCCATATTTGGAATCAGGATGTTCAAATTGTGTAAATAGATAACTTTTATTTTTAGACATTTTGAATAATTACTGCGGTAAATATTTTATTTACCATGGTTAAGGGTAAATCCGGTAAATAAGGGTTAAAAAATAATATTATAATAATACTAAATTACCCTAAAACGTGTCTTAACCCTATTGGTTGATACATGGTCGACCATGGGCATCTTTGGGTCTATTTTGGGACCCCATGGATCCACTTGTAAGTGATAATGACACATTATATTAATAAAGCTAAAATAAAAATAAAAATGGCATAAGCTTACATCTTTTAAAAGAACAATTTTTACACAGGGTTATACATGTTTGATTTTCGATTATAAATATTCATTAGAAAGCTAAAAAGATTTCCTACATAATGATATTTTATTTATAATTTTTAGACATTAAATAATTTATTTTATTTATGACACAATGATGATGCAGTAATTACTATAATAGTGAAAAATTAAAATAATTGATATTATAAATACCAAAATAAATATAATATGAAACTTTTAATGAATTAAACTAATTTTATAGGATAATATGATATATTAGGATTGATTTAATTGACTTTTTTCGAAGTAATCAATCTGTTATGAGTTTCACAAAAATCAACTATTGAATAGTGTCAAAATTGACATAAAAGAGTTCTTAAAACAAATATTATATTATTAATTGATATTAAATTCCTAAAAATCTATGGTTCGGCCAACAGACTTATATCATGATAGGTTCATCATTAATGGACCACTTGGGGGTCTCTTGTATGTATATGGTAAGTTTATTAACCATATTATATAAAAATACAAAGAGACATTGTAAAAGTGAAACTAATTAACTTAGAGTTAATACTTAAAGATAAGGTTAATATAAGTACCCAAACCTGTCTAAATTCTATTGGATGAGTTGTTTTCGACCTATCCCCACCTCATCCTTTGAATAGTCAACTTTGGAGCCTTTGGAAACCGAATATGAATTTATTATAAATTAATATTTCTAGCTTTTCCAAAAGTGCCCCTCACCCCTCTTATAAAAGGGCACTCCTCCTTCTCTTTTCCTCACACCTCTCAAGCCACCTGGCTCGTCCAAACTCTGCCCAACTAAGCTCCCCACATCCCTCTCCTCCTCCTTGAAGCTTCCCCTTAGGCATAAAGCATTTCAAGAAGTCCATTGGTTCCAACCAAAGTGAGTTACCTAAATTAAAGGTAACAATTTCTCTTAAAGTATTTTCATTTATTTTGCTTCTCCAACCCCCAAAATCTTTTTATTTCCTTTCTTTTGTAACAACACCAGTATACTAAATATACTAGGATGTTGTTATAAGAAGGATTCAAACTACACATACACACAACTCCATCTAATGGATGATGAACATAATGTTTCTGTGGATGGCAAACTAACGCCTCACGAAACGATGATTGTTCAAATACATCTTACCACCTCTCATGGTGGCCATTATGATGGCACTGTAATTAAATATGATATTAATGATATATATTTTATATATAAGCTTCTGTAGTTCCATTTTATTTCATACCATTATTCGTTTCATGTTGTATATACATACGATAATTTTATTTGAGGAAGTGCGGACTACCGCCCCCTTAAAATGATATGACTCGTTCATACCACACATGGAACGTATAAAGGATGGTGTTAATGAACATAAGTAACATATATAAAATATTATATTATACTGGAATAGTAATATACCTATGTATCATTTGGATTCGATTCTTTTAAAATAAAAATTAAATAGAAGTAGCGTTCGTGCGTACGTACGGACTACCGTCTCCACGAACGCGATGAGATTCATTCTCCATCGTATCCATTCAAGTATAATTATCATTTAATGATTTAAAAATGATGTTTAAGGACTTGATATCATTCTGGATATGAATAAGATACAACAAACATGACTTATGTAACAAAACATATAAAAGAAAATGAGTAAGTTAACACCCGAAACGACGATAATTCTAAGATATTATTAACAAATCAATGTTAAAAGATCATATATGATATCATATTAATATATATGATTCTTGTATAATTTAATAACAATTATTTCACCATTATACAGGAGGTTAACCTACCCCGACCAAGGAAAAGTACAAGGTAAGGGTTATTTCACAATCTCTTCATTATCCGAGGTTGTTTATATGTAATAATCTACTGGGATCTCTTTATCATCCACATCCATGTTTCTTAAAAATGTATTTCAAAACATTTTTACTATTTACAAGAATATGGGTTAAAGTCATTTATACCTTTTTTTGACTTTTTATAAGAGGTTTATAAAGGAATCTTTCCGTCGTTTTCAAAACAAGGTCCTTTTTAACCTTTTCGACAGAATTGAGGTAAGAATGTTTTTTTTAACTTATACGGCGGGTGCGGTTATTTTACGCCGTTATAAAATCGTCAAAGCTTTCCTTACAAGCTTACAGGAATATTTTCAAGAAAATGTTTTATTTTATATGGCTCTTAAATGATTTCAAAAATAGAAAGAGATATTTCTCTAAAAAGTGTTTTGATTTCATCTATGTCAACATCCTTTAATGGATTTTACGCTTATTTGAAGTTGATTTATTATAATACAAAACTTCTATATTGTATTGAAGGTTTTGTGATATTTTTGACTGTGGATGTGCTATTTTATACCATTCATAGTTTATGGTGAAACTATTGACATTTCGTATGCTAGTTTTAATCCGAATGTTTATGTTATATTTCAAACTTTTCTTCAGATGAATGTGCTAAACAAGTATGTTCCGGGTTGGGGACCGGTAAAAGTAAGCCCTCCAGGTTGGGGACTGGTAAAAGTAAGCCCTCCAGGTTGGGGACTGGTTAAAGTAAGCCCTCCAGGTTAGGGACTAGTAAAAGTATGCCCTCCGGGTTGGTGTCCGGTTATTAGAGGCACTCCGGGTTGGTGTCCGGTTATTAGAGGCACTCCGGGTTGGTGTCCGGTTATTAGAGGCACTCCGGGTTGGGTTCCGGTTAGAAGTAACCCCTAGGTCTTGGGATGAGGCCTAGACAAAGAAATTAACGTTTATCATTATGCATTCCAACATTATGAAAGTGGTTATTGATATTGCATGTGATTATTCGATTAGTAGAATATCCATGTGAACAAGTAAATGGCATTATTTCATTTTACTTTTGCCATACTATGTTGAAGTTCAATTTTAAAAGGCTTTTGTTTTAGTAATTAATTGCCTTAAATGTTTATGCTTATTTTGAATGTTCCGCTATATTGTTATCCTTACTGGGCATTTGAGCTCACCCCTTTTCTATGTTTTATTTTTCCCAGGTAGTGAAGAAGTAATTTATGAATGACTTGCAGGGATATTATGGGGGGTTAATAGTGTGGATATGAAGACTTTGTTGTTGTAGTAGTTTTTCACTTTGAAATGTAATGTAAAACTTTATGATTATATCTAGTGTTTCCAAGGCTACTAAACCAATCGGTCTTTCGGGATTTGATCTTTCTTGTGATCATGCCAATGTTACGAAGTAATGCACCGACTCTGGGTAGCTGGGGTCGGGGCGTTACATGGAGAGCCTTGCTGGGATGTCGGCCAAGTGCTTCAGGACATCATACTTTTTGGCCAAGCGCGAGCCCCTGGTTGCAGGAGGTTGCTCTGCGGTTGGCGGCATGACGGGCCTTGCCGGTTGGATCGGCGGCCGACTTGTACTTGGCGCATCTCGCTGTTCACTGGCTGCAGTCCGGGAAATGGTCACCGTACTGGGGTCAGGAGGCCGGGATGGACCCGTGGCAGGGCGGAGCTGGTCGTGACGCGGCTGAGGCGGTTATGCATGGTCCCACACCACAAACAGCGGCGGAGGTGAATCCTTCATCCCCGAATGGGGGGGCGGCGCACGTTGTGCTCGGTTTTGAGCCTGCTGCCTAGTCTCAGTGGCGTGCACGGCCTGGCTGGAGGTACCAACGGCTGTGCCCCGGCGACTCCTGCTGCTGCGGTTCTTCCGACGGTGGCGACGACCGGGGACACTAGGGAGGTCCACCTGGTGTTCTTCAACGTCAGGAACCGAAAAGGGATTTACCAGCTAGACGGTGTTAACCGAAGTGTACCCAACACCGTCATCGGACCAATCATCCATCACCGGGCGGATCCGAGGAGGGACCCCCATTTCCAGGGGCATGAAATCGCCGAGAGTGCGGGAATGTGGCGGAACCGGCGGGGTGCGCTCTTCCTTCTTGCGCTGTCGCCGATTGCTCCTCTTGGAAGAGGCAGGCTGGGACGACGATGCCGAAGCAGTACCCGCAGATTCTGGGGGCTCAGGCTGATTCAAGCGCGCGCGGATGATTCCATGGGCGCGAATGGTCGTCTTGCGGGCCATCCAGTTATTATACTTCTGGGATCCGCGGTTGGAGACCAGCTGCCATTCGTCCTCGTTGCCACTATCATGTTCTGATCCCACGAACACGCCCGCCACTTGTGCTGGAGCTGGGCCCAACCTGATTACATTGTTGTTAATCTGGTCTTGGAGCCAATCCTTAAACACATAGCACCGCTGGATGGTGTGCCCCAGGGCCCGATGGTAGGGGCAGTAGCGGGGGTTATTCGTAAGATGTGCCTCCTCTGGCATCCAACACTCAGGCAGTCGCACAATCCTCTGCTCCAGGGCGCTCCGGAAATAACCGGGGACCTGATCCTCGTGGAATGAGTAAGTCAGGTGTCGCGGGCCCCTGGGAGCGTGGTCTTGACGAGGGGCTGGAGGGGCCGGCCGAGGAGGTGGACCCTGATTATCTCGCCTGGGTTGCGGCGGTACATTACGCGGAGGGGCCGGCCGGTTCTGAGGCTGCCGCTGCTGGGCCGGGAACTGAGCCCGTGGAGGCGGGTTCCTGTGAGGCTGTGGAGCTGGCCTCGCCGGCAGCAGCTCCAACGGCCTGGGGGCCTCTATCTGGGCAACAGCAGCGGGCTCAGCCCTGCTGACTCTCCTTGCAGGAATCATAGGAGGCAGCGGGTGTGCCTGACTGGCCTGTTGCAGGGCTTCCTCAAGACGTTGAGCTTTGTCTAAGAAGTCCCTGAACCCTCCGGGGTAATTTTGAGTGATCAGGGAAGGGACCAGCTCGGTCTTGACGTTCCCGACGCACATTGTCAGCAACTGCTCCTGAGTCAATGGCATGTCAAGGGAATACGTGAGACCCTTCCATCGGGCGACGAAGTCCGCGACTCGTTCATCAGTCCTATGCTTGCAATTGAAGAGGTCTGCGATACTTGTCTTCCAGGTCGTGGAACATAACTGGTAGAGGAACTGTCTACGGAGGTCCTCCAAGCTGGTTACCGACCCGACGGGGAGCTGGCTGTACCAGACAAATGCTGGCCCTTCCAGTGTCTGAACAAAGCAGCGAAGCTTAGCGGACTCTTGCTGCGCCGGAGTCCCCAACATAGGCCCGCACCTCGAGTTGAAGTGGGCTAAATGCTGTGGCGGATCTCCAGTCCCGTTGAAGGGAGAGAAAGTGGGATTCCCGAATCCCGGAGGCGCCGGCATGTCATCCACCCATGTTGGGTAGGGCTTGCCGTCCGGTGGGATCGCCACCTGCCGAGTCTCCAAGGCCTCCAAGCGGGCAATGAGTGCCGCCATCGGATCGTCCGGACATGGGTTCCAGTCCTGGCGAGGATCTATAACCACGAGTGCATTGCACAGCCCTTCAATCGGGTCGTCGACCGGGTCGTCGAACTCGGCAGCTCGTGGGATGGCGGGCGGAGCGGCCCTTGGGGCAGCGGGAGGAATCCGAGCGGGGTCTCTCAGGTAGTCACGCCGCTCGGGAGGGTGTGGCGAAACATACCGCGCCCTCTTGCCGTAGGCAATGGCCTCTCTCCTGTCGGCGAACACGGCGTAATCACGGTTGCCCGGGAGAGTCTCATCGAGGAGCGGTTGTTCCGGTCCCTGCTGTCCTGGCCTAGGATCACCATAGTCAGGCCGCCGTTCTGCAGCGCGCTCGGCGAGGAGCTGGTCAACCAGCTTCTTCTGTTCGGCGAGCTGCTGACGTAGTGTAGCCTTCTCGGGATCCTCCTCTGCCCTCTGCATGGAGGCAGATGGGTCGGCGGGCTTTATACCCTCGTTGTGCTCTTTTCCTTTGCTGACGTTTCGGCTCAACGTCAGTGCTTCAGTGGGTGCGGGGAGCCCCAGGAGGTTCCTCTGATGACGAGTAACTCTCACCGATGGCTCTGACGACGGCTTGTCTTCGGGGGGGAAGCCCACGTCGAGAAGTTCCAAGTCGTTCCCCTCTCCCTACAGGTCAGCCATATTGACCGTTTCTGTCCCGGGGGATATACCCTCAGGGTCACCCAGCGAATCGGGCTGTCGGCGAATCACACTGAAGCGTAGGGCAGCGTACTGCCCCCATCCACGGATATACACGTGGGGAGTGGCTTCCTCGATAACTTTGCGGAGTACCTGAAAACACTCAACGCATCGTTGTTGGAGGGCCTCGTAGTGCCCAAATGACCCGGGGTGTCGAACCGCGGGGAGCATGGCCAGGTCAATTTGACGGCACTGCTCACCAATATCCTCCAGGTGCGCTTGACTCCCGGGGTATGGCATTTGCAGGCGGTGAAGACAGGAGCGAGTCTCCCGGAGAGTTCGGCGGAAACATTCGAACTCATCCGGGGTGAGCGATTCGGGTGCATCAAAGCCCGGTCCTGCGACTGGCCAAAACTTCTCAGGGAAGTGGCCCTCTGCAAGGACGGTCCAGAAGCTCCACGGCTCAAACTCGGGACCCAGATCTCCTTGGTCCTCTTCAATGGCTGGGAACGGACGGGGAACCGGCAGTGGTGCCGAGGCGGGCCGCCGGGCTGACGGGCTGGCCGACGGTGAATACGGCGAACAGGCCGATTGGCCTCCATATCCCGGGCCGCCCTCTGAGGGTGGCGGTGCCCTGGCTACCACATCACGATAGGATGGGCCGGCGAGCGAACATCCTGCCGTAGCATCGGTGCTCGCCGAGGGTGCTCCAGATCGTGGTTCGACCGTCGGTCCCCAGAAAAAGTCTTCGGCTTCTCCGACCGAGACGGAAGGCACTTCCGGAGGGGCCGGTACCAACCGCAATCTTGATCCTTGGGGGTCTACCAGGCCCTCGTTACTCCGGATATACCTTCGTAGAGAAGCGGGGATCACATCTCTCTCTATCTCGGGGAGCACGAGGCTGACGTGCCACATTCCTATCCCTGCCCTTGACTGGCGGGATTGGGGAAAGGGCTCTGTCGCCGAATCGTACTCCGCCTCTGAATCAGAGAAGCGAACCGGTCGGATCTCTGTCCGGAATTCCGTAACATTCTTCCCTCGGCGTCGACGCCTTGCCTTCCTGCCCCTGGGTGGTTCTTCGGGGAAGGGCTGATCTCTATCCTGGCGTCCTCCGGCCGCACTGGTGCTGGGGCCAAGAGGACTAGAAACCAAGGTGCGAGGGGCACCGGGACAGATATCAAAGGGGACGTGGGGAGAGATGATTCCGGGCAGGCCTTCGGGCCGGGATCGGAAGGTGGGATGACCCATGCCTCCTGGATCGGCCACACGGAGTAGATCCCGCTGGTGAATAGCACTACCGCGAGGTGGTCCGTGGTGGCTACTGCCTGCACCAGCAACCGGGAGAGTCGACCCAACCTGCCTTTGGGGCGGTCGGGGCCTCGATCCAGGTCGGGCATAGAAGTTCCCCTTCTCTGGATGCGCTGGGGCCTGGCGACTGGAGCCAACAGTGGCTTGGGCCAATACGGCCGCTGTTTCTAGGGCCCAAGGTGGGCATCCTCTTCCGCTCGTGCCCGACGTTGGCGTCGGGACAGACGAGTCGGGATGAGCGGCGCGGGCAGGTGGAGAGCCCGCTCTTCGACTTGAGAGGCCTGGCGGCGGTGTCGCTGTGGCCTGGCGGGAGTCCTTACCGTATATCCCTGGAACGAATCCCGGATAGGGTGATCCCGGGCATCTTCCACCTCATCCGCATAGGGAAGGGAACTGTCAGAGCGCTCCGGGGATAAGCTCCCGAAGCGGTTGGACGTTGAGGTAGGCAGCGGTGCCTCCCTGCGCGGCCCTTGGGGGTGGCGGTGGTGGCGAGGTGCAGTCTCCTCAAGGTCTAGGCGAGCCATGTCCCTAGTGGGGATGACACCCTCTTCCTCATATCTCCGCACCAGGGTGTTGATCACCCTTCACTGGATGACCTCCGAGGGGGAGAGAGGGCGTGGTCATCCCGCAATTGCGGCTGCTGGGACGGCTGTGGAACGGGCGGGACCGCGCGGAATAGTCGCGTCGGTGTTTCCCCTACCCCTACGCCAGTGGGCGGGTGGCGATCGGGCACTGGATCGGGCGACCTGATTTCTGAAAGCAGGGAGAAGGACCCATTAACACTGACAGGAAAAAGGAATCGACAACCAACCATTAGCGCCACGACGCCTTCCGTGGGGGGAACCCAGGCCCTCGACGTTGCGAGACGGAGTGCCCGATGTCCCTTCCCCAGCCCCTGGCGGGTAAGACTGAATGCTTGGCCGGGCAACATGCCGGTCTTCCAACACCTCTGAAAGCCATCGGTCTTCGTATCGAGGAGAAGAGATTCACGTCGGGTTCACCATTTTTCTGTTTCGGTGCGGATGTGCGTCGGGTTACGCTGTTCCGCCAGGACGCGTTCGCGCGTGCACCCGTCAACCCGAGGGGATGGGCGCGCGGCTTGTGGTCCCGCAGTCCCGCTTTCCAAAGGCGGGCGGCATCCGTCCCTTATTCAGGGGCGTCTGCTCCTTGATCGAAACCGGGATGATGGGATGTCGGCTCCTCCTTCCTTGGACGTCTCCTCGGAACTCGTCGCCTAATCCGGGTCTCCCTCATAGATTAAAGACATGCTCGTGAATCTCGTTCCCGGCGCCATATCTTCATGGACACCGGTTAATTACGCTGCTTCCGCCCGGACGCTCCAAGGAGTCTAGTCGGGGCAGCAACCTGCGGTGAGAAGGCCGGGTGGCTCTGGGTGCTGGGGGCGTGTCGTAACACTGCGGCTCTGCACGTCTGTCTTCCGTCCCTAATAGGGCTTCTCGAAGGCATGATGACCTGAGGCATCCCGCACTGGGTGCGGGGAACTGTGTCCCCTGAGGTTTTCCTCAGCTTCCCATGTTTAACACGGGGTACGCCGCGAGTTTAACGTCCAGCGGGGATGGCATCGGACCGATCAACACGAAAAGTGGATCAGATGACAGAACACCTTGTGGGGAACCTCCGACGCTGGGGCCAGCGCATGGGCGGCTTCCCAAGTGATGTGGAGTGGAGAGAAGTGGCATGACCCCACCGGGATGTGGCGGCCCGGGTAAGGATCAGGATGGATGATGGAGTGAAGAGCTTGGACCCCGTAGGGGCTTCCTACGTACCGCGCGTTAGCACAGATCAAAGTCAACGTAGTTCGGGTATACAGTTTAACGTCATGTTGGACGTTGGCAAGCCGACTCACGAAGAGGTCGAGGCCGCCGGGCGGAGGATTGAACCGAACCACCTCGCACAGAGGGGGATGGAACGGCCGGGTGGATCACAGTTTCACGTCATGCTGGACGATAAAAGGAGAGATGGAAAAAGGGGCTGTGGGGAGGCACAATGGAGATACACACGGGCAGTCTCCCACAGGGGTGGATTCATAGGTGAATCGACGCAAGCGTGAACCCTGGAGGGGTCCACTGATGGACAAACCGACGTGAATACGACCGGGGCGACCAGGTGGTGGGCTTGAACCATAGGGAGGCTTCCTACGTACCCTGTTTAGAAGACAGGGATCAATGTCCACGTAGTTCATTCTGGCAGGACTTACGCACTTGAGGCAGCCCGGATGCGGCGAAACTCAGTTGGAAGGGACTTGGACCGAAAGTAGGAGACACCTCGATCCCAGTCACACCCTCTACTGGCTTCGGCAGTGGGGAGGCGCAATGGAGATACACATGTGCATCCCCCCACAAGAAACTAGGGGTTTGTAATACCCTACCCCCGTAGGGAAAAGCCGCTCCCATTAAATCGTCCCTAAAGAGGGGAAATCCCGACATCCCTGCAGAGACGAGCGGGTGGGGGCCACATCCAAACCGGGGGGGGCCCTGCGTGCGAGGCACGGGATCGGGTGATGCGGACGGTTTAGCGTCTTGCCGGACAAAGTACAGTTTAACGTCGTGTGTTGAGGACGAAGCGGACGGTTTAACGTCTTGCCGGACGAAGTACAGTTTAACGTCGTGTGTTGAGGACGAAGGTGCTTGGCAGTTTAACGTCTTACATCACGGACGTGGTACAGTTTAATGTCATGCGGGACGAATGTGCAGTTTAACATCATGCTGGACATATGTGCAGTTTAACGTCATGTGGGACGTATGTGCAGTTTAACGTCATGCTGGACGTATGTGCAGTTTAACGTCATGCTGGACGTATGTGCAGTTTAACGTCATGCTGGACGTATGTGCAGGTTAACGTCATGCTGGACGTATGTGCAGTTTAACGTCATGCTGGACGTATGTGCAGTTTAACGTCATGCTGGACGTATGTGCAGTTTAACGTCATGCTGGACGTTGGTTGCCGCCGATGGGTCCGTGTCACTTCGCGCAAGCCTGGAGGGCCGCACGGGAAGACAACGCACGGTGCGGGCACCCAGGACGAAGATCATCGGGCGCCACGCAGGCGGGTACCCTCAGGGGGTCAAAGGGGGCGACCCCGGCGGATTGCGCGCAAAAGAGAAGCTTTGCACGCAAAACAGTAGGGCGGCGCGCAAAATGGCGGGCTGGCGCGCAATCGGGCCAGCCCTTTGCGCGCAGATGATTGAGATTGCGCGCACCGGGCTTCGGACAGCTCGCGGGGGCAATGGCTCATTTTCTAACGAACGGCCACTTTGAAGAGGGGGGTGCGCGCAATCGGGCTGGATTGCGCGCACTCGGGGGCAATTGCGGGCAAGAGGCTTCTTTTGCGCGCAAAGGCCTTCGGGTTAAGGATTATTCAAAGGAAAGGAGCCAAGGGGATTGCGCGCGAAGGCGAACCCCAAGGCTCTATTGCGCGAAAGAAAGGAGGTTACCTGAAGATCGGCATTGCGCGCGGAAGGGGTTGGATTGCGCGAACGAGCGACGCTTCGGATTCTGGCCACCTTCAAAACGTCGGGGGTCGCCTTATATTTATAGGCAACCCCGGGCGCAGAATCCGGTCTCGAGCGCGGAATTCCCTTCGCGGGCGCGGAATCAGGACCCGGCGCGCAAGGGAGCCGCGCAGGCCACGGGCGCGCAAAATAGCGCGCCGGCCCAGCGCATTGCGCGCATCCCGGGGGGATTGCGCGCCGCAACTCAACTTTGCGCGCGGGCCTCTGAAATTTCGCGCAAGTCCTCCGGGCCCTTCGGAACGTGCCTCTGACTCCAAATATCACTTCGCTTTCCGCATCCGGAGCTTCGTTTGGGAACAACGGACTTTTCTGGCGTCTACAGTTATGATATCCTAGATTATATTCTTGGATTGATTTAGGATTCATGTTTTACGAACCACTAATATTTATGGAATGAATCCAGATTATGACCTATGATATGAATGGTGTATATTTCAAATGTTGAGTACATTTTCTCACACCCTTATGTCCATGTTATTCTTATTTGATCATTAATATCTCCCTTTTCTACCGTGACAGATAATCTCATCATACCCTTTCTTATTTTTCCTTTCCCCAGGATATAAATTTCTGTTTTTGAGATGATTTGTATAAGAAGGGTTCTAATTCTCAATAACATAATGGGAGATGATATAGAAAATTTACGAACCATTTGTTGGTGTAAACATGTTTCCAAAGGTAATACACCTATAAGATGTGGTTTTGGATCATAGTGTTATGTACTGAATATTCATCTACATAGATGTAATAAATATAAATGAATTTTTTTGTTCTTTATAGTAATAATGATAAGAAACATGACATTGTTTCCTCTATTTTGGTTGATGTAATATACAATCTATTATCTATGTATTTAAACATTTGACAGCGAAGTTTTTGTAAAGTTAACACTTTAAGCATTGTACTAATGTTTGGGATTTCTTCATCCTTCTAATATGATTGAAATCAGATAATAATGATTTACGTTTCAATAATAGTTTGGAGATATCTTTACAAAATTAGTATTCTTATAGCACATTCGATTTATATTTACTCAATACCATGAATTCTTTTTCCCACATGTGTTTCACTTTGGTAATTGTATTTTCTTACCTTCTATTTTATGAACAATATTCTTCCTATAATTGGGATCTTTAATTATTTTGTTTTTTTATCCATGGGTACACTATGTATCTCATCACAATATCTCTACTTTAAGATCACAACACACTATCTCCTAATAACTCCCAATGTTTTTGATTTCTATTTCATTTCACAGATTAGGTCTTAGTTGATAAAAAGTATATTGATCTTTCCATTATAATCAATGAAAAACATGAATCATATTTCAAAGGCATTTTAAGGTGCACCTCATAAATTCTCATTAATACATTATCCTTTTTCATCATATCATGGAATTAACTATCCATTTTGGTTTTAACGGTAGGTGAAAAAACATATCGAAAACAAATTAAGTGTTTCCACTCAATTACATCAATTACTTCTTTGGGATTAATGATCTTTATTATTGTCTAGAAATGATCATATTATCCCTCGGATTTGTATACTACAAAAATTACATTATCCTACTTATTAATAAAATGTAAAAAAATATAGTTTCTATTTTTTTGATCTGTTGTTCATCATTCAATTGATCAATGGTTTCACTAAAAAGAAGTTTTCACTGATGCATGGAGGGTTCAACTTCTACATTTTCCTTCCATGGTTAATATGGAATCTTTACATTGTTTTGGTTATTATTCAAAACCTTAGACAACCAAATCACCAATCGAGATGTTTTTAACTATGTAATCCGTAATATTAATATAATGCACCATCCTGAAACATTACATAATCTTGAGTTATTTCAAGAATAAAAATTGAGGATCTTTTAAGGTTTAGAGGTTTAGAGAATTAGATCATAAATCATGCATTACATTCAATATTTAAACAAGGTGGTTACAAAAAAGACAATATTCATTTTTTTCATCAAAGGAAACATATTTAAAATTATACATGGTTTCTTTATTGACACTTACTTGAAACTATCATCACATCATGTACCTTTACCTTGACCTGTGAAAAACATTTCAAAAACATGGGATGATCATAAAAAGCTAAGTAAATGATATAAAAATGCGGGAAGAAAGCATTAGTCCATGTATACATAAAAATCAATGAAATCATATTTACTCATAAAACATAAGAACTTTAACATAACTCATGAAATCATAAGATTTATGAATAACTCATAGAAATCATAAGACACAAAGGTAACTTGAGGCATTCAGAACATTCTTACGTTGGGAGTAACCCTCATTGTTATGTTTGGAATACCCGTCATAGTATATTCCATATATCTCTTTAGAGAAACCTTAGCCTTTAACTCCTTCACGTTACCCAATGCATTAGAGAGCTATCTCAGGCTCACCCACCATTAGTTTATCATGGAACCACCCATCTTCATTAATAATTTCCAAAAACCATAACATAATTGTATCCCATAAAACATGCATAATGGAAACATAACATTTCCACATTTCAATCACAAGATATCAATACAACACATTTATATAATAAAAAAATTATCAAAACCATTTTCAATACAAAAATAATATAAAATTAAAACATGGTATTTATTTTTCATTTAAAAAAATGTTATGACTTGAAGAGGAAGCCAAAACTCAAATAATGGTCACGGCAGCAGAGAAGTCGTTGTCGCCGCATACATAAGAAAAATACATTCCTTTTGTCGTTTAGTAAAACGATTAGTGTAAAAATATTACATTCGAATGAAATTAAAAGTAAAAATCGTTTATTATACAACTAATAAAATAAGGTCATATATAAATTGATGTATGCCTCAACGAAATAAGATTGAGACGAAGTCCCTTACCTCGTGTCGGACTTGACTCGATCGTTATTTAATCTCCTGAATAATAAACTAGAGTTAATTTCAACTTCTTAAGAACCTTTTTCAATTTCATTATTCATATTATATCACTAATAACCATGTTATTAATATTATGTAATAATTTAAGTTAATAATGGTCATTTTCTCGATATTTGGTACTTGAGTCTAAAATAAACATCTTATAATTACAAGTTGTTAATGTGGTAAAATATCCATTATATCCACAATTATATTCATGATTTAGATATCATATATATAATATATATTCAGTATATACATGCATTTGTAATATTACATAACATTTAGAGGTAAGAAATGAAATGCACCGTCCATGGAGACGGTAGGCTGTATGTACGCATGAACGCTACTTTCATTTATATTTTTTATTTAATGTAATGAAATCATAATGATGTAAAGGTATATTTATATTCCATTATAATATAATATATAATATTATTAACTCCATCCTTTATACATTCCACATTTGGCATTAACGATTCAAATCACTTTGATGGGGTGGTAGTCTGCATTTCCTAAAATGAAATTATCGCATTTACACAAAATGGAAACCACAAATGTATGCCATAAATGAAAAATACTGAAGAATAAAGAAAAAATAAACATAAAATATATCATATATAAATATATTTACATCATAATGGCCACCATGAAATGTTTTAAAATTATATTGAACAATCATCATTTCGTGAGATAGTAATTCGCCACCCACAAAAACAGTATGGCCTTTAACGATTAGATGGAGGTGTGTGTAAGTGTAAATCAAATAATTATCATAGAAAAATCCAAGTATATTAAATATACTGTTGTTTTTACAAAATAAAGGAATAAAAACATTTTACAGGGTTGGAGAAGCAAAATAAAACAAAAGAACATAAGAGAAGACATTACCTTTAAATCGGGTAACTCCCCTTGGTTTGAACCAAAAGGGTTTCTTGAAGAGCTTTCTACCTAAGGTAAGTCTTATAAGATTAATACAGGTATCTTAAGAGCCTATTTTAGTAATGTTTGTATGGACCAAAGAGCTTGATAAGTGTGGGTATGGGGGTAGAGGTGGGAGCCTTTTATAAGAGGGAGGATGGGCACTCATAGAAATTCATGAAATGTTACTTTATTATGAAATGATTTTCGGATTTTAAAGGTCCCAAAATGATATATTTCTAGGATAAGGTGATAAGGGTTCATAATCCACCAATACAATAGGGTTTAGACAAGTTTATGTCTTATATTGTACCTTAACATCTCATTTTATTTAAATCTTTCATTAATGAGGTAATCACATCATCATCAAGGTGTCATAAAAAAAATTATTTATTTAATGTCTGAAAATTATAAAAAAAAACAATGATGTAGGAAATATTTTTATCTTTCCAATTAATATTTATAGTCTATGATATGATTTATATAAACAAAATTAAAATTGTTTTACTTTGGTGATACATACTTTGGTTATATTTCCCGTTCTTTAAAAATAATATGATAAAAGGTCACTATCACACTAATGTGATTCCATGGGGTCCCAAAGATGGAAAAAAGAATCACATGGTCGGCCATGACTCAAAAATTAGAATTAAGACACATTTTTTGGTCATTTTATATTATTATGATTTTATTTTTTTACCCTTATATACACGATTACTACTTAATCACGATAATTAATGATAATTGACATTGTTACTATTCATAATGTCAAAAAAAAATTTATTTATTACATAATTTTCATCTTATGATTCCAAATATGGAATCCATTTTAACAAATTCAGAACAAAAATATTTCATTAATTAAATTAAAAATTATTTCTGTTGTAAAAACAAATAGCGTGTTTTTAAGAAACAATATCTATCAAAAGATTGGCAATTGTTTGTGTCCAATTTTAAAGTGAAATTAATTCCGTTGACCACCATTGGATTAAATGGTAAAAATATATTCTAATTATCCTTTAAAACTAATTAAAAATATAATATAACAATATAATTATATTATATGAAAAATCAGTTTTGATGTAAAATGCAGTATTTTTCACTATTCATTAAAACATGAACATTGTCAGAAAAATACCAAAAATTTTTCCAAAGTAAATTTTAATGTCCTGATTCTAAGTAATAAGTTTATATTTACATATAAAGCTTATAAAAGTATTAATAGTTAGATTTTAATATGGTTTTCCATCAAAAGGAGGTAAAACAATCTTTTAAAAATATTAGAGTATTCTATGCATAAGATTGGATTTATTCTCATTTTAAGCCTCTAAAACACTATATAATTCATAAATATACATAGATATTAAATTCTATTATTCAATACATACATGTGATGTTACAATTAAGAACACCAAAATTGCATTAATTTTCACTTTTTTACTAGGGTACTTCTATTTCCCAACATTTTTATAAAAAAATAAAATTTTATTAAGAAAATTTCTACACTTATCAGAATAATGATTACAATTCTAAATTGTATTAATATTATCATTTGACATTTTACATTTCCAGGATCATATAATTTAATATTTTATAATTTTGAAACACATAATTACTTTGTCTATATATCAATATCATTATTTATTAAAAGTATGTAATGAAGCAATGAAAATCCTCTAGGAGTGTCAATAGAAATGTGTAATTAGGTCATGTTGTCTTAAACTTGTTTGTAACAGTGTTAATACCAAAAATCGTTTTCAATGTAATTATACATTGAGTATATGTGCTAGATACTACATCCACTTTTATATATCTAGGAAGGTATGTCCGATATAAAAACCCACAATATCTTTTCAATAAAAAAATTAAGGATGTTTTAATATAATTAGTCTTATCCCTATGGAATTCACTAGTTTTTTCTACTCCCAATTTAGAGAAAAAACTAATCAATTATTTTATAATAACTAAAGTTACCCACATCTTACATACTTATTGGTATCATTATTCCCTAAAAAGATAAAAAAAATTGATACAATACACATAATCATTTGAAGATTAGTGCCTTGGAAAATAGGAACATAATTAATAATGTAATTTTTTTATTTAATCCTCATAACAGAAATCTGTATAATTACATCCCAAGTCACTTCATTGCAAATGTGATCCTGGGGACATACATCAATGTAAATTTTTATAAAAAAACCTAGTAAGGGATAAAAAATTAAATAAGGACTAAGTAATCACAATGGATAATTCATGAGGATTTCAATAACATCATGTGAATATGTACATGAATCATAAAATGTAAATATGTATACAATATAAAAATTAGACATTCAAAATTATATCCCCATGGATTATCACTACAATTTCATGAAATAATATTAATAATGATAATAAAAAAGTTACATAATCATGTTATCTATTGTTGGGTAAAAATCCCTCAAGGCATCATTGACACATTTTTGAGGAGATTGTGTTTGTTGAAAAAGTGGGCCTCCATGTTTTGTTTGTTGAAAAAGTAAACCATGGTGTATGAGTGTGTTGACAAAGGGGGATTAAATTAATATTTTTTGGGACCATGGGATGCTTTCAACAATGTATTATTTATTGAAGAAACCCAAAAAAGGAATGGACGATCTGGAGATAGTGCAAAAATATCAGATACAAGGTGGCGCCATTTTCCAGACCATGGTGTATGAGTGCACAGAAAATTAATGTGTTGCGTGAAATATTTGTGTAGTGCGAGAAAAAGGAAAGTGGTGTGTTAAATATTAGTGGGATGCATAAAATAGAGGGATGAAATTTTTTGCGCAACTGGTGTTTTGAGGTCCAAAGCTTGAAAATTTAGAAAGGCATGAGGTGTGGAAGATATTGGAGTAGTGGGTGAAAAATGGTGTTTCTCAGAAGATTATTTTTCACGCTCGAAGTGAATTACGTTCTCAAAGAGGGTTTTTCATGCGGGGTCGATTTTGCCTAAAAATATGAGGTGACCCCCCTCTATTTGATGAAGCTAAAGACATAGAGAGTATCCGAGCACTGACGTGCGAAATTGGAGCGGACAAGAGAGTTGCGCGAAAACAAAAAGTTTGTGTGTAAAAAATGTTGTGAGTAAAATAATTCATTGAGCATAAAATTGATGTCACGAGAAAAGGTGATTTCACAGAAAAGAAGAAAATTACGTGCAAGGAAGTGTAGAGGCTGCGCGTAAAATTTGGTGGTGGTGCGTAAAAGAGGAGTTGCGCGAAAATTGTATTTTGGGCAAGCCAAGGGAATTTCGTGCAAGGTGTCGTAAGGGCTGCACATAAAAATTGGGGGTTCCCAATACATCCAGAGAGTAGTGAGATTTCATATTATGAGTGGTTTTCAATCAGGAGGAACAGTGAGTGCGCATTGAACTTGTAAACAAAAAAGCACTTATAGTGGAGTTGTTACATCATCACATTTCCAGTGTTTTCTCCTTGGACATAGCCCAGTGGGGGTGAACCAAGTAAAAATAATTGTGTCACGTGCATGATTTTATTTCTATCTATAATTTTCTACGGGAAAGGGAGAAAAAATACATTTTATTAACAGGGAAGAAAGATCAATTGTGGTAGTTATTTTAATCTGTCATACCCTTATTCACCCCCCTCTCAGGGTATCTAACATAGTGGACCTAACAATTGGTATCACAACTAGGTTGATATCAGTTTATCTCTCATATGGAGTTCATCAATCATAAAGGAATTCCGATATTTGATGGAATGATTTTCATCTATGGAAGAATCTGATACAATACTACTTCCAATCATTGGGTAAGGGTGTGTTTACAGTAGTAATGCACGGTATCACAGCTAATATTAATAATGGTGCATTATCAGAAGTTGAGTGAAGAGAATTGGATGCTGACGCAAAGGGAATGAATGTTTTAGGGGGATCCTTATCCAAAGCTATTTATACCAAGGTTATGTCATGAAAAAAATCACATTCTATGTCGGAAAAGATATTGAACATACATGAAGATGACAAAAAGGTTTGAGAAGCGAAGCTGCAAGTGTTGTGGAACAAGTATGAAGATCTGAGAATGAACCGGAATGAATATATTGATGAATTCTTTGATAGGGTAAATATCATAGTGGAGTATATGAGAGGTCTTGGAGAAGTAATTGAAGATATAAAAATTGTGAAGCGCATCTTGAGGAAACATCCACATCGGTTCAATCCGAAAGTTTTAGATTTGGAAGATAATGAATTGAAAGAGCTGACAATGGATCATCTGCACATCTCACTTGTTGCATATGAAATGAGAAATGATGAAAATGATGCTGTGGAAAATACTTCAAGAAAAATAATCCTCTTTTACAATAATTTGAATGTTCAGATTAGTTTGAGGATGAAGAGGATAATGAGATTGGAAAATGAAAAGATTGTGGGGAACATACTATGTTGGAAGTTGTCGGTAGTGCTCAAAAGAAGGAAGAAACCAACATTGATGAAGAATGAGAAGGTGAAGGAATAGTTGATATGAAAGCTAAGTTAGAGGCCGCTCTTGAAGAGATATATGTTTGGAGGGCGAAAAAAAAGAAATCCAACAAAGTTGTCTGTGACGCCAAACTCTACACAAAACAGTAGGAAGAAGAGAAGTCTGAGTTAATGGAAGAAATTGAGAAACTCATGTCATTAGTGCCAGAGAATTTAGAATCAGTTAGTCATTAAAAAAATAGGATTAAATAATAGTATAAGGAGATCGATGTCCTGAATATCACATAGAAGGATCCCATCAAGCGTATCGAAGATCTTGAAGAGGAATGTTGTCGGTCTGCGGAAAAAAATTTAAGGATCATGAAAACTCTTTGATTCCAAACACGTTCTTGAAAATGTGGAATATTCTGAATACTAGAAAAATGAAAGAGGATCCCATTAGTTCATCCAGAAAGAAGCAGCAATCAAGCTCAGGCGTTAAGGCTGATTTGGGGCTTGATCAGAAACAGAAAGTATTCAAAGTTGAAGTCAGACCGTAAGGACCTGTTACGAATAAGAAAATTAATGTCGGTACAATGCAGAATCAAAAAATTCAGAGAACTCAAGGGACTAATGGCAGTATAGAAGTTACACATAAGAATTCACCTTTCATAAGATGTTATTATTGTGGAAATATGGGACACTCACAAAGTGTGTGTTCTATATCAAGAAGATATCGAAGGGCACAAAAACAAAGGTAAATGCCAAACAGAGAATGGTTCTCCAGAACATATTTTGAAGGACATTGTTTTTGATGTGGAGGATTTGGGCACATGGATAGGTACTGAACATTGACCCTACAAAATAATGTGCCAAATCAGAAAAAAATGTTCACAAGTAGTAGATTAATGAACCGAGAGGTGATTTGAAAACTCAAAATATATTTGTATATTTTCAAGATTATGTTGGTACATCATACTCTAAGAATGATCATGAGTCTCAATCTATACCGAGTGTGGAGAGAAAAATATGGACCAGGTAGAAGAGAGCATAGAAACAAGTGGTTGATGAAATTTCCATTAAAGAATCAGATCGTTATGGTTTGTGGATCCTTAGTAGTGGTTGTACGTATCACCTGACTAGAAATAAGGATCTAGTTATAGGTATGAAATATGAGAAATAAAGAGTTTTCAAGTGTGAAAACGAGGAAAGCCTGAATATAATTGGATCGGGAAAGGCCAGGTTTGGGGGAAAATAAATAAGACGTGCTAATGTCTTAGTTGTAGAAGGTCGCAGTCACAATTTTCTCAGTGTTAGTCAATTGTGTGACTCAGGGCATTCTATATGGAAATCCAAGAAGACCTGTATCATCACGAGAAGGGATGGTACAATGATACTACAGGGAAGAAGGACAAAAGTGAATCTTTACCTTGTAAGTGGAGAAGAATATGTGTGCTTTTTATCCAGAGAGGAAGAGAAAAAATTATGGCATAAGTGACTTAGCCATCAATTCCAACCATCCCTGGATGATCTGGTAATGTGTGATGCAGCAAGAGACCTCCCTAATCTATCATGTGATCGTACTCACCCATGCGATGCATGCCAACAAGGGAAGATCATCAGAAAGACGTTTGATTCAAAGGAAAAGAAGTCAACAAGAGTGCTCGAATTTGTGCATGATGATGTTTGTGGTCCTATCACACCAAGAGAAATTGACAAAAATAGGTAATATGTTCTTTTCATTGATGACTATAGAAGAATGCAATGGGTATTTGTTATTTCCCATAATTCGGATGTGTTTAGATTCTTAAAAAAGTAATATAGGGAGTTTGAAAGGATGATCAGACAGAAAATTCTGAATTTTCATACTAGAAATGGTACAGAATTCAAAAATAGTAATATGGAAGACTATCTCGAGAAACACGGGATAAGGAATCATGTTTCTTCAGTACGAACTCCCCAACAGAATGTCATGGTTTAAAAGAGAAATTGGATCATCAAAAAAATGTCCAGAATGATGCTTATAGAAAAAGAACTACCAGAGAAATTTTGGAAGGAAGTAGTATTGACATCGTTCTATATTTCTAACTAGGCTCTGTTGTGCCCAAAGGAAGGAAAGACTCCATAAGTGATATGGTACATGAATAATCCAATTGTGAAGTACTTCTGAATCTTTGGGAGTATGTTCATTATTCTCAACGAAGAAAAAATAAGAAATTTGTGTCACATGGAGATGAAGGAATATTCCTTGGCTACTTAGGAAAAATCAAAGAATATAAATTCTTTAATAAATGGATGGGAAAAGTAGTTGAGAGAAATGATTTCACTGTTGTGGAAAATGATGAGAACACTCAAGAACACAGTGGACAATTTCTTGATGAATGTGATGTGGAGGAAAGCAACGCAGGAGGAGAAGAAGTGGCTGATGTTGATTCAGCAGAAGATACTGATGATGATAATGAAGACGGAAAATCTGTATCCACACAAAAGGCAAGGCTTTGAGTAGGAATTGATAGTCAAAACATCATTGGTGATCAATCAACTCTAGTTCATACACGAAGAATGAAATCACTATAGCAAACATCTTTTTTATCTCATGTTGAGCCGAAATGCTACGCTAATGCTATTGAAGATGAAAATTGAGTTCAGGAAATGAATGAAGAGCTTGATCAGATTAATAAGAATCAGACGTGGGAGATTCTTTCTAGGATAGAATATAAGAATTTCATCGGAACTAAATGGGTCTATCACAACAATATGAATGAATATGGAACAGTTATTCGGAACAAATCATGACTAGTGTGCAAAGGATACTCCCAGATAGAGGGAATAGATGTTGATGAGTCATTTGCACCAGTTGCGAGATTAGAGACAATCAGATTATTTCTAGCCACTATAGTGCAATGAAAGTTTAATGTTTTCTATATAGACGTCAAATCTGGCTTTTTGAATGGGGGTCCGGAGGAAAAAGTGTATATTGAGTGGCCATATGGTTTTCTCATTCATGAGGATGAGAAACAGGTTTGATGACTGAAGAAGGCATTGTATTGGCTAAAAAAAGAACCAAGAGCATGGCACTCAAGCCTTGATCAATAGTTGATGAAGCTTGGTTTCTATCCTAGTAGAGTTTATTACACTCACTATTTCAACAAAAATAGTAATCAAAGGATGATAGTTCTGGTTTATGTCGATGACATAATATTTGGGGGATCAGATGAAGCTTAATGTTGAAAATTATCCAAATTCATGAAATGTTAGTTTGAAATGTCAATGATTAGAGAGCCTACATTTTTCCTTGGTCTACAGGTGTCACAAGGAAGGAATGAGACATTAATTTCTCAATCAAAATATTCCATGGGGGTTCTGAGAAGATTTGGAATGGAAAATTACAAGGAGATAAAGACTTTGTTTGAATATTGGTTGATATTATAAAAATATAATAATGGAAAGGCAGCTAATATCATAGAATACAGGCAGATTATTGGTATTTTACTATAACTGATAGTGACGAGACCTGATATTGTTTTCTCCACACGCCAATCAACGCGATATCAAAGTAATCCCAAGGAAATACACATGCTTGTAGTGAAGAGAATACTTGTTTATATTAAGGGCACAATGGATTTCCTCTTGATGTATAATGAAAAATATCATACAGGGTTATTAGGATATACCGATGCACATTCGGCTGGTTTAGCAGACAACAAGAAATCAACATTAGGAGGTGCATTCTATCATGGTGTACTATGTATTTCATAGTTGTGAAAGAAGCAAGATTGCTTTTCATTGAGCACCGTCGAAGCTGAGTATATTATGGCCACTCAAGCATGCACACAATTATTGTGGATGATGTAGCAGATTGATGATATGGGAGTTGAAGTGAAGTCTCCAATCGGACTCCAGTGTGATAAATCAAATGCTATAAATCTCAACAAAAATAACGTCCATCACTCAAGAAAAATAATCACATTGAGATAAATTATCATTTTATAAAGTAGAAAGTTGAGCAGGGGATAATGAGGTTGGATTATGTGCCTACAGAATTACAGGTTGCAGACATCCTGACAAAGGCCATACCCATGGAATCTTTTGAGCGGCATCGACTGACTCTGGGAGATCAGTCTACTCCCCCAACATGAAAAACTGTGGATGTGGGACACACCCTTTCTCCCTGAGGTATGATTTGTTTTACCATACTATATTAATTTGTTTTCCCCCTTATTACAGACTACAAAGGGGGTCCCTTTGTGTTCATTGAAAAAGGGGGATAGAACATTAAATGTTTAATGGGAATATAGTGTGGCAGTTTGAAAAATCATGAATGATATGGCGAGAAGATGATAGGTGGAGTAGCGAGATAAGGGGAGCAATGATAAAGGGGGAGAGTTTTAAATCTGACGATTCTATAATTCATCAATCAAATAATAGATATAATGAGATGACAACTACAGATTGTGATAAAATTCGATAAGTGATAATGAGAGAAGGTTTCCAGTGATACACATATTGGTATCAGTTTAGTAATTGGTATCATTTTGGTATCAACAGTTGGTGTCAGAAATGAAGTGTTTCATTGATGAACTTCTAATTTATTCTTGTTTCTCATGTCGATCATTACTCATGTGAGCTTATAGTACATGTTAAGTGAATCCTTGAATGCTATCAGTGTAACGCCCCGACCCCAATTACCCAGAGTTGGTGAATTATTACGTATCATTGGCATGATCACAAAAGATCAAGTCTCCAATGTACAATTAGTTTAGTAGCCTTGGAATTACTAGATACATTCATAAGTCTTACATTACATCATAAAATCAAAAAAATCAACAATATTGTTTCCATAGACCACACTAATATCCCCTATACAATCCGCACAGATCAGTCATAAAATACTTCTTCACATCCTAGGAAAAATAAAACATAGAAATTGGTGAGATCAAATTGTCGGCAAATATGATAATATATCGGAAACTTTCATAAATTAGCATAATCATTTAAGAAAATGTATAACTAAAACAAAATCCTTTTAATCATGAACTTTAGCATAATATGGAAAAAAAATAAAATGAAATAATTTCATTTCCTTATTCACATGGATATTATACTAGTCAGATAATAACATGAAATATCAATAACCACTTTCATTATGATGGAATGCATAATGCCACACTATCATAACCACATAGTCAAGGCCTTGTTCCATGACTACAAAAAAGATTTCGTTAAGGCTTTGTGTCAAGAAACTAGTTTGTCTCATGATAACTACCAATGCATAGAGGAGATATAGTGTGATCCACCTGTCACTTACTAATTCCAATGCATTTCTCATATGAAATGTTTGAAACATAACAGAAACATTCGTATTAAAACAAGCTTACGAAATTTCAATACTTTATCCAAAAACCATGAATGGTATAAAAATAGCACATCCACAATAAAACATAACTCATTCAATACAATATTAAATATTGTATTGTAATAAATTAACCTCAATCAATAATAATGAAGGATATTGACATATACGAAAATAATCATCAAAACTATTTGAGAGAAATATTCCCCTTTTTCTTGAAAATTTTTAAAAGTCACGATATTTTTCAGAAGCCATTTAAAAATATATTTTTTAATCAATGTGCCCCATACCAAATTTAATCTTTTAAAAGGAATTTTAATTTTACAACATTAATTTCCATATAAATAAATCCTTAAAAACATTTTTAAAACGTGGACATTAATGAGAAAGATTTAGAATAATAAATCTTTAAAACATTTAAAATGATATTTTAGTTAGAGTTCTTAACCAAAAGATAGACACATGAATAAAAATAATTGAGTTAATAAAAACTTTATAATATCATTTGAATAAAGGGATTCATGATATACTATGTAAAAGTACATTATATACACCATATAAAGTTGAATTGGTGTATAACAATAATGAAGTCTCAATGGAATGTAAATTTAGAAGAAATCTCTTATAAAGACAGTATCCTTAGGTTAAGAATAAATAAATGACCTAATTATGTGTGAAAAATATAAATACACTCAATATGATTGTATATTAAGTGTAAATCAATCAGAGGAAACTCACACATATTCTTGTAAAAACAACACTAATGAATTGGATGTTTAACTCAATAAATGGAGATTGCGTTAAAATTACTCTTATCAGGTTCATATCGATGCCATAATCTATCAGTGGTTTGATTATGTGTATCAAAAGTATATCCATAGAACGGGGAGTGGAAATTATGACATAAAAAATGAATAGTGATTCCACACATAATCTTGTAGTAAAATAATCACTGAAGTATGCATAAACCCGAATGAGTGGAAATTGATATTTCAAATTCCATTATCGATTTGGTATCTTAAAAAACATACAAACATGAAATAACGATCAAACAATGATGATGTAAATATACATAAATTAAAGTATATTACACAATGAATACAATCATGGGTAGTACACACACCACATGCAATAAATAAGTAGTGAACAATGGAAATCTCCCGGAATTAAAAGTGTGATAAGATAACACTTACTTTGTACGTTTTACTTGGTCTAGGGTAGGTTAAAATCTTGTATAATGGTGAAATAATTTTCATTAAATCATCCAAGAATCATAAATTAATATGATATCATATATGACCTTTTAACATTGATTTGTTAAAAATATCTTAGTATTATCGTCATTTCGGGTTTTAACGGGTTCGTTTTCCTATATAATATTTGTTAAGTGAGCCATATTTGCTATAAATGGGATGTATCATATTCATATTCATAATGATATCATGTCTCTAAACCTTATTTTTAGTCATCAAATGAAATTTATTCTTGAATGGATATGATGGGGAATAAATCTCATCTCGTTTGTGGAGACGGTAATCTGCACTTACGCACGAGTGACAATATCATTATTCTGATATTAAAATAATATATAATTGAATGGTATATCATATATAAAGATTCATTATCATGTTATATTTATTATTTACATGAATTACACATCCTTATTATACCCATCCAAATAATAATGTATTGAATAACTATTACACCACGACGTGGAGACGGTAATCCGTACGTACGCACTTATGGTGACATGTAATTATTTTACACTGACCTTATATTTTTAGGAATAGAATATCAATTAATAATATAATATTTGTTTTAAAAACTCTTTTATGTCAAATTTGACACTATTTGGTATTTGTTTTTTTAATTCATAACAGCATTGTTACTTAGAAAAAATTTCATCTAACCAACCCCAATATGTCATATTATACTATAAAATTAGTGTAATTCATAAAAAGTCTAAAATTACAATTATTTGGATATTTATAATATCAATTATTTTAATATTTCAGGAATTAGGTAATTACTGCATCACCATTGTGTCATAAATAAATTAAATTATATAATGTCTAAAAAAATAAATAAAATACCATTATATAGAAAATATATTTAGCATTCTAATAAATATTTATAATCTAATTTATCTTATGTATAACCCCATATTATAATTTTTTTATTGATTAAACTTTGATTTTAACTCTTTTAACTCTATTTTGAATTAAATAATAATAAATGTCCAAATATAATCGAATTGGACAAAATAGGTTCATATTTTATTCCTAAGGTTGTTTTTCATCGAATTATCATTATCCAATAGAATTATGACATGTGTTAGGGTAATAATAATATCATTTTTACCCTTAATAACCCTATTTACTTTTAACCGTGGTAAATAAAATAATAAAGTTACTATTCACCAAAAATTATTTTTATCTTATTGAACAACATTTTGCTCCTTGATATTAATCGTGTCTCTCATATTTTAGAAATTCAACTCACAAAAGCTGTAAAATTATGTTTTATGTGAATTTACAAATTCTTCTACGAGGTGGGTAAAAGACGATGAAAAGTCCAATAAAATTTTATATATCTAATATTATTAAAAAATGACTCAAATGAATTAAATTGAACATATATGGGTATTATGTATCTATTTTGACCTAAAATTAATTTAAATAAATTAAATAGTTATTTAAATTTGGTTTTAAACTATAACTTAGTGTTTTCACTATTAATCAAAAATTAAATGTTTTCAAAAACATACCAGAAATTCACCCTAAGATAATTTTTATATTATGAATTCAAAAATTAAGTCTATTTTACCAAATTTAAAACATTGAAATTTCATTTATTAGTTTAAAATTTATTTCTGTTGTCAAAACCAAAAGTCGTATTTTTATGAAATAGTAACTACCAAAACATTGACATTTGTTTATGTCCAATTTGAAAGTGAAAATACTTCCAATGACCAATATTGGATTAAATGGTAAAAATATAATCTAATTGTACATCCAAACCATTCATATGTATAGTTGAACAATATAAATTATTTGGATTAAAAACGTTGTTTTCAGTTAAAATATATTATTTTTCACTATTCACCCAAATATGAAAGTTATCAGAAAAACCCCAAAAATTTATTGAAACTAAATTCTTATGTCCCGATCCCAAAGAAGAAGTTTATATTTTCAGATTGATTATAAACAAGTTTTATATATTGGATTTAAAAATGGTTCTCCATTAAAATGCTGCAAAATTGCATTTTTTTAAATACTTTTTTTATTTGAAAAAAAATGATTTTGTCCTTAAATTTTGTCTAAAAAACTAATAATATGGATTATAAAATTATAAGGGTTATATAATGTTCAAAATTCTATTAATACTATTCATAACCGCTTTTGAACGGCTAGTTTGGTAAGTCGTGGTGTGCTTGAACCCGATGTTGCATGTAGTGTAAGTTATTGAATTACTTTGAAGAACTAACGTACTATGAAATCTGGGGGTGTTACATTCTTCTCTCCTTTATTAATTGCATCCTCACAATTTTTAAAAGTGGGTTTGGGAATATAATTGAATGTCCCACATCAATAAAAAGAGTCAATAAAACTATAACATTAAAAGAAAGAAATAGAAGTACAAAGGTCACCCAAGATAACCCATACTAGGATTCCATGTAGGAAGACATGGATATAGAAGATAAACTAAGTTTCATGATATGGTGGAAAGAGATAGAAAACATGATCAGGAGAATGTTAACAACAAGAAAACCACAAACTTGTGATGGGACAAATGGTCATTTGTTTCCTATTATGAAAAGTAAACAGACAACATTTTATTGTTTTAAGATACATTACATAAAGATGAGTAGTTTATTTATGAGATTGACTAAGAACATAAAGAGATATACTTACTTTTTATGTAGTGTTTCATTATTTAATAACATTCTACCACTAACTGGGTTTTTTAAATGCTGAGTACTCCAGAAGACTTGGTGACACTAGAAGAGATATAATAAAATTCTAGAGAATCACATGATCCACAAAAGAAAAACTATATATTTACCTTGCTTTAGAGATTAGTCAAACCCAAAACGGTTAGTACAAGATCTGATGATCCCCCAATAGGATATTCGTTTAAAGAAAGAAAAACTAATCATAATTTCTAAAATAAAAACCAATAATACCGTAAAGTTAAATAAATACCATTCAATAAACTATTGTCATTAAAATACTTTAATATAATCCAAACAAATATTGAAACCCAAAACCTAGAAGAATTTGTTTATGTAATCTTCCATGATAACTTGTATCTCCAAATGACATCAACTACTCCTAAATACACACACTTAAAAGTAATTAACTTAATCACATATTCTCTATTATAGGTTAATCATTTTCACAAATAACCCAACTCACTCTAAATCCACAATAAAAACATAGATAAAAATCTACCATTACTCCTCAAATGAAATCCCATATTATCTTATTTTCCTTGGTCATATTGTGTTCCCAACAAAGCAAACGTCTTCCAAAATAACATTTATCACTTAATAACCAAATCATATTACTATATTAAGGGTATTCATTTGATAAGATATATGATTTCAAATTAACTTATTATTGATCAGTATAATAATTTAACTAAAAATAATTAGTCACACTAACCAGGGACTTCACATAGTCCTCTGGTAGGCAATAAATCCCAATCTCACTCTGGTTGTGGGTTCAATTCCCACATCATTGTCCGACATGACGGGTTGTCACACGGTCTCTGTGTTTCCCTTTTTCAAAAAAATATATTTTATAACAATACCAAAATGAGATAAATTCCTCAAAATAATCATAACATAATTTAACCACAATTGTTATCTCATACCATGCATTTTCAACCCAAAATATAATAACATGTAATTTCCTCAAACCCAATGATCATATAAAACTAAATGGTTATTTTTAACTATATACACAAGAGAAAAGATAATTCGTCCTTAAATATCATTTTCAGATGACAACTGCATGGTTACAAATATAGGAGAAAATTATTCAAAAGTAATCCCATCAACAAGGATCACTAATACTTTTAAACATATCTCCAACCATTTATTTCTACAAAGTTTCTTCTATAACCACGAAAATATCCTAGAGAATAGGGAATTCACTCAGGTAATGTCCAGGTCCCCTAGATTTACGAAAAATGACTGTAAATGAAATCTTGGGACCATTTTAATTTTCTTCCATTGTACTTGTCATTTTTCCATCGCAATTCATCACTTTATGTCCTTTTCTACACATAAATAATTTCATTGTTCCATTGAGACACTTTCATGGGTGTCTCCTTCCGCATTTCCTGCATGATGGAAATTGAGGATTCTTTTCTCCATGGTCTCCATTGTTGGAGCTATTATCATTCATCACCTTTCTCTTATTTGTTGAGTCTAGGAGTGGGTTAATATATAAGTTGTTGATCATATTTTTGGAAAACTGATTTCGCATGAACAAGATATCTTTTACTCCTATCAACAATCCATTTTGTTGGTCATTTACACCAACATTCCCACCTTTTACATCATTCTCAAAGCTACTATGACTTCCTTGGTATCCTTCCATTGACTAAAACTCGAATGCATTATGTGAGTAATAGTAGTCATAAAATAATTTTTATAATATCATGACACTATATTTTCAATTTGAATCACCTTAGGATTAACCAAGGTCATTTATTCTCATATTATATTAAAATACTTCAAACCGGTTTGTAAAGAAAATGTAAATTATCCTAACCATATCCCCTGAGAGTGTCGTAACCAAAAGTGCAGCAATACCCATTGTCATGCACCAATTCTCATTCGAGACTTGCTCAAAGTGATGTTTTCATGTTTTACACCTAAATACATATGTTCCGGAGCCGCCTTTACCTGCTCATATGCAAACATGAATGTATTTCTTAGATTACTCACAAAATCATTACAATACCATAATTGTAGGAATTTCCTCTATACTAATCCTCAAAGTCTATCGTAGGGCTATGTGCTCTTATGAGATTTTATCTAAATCTAGTTTCCATGGCTTGTACTAAACATCCTCTGATACCAACAGTAACGACCCGAACCCAGTTACCCAGATTCGGTTCCTTATTACGTATAATTGGCTTGATCACAAAAGAACAAGTCTCAAAAGGCTGATTAGTTTAGTATCCTTGGAAGTAATAGATATATTCATAAGTCTTGCATTACAACATAAAATGAAAAAATACAACAACATTGTTTCCAAAGACAACACTCATATCCCCTCAGACTATCCCTGCAGATCAGTCATAAAATACTTCTTCACATCCTTGGAAAATTAAAAAATTGAAAGGGGTGATCTCAGATACTCAGTAAGTATGATAATATAGTGAAAACATTCATAAATATGCATAAAAATTTAAGGCAATGTATAACTAAAACAAAATCCTTTTAAACTTGAAATTCAGCATAATATGGAAAAAATATAAAATGAAATAATGTCATTTAATAATTCACATGGATATCCATTAGTTGATTAATCACATGGAATATCAATAACCACTTTCATAATGATGGAATGCATAATTATATACTATCATAACCACATAGTCAAGGCATTATGCCAAGACTACAAAAAATATTTTGTCAAGGGCTTGTGCCAAGAAAGTAGTTTGTCTCATGACACCTACTGATTAATCGAGGATATATAGTGGGCTCCACCCATCGGTTACTATTTCCAATGCATTCATCATATGAAATGTTTGAAACATAACATAAACATTCATATTAAAACTAGCATACGAATTGTCGATACTTTATCCAAAAACCACGAATAGTATAAAAACAGCACATCCAAAATCAAACATAACTCATTCAATACAATACGGAATATTTTTTTTAACATATTAACCTCAATCGATAATAATGAAGGATATTGACATAGATGGAAATAATCATCGAAACTTAATGAGAGAAATATCCCACTTTTAATGAAAACATTTGAAAGTCACAGTATTTGTCAAGAAGGCATATAAAAATAGATTTATGAATAAAAGTTTCCCATGCCAATTTGAAACTTTTGAAAGGAGTTTTAATTTTAAAACATTAATTTCCTAATAAATAAATCCTTAAAAACATTTTTAAAACATGGACATTGATGAGAATGATTTAGAATAATAAATCTTTAAAACATTTCAAATGGTATTTTAGTTAGAGTTACTAACCAAAAGAGAGACACTTCAATACAAGAAATTGAGGTAATAAAAACATTATAATATCATTAGA
The DNA here is from genome assembly GCA_963277665.1 of Viscum album. Taxonomy (NCBI): domain Eukaryota; kingdom Viridiplantae; phylum Streptophyta; class Magnoliopsida; order Santalales; family Viscaceae; genus Viscum; species Viscum album. Next base: position 974,284,447 of record OY728165.1, read on the forward strand.
ATAAAGAGATTTATGATATAATTTGTCAAAGTACATTATATAAACCATATATAAGTGAATTGGTGTATAACAACAATGAAGTCTCAATGGAATGCAAATTGAGATGAAATCTCTTATAAAGACATATCCTTAGGTTAAGAAGAAATAAATGACCTAATTATGTGTGACAAATATACATAAACTGAATATGATTGGATATTCAGTGTAAATCAATCAGAGGACATTCACACATATACTTGGAAAAACAACACCAATGAATTGGATGTTTAACTCAATTAATTGAGATTAAGTTAAAATTACTTATATCAAGTTCATATCAATGGCTTGAAAATATATAAATGGATTTATTATGTGAATAAAAAGTATATAAACATAAAGGGGAGTGGAAATTATGACATAAGAAAATGAATAGTGATTCTACACATAAGCTTTGAGTAAAACAATCACTAAGGTATGCATAATGCCGAATGAGTGGAAATTGAAATTTCAAATTCCCTTATAGATTTGGTAACAAACGAAACTTACAAACATGAAATAAGGATCATACAATGATGATTTAAATATCCATAAATTAATGTATATTACACAATGTATACAATCATGGGCAGTACACACACTACATGATATAAATAAGTGGCGAACAATGGTAATATCCTGGAATTAAAAGTAATATAAGAAACCCCTTACTTTGAACGTTTTCCTTGGTTTATTGTTGTTTAACCTCCTATATAATGGTGAAATAATTTTCATTTAATTATACAAGAATGATATACATTAATATGATATTATATATGATCTTTTATCATTGATTCGTTAATAATATCTTAGTATTAATGTCGTTTTGGGTGTTAACAGATTCGTTTTCATTTATATTCATTGTTATATGAGCCATATTTGTTATGGGTGGGATGTATATTATTCATATCCATAATTTTATCATGTCTCTAAACATTATTTTTAAACATAAAATGATATTTAGTCTTGAATGGATACGATGGAAAATGAATCTCATCGCGTTCGTGGAGACGGTAATCTGTACGTATGCACGAGCGACAATATCATTCTTTTGATATTAAAATAATATATAATTTGATGGTATATAATATATACAGAATAATTATCATGTTATATTTATTTTTTTACATGAATTACACATCATTATTATATCCATCCAAATAATAATGTATTGAATAACAATTACACCATGATGTGGAGGCGGTAATTTGTACGTACGCACGTATGGTGACATATAATTCAAAGGATTGATAGAATAATGAATAGGGTTGTTCCATATTTATAATAACATCATATTAAATATAAGATACTGGAGATATTATTTTAGAATGGAAATAACAAAGAAATAAGAAGTTGATGAAAAAGAGAACTTGAAAGAGGGTGATGAAATTATCACCTCTTCTTCAGGTTCTTCCTTTTGATTTAATCAAAATGGCTCTTTAATTTGGATTTCTGACCAAAGGAGGGCCTCTAGTTTCAAGTGAAGGAAGTTGATAGTATATTTGGGTAGGTTTTGGTTTTGTCATAAGACTTTGAAGGTGTGAATGTGAGAGAAGGGGATGTTCCCTTTTATAAGAGGGGTGAGGGGCACATTAGGAAAAGCTACAAATATTATTTTATAATAATATAATTTTCGTTTTATAATTGCTCATAAATGAATTATTAAAAGTATATGGTGGGGATTGGACAAAAACCACCCAACCAATAGGTTTTAGATAGGTTTGGGTCATTATATTAACCTTAACTTTTAGATTTAACTCTTAGTTAAATAGTTTGACATTTACCATGTCTCTTTGTATTTTTATATTATATGGTTAATAAACTTACTATATACTTCCAATCGAACCCCAAGTGGTTAATTAATGATACACCTATCATTATATAATTCTTTTGGCATAACCTTATATTTTTAGGAATATAATATCGAATAATAATAGAATATTTGTTTTAAACACACTTTTATGTCAATTTTGACACTATTTGGTATTTTGTTTTTTCTAAATTCATAACAGCATTATTACATATAAAAATATTCATTTAACAAACCAAAATATGTCATAGTAAACTAGAAAATTATTTTAATTCATAAAAAGTCTCAAATTACATTTATTTGGATATTTATAATATCAATTATTTTAATATTTCATTAATTAGGTAATTACTGCATCAACATTGTGTTATAAATAAATTATATTATTTAAGGTCTAAAAATAATAAATAAAATACAATTATATAGTAAATATTTGTAGATTTATAATGAATATTTTTAATAGAATTTATCTTATGTATAACCTTATATTAAAAATGTTTTTGTTATTAAACTTTTATTTTAACTCTTTTAACTCTTCTCCGAATTAAATAATAATAAATGTCCTAATCTAATATAAGTGGACCAAAGAGGTTCATATTTTATTCATAAGGTTGTTTTGGGTCGAATTATACTTAGCTAATTGAATTAAGATATGTGTCAGGGTAATAATATTATTATTTTTCCCCTTAATTACAATATTTACTTTTAACCGTGGTAAATAAAAGAAAAAAGTTTCTATTCACCAAAAATTATTTTTATCTTATTGAACCACATTATACTTCTTGATATTAACCGTGTCTCTTGGATTTTCTAAATTCAACTCAAAGAAGTGGTAAAATTATGTTTTATGTGAATTTAAAAATTCTCCTAGGAGGTGGGTAAAAGACGGTGAAAAGACAAATAAAATTTTATATATCTAATATTATTACAAAATGCCTCCAATGAATTACATTGAACTTATATGGGTATTATGTATCTATTTTTAAATAAAATAAATTTGAATAAATTGAATAATTATTTAAATTTGGTTTTAAACTATAACTCAGTATTTTTCAGAAATCTTCAAAAATTAAATGTTTTTAGAAACATACCAAAAATTCACCCTAAGCTAATTTTGATATTCTGAATTAAAAAATGAATTATATTTTATGAAATTAAAAACATTTTAATATTATTTTTTAGTTTAAAATTAATTCCCGTTGTCAAAACAAAAAAGCTTATTTTTATGAAATAATAACTACCAAAAGATTGACATTTGTATATGTCCAATTTCAAAGTTAAATTACATCCAATGATAAACATTGGATTAAATTGTAAAAATATAATCTATTTATACATCCAAATAATTCAAATGTATATTTGAACAGTATAAATTATTTTTATTAAAAAAGATGTTTTCAGTTTAGATATATTATCTTTCACTATTAACCCAAATATGAAAGTTATCAGAAAAACACAAAGAAATTATTAAAAATAAATTCCTATGTCAAGATCCCCAAAAAAGTTTATTTTTTAATATTTATTATATAAAAGTCTTAAACATTGGATTTGAAAAGGGTTCTCCATTAAAAGGTGGAAAAATTGCATTTTTTAAAAAATTATTCTTTTTTTGAAAAAAATGAATTTGTCCATACATTATGACTAATAAACTCATAATAAGGATTATAAAATTATAAGTCTTATATAAAGTTTAAAATTATATTAATATTATTCATAACCACTTTTGAATACGCTAGTTTGTTAAGATGTGGTGCGCTTGAACCCGATGTTGCGTGTAAGGGAAAGTTATTGAATTACATTGAAGAAGTAACGTACAATGAAATTTTGGGTTGTTACAATAATAATCACAAGAGGCAAATGGTGGTAGCGGCTGTAAGGAGGATGAATGAGATATCAAAGTGCATAGAATTTTTATGAGAAGAGTTGTCAAAAAACCCATTGGGGGATATTGTTGGTAGAAATCCCTCAAGGCAACATTGATGCATTTTTGAGGTGATTTGGTTTGATGACAAAGTGGCCTCCATGTTTTGTTTGTTGACAAAGAAAACCGTGGTGTATGAGGGATTTGAAAAAGGTTGATTAAATGGTGCATGAAATATCAGTGTGATGCATGGAAAAATAAAGTGTTGCACGAAATATTTCTGCAGTGCTTGAAAAAGGAATGTGGTGCACACAATATTTGCAGGATGCGTGAAATAGTGGGATGAAGTTTTTCGTGCATGAGGTGTTTTGAGAAGTATGAAAATTGGAAAAGGAATGAGGTGTGCAAAATATTAGAGCAGTGTGTGAAAAATGGTGTTTCTCGGAAGATTTATTTTCATGCTCGAAGTGAATTATGCTCTCAAGGAGGGGTTTTCACACAAGGGGTCGATTTTGCCTAAAAATATGAAGTGACCCCACTGCATTGGATGAATCTTAAGACATAGAGAGTATCCAATCCCTGGCATGTGAAATTGGAGTGCACCATAGAGTTGCACAAAAACAACAAGTTTGTGCTTAAAAACCGTTGTGCGTAAAATAATTCGTTGAGTGTCAAATGGGTGTTGCGAGAAAATGGGATTTCACGCAAAAGAAAAAAATTATGTACAAGGCAGTGTAGAGGTTGTGAGTAAAATATGGCGGTGGCGCGTAAAAGATAAGTTGCGTGAAAATTGTATTTTACACAAGCCAAGGGAATTATGTGCAAGGTTTTGTAAGGGATGCACATAAAAATTGGGGTTTCCTGGTAAATCCGGTGCAAAGTGAGATTCATCTCCGGGTGAAAGTTGAATGTTAAGAGAGCATCTATCAACAGTTAAAGGTGCATATTTCATTAGTGATAGTGAAGAGATCTATAGGTCTATAAACTCTGAAAAAATCTTCTGAAAAAGAAGTGACCACACATCAGTTGAGAGAGTAGTGAGATTTCATATTGTGAGTGGTTGTAAACCGGGAGGGACAGTGAGTCCTCTTTGAACTTGTAAACAGCAGTGCGCTTATAGTGGATTTGGTACATCAACATATTACCAGTGCATGCTCCTTGGATGTAGCCCGGTGAGGGTGAACCAAGTTAAAATCGATGTGTCTCGTGCATGATTTAATTTCTGTCTATACATTGCTACGGGAAATGGAGAGAAAATAGTTTTGCTTAATAGTGAAAGAAGATCAATAGGGGTTGTTATTTTAATCTGTCATACACTAATTCACCCCCCTCTCATTGTATCTAACATAGTGGTCCTAAAATAAATAATGATTAATTATTTACCAAATGAATTGGATCACTATAAGGGTACACCCTTCATATGTTTATATTCATGTGTTCCCCATAGATAAGTAACCATAAGGAGCCATTTAATCAATATCTTATGGGAAATAATGTACAAGTTTCATATAAAAGTCATTGAGATTATAAACAATTATATATAGTAACTTTTCATCCTTTTTAACAAATATGATGGGTGTCTGAGTTTCATGTATAGAAATACCCAATAAATAATGTATAATTTACTCTCTTTGAATACTCATTAGTTAATATTAGGATGGGTATACAATGAACAAAGGGTGGGATGGGAAGTCAAATATTGATTTTGATAACATAATGAGTATAAAATGTGGTTTTTGGAATGGGAATAATGGGATCGAATGGAGGTCTATCATTGATATAACATCATCTAAAATGTACTGAAATAATAATTTACACATTTTATCATAATCATTTTTTAAATCAAATGTCTTTTTACAAAAGAAGTTAATGAAAAAGAGGAAAGTGGAAGAGACCCCTTACATGAAAAGTTGATTCCTAAAAATTATAAATATCTTCTTATAACCATAAGAATTACTTGAAATATCCCTACGGAGATAGAATAAAGGGATAATTCTCCTCAATATTTTAGGAGTGGTGGTGAATGGATGTCATGATCCCCTCCACAAAGGTGTACCCCTCATGGGCCGACAATGTGGGAATAGAGATAATGACCCCCGAGTCCCGCCTCCAGTAGGCCCCGGGTTGATGACTACCACCGAATGTATAGTCAACACACAAATGTGAGGCATTACCCTCTATGATAACACATGTGAAAGAGGGAGACAATACAGACACCAACCAGCTCCTTCTCAGATATCAATATAAAATTAATCCCAAGTACACATATGTAATGTCATGAAAAACTACTACAACAGAAAGGGGAAAACTAAAAGTACCAAATGGAATGTAAAAACTACAGCAACCACAAGCCTGAACAGCTCATGCAACCCCAATCTAGTAGAAACGATCTTGATCTCCAACCTGATCCAGGTGACCTGAAAATAGTTTATATATATTTAGAGTGAGTATAATAGTATACTTAGTAGGATACTTCCTAGAGACTCTCCTGCAAAAGTAAAGAAAACAAGCTAAAGCACAGTGAACAACAAGTGAAACTAACTCACCACCGAAACATGTATACTATGTTACCAGCGTCACCATAGATACTCTAACCAGGTATCGCATATATGTTTATATAATAAAATAATGAATTTCAAGGTTAACATGCTTCTACTTCCCCACTGGTTTGCCACTTTTCCCCAACGACGCATGTCATATGCCATCTCCCTCAAAAAAGGGCGTGCCCACAGACACCTAGGTGAAGCACCACAACATGCACCTCATAAAAAACAACCACACCTATGTAATCAAGGTAACTAGGTAGTTTCTGGGATCCCCCACATCTTGCATTACTTTTACCATACATCGGGCATTATAGCTCAATCCATTATATCCCATACTCCATGTAAGGATCCCTAAGCCATCACAACCTATAAATGTTACACCTATAACAGTCTATTGGAAAATATATCCAAAATTTAAGTGTGTGAAAAACCACAAGCCATTACATCTAACTGCACACATATATGAGGAATACTAACCGTTGTGCATGCCAGAAAAAGTACATACTATGAGAAGAGAGTGGGGGCCAATGTGGGAAGTCAAAGATCTATCCTCCCAACAGAATATTGGGGAAAGCACCCCCATGGATCATAATCCCTGGGGTGTCAGTTGCCTTAACTTACATGGTGTATTAGTGTATAAAAACACAAAAAGTACAGAATATACTATAGCTCACAACAGCACTATGGGCATGACCTAGTCTTAGAATCAACTGGAGCTAATGTCTCTCGGACTCTCAGATGCCACTTCTAAGTCTGTATATCCCATAAGAACACAACCATTTCTAAGATAATTATTACATTACTTCATTCCATTTTTTTATTAGTTACACTTTATGTTAATTAATTTTTTTAACATTAATTCACTATTAACAATTTCGGCATTAATTTTCATGAGCATCACACCCAAGGTGCATTGTACCAATAAAATTTCAAACTCGGCATTGCATACCTGTAAGATCCAACCCCATGGGATAATATCATTTACTCAATCATTTATTAACAAAATTACTTTCCCATATTCCCAGGCATTCTATAAAAACATCATAAGCTACCAAACACAAGGGGATCATCACAATGAGTAGGTTAACTACCCAACAAATATTTTCAACCTATATCAACAGAATATACCCATCCTCCCTTGGGGAGATAAGCATGGAATGTATGTGGCATACATCGCGCGTCTTTTCCCCTTTTGGAAGGAGGGTGAGGAAACCATATTACTTTAGTAGTGGGGAAAGTAAAGAATACAAACAACCAACAAGAATCATAAAGCATCCAAACATTGACATCCAACCCGTTTCATCATACCTGATGTCCTCCTCGACTCCCACATGCATAAAACGATGCATCTCACCACTCTGGGCATCAACTACTACCACAACCAATAGGCCTCCCTTCCCCCACATATCACAACACAAGCAGTAGGAAAACAACCATCATATCAAATGTCATCTTTGCCTTTAAGCAAGTAAGTGGGTAAGTCAGAACGCTTCGAGCCATTATATATTATCAAACAACTAGTAATTTAATCCATCTGGAAATAAGAAATTTTTTATTTGAAAGTTCCAACTATCATAATAATAAATACTAAGCTATAACAAATTAATTAAACATGTTTACTTCATCAATTTGATTAAAATCAAATTACAACAACAAAAATTACATTCAATTACATGACTATTTATCTATAGCCAAACTATTATCAATTAATTACTTTTTTAAGTTCATTACCAATTACCATTAAGAATGAAAAGCTAAACAAAGAAAGAATAGATGTCACATTATCTTTCAAAACAAAAGGCAATAACATATGATCGATGTCAATTTATTTATCTATTTCAAATATTTAATATATCAATTCCATTGTAATCTAGTTTCCCAAAACTTGATAACTCTACATTATCACATAAAAGAATATAGAATCAGTGAATCCCATACCTCAAATGGTTCATGATGTTCTTTATACGAGAACTAGCCACACAACGGATTACAATCTCCTCCATTGTGAAAATTGTATCCACCCGAGGACACGGCAGAATGACCACACTATTTGATATCCATGAAAACCCCATTAAAAGCATGGACATAACATGCCAAAGAATGGTAATGAGAAACAAGGGGAGAAGGATTGATGAAAACACAACAACATAGGTAGATCATGCCTTCTTTCGATGAAGGATTGACACATTCTACTTTCACCAAAAAGTGGTTGCTCATGGAGTAGGATAAAACATATTGGGGGAAATGGTCTGTGGATTAAGGTATGATCACTCCAATCCTATAGAAAGAAAGGAAGTTCTGAGCGTCTCTATCAAGGTAACAAGAAGGTCAAACATGGGAGGAAGATATTTCGTCATGTTAAGAGATTTATGGAGTATGTTTATGATACATTGGATTTTCCATTAAAAGTGGATCACATTAAACCATGTTGTTTGACCAAGTAAAAGTATCCTGAACCTTTGGAAAAATTAATATAGGATTTATGGACTTTGAATAGGCCTTGGAGTTCATAAAACTTGGATTTAAATGCATTTTAAAGCAAAGGAAATTCCAATGGTGAGAAACTATAGGATGCTAGAAACAGTGGTCATGAACTGGAAATTTGGAAAAGGAAAAAAAGGTTACTGTTGGAAATAGCTTACTGTTCTGGAAACACTGTTCATGTCCTAGAAATTCGGAAAGGGAAAAAGGCTGTTGATGGAAGGCTGCTGTTGGAAATAGCGTACTAATCTGGAAACACTATTTATGAACTATAAATTTAGCATAGGAAAAAATAAGTTGTTTGAAGGCTTATATTAGAAGGCTGATGTTGCAAGGATACTGTTGGAAGGCTACTATTGGAAGTATTCTATTGGGGGGGCTGTTGTTGGAAGTGTGCTATTAGAAATATCGCACGTTTCTAGAAACAATGTTCATGAACTAGAAATTTGGAAATGTGTCGGGAATAATTCACCTTGACCTGCCAGAACACCTCTAACAATAGATTTCCACAATATAATAGAGTGAAGAGGTCCGAGCTATTACAATAGATACCTCTCAAACCATTAACATCTCCGAGAATTTAAATCCAACCTAGAAGAAAAATAGGGGTTCGAACAACCACCCTGCAAGATACCTCTCAGGGGAAAACCAGCCTGAGTTGTTCAAAACATGGAACAGAAAATAGAAATCTGAGAACACCCACACCATGTTTTATCACATTTAAAATGCTACACCAATCCCAAATATCGCACTGCCACAATACAAGTGCTAGGGAGTTCCTTCATACCTGTCAGTATATTGACTTCATTGGGCGACACTGACTCACCAACATGGGTTCAATCACATCCACATTAACACGTCTCGATTAATATTCAGGTCCTCCCTTCCCCACACATTTATAAAAACTACACACATACAGAGAACAAAGGAAAAAACATTCCATATCCAAATAAGTCAATCATAACATCACATCAATAGAACAAAAATGAGTGCTTCAAAGAAAAACTTGGCACAACAACTTAAAACATCTCAGGGTACTGGGCACACATCTAGAACTCCCCCTCCCATGTACTATGCTGGAGACCACTGTGTTGTGACAAGACATGAACCAAGGGAATATAACACCCATGTAACACCTTCTAATTGTGGTCCTGGATCTCTACTGGCCACACCATGAAGGTCACATCATCATTAACATCGATCATGCTCTAATCGATTACATGTGAGTCATTATGAAGATAATGACGAAGCTATGATACATGGAAAAAATCATGTATCCAGATCATCCGTTGGGGATGTTTTATCTAATACTCCATAGCTCCAACAAGATCCAAAACCTCAAAAGGACTGACAAACTAGGGATAAATATTACTCCAGTGGCTGATCCTTCTCTACCCACGACATGGGGAAACCATTAAGAACACATGTTCCCTGATGTTGAACTCTAAAGTCCTCCTCCTACGATATGCATATGACTTCTTCATGTCCCGAGCTATCTTCATCCCTTCATGGGCAAGCTGAAGTTTCCCTATGGTTCTTTGTACCACCTCCAACCCAGGAACACCTGCCACACCAACCTTTTTCCAGCAAACAGGTGAATAACATGACCTTCGGTACAAACCCTCAAACGGTTCCATGGCTATGGTATAGTGGTAGAATTTGTTTTAGGAAAACTATACAAGAGTTAATTGGCATACCCATGATCCCCAAAAATCTAGAACACATGAATATAGAATGTCCTCCAAGGTCTAGATAGTCTGGTCTATCTTCCAATTTGTTTGGGGGTGGAAGGCAGTGTTAATGCGTAGCTGGGTTCCAAAAGCATGATGCAATTCCCTCTAGACTCATGAGGTAAACTGTGTATCCCAGTCTGAGAAAATACACCTCAGAACTCAATGCAACTTCACCCCCTCATCTATGTACCTCTATGCTAAGGCACTCACCGGGCTCGACTCCTTTATCACTAAGAAGTGATCTGATTTCGTCAGCTGATAGTCCACTACTTAGATGGCATCGTATCCTCCTTGATTCCTGGGTAGCCTTGAGATGAAATCCATTGAGATGTCATACAACTTCCACTCAGGGACATCTAATGTCTGTAAAAAACCACCTCGGACATAGTGCTTGGCGTTCACCTTATGGGAGACCAAACATCGAGACACAAACACCACAACTGCATGCTTCAACCCAATCCAAAAAAACTAACTCCTTGAGGCATAGTACATCTTTGTCACACCAGGATGCACCAATAAAGGAGAACTATGGAACTATCTGAGAACCTTCTTGCGCATCTCCAATGGAAGAAATAACCTTCCATGATACAGCACTCGGTGTTTTTCCTCCTCAGACCAACCATTATGGGCCTTTCCATAAAAAACTCGGTCTCTCCAGACCTCCACCTCACGATCCCCCAACTGGGAATCTTCCACCTACTACACCAGAGATGACTGCACCCTCAACTGGAAAAGACAACCTATGCACCTAATGTCTCCCATATCGAGATGTAATGCGAAATGTTCTTCCATAACTATCCAGGAATCACTAGATTGACGCACTACATCACTACGTAACTTACTTGTCAGTGCATCAGCTACAACATTATCCGTTCTAGGGGTATATGATATTTCAAAGTAATATTCCTATAAGAACTCCATCCACCGAATATTCCATAATTTCATGTAACACTAGGAGAAAACATACCTCAAAATATTATGATCAGTGAAAACCAAAAATCCCTCCCCAAAGAGGTAATGTCTCCACAACATCAGAGCAAACACCATGGCTTCCAACTCAAGTTCATGGGAGGAATACTTACGTTCATGGGGACACAACTACAATGACGCATATGAAACAATTGATCTTTGTGCTATCAAAATACAACCAAACCCCAGATGCAAAGCATCGCTGGAAAAATTAAACTGAACTCCCTTTGCTGGATGATAAAGAACCGGTGCACTTAATAACTTCTCCTTTAGATACCCTAAAGATTCCTCACACTGTTCAGTCCAAATGAACTCCTAATCCTTCATGGTCAATGTTCTCAGAGGATTCACACCCTGAGAGAAATCAGCTATGAACCTCATGTAGTAGCCTGCAAGACCAAAGAAACATTCCACCTATGCCAAAAACATAGGGGCTTCCCAAGACACAACAGCTTCTATATTTGAAGTATCCATAGCTACTCCCTGGTGGGACACAACATTCCTCAATAAATGGACTCTGGAACACAAAACTCACACTTCAACAACTTCCCGAATAGCTGATGTAGATGAAGAACTCCCAAAATGGCAGGCAGATTCTCTGCATGCTCCTCCTCAGTAATGGAGTACATACAGATTTTGTTGATGAATACCACCAAAAACTTATCTAGGAACCCTTGGAACACCACGTTCATCAATCCCATGAACACAACTAGAGCATTATTCACAAAAATTGACATTACGATGAACTCATAAAGCCCATGATGACAAAAAAACAGACTTTAGAATACCCTCATCCTTAACATGCATATGATCATATCCTAACCACAATTTGATCATTGAGAACCAACATTCACCCTTTAATTGATCAAATAAATCATCAATCTATGGAAGAGGATGGCAATTCTTCACTTTCACTTTGTTTATGTGACAATAATAGATACACAACTGCAAAATGTCGTTAGAAATCCTCGTCAAAAAAATCGGTGCACCCCACGGTGACACACTCAGCCGAAAAAAAACTGCACTGTAAAAGACCATCAAGATGCATATGTAGCTCTCAGAACTAACAAGGGTCTATCCAATATGGATATATAGAGATAGGAGACACTCCTGGTTATATCTTGATCCCAAAAAATGATCTCTTGTTGAGGGTGTAATGCTACAACCACTTCTAGAAGTCGTCAGGATAGTCTTTCATGACCTTAGGAAACGCTAACTACTGAACATCTGATGAACTCAACATCAGCTCAGCCATCAAGGATGATATGGAAAAAACACGCCTATAACCAATCTAAGGGTCTCACATGCCATCAAACACCACTGGCACTCCATCTGTGTCAAAGAACACAACATTCCACCTAAATAAATACATGATAGCTTGTAATGAGTTCAACCAATTCATGCTGAGTGTGACATCATATGGTCGTATTCGTAAACATGGGAAATCTCCCCAATAGTGGTGCTACCCTGGATCTAGCTCACAAACATTACAAACTTCAAATAAGTCAGGTCGACCTCCAACTGGCATAGTCAACACCTATGGAACTGGAATCTTATCTACCTCAAGTCCAAAATCATGGAAATGGGTAGCTGATATGAAGGAGTGTGTTTCTCCTAAATCAAATAAGGCATGAAAGAAAGTTGAAAACAAGAAAAAGGTACCTCGAACGATGTCTCGATCCCCTGGTGCAGGCAACACTAAAGTATGAAGTGGACCACGACATCCTCCACAGCCTCTCTAACCCTGATGACAACCACCACCATGGTCACTACTCTCTTAGGAAGGGGAGAATTATTGGGTTGTCCTCTTCATGCCCCATCTACCCTCTATTGATCAAAATCTATTGTAACCTACTACTGTTGCCCCGTCTAGAACTGCCTCAATGGAGGAACCTCAAGCGGTACACCTGGTGCATGATGACTTCCCTAAAACGTCGAGCACTCTCTCTTTTGATGACCTCGATCAACAAAAGAAAAAGAAGAGGATGATCCCTTGGATCATCCCTGAGAGCTTTTTCACCTAGATAAACAAGATGCTAAGGTATGGGACCTATCCTCGGCCCAACATAAACACTTCTTCTATAAAAACAAAGAACCCCATACCATAGCTCTTCTTTGTGAGGAATCATTATAACTCCCATATCGTGAAGATCCAGTTCTAGCCAATGTCATATCAACGACCTATGCCCTCGTTAGTACCTCAAGATATGTCTTCAGGATAAATGGGGTGACTTGGTGCTAGATCTATTGATGTAAAGCCTCACAGAAATGCCTCACCTTTTACTCTTAATCTGGAAACATGTTCGAAGAATATTGTAAAATGTTCCTAAAACGGATTCAAAACTCTCCCACAATGGAGATCCTCTTTCGAAGGTTAAGAAGTTCCTAGTGACTGGACACCTTTCTAGTTAAAGAAAAAATCTAGACTGTAAAATTTTATTGGGACTCTACTAATGAGATCACTTACTCCTCTCGATCCTCGAGGAACAATAACCACCACTAACTCACTAATCCACATAACATTGTCACAACCAAGGACACCCATTGCTCCATCCGAGCACAGATCGGGATGAATCTTATCTCGACCTCCTCTTACCAGACTTCTGTGAAAAAATATAAAATGGAGCCCTCTTACTTTTGAATACTTTGTCGCTGAAACTCTCGGAGTGTCCTCCTCCTAGTGTTTTCATCATTGACCTCTAACCCGTGACGATCAGCTGGCACAACCTTCTGGACATCTTCTGCGTGAACCCATTGAGGATGTCAACCTGGAGCTATACCGACAATATAAAAAATATTTGGAGCTCTGAAACTTAGAATATGGAAGGATCTACATTAAATAATTAATTTATCTCTTTGATTTATTATAGGTTACCCTATCCCAAGGTCTACCCATTAAAACACAGGCACAATGAAGAATGATACATGATCCTTTCCTAGGTCTCAACCCTACAAATCATATCACCATTTTTATTATCCAATGGAAACACAAAGTTTTGTGCATCAGATCATAGGGGGCCCTAAAAGCCTATGTCATAGCTAGTATCATGTGTTAACATCACTTGTTAAACTTGACTAACATCATTACCCTACCAAACAATGTAACCTCACATGTTCCTAACACCAAACATCATCATATCCCCCAACCATTCCTTTGATACCACTCTTTAATGACCCCCTCCCCACAAGGTGTACCCCTCATAGGCCCTAAATGTGTGAAGAGAGATAATGACCCCCATGTCCCACCTTGAGTAGCCCCCGGGATGGAGACTAGCACCATAGGTATAACAAACACACAAATGGGAGGAATCACATTTTAAGATAACACAAGCGAAATAGATAGATAAGACATACACCAACCAACTCTAACATATAAAAAAATATAAACGAAATCCAAATTACACATATGTAATGTCATGAAAACTACTACAATTGAAAGAGGAAAACTGCAAGTACCAAAGGAAAGTAAAAAACAGCAGCAACCACAAGCCCGAACAGCTTCTGAATCCCCATGCTAGAAGAAACCATCTTGATCACCAACCTGCTCCATGTGAACTGAAAAATAGTTTATATATACATAGGGTTAGTATAACAGTATACTCAGAAGGATCATCCCCGGAGCATCTTGTGAAAATGTAATGAAATCATGTTAAATCACAATGAACGACAAGTGAGACTAAATCATCACCTAAACATGTATAATAAGTTCCCAGCCTCACCATAGATACTCTCAACATGTAATGCATACAATAGTATATAATATAATAAAGAGTATCAAGGGTAAGCTGCTACTACTTCCCCAATAGTTTTCCTATTTACCCCAATGTCGCACGTTCTATTCCATCTCCCCCTAAAAAGGGATTGCCCGAAGACATTGGGTGATGCACCAAAACATGGACCTCGTGCATCAAAACCACCATGTCCACACAATCAAGGTAACCATGTAGTTTCCAGGAGCCACTAAATCTCACATAACATGTATCATACATTGGGTATTATACCTCTAGCCATTACAGCCCATACACCGAGTAAGGTTCCTCAATCCATCACAGCCCATACACATTAAACAAATAGCAGTCCATAGGAAACTATATCCAAAATATATGCATGTGAATTACCAAAATCCATTATATCCTTCTACATAAATATATGGGGAAAACTAACTATTGTTCCGTCTAGCACAAATAACTTCCAATAGTAGAGAGCAGGGCCAAAGGGGGTTGTAAGACATCCATCCTCCAAATTAAATGTTGGGGAAAACACCCCAGGGCTCAGAATCCCTGCGGTGTCAGTTTCCCTAACTGAAGGGGAGGATTTGAATATAGAAACACAAAATGTAGAGAATATATTATAGATCACAACCAATCTATGGGAATGACATAGTCTTAGACTCAACTACAGCTAACATCTCTCAGACTCCCGACTTCCACTTGTAAGACTAGGTATCCTATAAGAACACAACCATTTAAAGAGAATTATTAGATTGGATCATTCACTTTTTTAACCCATTACAATATACGTTAATTAATTATTTAAACATTAATTAACCATTTACAATTTCCACATTATATTTCATGAGCATCACACCCAAGGTCCTTTGTTCCTTTAAAATTTCAACCTCATCATAGCATCCCAACAAGATCCAACCCCATAGGATATCATCATTCACTCAATAATTTATTAACATCATTACATTCCCATATTCCCAGTCATTCTATAAAAACACTCTATGATACCAAATACAAGGGGTTCAAATTAGTGAGCAGGTGAACTACCCGTCATGTATTCTCTACCTATATCAAGAGCGTAGACCCATCACCCCTTGGGGAGCTAAACACGAAAATCATGTGGCATACCCCACACGTCTTCACTCTTTTTGGAAGGAGGTTAAGAAAACCTTCTACCTTGAGTAGTGGGGAAAGTAAAGAAGATAAACAACCAACATGAATCAGAAAACATCCAAACATTCACATCCAACTCATTTCATCATATGTAGTGTCCTCCCTAACACCCACTTTTATAAACCAATGCATATTTCCACTCTAGGTGTCAACTACTACACCCACCAATAGGCCTCCCATCCCACACATATCACACAACAAGAAGTAGGAAAACAAATATTATTTCAACTGGGCTCTTAGCCCTTAAACAAGAAAGAGGGTAACTTAGAACCCTATAAGGCACTATCTATTATCAAACAACCACTCATTTAATCCATATGGAAATAGACGATTTTTTATTTGTACGTTCCAACTATGGAAACCCTAAATATTATGATATCACAAATTGATTAAAAACACTAATAACATCAATTTTATTAACATTAAATTACAAAAATACAGACCGTATTCATTTACATGCCTCTTGGTCTTTAGCCAAGAAATTATCAACTAATTCTAGATTTTCATTCATTACCAATTTCCATCTAGAATTAAAAGCTAAGAAAAGAAGGAATAGATGTCACACTATCTAGAAAAACAAGAGGTAAAAACATAAAATCGATGTCAATTTATTTATCGGGTTCAAATATTTAATATTTCAATTCCATTGTGATCCAGTGGGCTAAAACATACAAACTCCACATTTTCACGTAAAACAATAGAGAAGAAAAAATACCCTACCTCAAATGGTTCTTCATGTTATTTATACAAGAACGATCCACACATCATATTACAATCTCCTCCCCTGTGACAACTGTATCCACCGGAAGATGTCACGGCACGACCGCACCATCCGACAGCCAAGAAAAGTCCATTAGAATCATGGAGATCACATTCCATAACATGGTAAGGATAAACATGCAGAGAATGATTGAAGAAAACACAAGAATAGGGGTAGATAATACCTTCTATGAATGGAGGATCGATACTTGCTACTTGATACAAAAAGGTGGTTCACATGCTACAGGAAGTAATGTTAAGGGGGAAAGGATCTGAGAATTAACGTTCGATCACACCGATCCTATCAGAAGAAATAAAGGATTGAGCATCTAGAACTAGGGGAAAGAAGATAAAATAATGGATGAATATATATCGTCCCTTTAGAAGATTTACGGAGTATGTTTAAAAAACACTGGATTTTCCATTAAGAGTGGGCCACATTAAACAACGCAGTTTGACCTTGTAAAAGCATCTCGAGCCTTAGGAAAACTCAATATAAGAGTTATGGCCTTTGAATCGGCCTTAGAGTCCTTAAAAAGTGTCTTTAAATGCATTTTAATCAAATAAAACGTCAAAGGGGAGAAACTACAAGAAGTTGGAAACACTGTTCATGAACTATAAATTTTGAAAAGGAAAAAGGATGATGTTCAAAGGCTACTGTTGGAAGGATACTGTTGAACATGGACTACTATTCTGGAAAAAGTGTTTATGAAATAGAAATTTGGATAAGGAAAAAGGCTGTTGTTGGAAGGCTACTTTTGGAAATAGCCTACTATTCCGGAAACACTGTTAACGAACTAGAAAAACGAAAAAGGAAAAAATGCTGATGTTGGAAGGTTGATGTTGGATGGCTGCTGTTTGAAGGCTGCAATTGGAAATATCCTACTGTTCTAGAAACACTGTTCATGAACTAGAAATTTGGAAAGGTTTTTGGGAATTAGTCACATTGACCTCCCAAAACACCTCTAACACAAGATTTTAGCAATGTAATGGACCATAGAGGTCTGTGCCATTACAATTGAAGAATGGGAGGGTATTTTAACAAAATAGGGGATATTTCTTTTAATAAGTTCTAATCATAGGTTGTATAATATAAATTTATAGTGACCCATACATTTAATACATATATATTGCATAATTTCAGTAAATTTTTAAATATTTAACGTATGAGGACTATAGAGGATTATTGTATTTGGAAAATTGTATACATAAACAACCTCTATATAAAATACCAATTTCATTTCCCATTTTTTGACAACTATCAAACTTCATAGTCATAACAAACTTCAAACCAATATCAATGACCTTGGGAATGGATATATAAGAATGTTTGAGATTAAATTATTAGTAAGTGTATACATCCGAGATATCAATAAATGATCGTTGGTTAATATAATATAAGAAAACGGTTATTGGAACATGAGATAAACATTATAAAATTATTCCAATTAGTTCATATATCATAGTCAAGAAACATTGTATAATGTTTTATCACTCTAAATATATATGTATTAGGAGTGAGGAATCCCCAATAATCAATCATGATCCATGAAATGATATCAAAATTAAATTCCATAAGTGTGTGGAATCCACATAATAATAGAAAATAATTTCATAGAGAAATCTCAAACCAAGACTCTGATAATGGATTGGGTTCACTCTGTATTCCACCATTTTAGTAGTTTAAATTCACTCCCAATACTATCTTAATGGTGACCATCCATTAGTAAACATTATTCACCCCCAACATTCTAGTATTTATTATATCATGATATATCATTCTTTTCCTAATGTATTGGAGGGGTATATAATGTCTGTTCCACTATTTACATAATGAAAATCATATATATGCGTGAAACATGGTTGAAATAAACATACAATAAAAACGTATTTGAATAAAATGGGTTATATTTTTTTGATGTGTTTCCATATGGAACAATTCATAATTTTATAAATAAATATGACAGTATTACAAAATAAGTATTTAATAGCACTAAAAATGGCCATTATCATCGCTAGAGAAGTGATAACTATCGAGAAGAGATTATAATCCCTTGGATTTTATTAGTGATAAAAAGTGCTGATTAATGGGTCCTTCATCATAGCTTTTAGATGAATTGATAAATAACAACATTTATCAGTGATTTTTATTTAGCGATGTCAAAGTGGCATGATATAATGTATTGTAACATCACAATGTAGTACAAATTGCAGTGTTCGGCAACAACACACAACATATCTAAAAACATGAAAAAATCATAAAATAATGTACCAATATAGAATTTAATTGAATTAAAATTTACAATAAAAATACATGAAAAAATAATTATATTATATAAATTACAACCATTGGTTTATATAATAACAAAATGACAAATTATTACATGCATTTAACAACATAAATGTTGTTGTATCTTTTGGCCAAAACAGCCACCCGAGAAAAATAACACACCTCTTTAAGAAAAAAAATGATTCTATTAATTTAATGAAATAAATTAATAGAAAATGTTAACTTTAAACTAAACTTTGAGTCATACTAGGAAAACTGTGTATCAGATTGGGTTGTGGATTATTCTTGCACGTCACACCATTTCTTATCCATCGTCGAGAAATATCTCTATGAAAATTAATTAAATAATTATAATATAAAAATGATAAGTCAATTAATTATGTAATAGAAACTAGAATGATGTGAAAACAATATGGGCTTGTTTTATTTGTTTTAATGATATGTTGTAATTTTAAACTTACATGACACTTATATATTGAAAATAAACACTTGGAATCATACCAGACACACCATCTGTCAGATTGAGTTAAAAAACATTCTTACACGTCCCAAATGACATATGTATAATTTTACAAATGTAAAAAAACAATTCGACTGTGTTTTCTAGGTTTTGGTTATGTCATATGTTTTTACTATATTTTCATTTTAAACTGATAACATGCACTTTGAGTCATTCTAATAACAAATGAATTATGATTGAGATGATAATGATACCTATACTATAAAATAATTTATGAGTTGTTTTCTGATATTTTCAAGAAAATTTGAGCATATTTTCTCAGTTTTTAGTTTGCACAAAATTTTTCACCAAAATTTCAATTTTAAACCGATAATAGACTATTTGACTGATAAAGGGAACATTTTGTATCAGATTGAGGTGAGACTTATTCCTACACATAGGAAATGACATATGGATCATTTTCTTAAAGTATCAAAACAATACTAAAGTTTGTTTCTTAGTTCTGTGTATTTTAGTTTTCTTTTTTGCAAAAATTAATGTCAGCATCATATAAAAAGACACACTATGATCCATAATAGTTGGACAATACATAGAATAGATACACAGATGGTTATACCAATATAAAATTAATTAGTAATGGTTTTACTAATGTATCGAAACAATCTGAATGTATTTTCTTGGTTTTGAGTACGTCGCTTGTCTTTTTTACTAAAATTTCATTTTAAATTGGAAACACACACTTTGAGTCATTCCAATCACATCGTGTGTGGGTTTTACATGATATTAATTCCTAGACATCAAAATTAACATATGAATAATTTTCCTAAACTATAAATACTATAAAAATATATAATCTTGGTTTTTAGTCGGTGACATCTTTTAAACTAAAATTCCAATTTTAAAATGTTAACAGAAAGACTGATTCTTACTGGGCACATCGTGTATTGAATTTAGGTGAGTTAAATTCCTACATGTAAAAAATATCTTACAAATAATTTTATGAAATTATCAAGTGAATTTGACCGTGTTTTCTTAGTTTTCAATGAGTGACACTCTTTAGACTAAAATTTCAATTTTAAACAGATAACAGAATATTTTGGTCGTACTGGTAACATCACATATCGTAATGAGGTGTGGATAATTCCTAGATGTCAAAAATGACTAATGAATCATTTTACTAAAGTATCAAATTAATCAAAAATTGTTTTACTCATTTTTGAGCATGTTAGTTTTTTTAATAAAATACCTATCAAATTTAAATAAAAAGATGCACTTAGAGTTATACCAATCACATTGCATGTCGGTTTGATGTAAAACATGTTCTTATACATAAAAAACGTCTTATAAATCATTTTCCTAAATTATCAAGACAATCCATGATTTTTTCTCAGTTTTTAGTGACTGAATTTTATTAAACTAAAATGTTAATTTTAAACTGATAATAGACATGTTAAGTCATACCATGGACAATTTGTATCATAATTTGGTGAGGCGAATTCCTACACATAGAAATTTTTTTATGGATTATTTTTCTGATGTATAAAAAATATGAATTTGTTTTCCACATTTTTAGCATGTCATTTTTCATTTTTACTAAAATTAATGTCAACGTTAAATAAATTTACCGACATAGAGACATACCGGTCACAAAATGAATTGGATTTAGGTGTGGATGATTCGTACATGTATAAAATGACCTATGGATAGTTTTCATAAAGTATAAATATAATCCATATGGCTATACTTGGTTTTTATTATGTGACATTTATTTTATTAGAAATATATAATTTTAAACTACAAAAAAACATATTGAGTAATACTAGTCACATTGTGAGTTAGTTTGATGTGAAGTATATGTAATGTCCTTGATCAGGGTGATAATCAACTGGTGCCCCATACACGGTTGGCCACATGTCCTCAAGGGAATTTCCCCAAACTCTAGAGGCTGCCGACTAGCAGCGAGGGCCTTGGGTGTTATAGTGGGGAAACTATTCCCTCATTGGAAGATTATAACACAATGTAATAATAATATACAATTGCAGTATAATTTAACAATATAAAACAAATTAAATAGAGGAAGACAAATAAGATAAATAACCAGCAATCATTAAAGACAAAAGATGATTAAACCTGTTACATGTTCTAGAAAGCAGCCAAAAAACTACACTGTTGTAATACACAATATGTGTCTCAAAAGAAAAATTGAAACAATAGAGACAAGAAAGCATCACAAGCCTTATCTCAGTCCAATTCACTCCTAATCATAAGCAGTACATCAGGTACCTATAGCATGGTGCTTTCCCTGATCAACACCTGCAGTTACATAATCTATTTATGCACAAAATCATGACCCAAACATGGTGTTATTCTAAATCATAGTAGGAAACCACCCATGGTCGGTGCCAATCTGTTAATGAATACATATAAGAGGTAGGGTACAGTAGTGAAAGCATTAAATTGTAGGTACTCAAATTTATGCACAACAGATATCTCACAATAAAAAGTAATCCATTATAGGTGAAGACCGACTCAATGATTGTGTTTTGGATTTGAAATAACACTATTATTCATCCTATCATAATTCAATTCCATTGAATGACATATGATTATCTCAAACTCCAGCCTTGGTCTGATGACCCCATGTATAAAATCAATCATTAAATCATGACATACTAATTTGTTAAATCATTTCCCAATAGAGCCCATCCTAGGTATCCCACTACAGATCCTAGGTTCACATGAAATTTTAAAGAAGACTCAATGAGCTCGACCACTATATACGTGTCTTACCAATGTTCATTACATAATAAACCTCTTGAGCTAGTATTTTTTCCTTTATCCAAGACAATGGTTCACCCATGGTATATAAAGTGAAAATAGTCACATGATCCCAACCTTGTCTTTTAACCTAAATTGTGGCTCACACATTTCTAATTACCACTTTTTATCGTTTAATTAAATCACACATTACATCTCAAATATAACACATGTGAATTAATCTACCACATGGGTTTAACAAAATCAACTCATGTAGGATCAATTTACATAATAACCAACACATTTAAATTAAATTATTACATCGTTAAACAAGGATAACTCACACAACAAATCATATAACAAGCCTATTATGCAATTTAAACATTTAAAATGCTTAGCATAACAAGTATCTCACGTGGGAAATTAATATAAAGTAAAATATATTTTTATCAACCCATGAATTGGAATTCAAGTCAAACATCATATGAATTATTTTCCAAACGACCATCCAAGGGGAACACACCCATGGGGTGGCACAAAACCGATGTTCCCAACCCTATAAATTCTTTCAAATCGTTTAATTAATTACTAAATCATCAATAGTCAATAAAAAGGTTAATTATTCAATCAAACAGAACCCAAAAAGTGGGTGTACGACACTTCTTCATATATAAAAATCATGGGAGATTGTGAAAAGAAAAATACCACCTACCACGTACTTTTAAGACTATACTCGTCCAGCGTCACACTCTAATTCTCCCTAGAATGGAGTAGATATTCAAAATGGGTTAAATGATCAACCATAAATAACTACATTGAAAGAATAAGTGAGGAAAAAGGCCAAGGAGTAATCGAGATCTTACTACGGGGAATCCAAAGCATGTGACAGTGTTCGAATCAGATATCATAGGATGAAACGAGATGAAAAATCTCGTTTATAATTTTCTAGGTGTGATGCTCGTCGAACGAGGTGTGTTTTTTTGTCTGTCTAGAAAAATGATACAACTATACAAATTAATAAATATAAAAAAGTACATATAGTATAAATGAGATTATACTTCATGTCCATAAAAATTCTGGCCAGACCATTACATGGTGGTGTATTGGGGTTACATGGCATGTGGCCTTAAATACACAACATGTAACTATATGTACATGATGTGAAGTCCCCAGTCACATCATGTAACATTCTTGTAGACTACAACTTGAAATATTTCCCTAAATTTTCTTTATGTATAAACTGAAAAGGAATGATCCACACCTCAAAGTTAGAATAACGATTTTACAAATTTCCTACTGAATGCAATTTTTCCCTGAATTTCCCTACCATGGGAGATGAAAAAATATCTAAGAATAAAACCAACCATTATGATTGTACGTCAGCCTCTATCTAACATGTCTCATACTACACTCGGTCATGCTTCTATTTCACCCATGTTAAAGGAGAGGATCAGCTATGTAGAACCATTGTGCCACAATCTACAATACGAATGGGATGCTCCTCAAAGGATGCATCTTCCTATATCTCCACTTCCTTAGGATGAAAGGTGTGAGATGTGTACAAAAAGTAACACCGAAAATAAGAAACATGGAAGATGTTGTGTATAACCATGTACCTCTAAGGAAACTATAATCAATAAAGAAACTTGAAGACCATTTATAGAATATCAAATTCATCGACAGATCTTAGTGAAATTTAACCCCATCTTTGTGACCTCTTTTGTCGCATCCTCAGTGAAACATGTAGGAAAACTCAATCCCCGACCTCAAACTCCAAAGGTGGTATATGGATATTGGCGTATGATTTCTGACGAGACTAATCAGTAGAAATCTGATATGAATCAACAAAACCTACCCAGTGGTCTCCTGGACAAGATGAGGTCCAAAAATCACTGCCTATCCTGCCTCTAACCAACATAAGGGTGATCAACATGGCATACAGTACAAAGCCTCATATATAACCATATTAATAGTATTCTAGAAGGTATTATTATTATAAAACTCAACAAGGGGTATGTGTGTCTCCTAGTAACCACTGAAATCTATGTTTCATGCCCCAAGTATGTCCTCCATCACCTAAAGTGTGCTCTAATTGGCCATCTGTCTTGGGGTGGTAAGCTATGATCATAAACACCTAGGTTCCAAATGAACACTATATCCCTTTTCAAAAATGATATGTAAAGCAAATGTCCATATCTAAAATGATAGAATAAAGAACCCTATGTAGTCGTAGAATCCCCTAGATGTACAACCTATCATGATCATCAAAATTGAAAGTTTACTTTAATAGTATAAAATGTGAATCCTTCATAATCATATCAACCACAACCAATGATACATCATTACCTCAGGGTGAACTCGATAAAGCTTTCCTGAAATTAATTACGACGACATTCCATTTCCACTCGGGAACGTGTAGCTGCTGCAAAATTCCATCCATTCCTTGGTGTTCTGCCTTCTCCTGCTGACAGGTGGAACATCTAATGACAAAACCGGCTACATCCCCCTTCATTCCTAACCACCAGTACAGACGATGTAAATCCGGATACATCATGGGGACCCCATGATGCACTACCCACACTGTATCATGAAAATCCTTCATCAACTCCTCGCGCATGTCTACTGACACCCATATGCGACCATGTAACCGCAGAACCTCGTACGTTCCTATAGTCCTTCAAGGAGGAGGGTCTACTCTTGACACAATCTCTTCTTAGAACTAGCCCTTTAGAATACCATAGTTTTATCTTCTTCTTGGTATCTATCAAGGTAGAGGTAATAGATTAGGATTCATGAAAAGTCTTCTCGTACTTTTCGTGCACCTCCAAATTCATCTTAGAGAACAACACCATTAGCTTCCAATCACTATTGGACTAATGCACTACCTGTAACTGAGTCCTCTTTCTTAGTGAATTGGCCACTGCATTTCCTTTCCCGGAATTCATGTAAATCTTGACGTTGAAATACTGAAGGTAATCGACCCACCTTCCCTACCTTAGATTTAGATCATGCTGGGTAAATATGTACCTGAGACTTTTTTGGTCCTTTTACATCACAAAATACTCCACCAATAAGTAATTTCTCCAATATCATAAGGCTTGAACAACCGTGGCTATCTATAGAACATGCTTCAGGTAGTTCTGCTCATGTGGCCTCAACCGTCGAGACCTATACACAACGACTCAACCCCCCTGAATATGCCCTACTCCCTGCCCAAAACATGACATATCATTGTAAACTGAATAACTCCTACCCACCACTAGAAAAATCATTAACGGTGCTGACATTAATCTCCCTTTCAGGACCTAAAATTTCTTCTCACAATAATCGTACCATACATACTTCACAACATTCTTTTTCATGCCCGTAATCTGTGATACAATGTGAGAGAAGTCATGTATGAGATGCCTTTAGAGACTAGACATCCCTAGAAAAATCCAAAGCTAAAATTCATTTGTGGGCTGCTCCCAGGTAACTACTTCTCTCCCCATCTCAAGGTCCATTAATACTCATATATCTGAGATGATGTGGCCCATAATGTGAATCTGATCCATCCAAAAGTGGCACTTTGAGAGCTTATCATATAATTAATTCTCTCTATGTGTACAAAAAACAATATTAAGATGTGTGAAATGGTTGTGTTGATTATGAAAATATACCAAGACATAATCCCTGAAAACCACAACAAATGAATCAAGATAGGGATGGAACACTCAATTCATTAGTGCCATGAATATTTTTGGGGATTTCATAAGACCGAACAGAATATGAACATACTCTTAAAGACCATATCTTCTTCATAAAACTGTGTCTGGTATGTATGATGATCTAACAGACACCTGGTGATAACCAGATCTCATATCAGTCTTACAGAATACCAGATTTCCTTGGATCTGACCAAATATATCATCTATTCATTGAAGATTACAAATTTTCTTTACGATTAATTGTCTTAATTTTTGATAATCCACACATATTCTGAGGGTACTATCTTTCTTTTTCACAAAAGGAACCGGAAAAACCAATGGAGAGGTAGTGGGTCAGATAAAACCATTTTCCTCCAAATACTCTAGCTACCTCTTGAGATCTTGAAACTCTATCATGTCCCTTCTATAAGAAGGAATGGATACCAGTGAAACCCTAGGTACTAGGTTGATTGAGAAATATAACTCTCTTAACAGAGGTAAACTTGAAAAATAGTTTTGGATGATGTCCCTGAAATGATCATCCATTGAATGAAAGTCCATTTGACGTATCCCCTTTCCATCCAGATATCATCTGGCAATCTGTGTTTTCTTCTCACTCAACCCATGATACTCAGGTCCATCTTAGATCACCATGATATTTCTTTAAACCTTGTGTAGAAACGATCATCCCTATGATGACATAAGAATAACCCAATGATGATAACAGTCGAAAAAGGCTTGAAAGGATACTAACTTGTCAATTCTAAGTATGACCTCAGAGCCTGTCATTTCAATGACATAGAGATACCAAAAAAAAATGACACCCACTAATTTCAAGGGGGGACTCCTTGCACTATCGCAATCCTACCTCTATAATCCCTAAGGGAGTGTCTTGTTTCATAACATCATTATATGTAAAATCATAGTTCCCTACGCTATCTAAATTGGGCTTATATATGAAACTATGTGAATCCCATGTATCAAATAGTGTTATAAGCTAAAATATAGGCAACTAGAATAGTAACTTTCATAGTAGATGGATTGAGATCGTAATTTTTCTATGTCTATTCCACTACATAAGTCTATATTATACCGCAGACTAGAGACACTGCCTGGCTACCCTGTGTTGACCCTCCCTAATGTCACTAATATCCAGGGGTCTAGATACCATGTCCATGACCATTATCACTACCTAAACAGCCTGAGACATTCCAGTTCCCTGACTGGTGAGTAGCTGGTGACCCTACACCGGAATGTGGTGTTGGTGCAGACCCTCGTTCACTAAATGCTGGTGGAACCATCCTTTATAAACATAGTAGGTGTCCCATAAAAAAATATTGGCACACAATTGGGTCCATCAGGCAGTGAGGTCTACTATGCCCAAATCATTCACAATAGAAGCACCACACCTGGCTACCGGAAGAAATGTGATGTGTACTAGATTCACTGTCTGTAAGCTCCAGATGAAACTTCCTTCTATAGGTAGAATCATTACCAGATCTCAGTGTCGAACCTCCCTAGATCACACCTCCAAATTCCCTCTGATTCTTATTGATAATTAGCGGTCAGTTCCTAATATAAGATACATTAGTCAGATAGAAGCTATTCACCTATTAACAGATGTCGGACCAAAGACTATCCTCAAATCTCCCCGCCTTGGAAGGATATTCACCCATCAAAATGGGTGTGAGGTGAAGGAGCTCATTAAAGTGGGCAGAGTAATCCTTAAATGATAGATCATCGTACTCTAGATGCATAAACTCACATGCCTTGTTGGCCCTCAGCATCATGGGATAGATGTAATCATATAAGATAGTCTGAAAGTCATCCCATGTCATGTCCTACTAACATTCTATCTATATGGTAACATCACATGACCTCTTGGTGCAATTATGTAGCATATAAGTCATGATCATGATCCAATTATCTAGAGGCATATCATGATGCTCTATGATCGATAAAATGGCCTTTAACCATGTCTCTGTAGCCTGTTCCCCACCTTCTCCAGAAGAAGTTGGAAGATACTATGAATGGATCACTCGTGTTAGTTCTACAATACATGAGCCAGGTTGTGGTGCTCCGTGAAAGGTTTGCATGAACCTCATAAATACTTCATGGAAAATTTCATCGACACTTATGAATGGTAAAATATCTGGTGGAAACATTGTCATGACTAGAGGGTAAACTAGTAGCCCATGGCCTACCACCTATGGGGCATGATCATATCCACCCTCTGGGAGTAAAACCGGAGGTCTTCATGGTGGTATTTATCTGTAAATTCTTGCACATTAACCTCATTATAAGCTTATTCATCAAGGTAGGTAGTTCAGGAGAGAAATAATTAAATAAGATATGGAAAGACTCAAATGTTCACAGAATTTGGGTACATGACATGTATAAATTAAACATGGTGTGTCCCCTTAAACGCTACATAGGCACGTAATCCCACCAAAATAGGGGTGCAAACATCCCAGGTACATGACATGTACACTTAAGCTCTTACATGGTCATGTATGCCCACCTATAATGGTTGTCTACGTGTCCTAGGTACACATATTTTCAGTCTTTCAAACGACATGTACTCAATTCTTTTATCCTATCCATTTACTTTTACATGGCCAGAGCCACACAGGTCTACATATGTAAAACTAAATTAGGTGTGCATACGATACAAAGAGATTCTGGATCAAAACTCAAAAACCCATGCTCTCACTCACATGGCTTGACACATAGTAAAAACAAACATGGTTCGTACTGAAAAAGATAACTTCCTCCCAGTCATAAGAACACAAGGAATGTGTTCATAGCACCACACAACGTATTATCTGGGTATTTGGACAGTAAGCCTCATATACTTCCCCAGACCCCTATTTTGAAAAATAAAGAATTTTTTTGTCGAATTCCGATCTGTGGGGGCCCATACACCCCACAAATCAAAGCTGGGCATCCACATATATCACATAACAACACAATATGTATCCCATGGATACAATGTGATCCATTGAATTCCTATCCAAGAGGGACCATAATCCTTAGGGAATAAAGATTGGAGTACATTAAATTCATCCATAACACATTTAAATACACCTATCACAACAGTAGGAATGTCTAACCCAATAACTATCATAATAGCATGCATATCTTGCATGGAATCTATCACACCGGCATGAAATCTATAATCCTCTCTAAATGGAATGGAATTAATTCATGGAATGTGATTTCTAAAAAGTGCATATATGATCCATGAGATGGAATACACTAATCTAATTGGGTTGAAAAAATAGAACCACAATGATTTTATAATAACCTCACAAAATAATTTTGTCACCCAATGGTAAAATCTAATCATGTGTAATAGCTGAAAATCCAAAAATAAAAATTTCATTAGAGGTAATTTGGATTTTCACTCTACATGGGGTATCAACTTCCGAGAACATCTTATTACCAAATTACAATTCCTTTATATCATCACCAAACAGTAAAGAAAACCAGGAATGAAATCTTATGTTACCAATTTGTAATGTACCATATCTGAGTGCCACTCAATTGTTTCCCCATACCTGGTTGGACAGATGTCCCCAAGCACATTTCCCTAAATACCCAACCCTGCTGACTAGAAGAAAGGTACAATGATGTGATAGTGGGGAAACTATTCCCTAATTGGTATATTGTAACATATATGAATAATAATATACAATATCTGAAGCAGTAAAAAACATACAACAAAAACAAACAGCTGAATACAGATAAGATAAATAACCAAGCATCATTCAACACAATAGAAGATACAACATGTCACATGTTAAAATAAATAAACCAATAAAATATACTATAGTAATACACAATATGTGTCTCAAAATCTCAAAAGAAACATAAGATACTAGAAAATATCACAACCCTCGGCTCGGTCCCATGCTCTCCTACTCCTAAGTAGAACATCAATTACCTGTAGTAGGGTGCTTTCCCTAATCAACACCTATAATCATATAATCTTTTTGGGCCCAAAAGTAGAAACCAAATAAGGTGTGAGACTAAATCTAAGCATGCAACCACCCATGGTCAGTGCCAATTTGTTAGTGCATATATATAATAGGAATTTTATTACAATGATAGCAATAAATAATAAGTAATCAAAAGTATGCACAACAGATGTTTCAGAAGAAAAATTAATCAAATATAGGTGAAAATAGAATCCAATATTGTGCTTTGGCTTGGATGATGCGTTAGTAGTCATTAAATTTCATTATTCAAATACATTGAATTATACACAAAAATCATGAGGTCTTGAATAGGCATAATGACCCCCCTTATAAAAGTAACCATCAACTCTTGACATACTAATATTTTAAATAATTTTCCTATAGAATCTGGACTGGGTATCACTCAAGGGATCCTAGGTTCGATCGAAATATTAACGAAGACTCAACGAGAATGACCACTATATATGGGAATCACTGATGGAATTTACAATATTAACTTCTTTAGCTCATCCATTGTCTTTGAACTGATGAAATGGTTCTCCAAAGGTATATAAGGTGAAATTTGTCATAGGAGCCTGACCTTGACTTTTAATCAATATTATGGAATTCCCAATTCTAACTACCTCTTTTTAACATTTAATTAAATTAAACATTACATATCATAGTTAACACTTGTGAATTAATCTATTACATGGCATTAACAAAATCAACTCACATGGGATAAGTTTACATAATAACCAACACATGTAAATTGAACTATTACATGGTTAAACAAGGATAACTCACATGGAAAATATTTAACCCGCCTATTATGAAATGTAAACAGTTACATGGATTAAAATAACAAAAATCTCATGTTGGAAATTAATATAATAAAAAATAAATTCTTAACAACACATGAATGGGTATTCAAGTCAATCCGTATTGGAATTATCAGTCAAACAACCATCCAAGGGGAACACACCCATGGGGTGACCCTAAATCAAGGTTCACAGCCCTAAAAATGATTTCAAATCATCTAATTAAGTACCTAATAAAATATAGGTAATAATTGGGTTAATTATTCAACCAAACGACACCCTAAAAGTGGGAGCGTGACACTCCGACATATATTATCATAACTACAATTTGTGAAAAGCACCATACCAACTATCTCAAACTATTCTGACTCTCCTTGTCTATCGTTAGGCTCAAATTCTCCCTAGAATGGTGTATATATAAAACACAGGAAAAAAATATGAACATTAAATAACTAGATCGAGAGATGAAATTAGGAAGAAATACCCATGAAGAATAGAGAGCTTACTATAGGGGATCCAATGCCTTTGATAGTGTCCGAATTGGAGATCAGATGATGAAATGGGAGGAAAACCCCTGCTTGGATTTTCTTGAGCGTGTTGCACGTGAAACGAGGTAAATTTTTTTGACCTTCTAAAAAAATGACGCTACTACCCCCATTAATAAATTAAAAATATTACATGGAATGTACATGAGATTAAAACCATGTCCATAAAAATTATGGTTTGATTATTACATGGTTGTGTACTGTGATTACATGTCTTGTATGCATACAAATACAACGTGTAACTATAAGTACACAACATGCAGTTCCCAGTCACATCATGGAACATGCCTGCATCCAACCCCACAACCTATTTTCCCCCATTCCTTAAGTATAAAATAAAAAGGAAAGATCTATACCTCAAAGGGAAAAATTCTAATAGTTGATTTCTACATGTCACAAATTATTTATGAATAATTGTACTAATTTATCAATACAAACTGAGTGTGTTTTCTTTTTTTTAGTGAGTGAATATTTTAAAAATAAACTTTCAATTTAAAAATTATAACGGATACTTTGAGTCATACACGATACATCATGTATCAAAATTAAGTGCAGAAAAATAATACATTCCACATTCGTATTATTTATCATTTTCAAATTGTATAAAAATAATACATGCCAATATCAAATTATTTGTTCTCTGAGTTCTGAGTACATAACATGTTTTTTACTAAAATATCATTTTAAATATGAAACTCACACATTGAGTCATACTAGTAACATCACATTTCATTAAGATGAGATACAATTTTTTACAAATAAAAAATGTATTATAAATAGTTTTCTTAAATTATAATGACAATATGAGTGTATTTTCCTAGTTTATTGTGAGTGATGATTTTTAAAACTAAAATGTCAATTATAAACTGAGAATGAACAAATTGAGTAATACAGGGCACATCATGTATCACATTGTGGTGTGGTTAATTTATTCTCATCAAAAATGACTTTATGATCATTTTCAAAAAGTATCAAAAAAATATGAATGTGATATCTCATGTTTGACTATTTTTTTCTTTTCTAATAAAATTAATGTAAACATTATGTAAAAACACACACTTGAAGTTATACTAGTCCCATAGTGCATCATATTGAGGGGAATATGATTTATATAAATCTTGACTGAGTTATGGATCATTTTTCTAAATTATTAAAACATTATGATTGAGTTTTCTCATTTTTGTGAACTTGAGTTGTATTTTTTTAATAAAATGTCATTTTAATGGAGATACACACACTTTAAGTCATGTCAATCACATCATGTGTCTTGTTGACGTGATAATGATTCATACATATCAAAAATTATTTTGAATACTTTTCCATAATTATCAAGAATATACTATTTCATTATCTAGGGTTTCAATGAATGAAACTTTTTGAACTATATAATAAATTTTAAACTAATAAAGGAAACTTTGAGTCATTAGAGGGCACATCGTGTATCATATTGAGGTGAAAAAAATAATTGCACATATCAAATGAATTATGGATTTTTCCCTAAAGTATAAAAATGATCCAAATGTGTTTTATCATTTTTGAGTATTTCAGTTACCATTTTTACTAACATTAATTCCAATTTTAAAAATAAAGGAAAGACATGGAGTCGTACATGTTATACCATGTGTCAGATTGAAGGGATGCTGATTCTAAAATATCCCAAAGTCTCATTAAAGTCATAAATACCAATGTTTCCAAATATCCCATTGGGTTTCATTTTCAAACATCTGACCCAACATATTGAGTCCATGTTCTTAGCTGGAAAACATTTTTCTGCTAAGAACATCGACTCAATATGAAGTGTTTCAATTCAATAAAGGAATCCAATCAAAAGGGTGGTAATGAAGGAAGAAATAAAAATTTGATATCTTTTATGGAATGATTCTGATGGTTAAACAAATGACTCATCAAAATATCTGTGAAAAAACTTGATAAGTATTAGATTAAAATGATATGGAAATTAACTTACAAATTGTTGATAAAATTAGAAACAATTAACTAAATAAGTTGTAGGAAATAACATTCCATGATGGTTTTATATATTCTAGACCCATTTGCTAGTTTATATTATATTAGTTTTAGTCTTGAAGTAAAACAGCTCAAAAGTATGAGTGGGTTCAAACAGACCACCCCAACACGAACAAAATAATCCACCTATATAAGAAAACAATTAATATAAATGTAATAACAAAAGTAAATAAATTAATCATAAAAATTAAAAAATACATTAATTATATAGAAAATGATTTTATTTTGAAATCATCTTGATATCCTATGTTATGGAGCATAGGATGATTGGTTTCTGTACCTGCAATGGAAGTGAACGTAAGATAAAGGACAATGATAAATGCTAACACTAAAAGGGTGAAAAAATTTGGATAAGGAGTTTATAGATGTTTTGGTGTAGAAAATCATAATATATGGATATAAATCTTCTAAAATAAGAAAAATTTGAAATTACGACCACCCAAAATATCTATGAAAAGTCAAATATAAGAATTAGATAAAAATTAAAAGGAAATTAACTTTAAAATAGTAGATAAAATGTAAAAAATATTTAAATAAGTAGTGGGAATTCACATATAGAGGGAAAATAACTATCTAGATGGTTTTGTGCAGAAATTCATGAAAATGGACATATATCATCTAAAATAAATGAACTCTGAAAATATGGGTTCCCAAAATATAAGAGAAAATACATAATAATTATTAGATAAAATGATAAGGAAATTTAATTACAAATTGTATATATAATGGAGAAAAAATATTTAAATAAGTAGTTGTAATTCACCTTTTAAGGGAGAAGATGTATGTGAACGTTTTGGTGTGAAAATGTGAGAAATATGGATATAAATGTTATAATATAAATGAACTCTATATGGAATAACATAAATTAAATCAACGTTTCATCATATAATATTTCAGTAAAATAGATAAATTATATCATAAAATTACCTATCAATATTCTAAAATGGTTTCCTACATTATTGATTTTTATTCCTCTAGATTGGTAACATCATCATGTGTATAATAAATTGTTTGCGTGAGTAGTGAAAATTCTAATTTAGGTTATGTAAATTTATTAGAGAACCAAAATTATTATGAGGAAACATTGTATATTAAAAAAAATTTACCTTCCCATTGATCTCTCACTATTATATAATGGTTTTATGGATTTGGATCCTCAAATGGGAATCCAAATCCCCACTTTGTGGTCCCCTATATGGTACAATACATTTTCTATATTGGGACATTCATGAATGGGTTATGATCTCTCAATAAAATGGTCATCCATGATTGAATCTTTATCTAACCCAAAATTTGTTTTATTCTCCGGTAGGATAATCTAACAATTCTTGTTTTCTAGATCCGAGACATAAAATACATT
This sequence comes from Viscum album, assembly GCA_963277665.1. Taxonomy (NCBI): domain Eukaryota; kingdom Viridiplantae; phylum Streptophyta; class Magnoliopsida; order Santalales; family Viscaceae; genus Viscum; species Viscum album. The sequence continues at coordinate 974,319,425 of OY728165.1, forward strand.
CACTACATGAGATTCCATTATGAATGACATATATTTTTCTCCTTCCACACTGAAATTTTCCTTGATGAACCCATTTCATCATCTTTCACTGCACTCATATTGCCACACCATTTGAAATAGAAAATCAACAGTTGAAATGATGTACAATCCAACTCATATATTTGTTCAATAATATCATAATATAACATATTTGCATAATATTATTTCTATCCATGGAACCAAATATGTGAATAACTTCCACCACAAGCATAAAACCACTATTTTAAATTGTACATCAATCATTATGTTATTATTTTAGAATGTATAACCATTTATTTAAAAACCTCTAAAAATATGACATTTTCTTTCGGTCCCTTAGCTTGGTATCAAATTTGTTCAGCAATTGAATTCATATTTTCATACACCTCCTTATAAATATTATCTCAAGAACATCCCATAAACCATTTATTATGAGTGTTTTATATCCATACTTCATCTCTTGATGGATTAAACTCCCTATGGATTTATTTGTGGGATTCAATGTATGGATAAACATCTTTACTACTATGTAAATTGTAAATATGAACTTTTTCTCATTCTATAATTGAAAATTTAACAACATCTCTTGAATATATCCATTCTTCCATAAGGAATCCATGGTGATGATACATTGGGATATGAAAGCAGTCCACATATGATAGGTAATTAGTAAAAAATTGAACATCTTCTTCAATAATAAACCATTCTTCAATACAATCATTTTTCCAAAAATGATTAATAGCACACACTTTCAATATCTATTTATAATTTTCAATGTTTTACATCCATAATAGTTATAATCACATAGTTGAACCACTCTAACCAATTGAACCATCAGATGGACCATTATATCAAATATTACATCAATACATGGTACTCGTGTGGTTTTAGTCCCTATAACATTAAATTAGTCTTCGACATGACATTCTGGTTATTCAATGATTACCCCTACAGAACTATTATAATATTAATGAAAAGGATAAATTGTAATTTTTTCTATCTGGATAGAGTGTAAGGTGTTGGAAGAAGAAAATTATACCCTATACTCTTAACTGATACCTATTCTTCCCTTATCCCCATGTCAATCATATCCATCCTAGCCTTGAAGCCATCTTTCCTTTTTCATGGAACATTTACTAACATCTCAATAACACTATCAAATACAATTTTTTATAAATGAATTACATCAAGAAATTTTTTGATAAAAAAATTATTCAAATACTATAATTCAGTTAAAATTGTTGTCTCCTTCCAATGCGGATTTTTATGGTTGTTTGAAAATGGTTTAATAAAAATGGTGTCAATATGTTTTAATTTATCAAATAGTTTTTCACCTTTAAGTGTAGAAGGTGTTGTACATTTTTCAATATTCTAATAATATGATGTTATCCAGAGTTGGAATTTATGTCACTGAGGTAAAAATTGTTGACGTCCTAAAAACCCAGTCTTCAAGGAATAATTCTACTAAACTGAGTGTGTTCATTCCACACAAATGGGAGACCCCAAAATTCATTTAATTTAATTTCTTGATAATTTCACATAAGCTGGGAAGATGTTTATCATCCCATAAAAAATGGAGCCCAATGTGGATTCTTCACTTTTATGCACATCATACAATGTAATAGTTGTATCCCACATTAACATTAGAAAATAAATCAAGGGAGGAAAATATACATCAATATCATTACAAGGATTACTTTGTCCAAATATAATTAGAGACAACCTAATGTATTTTATCTTCATGAATAACCATAGGGGCATGGTATAATTTACAAATAGGTCATTCCATACAATATTTTTACTACCATGTACACGAAAATGATTTATTTTGTTTATTGATAATGAATGATTAATTATTTTCATCACATTTTCAAACATAGGATACATGTAATACTCTAAAGATAATGTGTTGGATAACATTGGTTATCAAATTTAATTCTTGGATCTGAATCACATGTCAATTATATAATTATATACTAAAATATATATAGTGTTTTAAACCATGGAATGATAGGAATGTACCATAAAACATTCTATGTACTTGAATAATTTTTTATGAATCGATCCACGCCACTATTAGTTAATTATATGACTGATTCGAGGTCCTTGATAAAAAATAAACAATCATTTCAAGAAGCATGTATTTTTTTGATATCATTCCCAGTGAACATAACATTCATTTAGCATGATATGTTGAACATGGTAGTTCATTTTCAGATGGTATCATATCATTCAGGAGACCAAGTTGTTTTGTAATTCTGGAGTCACTACATTAACTAATACCATTAAAATCAAATAACTTCAATATAGCTTAAAATATTGTCTATTTTGTACAACCAATATACAATGGTCTCTTATCATATATATTTAACCTCTCAAGCATATTTGGACAATCATGAAGCTAATCTTCAATTTCTATTGTCGTTTCTTCCTTTTGATCTCCACCATCATTTACAATGTTATTCAAATCAAATGATCCATAAATTTTTGTTTCATCCCATTCGGTGTCCATGTTTATATTATCCCCATATGTAGTCCAACATTTTAGCTTGGATCTATTACACAAAAAATCAATGGTTCTTGCAATTTTTCTAGAATAATATTTCTTGAATAACAACAATGCAAACACAAACATATGATTTGAGAAGGGACATATTCATTCTGTATTAAAAACATAATGTACTCATTACAACCATTTTTATAGTATTTTATAAAATGATTATTGTGAATCAATTTTCAATTTATATCCATCGTATTGGGTTAATAAAATTTTCATTTTTTATAATATATAGATAAATACACACAATACATTCATTATCAACTGTGAATGTTATGGATAATTCTAATTAGTGAAACGAACCATTTGGTTGTTACAATGAATTTCTGTATGATTTGAATTAAATGGGGAATTGAATATATTAATGGAATTAATATTCTATGGTAGGTATCATACATTGAATTCATTCAAATGCGAATTTTTTAGATAAAATTCATCCTTATTGTCCTATCTATAAAATATTTATCATTTTGGTTTGTTTTTTTGAAACTCATCCTCAATATCTTGTTGGTATGAACCTATGATGGTTGAAATACTCTAACCATTAGTCTTTGAAGAGATAAATATTTCTCAGTGTAGTGCAAGAAACATAAAATATGTGGGTGATATTTCTCAAGGACCAAATTGAAATAATAAATAATCTGGAGATGAAGCTGATGGGGATGATAGTTCGTCACGACCTGCCTTCACCAAGATGAGGGAAGGGATAACAAACTTTCAGAACATTCCTTCCTCAAGGTGAAGGATAGGAAATGACCCCCGAGTCCCACCTTTAATAGGCCCCAGAGTGGCGACTAGCACCAAGGGTATACAAACACATGTAATATGTAAGGCATTACACTTTTTATTTAGTAGGATCAAAAGATACTATTTAAAATCCAAAAAGCACCAAAAATAGAAGTAAAAGTAAATTCAAAACAATCAATTACCATATGCGTGTTCCAAAATAGATTGTTAACAATAAATGAAAAACTCAAATGGTAAGTAACAAAAGAAAATAAAGGAAGAAACACAAACAGTCTCAGTGTCCAAAATAATAGGGTTTGTCAGAGTCCTCAAAGTCCTCTTGGAATCCTGAAATCAGTTTTATATATGTAAGGTGAGTATATAGGGATACTCATAAAGGAAAACCAAAATCACTCATGCACAATTGTGGAGAAATTCTAATTCCTTGTGAGAAAAGTACATAACCAAATCACCTAGAAAAGAAACTATCCACCCAAACCTCACCAAGTAACACTCCCAAAATAATTCAAGTAAAGTAAATTAATGGTAATAACACATCGAGGTTTGGTGACCCTGAACCACTTTCCCACTGGTTATTGAAGACATCCTACATTTCAGACCCCCCCACCATTCTCACCGCAGTCTCACTATCGTCCCAACAACGTCCTCGTGGGCCATCACAACCATGTATCCCACCAGCATACACCTGGGCCACCACAACCACACGTAATCATGCCCGCAAACACCTAGTACCGAACAACTAACACCATGCCTGAAGACACGTGGGCCAAAACAATTATTTCCATGCTCGAAGACACTTAGGCCGCATCCCAAAGACACATGGGAAACAAATCCACTGCACACACCTGGGCCAACCACCAAAACCACACTACCAGAATAATCTTGGGCTATAATGGACTTCAGGATGTGACAGCATGCCCGAGGATTATTGGGCTACTTGTGAGAGGGAGAAAAAAAGGATCTAATAACCATCCACTCATAGGAGTGTTGGAAAAAACAACCTCCCCCATGAATGGTGGTGTTCGGCAAGAAGTGCTCAACGTGGGTTGGGTGAAAATAAGAAACACAAAAAATAAATTTATACATATACGTAAAAAAGAATTCATCCTAACAGAAGGGTTCCAAAACCACCCCACACACAAACACCCTTGTTACTATTCATTCATAAAAAAGGCACAACAACCACAACCATTGACAACTCATTCTAGGAAAACAATTACCTATTAATACCATTCTTGTTATCATATTCAAGTAACTCCATATAAATAATTCTTCACAACTGAAAACTAAAAATAATATCTATAAACAAAATAATGAAAAACATTCGTACAACAATTTAAGTATTCCCACCCAGTTATCTTTTTATGTTACAACAACAAAATGGATTCGTGAGATCCCTAAAAGTACATGAACCAAACCAGCTCCAACATACGACCCAATATTCACAAACAAACTACTTCACAATGGTGGATCCCATCACTATCTATGTCACCTCATAATAATCACCATAAAAACCATATATATATCACCGGAACAGAGAAAAGAAGTTTCTAGATTTTTAAAACACACCATTCATTAAGTTCCTCCTTTCTGTTTGGATAACTGGGGTGATCACACATGGATTCTTGTTTATCGTTCATCCATTTAACCATCCATGTTTATGTTGTTAACCAGTTTCCATATTACATCCATTCAATAATATTATTAGCCAGAAAAACTGAGGATAATTATTGCACAAGGAAGGACCACCAACGACCATGATTTTCAGTGGACAAAAGCCCATAAATTTCACAACGTAACAACCAAGGTATAACACAAAAAAATCATCATTCACAGCCATTATTTCATTAAAAGTCAATTTATTATCTTCATTATGGTTTGGCCTCATCCACATTCCGAGGGAAATAGTATCACACCCACCTCGTATGATGCACAATAAAGAAAGATGAAGGAAGAACCGCAACTTGGTTGATTAAGGATCGAAATTTCCTCCCCTCACCAAGAACGGGGATCCGTGACCTATATGGGAAGAACTCAAAGGAATACAAGAGTGAGTATGAAAAGATCCACAATGGGTGCACAACTATCATCTGGAATAGAGACTCTAAATGCACCAAGGAAAGGAAAAGAGACATGCTATGAATAAGAAAGAAATCACGTGCGATAAAATGGCGATGTCTTGGAGTTATGAGATATGAAATCATGAACATCTTTAAATTTAGATCGTGGTTTCACCATGTGTTTGGATGGTTACACACAATGGAATAAATTGTTATTTAATAATTCTCATTGGAGAGGTGTCCTTAATAGCTTTGAGTTAAAGGATTTCATTTAAAAAGAGGGAAACACATCACAACGACACAAAATTTTGGGTCAGTCGAGGGTAGCCCCACTTGGGGATTAGAAAATCATTTATGGTCTTCAAAATAGGGTTAAACCATATTAGAGAGGAATTAAAACTTATATGAGTCATTATAAGAAAACTGGGGAAAGAATCCCTCCCACCCAACTGTGGCACTGATCAGGTGTGGCGCTGATCGGTGAGACACCGATCAGGGACTCCCCAGATTGTGAGAAAAATTTGTGAAACATTGATTGGTGACTCTCCGATTGGGAACACACTGGTTGGTGATACCAATATGGTATGCCAATGGGTGACACCGATGAGTGTTACAACAGTGGCACCCTACCACCACCACCCTAATGAATTATTGATGGGTTCCTGGGTGCTCGAAACACAAGAATTTCGAAACTTAATGGACCAGGAGGGTCCGGGCCATTAAATCATATTCCTCTCAAACTGTTATCTTCCTCGAGAATCAAATGCATACTCAAAGAAAATAGAGGTGTCCGAACAACCACCTCGAAAGATACATCTCATGACTAAATTACCCTGGTGTTGTTCGAATGCCGAAAGAAACCTTGATATCTATGAACTCCTCTCCCTCATCTATATTCTGAACAGCCATGGATACAGTACCGCTCCCATGTCTGAGGTAACCACAAAAACATATAAAGGTCACATCGTCGAGACATATGGGTTATGGAGTCCCTTCCTCGATGTCAAGATATTATCCTCTTTGGGTGGTACTGACTCACCTTCATGGGTTTAATCACATTCACTTTATGGAGTCTTGATTAGGGATCATGTCTTCCCCCCCCACTGTCAGGACTCTTCACCCACATTTAGAGAATAATGAAATCATCCAATATCATAACTAACATAGTCAAGAACTTCATCATAAACAAGTACAAAACAAAACAGAACAAAACTCAAAACACCTCTGTGTATTGGGCGTGCATCCATGCCTCCCATTACTATGTACATTCCTCGAGGACACCATGCATCCATAATACATGAATCAAGGGAATGTTTCATCCACGAATCACCTTCTCCTTACGAACCTCAATCCTCATTGGTCTCTTTACAAATGGAGCATCATCCTCGATATCCAGCTTCCACTAGTCGAGGGCGTGTGTGTCATCATGTAGATATCGACAAAGATGAAACACATAAAAGAAGTCATGAACCCCCAGTAGCGCCTATGGTAGGGAAAACTAATAAGCCTCTTCGGCATACTTATGCAACACCATGAAGGTTCTGATGAAACCAACATAAATCTTACTTCCCCTTCAAAACCTCCATTTCCCACGCTGAGGGGGAACTTCAAGAACACGTTGTCCCCGACCTGGAACTCCAAGGGTCTCCTCCTATGATCAACATATGACTTCTACCAGTCCTGAGTTGCCTTCATCCTCCCCCATATAATCCAAACCTTCTCTGTCATTCTCTGCACCACCTCTGAGCCAAGAACACATGCTTCCCAAACCTCTATTTATCACACGGGTGAGCGACACGACCTCCCATACAAGGCTTCAAATGAAGCTATGCCAATGTTAGAGTGAAAAATATTGTTGTAGGAAAACTCTACCTAATGAAAATGTCATACTCACAATCCCCCGAAGTCCAAAACACATGGTCATAATATATCCTCCAATGTCTGGATGGTCTGCTCTGTCTGCCCATCTGTCTGGGGGAGGAAAGCAGTGATATGGCATAGCTAGGTGCCAAAAGAATGTTTCAATCCATTCTAGAACCATGAGATAAACAGTGTATCCTGATCAGATACTATGGACCTTATAACTCCATGAAACTGCACCATGTCATCCACGTAACTCTCAGATAAGGAAACCACCATACATGTCTCCTTGATTTCCAGGAAGTGAGCTGATTTCGTCAGCTTGTCCACAACTACCCAGATAGCATCGAAACTTCTCTTAGCCCAAGGTATTACCATAATGAAATAAATCGAGATATCATCCAACTTCCTCTCGGGGACATCCAGAGGCTTAAAAAGACAACTTAGGGAGTGGTGTTCAGCCTTCACATGCTGACACTTGATGCACTTTTCCACAAACTCTGCCACTTCCCTCTTTACCTAGAGCCCCAAAAATGACCCCTCATGCCCCGGTACGTCTTGTAAACACTTCTGTTTACCTCTAGGGGTGATTTTTTGAATTAACCAAGAATGTTCTCACGCATTTCCACCAGGATGAAAAAAAATTTAGGAAACAACATTATATTCTGTCAGTCTTCTTACCATCCTTCTGGAGTATCTCTCTAGCTAACTTGATCATGCATCACTTCAGCCTCTATGTTCCCCCACTGAGACTCCTCCACCTAATGAAATATATAGGACTAATATTTCATATTGAACAGACAACCACTACCATCCTCCACCCTTGCATCCTGGTGTAGGGCATCCAACTCTTCCATCGATTTCCAAGAATCTGCTGATTCTCGAACCACATCCTTATGCGACTTCCAGATCAAGGAATCACCCATCACATTTCCCTTTCTTGAGGTGTAGGAAATCTAAAATTCATAGTCCTAAAGAATCTCCATCCAACTCTATTGTCAAATGTTCATGTCTCACATGGAGAAGATTTACCTCAAGCTCTTGTGATCCAAGAATACCACAATGTGTTCCCCAAAGTGGCAATGCCTCCACAACATTAGTGAGAACACGACCACTGTATGCTCTAGATCGTGGGTGGAATAGTTACATTGATGGGGACATAACTGCATAGACCGATAATAGATCACCCCTTTGCCATTTCAATTGTAAACACCCCAAACCATGGCCTAAATCATCACAAAAAACCTTAAACGTCCCTCTTTCTTCTGGAAATCTCTGCACTATGTCATGAACCACCGTACCCTTCATATAATAGAAGTTTTCCAGGAAATACTCACTCTATAAAAAAGCATGGTATTTCTTGGTCAAGGATATTAAAGGCTCTGAAAATTGAGAGATGTTGCACACGAATCTCCAGTAGTAACCTGATTGTCCTAGGAAACTACAAACCTCCACCACGTTCATGGGTGCCTCCCAAGAAACAACAGCTTCAACCTTCGACGGGTCCACTGCTTCTCCCTACTGGGACACCACGTGTACAAGGAAGTGCACCTCTCATGTCTAGAACAAGCACTTGGACAAATTCCCATAGAGCTATTTCTATTGGGGGACCTCTAAAGTGACCCCCAGATGTTCGGCGTGATCCTCCACTAATCTTGAGTAGATCAGGATGTCGTCAATATACATGATGATGATCCAGTCCAGATATTCCCAAAATATGGAGTTCATGAGCCCCATGAACATGGCTAGTGCATTTGTAATTCCCAATGATATGACCACGAACTCAAGGTGACCATATCTGCACCTGAATGTAGTCTTTGAGATGCCACCCTCCTTCACCCTCAACTGGTGATATCCTAACCGAAGGTCGATCAGAGAGAACCAACCTTCTCCCTTAAAATTTTCAAAAAGCTCATTATTCATTGGGAGGGGGTAACCATTCTTTTTCATCACTTGGATAAGACTATAGTAGTCTATAAACACCCTAATAAGACCATATCCCTTCTTTGTGAACAATACTGGAGCACCCCACAGTGGCGTGCTTGTTTGGAAAAAAGGCTTCTTCATCAGATCATCAAACTAAATATTTAGATCCCGCAACTCATAAGGTGCAATACGATAGGGAGCCATCAAAATCGGATGAGCACCAGGTTTCAAGTATATCCCAAACTCAAAATCACATCGAGGGGCTAGAGTCACCAACTCTATAGGGAAGATGTCTAGGAACACACTAATGATCCCTGAGATTTCCACCATCTCTGTATCTTCCAACTCCATAGTCATCTTGACTAACAAGAAAATAAGGGGATCCACTCGCCGGATTCCCTCCTGGAAGCTCTAATCACTGACGAAAGTAACAATTTGGATGCCCATATTTGAAAACACGACCCTTATTCAGAAGAATTCGATAACGACACACATAAAAAACATCCAGTCAATGCCTCGAATTACATCGTTTGGCTGCATCTGTAGTAAATGGAGGTCCCCGCTGAACTGATGTGGCCCTACCATCATTATACATCCTCAGAAAAGGTAATACAAGATGGTCTAACCTCCGACTGGCGTACTCAAAAATTGGGGCACAAGACGTCTCTCTTCTTCTAGAACCAGGGCATGGGTTAGACTGGGTGCAACAGGGAATTGTGAAGCCCCTGAATCAAACAAGGCCCAGAAAAAATACCAAAAAAATGATCGTACCTCGAACGACTTCTTGTCCTACTAAAAATGCTGCCTATTCAGCATGAAACATCCCATTCCCATATCCTTTTCCCGTTAGCTTTCGAACACCTACCCGATCACGCCCCGATCGATGTCCCTGATGAGTGCCCTGAGATCGGCCTCCTCCTACAATGTCTACTCTTAGTGGAGCGGGAGATCGCTATCCCTACTACTGTTGAAATGGCCCGGATAGATACTGGTGCTGCTAAGGTGGGCGCTGAGCCTACCCACCCCAACTATACTGTACTCACTCCTAAGATTGGTTTTGATGGTTCCCATGACTTCCATAGATGAATAATCTTGGTCCTGGGCCTACAGAGAAAGGGAGAGTGTGGGAGATCAGAACTGGAACTGCTTGGGTTTTCTCCACGCTAGTCTAATCCTAGAAGGTCCTAATGCTAGAGGCCTATTACTGATGGAAATCCCCTTTGACGAGCCCAACTGGTTCCCCTCTGAGATTACACATCCCAGATTGTGCATCCTCTCCGCCCAGTCAGCATTCTCTTGAACCTCAAAGTACGTCGGTAGTGTGAGGGAGTTACAACATACTAAAGATAAGGTCAGAGTGCCTCCTATAAATGTCTCATCTGACACTCCTCATCTGGAAAGTGGTCTGGAGAAAAATGAAGGAGATCGTGGAACATGATCCCTAACTCCATCACTGACATACTCTCATGCTGGAGGGAGAGTATCTTTTTCCTCTTCTCATCCTTCATCATGGAGGAGAGGAATTCCGCCCGAAACTCCATCCCTATGTCAATCCACGAAGCATCATCCATCCTATTCTCCCAGAGATAGAGTTTCCACCCTTGATGCACCACTCCTCACATATGCCTTATATTTAGAGGAACCCAGTACTCTTTCAGATCCCAGATCTAGCTGAAAGCTATCACTAGCTCCTCCAGCCAGCTCTCTATCTCTAGGTCTGAGATTCTTCCCATTACTTCCTGAGGGTCTGAGGCAGAAATGAACAAAGAGTCCACTGCTGCTGGTCATCGTCCTCCCATCAATTAGCCCACTTAGGATCATCCAAATCATTCGTTAGGGCCTCTATCACCCTCACTACTTGTGGTCGTCATCTGGGGGCCATACCTGCAAGGTAAACAAGGAAATTCCTTGGCCCAAGTAGTGTAGAAGATCTATTTTAATTTTTTTTCTGAAACATGATATTCATTTTAAACACTCCAAACACCTAGAAAACACATGAACACAAGACATTAAGATTAATTTACCCTTCCAAGGTTCACTACCCTGCAATCAATGTAGCCACAACTGGTCATTCCATAGGTCAAGAGTGTAACACCCTGAGATTTTATGATAATTATTCTTTTTAATTTATTTGATGACATGCGTTTTATGCTACACCAAGATTATCTTGTGCTATACGCAACACCGTATTATCTTGCAGTATACGCAACACAATTCTTGGATCATGTTATACACAATTTCAAGTTCATTTGACAGAAGTTATTCTACGCATCATTGAGTGTATATATATATATATATTCAAAGTATAAATGAAATATAGTTGGATTTTTTTATACGCAAAAACAAAGGAGTCTTGCACTACACACAACCCGGACTTGGCTTTCATTACACACAATCGCGACCTTCCTCGATAGCGTGTGTTGTACGCAATACCGAGTTTCCCTAAACAACGATATATGGTTATAATATTATCACGAACTAGCCGTTATGAATAGAATTAACCACATTTTGAATTTTATAACATTATTATACATCTTATAAATTTTCTAAAACATTTAATGTGAACAAAATAAATTTTTCGGGTAAAATAAGTATTTTTAAAAAAAAGCAGTTTCGCCGCCTTTTGATGGCGCACCCACTTTAAATCTTGTTTTTGACATGTTTGTAAGTTCAATTTTACGAAATAAAATTATTCTTTGATATAAGGATATAAAATTTTACCTTGGATAAAATTGTAATGTTATTCTGAAAACTTTCCTATTTTAATGAATAGTAAAAACATGCTATATTTTAATTAAAAACAACTTTTTTCATCGTAATAATTTATGTGGTTAAGTTATAATATTGAATGGTCATAAAGTATAAATAGAATATGTTTCTAATATTTAATATAATGCATGTCATTATCATTGATTTTACTTTGAATTCGTAGGTTAAATCAATTCAATTTTTTGTAATGTTTTAAACAAAAAAATTGGTTTCTTTCGACAACAGGATTAATTTTAATTTAATTTCTGCAACTTATGTGTTTTGAATTTTGAAAAATTGATTCAATATTTGGAATCACTGTGTCCAAATTATGTTAATAGGCTAGTTTTTTTTTTGGGCATTGTGAATAGTAACTACGGTAAATTTTATTTACCATAGTTAAAGATAAATCGGGTAATTAAGGGTAAATATAAGATTATAAAATTAACCTATCACCTGTCAAAATCCTATTGGATGACTAAAAGTAGAGCCATATCACCTATGGGTCGGATTATAATCATTTAATGGACTTTTTTCCATGAAAATAACTTAATTATTATTAAAATCAAAGAAAGTGACAACATGTCACTCTTTTAAATCTTATAAGTATATTAATTTTAATTTAGTGATAAACTTCATGAAACTTAAAACATGAATAGTCTCCAGAAATCTAATGAAATTATCTACATCATATGAAATTATTTATAATTTTTAGGGATTAAATAATTATCATTAATTGTGACATAATAGTGATGCATAAAATTGTTTATCTAGTGAAAAATCAAGAATATAGTTTTTATTAGTGACCATGAAAGGTAGAAAACCCTGACAAAAACTTATTGGACATGTAAATGTATACCATAATAATCCAATGGTCGAATATTTGACCATTTTGAGTCTTATAAAATCTATTATGACACTTATATTATTTTATTTTAAATGATGCCAAAGTTGTCACCTTCACAATGTAATAAATATAACAATAAAAATATTGTTATTTTAAGATGATAAATTCTAGTAAAAGTATTATTGTGAAAGATAATATATTTATCTTCATCATATGATTTTATTTTTAATTTTTATGCAACAAATAAGTTTATTAAATAATTATACAAAAATGATGTAGTAATTATTTTATTAAGAGATAAACCAAATAAATGGTTTCAAAAATAATAAAATAAATATTATATGAACTATTTAATGTGATCCACTAATTTTATAGATACATATGACCTTTTATGAATATATTAAAGCATTTATTTTGAAAATATATTCTGTATATATTTTATTTAAATTCAGATAAATGAATAGTTTCAAAATTGACACTATTGTTATTTTATAAAAATAACATATTATAAATTGTTTAAAAATCACAAAATTATTTAAAAATTATAATTTGAAATTAATATAGTCAAAAATATTATAAAGTATCGAATTATATAAAATTAACAACATATAAGTGATTATTTTTAACCATTTTATATTTATAATTTTATTACCACAAATAATATTAAATATATTAAATAAGGTTAAATCAAGATGATAATGATTAAAATAAAATAAAACATGAATAAATTTGAATGGATGATGATATTACAACCCTATATCATCTAATATTCTAATATGACTCATTTTTGGAGGTTTTTAAGTGGGGTTAGATTTATTATAAATTAATATTTTTAAGATTTCCAAAGGTGCCCCTCTCCTCCCTTATAAAAGGGAACCTCCTCCCTCCCTTCCTCACACCATTTTTTGCATTCAAGTTCGGAAAAACCCTGCCAAATTCTCTTCTCCACTTCCCTAGAAACATTATAGAGATCCTGGTCTTTTTCAAAGACGAATTTTTGTGCCTTAAGTGGAGATCTCAAAGAGGCGCTTCAAAGAAGTGGTAATGTCTATTATCGATTCTTTCAAATTTATTTCTTCTTCTACTTATTCTTATTTAGTTGTTTTATTATGAAGTAATAACAAAATTATCACTCATATGATGATATGTTATTATATTTATGAAACAACACTATTTAACCATCTATCCATCCTATGAAAAACGAAATCACCGCGCGTGCGTACGTACGAAATACTGTCTCCACGCCGTGGTGTAATCTATTTTCCACCACCACCTTACTTGGATGTGTATAATGGTGTAAATAATGACTATATATGATTTTTTTAATGTTATATTGGTTCCGAAATAGTATACATACACTCCAATACAATTCCATGGGAACGATATTATCGCTCGTGCGAATGTACAGATTATCGACTCCACGACGCGATGAGATTCATTTTCCTTGTTAACAATTCAAGAAAGATTTTAAAGTATATATAATAAGTAATAATGAAATATATGACATAATTGTGCTACTTTATATATATATATGTATTTCATATACTTAATTCCATTCAATTCAATAAAGAAACAAAAACAACGTTCATGCGTACGTACGACCTACCGTCTCCATGAACGGTGTATTTCTTTCCATTTATCGATCTATTATATATATGTATATTCTGAATTTATGTTATATATAAATCATGTTTTACATTATTTATGTAAGTAATCATTATCTAATTAATCATATGAATAATTACAAGTTAAAACACGAAAGACAAATGAAATGATTTTACCCAAAATGCTACATTAACATGAATTTAAAAAAGAACAGGTAATATAAAGTCATAAGTGAACCATATATGATATAATAACAATGAATATGATTCTGTAATAAGTCAATGAAATTATTTAAATCATTATGCAGGATGTTTGGATACGTACGAAGCATATCGGACCTAAGGTAAGGGATAATTATTCCAATCTCATTCTTATCCGAGATTGTTTACTCATAAGTATTTACTGGTGGTTATGTTTATTATCCAAGTCCATATGCTCTCAAAAAGTTTTCATAAACTGTTTAATTTACTTCCATGTATGTTTAAGACATTTTTACCCTTTTCTTACTTTTACCACATTGTATGGAAGGAATCTTTCCTTTTTTTACCAAAAGAGGTACTTTTTGAATTTTCCGACAAAAGTACGAGAAAATTGTAATTTTTTTTACTTATACGGCATGAACAGATTTTTACAGTATCATAATGCCTCATTTTCATGAGGATTCCTATAATATATTTTATGATTATTTTCAACAAAATCCTTTCCATTTAAAATTGATTGGAATTTTGTGAAAATAAAATGATTTTGAAGAAGAAAGGATATTTTCCTCAATAATTCATTTCAAGTGTTTTATCAAAACCATTTTCCATCTAAGATGAAATAATTTCATATGTGTATGTTTCAAGTATAATGTTTCTATGATTTACATGCTTTCACTTTTCTTATGATGAATTAGCCATTTTCATTATATGGATTATGTGATGATGATATGATGTTTATGAAACCCATTTTATTCATTGGGTTATGATGAATGTTTTATGTTTATGTTGTGGAAAAAGTATGAATGATTTAATTATGAGATGGGTGGGACCTATATCGCCCTCCAATGCATTGGGAAAAGATTTATTTCTCATGAGATAGACATGGCTGGAATGGTAAGTTAATCTGGTTCAGTATTACAGGACTGGAACGATGAGTGTACTCGATTTAGAAAGGGACTTTGTCCATTAAGATGGTCTTGCCAGCAATGCCTTGGCTACTATGGAAATAATCACATGTTCTTAATGGATTCCACAATTACATGCTTTATTCCTATGCTATTTTATCATTATTGATGATCCATTATGATCTATTCCTTACATACTGCCTTGTTTTATGTCATTGATCAAGATTTTGATGTTTAAATATTATGTTCATGTTTTTAAGTTCAAATGTATATGGTTTGTTTTATTTTCTCCATGATTACCCTTACTGAGCATTTGAGCTCACCCTTTTTATGTTTTCTTTTCCCCCAAGATTAAAAGAAAGGATTTATGTAAGGAAACATAAAGGGGAGGATAGTTATGGGAGATGTTTAAGATCTTTCAACATGATTAGAAGTTTATATTCCATGTTTCCAAAGACACTAAACTATTATGGTCTTTGTGTCTCTATTTTTTTTATGTATTAGATATTCCGAAAAAGTAATGTAATGTCCATGAACGTCACGCTTCAGGTGTAGAGACCCGTATCCTGACGTACATTGACATTACATTACATTTGCGGAAAACTTAGTACATAACAAAAACACACACTAAAAGATCGTAATAGTTTAGTGTCTTTGGAAACTCGGAATGTAATCTTCTAATCCTGGTGAAAGATCTTCAATATCTCCCATAAAGATCTTCCATTTTTTTTTACCTAAAACCATTCTTTATATCCTGGGGAAAAGAAAACATAAAAGGGTGAGCTCAAATGCTCAGTAAGGGTATACAAAAGAAATAAAAATCATATCATATCTTTTTGAAAATCATAACCTGCAAAAGAGATCATAATATCTTAACATGGAACAAATTATAGAAGTGAAAATGAGATCACTATAATCATAACATTAAACTTGAAACTTTGTGGCATGCACACATAATCATGGAAAATCATTTCTTGTTAGTCATGACTCATTGCCAAGACTATCTTAGTGGACAACGTCCCTTTCTGAATCGAGTAACCCTCGTTTCAGTCCTGTTTCACTGAACCGGTATAACCTACCATTCCAGTCATGTCTATCTCATGAGATATAAAATCTTTACCCAATGCATTGGAGGGAGATATAGGTCCCACCCATCTTATAATGAATCCTTTCTTATGTGTGCCACATAATCATAAATCTTACATCATCACATAACCCATGTAATAAAAATGGGATTCTTAAACAACATGACATCATAAAACAATTCATATAAGATAAATGAATTCATAAAAATAATTCCATCACAACATGATCAAATCAATTTCATAATAGGGATAAAAACAGAACCCTTTATTATCTTAGATGGAAAATAATTTTGATAAAACACTTGAACTCCATTCTTGAGGAAAATATCCTTTCTTCTTCAAAAACATTTTTCCTTTCATAACATGTCATACAACTTTAAAATAAAAGAAGTTGATTAAAAATAAACTTGAAAACTTTTAAAGGAAGCTTCTTGGAAATAATGTTTTAAAAATCCATTCATGCCGTATAAGTTAAAAAAAACATTCCTCTCGTACTTTTGTCGGAAAAGTCAAAAATTACCTCGTATGAAAAACGACAAAAGATTCCTTTCATATCTTTTACTAAAAACTCACTGAAGGGTAAAATTGGATTTAAACAATTGTAGGTGGATGTAAATAACATTACATATTGAGGAAACATGGATGTGGATGATAAATTATACCCCATTAAATTTCAAAGTACAAACAAT
Source organism: Viscum album (assembly GCA_963277665.1). Classification (NCBI taxonomy): domain Eukaryota; kingdom Viridiplantae; phylum Streptophyta; class Magnoliopsida; order Santalales; family Viscaceae; genus Viscum; species Viscum album. Next base: position 974,336,672 of record OY728165.1, read on the forward strand.
CTCGGATAAGAATGAGATTGTGATATTTCCCTTACCTTAGGTCCGACTTGCTTTGTAAGTGTCCGAACCTCCTGTATAATGATTTAAATCATGTTATTGACTTATTACAGAATCATATTAATTGTTATGATATCATATATGGTTCACTTATGACATTATAATACCCGTTCTTTTGTAAATTCCATGTTAAAGAAGCGTTTTGGGTAAAATCGTTTCATTTATCGTAGGTGTTTTGACTTGTTGTTCTTGACATCATTATTACTTATATCATGATTTACTTACTTCCAGAATATAAAATATGACTTATATATCATATATATTCAGTATATATATATATATATATATATATATATATAATAGGTAGATAAATAAAATGAAAAACACCGTTCATGGAGACGGTAGTCCGTACGTACGCATGAACGCTGTTTTCCTTTCCTTATTGTCTTGAAATGGAAGTAAGTAGATGACATACATATGTATATATATACATAAATCCAGTAGCTTTATAATGTCATATATTTCATTATTATTTCTTATATATACTTTATAATCATTCTTAAATGGTTAACATGGAGAATGAATCTCATCGCGTCGTGGAGACGGTATTCCGTACGTACGCACGAGCGATGATATCATTTCTATAAATATTGAATTGAATTGGAGTGGATTATAAAATATATCAGAATCAATATGATGTTGTAATAACTATGTATAGTTATTCTTTACACCATTATACCCATCCATGTAAGGTGATGGTGGAAAATAGATTACACCACGGCGTGGAGACGGTATTCCGTACGTACGCACGCGCGGTGATTTCTTTTTCCGTAGGATGGATAGATTGTGAAATAGGGTTGTTTCATACTTATAATAACATATCAGTATATTAGTAATACTGATGTTATTACTTCATAATGAAACAACCTAAGAAGAAGAAGTGGAAGAAGAAATAAAGATGAAATAATTGGTAACGGTAATTACCTCTTCTTTGAAGCGCCTCTTTGAGACCTCCTCTTAGGGCACTAAAATTGGTCTTTGAGGAAGACCAGAACCTCTAGGATGTTTCTAGGGAAGTGGAGAAGATATTTTGGCAGGGTTTTGCCGAGCTTGAGGGCTCAAATTGGTGTGAGGAGGAGGGGGAGGAGGTGTCCTTTTATAAGGGAGGAGAGGGGCACCTTAGGAAAATCTCAAAATATTATTTTATATTAAAGTCAAAATCTGTTTATAATGGCTCAAAAGGGTCTTATTTCGAATATAAGGTGGGGATGGGACGAAATCCTATCAACCAATAGAATTTAGACAAATTTAGGATATTATTTTAACCTTATCAATTAGATTTAACTCCAAGTTAAATAATTTAACTTTTACCGTGTCTTTTTGTTTTCTTTCACTATATGGTTAATAAACATACTATAACATGCCAAACGAACCCCAAATTGTTTATTATTAATATATATATCCTTATATAAGTCATTTGGCCGAACCTTATATTTTTAGGAATTAAATAACAATTAATAATATAATATTTGATTTAAAAACTATTTTGTGTCAATTTTGACACTATTTGATATATGATTTTTGTGAAAGTCATAAAAGAATTAAATGTTCTACGAAAGTTAATTAAATCAACATTAATATATCATAGTAACCTATAAAATTAGTGTAATTCATAAAAAGTCTCAAATTACATTTATTTTGGTGTTTATAGCATCAATTATGTCAATATTTCATTAATAAGATAATTACTGCATCATCATTGTGTCACAAATAAATTAAATTATTTAAAGTCTAAAAATTACAAATAAAATACCATTATGTAGGAAATCGTTTTATCTTTATAATTAATATTTGTAATCTAAAATCCAACATATATAACCCTATGTAACAATTGTTTTGCTAAAAGATATATGCTTGTGTCAATTTTGTATTCATTTTAACTTAATTAAAATAAAGTGTCATTATCACTTACAAGTGGATCAATGGGGTCCCAAAATCGACCCAAAGATGCCCATGGTCGACCATGTATCAACCAATGGGGTTAAGACACGTTTTAGGGTAATTTAATATTATTATAATATTATTTTGTAACCCTTATTTACCGGATTTACCCTTAACCATGGTAAATAAAATATTTACCGCAGTAATTATTCAAAATGTCTAAAAATAAAAGTTATCTATTTACACAATTTGAACATCCTGATTCCAAATATGGAATCCATTTTTCTAAATTCAAAACACAGAAGTGGCAGAAATTAATTTAAAATTAATTCCCGCTGTCAAAACAAAAAAGCGTGTTTTTAAGAGATAATAACTATCAAAAGATTGACACTTGTTTATGTTCGGTTTAATTGTAAAATTGTGTCCAATGACCAACATTATATTAAGTGGTAAAAATATATTCTAAATATACTTTAAAACCATTCAATATTATAATTTAACCACATAATATATTACGATGAAAAAAGTTGTTTTTAATTAAAATATAGCGTGTTTTTACTATTCATTAAAATATGAAAGTTGTCGGAAAAATATCAAAACTTTATCTAATGTAAATTTTTACATCCTGATTCAAAAGAAGAATATTATTTTGTCAAATTGAACATATAAACATTTCAAAAACTATATTTAAAGTGGGTGCGCCATCAAAAGGCGGTAAAACTGCATTTTTTTAAAAATACTAATTTTACCCGAAAAATTTATTTTGTTCTTATACCATGTTCTAGAAATGTGTAAGATGAATAATAATGTTTTAAAATTCAAAATTTAGTTAATACTATTCATAACGGCTAGTTCATGACAATATTATAATAATATAACATTGTTTATTAAAACCCGGTATTGCGTACAACACACGTTATCGAGGAAGGTCGTGATTGCGTGTAATGCAAGCCAAGTCAGGGTTGCGTGTTGTGAAAGAATCCTTCGTTGTTTCGTATAACAGAATCCAACCATATTTCATTTATACATTTAATATATATATATATATACTCAATGTTGCGTAGAATAACTATTATCAAAATTGTGTGTAACACGGTCCAAGAATAGTGTTGCGTATACTACAAGCTAATACGGTGTTGCGTATAGCGCAAGGTAATCTTGGTGTAGAATACAACATAAGAAATTAATGAAATTAAAATAATATTTTTCATAAAATCTCGGGGTGTTACATTCTACCCCCCTTAAAATGAATTTCACCCTCGAAATTCGTCGGGGTTATAAATGGTTTACTATTTGAAAGTTTCTTTGACAGAAACCCACATCGTAAAAAGGAATACCAAAATTTGGCTTAAAAAACTAATGTATGAAATGTAACAATTACCCAAATAAACTAATCACTGGGTTTCCACATAGGTGAAAATATGGATATGGAAGAGAAATCTAACCATCATGTTCTGATGGAGAGTGGTAGAGAACATGGCTATGGAAAAGCCAGTAATTACAAATCCATAGATTTGTGATGATATAAGGTACCATCTGATTCATTAGGTATAAGATCACTAGGACAACATTTTTGGTTTTCAAGATCATTTCCCTAAAGTTGAAAATTTGAACTAGAATAAATACTTACTTTATTTTGGAACAATCTCACTTCTGTTCGTGCCTTGAACAATTTCCACTTCATCTCTTAAATAAATGAAGTTGAATTTGTTATTCGTGAAGTGTTAGAAGATTATGTGATAGAATGACGGGCCATTCCATCTGTCTCAAAAAAAAAAGGTTAGAAAAAGTTATTAAATATACATAAGTCATTCTATAGTGAGATTAATCATATATGGTTCCTAAAATGGACTTATACTTCATATATCATACTGCTTAATATAATAAAACTAGTTTCTACTAAATAGGGACTTCCTGTAGGTCAGTGGTAGGCGATAAAGGCCAGTCGCACTTCGGTTGTGGGTTCGATTCCCACAGCCTTGTCCGACGCGATGGGCTGTCGCCCGTCCTGCAGGTTGTCCTTTTTCTAAAACTACATTACTATAACATCCCATCAATAATATCGAAAATATTCTATCCTTAAACAATACTAACTTATGTCCAACATAATCCATTTTAATCTTTTAGGTTTATCCATAATACTACAGTCCACTCTCATAATATAGAGAAAACAATTACTAGAGATTTAATACCATCGTTGATCCCCATATATCATAAGATATGTCTTGTTGGTCACATTCCAATCATGTGAATACCTTAATCATGTATTCTCTTGAAAAATGAATACCAATTAAACCTTAGTGAAAACATGAATGCTGTCAAAAGTTAACTCTTTCAACATATCAAAATCCAAAAATTCTATATACTCAAACCATGATATCACTTAGTCTTTATATCAATCATGAGCTCATGAATACAATCAAACATCTCATTATCTTCTTATCCCTTCATTATGCTCATATCATCTATTTACCAAAAATGTCTCAATCACTTTTCATGGTTACCGGTACCATAAAATTATTGAAAACCACAATAGACCAAAACATAAATATTTCAGTACACCATAAAAGTACCTCAACAACATTATTCTTGAATACCAATACATACACAATTCTGTCCATCCACTTCAAGGATTGTCCTGGAATAAGTCCTTCCTTGGTTTAGAAGTAACTTTTTAGGTCAGGGCATTGAGTTGGGTAATGCCCATGTTCTCCACAAATAAGACATTGAACTCCATAACAATCTGTCACTCTATGACCCTTTTCTCCACACAGATAACATCGATCCCTCCATTTCACGTATTCCTCAAGGTTCTTCTTCCCTTCTTTAGAAATCTCAATCTTCCTTTCTTTATGCTCCTCAACATGTGAACATGCATAATAGTTTATCTTCCTCTTCTTTGATTAATTACTCATACCACTAAATTTCACCTTGTTAATCATATATCGCGATGACTGATTCGGCATAATCACAATTTCTTTATCTCTAGGTATTAGACAATTTTGTTGCTCATAGTCACCAATTTTTCCATTGGATTCAATGTTAACCGAATTCCTTCTGGTTCCCTCCATTAACTAAAACACAAAAAGAATTAATTGAGAGGCAAAAATCATGCTAGAGAAAACAACATAAAAAAGGGGGAGTACCTTCAATATCCAACAACTTAGGTTTAATTCTATGATCGTTAGCGTAATTATAGTACTATAACCTATACGTATACATATCCCTAGGGACATCCCTAGACATACCTTAGAAATATCTCTAGGGATCTCACTAATGTTTTCGCATCCTAGTTTCCAAAGGTTGACTAAACCTTTCCTCTGATACCAACTGTAGAGACTCGTATCCTGACGTACATTGACATTACATTACATTTGCAGAATACTTAGTACATAACAAAAACACACACTAAAGGATCGTAATAGTTTAGTGTCTTTGGAAACTCGGAACGTAATCTTCTAATCCTGGTGAAAGATCTTCAATATCTCCCATAAAGATCTTCCATTTTTTTACCTAAAACCTTTCTTTATATCCTGGGGAAAAGAAAACATAAAAGGGTGAGCTCAAATGCTCAGTAAGGGTATACAAAAGAAATAAAAATAATATCATATCTTTTTGAAAATCATAACCTGCAAAAGAGATCATAATATCTTAACATGGAACAAATCATAGAAGTGAAAATGAGATCACCATAATCATAACATGAAACTTGAAACTTTGTGGCATGCACACATAATCATGGAAAATCATTTCTCGTTAGTCATGACTCATTCCCAAGACCATCTTAGTGGACAAAGTCCCTTTCTGAATCGAGTAACCCTCGTTTCAGTCTGTTTCACTGAACCGGTATAACCTACCATTCCAGTCATGTCTATCTCATGAGATATAAAATCTTTACCCAATGCATTGGAGGGAGATATAGGTCCCACCCATCTTATAATGAATCCTTTCTTATGTGTGCCACATAATCATAAATCTTACATCATCACATAACCCATGTAATAAAAATGGGATTCTTAAACAACATGACATCATAAAACAATTCATATAAGAAAAAGGAATTCATAAAAATAATTCCATCACAACATGATCAAATCAATTTAATAATAGGGATAAAAACAGAACCCTTTATTATCTTAGATGGAAAATAATTTTGATAAAACACTTGAACTCCATTCTTGAGGAAAATATCCTTTCTTCTTCAAAAACATTTTTCCTTTCATAACATGTCATACAACTTTAAAATAAAAGAAGTTGATTAAAAATAAACTTGAAAACTTGTAAAGGAAGCTTATTGGAAATAATGTTTTAAAAATCCATTCATGCCGTATAAGTTAAAAAAAACATTCCTCTCGTACTTTTGTCGGAAAAGTCAAAAATTACATCGTATGAAAAACGACAAAAGATTCCTTTCATATCTTTTACTAAAAACTCACTGAAGGGTAAAATTGGATTTAAACAATTGTAGGTGGATGTAAATAACATTACATATTGAGGAAACATGGATGTGGATGATAAATTATACCCCAGTAAATTTCAAAGTACAAACAATCTCGGATAAGAATGAGATTGTGATATTTCCCTTACCTTAGGTCCGACTTGCTTTGTAAGTGTCCGAACCTCCTGTATAATGATTTAAATCATGTTATTGACTTATTACAGAATCATATTCATTGTTATGATATCATATATGGTTCACTTATGACATTATATTACCCGTTGTTTTGTAAATTCCATGTTAAAGAAGCGTTTTGGGTAAAATCGTTTCATTTATTGTAGGTGTTTTGACTTGTTGTTTTGATATCATTATTACTTATATCATGATTTACTTACTTCCAGAATATAAAATATGATTTATATATCATATATATTCAGTATATATATATATATATATATATATATATATTAGGTAGATAAATAAAATGAAAAACACCGTTCATGGAGACGGTAGTCCGTACGTACGCATGAACGCTGTTTTCCTTTCCTTATTGTCTTGAAATGGAAGTAAGTAGATGACATACATATGTATATATATACATAAATCCAGTAGCTTTATAATGTCATATATTTCATTATTATTTCTTATATATACTTTATAATCATTCTTAAATGGTTAACATGGAGAATGAATCTCATCGCGTCGTGGAGACGGTATTCCGTACGTACGCACGAGCGATGATATCATTTCTATAAATATTGAATTGAATTGGAGTGGATTATACAATATATCAGAATCAATATGATGTTGTAATAACTATGTATAGTTATTCTTTACACCATTATACCCATCCATGTAAGGTGATGGTGGAAAATGGATTACACCACGGCGTGGAGACGGTATTCCGTACGTACGCACGCGCGGTGATTTCTTTTTCCGTAGGATGGATAGATTGTGAAATAGGGTTGTTTCATACTTATAATAACATATCAGTATATTAGTAATACTGATGTTATTACTTCATAATGAAACAACCTAAGAAGAAGAAGTGGAAGAAGAAATAAAGATGAAAGAATTGGTAACGGTAATTACCTCTTCTTTGAAGCGCCTCTTTGAGACCTCCTCTTAGGGCACTAAAATTGGTCTTTGAGGAATAGCAGAACCTCTAGGATGTTGCTAGGGAAGTGGAGAAGATATTTTGGCTGGGTTTGGCCGAGCTTGAGTGCTCAAATTGGTGTGAGGAGGAGGGGGAGGAGGTGATCTTTTATAATGGAGGAGAGGGGCACCTTAGGAAAATCTCAAAATATTATTTTATATTAAAGTAAAAATCGGTTTATGATGGCTCCAAAGGGTCTTATTTCAAAGATAAGGTGGGGATGGGTCTAAATCCTATCAACCAATAGAATTTAGACAAGTTTAGGATATTATTTTAACCTTATCAATTAAATTTAACTCCAAGTTAAATAATTTAACTTTTACCGTGTCTTTTTGTTTTCTTTCACTATATGGTTAATACACCTACTATAACATGCCAAACTAACCCCAAATTGTTTATTATTAATATATATATCCTTATCTATGTCATTTGGCCGAACCATAGATTTTTAGGAATAAAATAACAATTAATAATATAATATTTGATTTAAAAACTATTTTGTGTCAATTTTGACACTATTTGATATATGATTTTTGTGAAAGTCATAACAGAATTAAATGTTCGAAGAAAGTTAATTAAATCAACATTAATATATCATAGTAACCTAGAAAAGTAGTGGAATTCATAAAAAGTCTCAAATTACATTTATTTTTGTGTTTATAACATCAATTATGTCAATATTTCAGTAATAAGATAATTACTGCATCATCATTGTGTCATAAATAAATTAAATTATTTAAAGTCTAAAAATTACAAATAAAATACCATTATGTAGGAAATCATTTTATCTTTCTAATTAATATTTATAATCTAAAATCCAACATATATAACCCTATGTAACAATTGTTTTGCTAAAAGATATATGCTTGTGTCAATTTTGTATTCATTTTAACTTAATTAAAATAAAGTGTCATTATCACTTACAAGTGGATCAATGGGGTCCCAAAATCGACCCAAATATGCCCATGGTCGACCATGTATCAACCAATGGGGTTAATACACGTTTTAGGGTAATTTAATATTATTATAATATTATTTTTTAACCCTTATTTACCGGATTTACCCTTAACCATGGTAAATAAAATATTTACCGCAGTAATTATTCAAAATGTCTAAAAATAAAAGTTATCTATTTACACAATTTTAACATCCTGATTCCAAATATGGAATCCATTTTTCTAAATTCAAAACACAGAAGTGGCAGAAATTAATTTAAAATTAATTCCCGCTGTCAAAACAAAAAAGTGTGTTTTTAAGAGATAATAACTATCAAAAGATTGACACTTGTTTATGTTCGGTGTAATTGTAAAATTGTGTCCAATGACCAACATTATATTAAGTGGTAAAAATATATTCTAAATATACTTTAAAACCATTCAATATTATAATTTAACCACATAATATATTACGATGAAAAAAGTTGTTTTTATTTAAAATATAGCGTGTTTTTACTATTCATTAAAATATTAAAGTTGTCGGAAAAATATCAAAACTTTATCTAATGTAAATTTTTACATCCTGATTCAAAAGAAGAATATTATTTTGTCAAATTGAACATATAAACATTTCAAAAACTATATTTAAAGTGGGTGCACCATCAAAAGGCGGTAAAACTGCATTTTTTGAAAAATACTTATTTTACCCGAAAAATTTATTTTGTTCTTATACCATGTTCTAGAAATGTGTAAGATGAATAATAATGTTATAAAATTCAAAATTTATTTAATACTATTCATAACGGCTAGTTCATGACAATATTATAATAATATAACTTTGTTTATTAAAACCCGGTATTGCGTACAACACACGTTATCGAGGAAGGTCGTGATTGCGTGTAATGCAAGCCAAGTCAGGGTTGCGTGTTGTGAAAGAATCCTTCGTTGTTTCGTATAACAGAATCCAACCATATTTCATTTATACATTTAATATATATATATATATATATATATATACTCAATGTTGCGTAGAATAACTATTATCAAAATTGTGTGTAACACGGTCCAAGAATAGTGTTGCGTATACTACAAGCTAATACGGTGTTGCGTGTAGCGCAAGGTAATCTTGGTGTAGAATACAACATAAGACATTAATGAAATTAAAATAATATTTTTCATAAAATCTCGGGGTGTTACATCAGGTCACTACAGTTGTTATCAGAGGAAAGGTTTAGTCAACCTCTGGAAAATAGGATGTGAAAATGTTAGTGAGATCCCTTGAGATATTTCTAAGTTATGTCTAGGGATGTCCCTAAGGATAAGTATATGTATAGGATATAGTCCTAGAACTACGGTAACGATCGATGAATTTAACCTAAGATGTTAGATATTTAACGTACTCCCCCTTGATTATGCTATTTTCCTTGTATGATTTTGGCCTCTCATAGAAATCTTTTTCTGTTTTATTCAATGGAGGGAACCAGAAGGAATTCGGTTAACATTGAATCCAATGGACAAATTGGTGACTATGAGCAATGAAATTGCGTAATGCCTAGAGAGAAAGATATTTTGAATACGTCGAATCAGTCATCGCGATATAGGATTAACAAGGTGAAATTTAGTGGTATGCCTAATTCATCAAAAAAGAGGTAGATAGACTTTTATTCATGTTCGCATGTTGAGGAGCATAAAGAAAGGATGATTGAGATTTCTAAAGAAGGGAAGAAGAACCTTGAGGAATAACTCAAATGGAGGGAAAAATGTTATCTGTGTGGAGAAATGGGTCATAGAGTGATAGACTGTTATGGTGTTCAACGTCTTATTTGTAGAGAACATGGGCATTACCCAAATCAATTCCCTGACCTAAAAAGTATCTTCTAAAATCAAGGAAGGACTTATTCCAGGACAATCATTGAAGATAATGGATTGAAGTGTTTATGTATTGTTATTCAAGAATAATTTTGTTGAGGTACTTTTATGGTGTATTAGAATATTATTGTATTAGTCTATGATGGTTTTCAAAAAATTTATTTTACTGGTAACCATGAAAAGTGATTCAAATATTTTGGAAATTAGATGATATACACATAATGAAGGGATAAGGAGAAAATTAAATTTTTTACAGGATTCATGATCTCATGATTGATATAAGGACTAAGTGATATCATGGTTTGTGTATATATAATTTTTAGGATTTTGGTATGTGGAAAGAGTTAACTTTTGACAGCACTCATTTTATCACTAAGATTCAATGGGTATTCATTTTTTCAAGAGAATACATGATTAAGGTATTCACATGACTGGAATGTGACCAACAAGATATATGAGGGATAAATGATGGTATTAACGTGCTTGTTATATGAACTTTTTAGTAATCGTTCTCTTTATTAAATGATTTTGGAAAGAAGTATTTTGGATAAGACTAATGATTGGAATGGATAGTAATCTTTAAGGATAGAACTTTTTGTTATAATAGTATTGTTTTAGAAAAAGGATAACCTACAGGACGGGCGACAACCCGTCGCGTCGGACAAGGATGTGGGAATCGAACCGACAAACGAAGTGCGACTGGCCTTTATCGCCTACCACTGGCCTACAGGAAGTCCCTAGTTAGTAGAAACTAGTTTTATTTTTTTAAGCAGTATGATATATAAATTATAAGTTCATTTTTTTAATCGTATACGATTAACCACACCATAGATGGACTTATGTATATTTAATAACTTATCCTAACCTTTTGTTTGAAGTAGATGGAACGACTCATCATTCTATCACATGATCTTCTAACACTTCATGAATGGAAAATTCAACTTCATTTCTTTAAGAGATGAAGTGGAAATTGTTCAAGGCACGAACAACGGTGAGATTGTACAAAAATCAAGCAAGTATTTCTTTTGATTCGAAAATTTTTAAACATTAAAGAAGTGATCCTGAAAACCAAAAATGTTGTCCTAGTGATCTTATATTCGATGAATCAGATGGTACCTTAGATCATCGCAAATCTATGGCTTTGTGATTGTTGGCTATTTCATAGCCATGTTCTCTACCACTCTCCATTAGAACATGATGGTTAGATTTTTCCTCCATATCCATATTTTCACCAATACAATCCTATGTGGAATCCCAATGCTGAGTTACATTGGGTGACCGTTACATTTCCAACGTTTTTTAATGTTATGTTTTAGTATTCCTTTTTACGATGTGGGTTTCTATCAATAGTAAACAATTTATAACCCCGACGAATTTCGAGGGAGAAATTCATTTTAAGGGGGGTAGAATGTAACACCCCAAGATTTTATGATTTGTATTCTTTTTAATTTATTTGATGTCATTTGTTTTATGATACACTAATAATATCTTATGCTATACGCAACACCGTATTAGCTTGTAGTATACACAACACAGTTCTTGGATGGTGTTACACACAATTTCAAGTTCATTTGATAAAAGTTATTCCATGCAACATTGAGTTTATATATATATATTCAATGTTTAAATGAAATATGGTTGGATTTTGTTATACGCAACAAAAAAGGAGTCTTTCACTACACGCAACCCAGACTTGGCATTCATTACACGCAATCACGACCTTCCTTGATAGCGTGTGTTGTACGCAATATCGGGTTTCACTAAACAACGATATATGGTTATAATATTATCACGAACTAGCTGTTATGAATAGAATTAACCACATTTTTAATTTTATAAAATTATTATTAATCTTATAATTTTTCTAAAACATTTTATGTGAACAAAATAAATTTTTTCGGGTAAAATAATTATTTTCCGAAAAATGCAGTTTTGCCGCCTTTTCATGGCACATCCACTTTGAATCTAGTTTTTCAAATGGTTATAAGTTCAATTTTACAAAATAAAATTATTCTTTGGAACAAGGATATAAAATTTTACCTTGGATAAAATTTTCATGTTTTTCTGATAACTTTCATATTTTAATGAATAGTAAAAACACACTATATTTTAAATAGAAACAACTTTTTTCATTGTAAAAATTAATGTGGTTAAGTTATAATATTGAATGGTATTAAAGTATAAATAGAATATATTTTTACCATTTAATACAATGTATTTCATTATCATTGATTTTACTTTAAATTCGTAGGTTAAATCAATTCAATCTTTTGTAATGTTTTAAACAAAAAACCTGTATTCTTTTGACAACGGAATTAATTTTAATTTTATTTATACAACTTATGTGTTTTGAATTTTGAAATATTTATTCCATATTTGGAATCCGTGGGTCCAAATTATGTTAATAGGCTACTTTTTTTTGGGCATTATGAATAGTACCTACGGTAAAATTTATTTCTCATAGTTAAATGTAAATCAGGTAATTAAGGGTAAATATAAGATTAAAAAATTACCCTAACACCTATCAAAATCATATTGGATGACTAAAAGTCGACCCATATCACCTATGGGTCGGATTAGAATCATTCAATGGACTTTTTTCCGTGAAAATAACTTAATTATTATTAAAATCAAAGAAAGTGACAACATGTCACTCTCTTAAATTTTATAAGTATATTAATTTTAATTTAGTGATATGTTTAATGAAACGTCAAACATGAATAGTCTCCAGAAATATAATGAAATTATATACATAATATGAATTTATTTATAATTTTTAGGGATTAAATAATTATCATTAATTGTGACACAATATTGATGCAGAAAATTGTTTATCTAGTTAAAAATCAAGAATATAGTTTTTATTAAATTAATAGTGACCATAAAAGGCAGAAAACCCCGACCAAATTTTATTGGACATGTAAATGTTGACCGTAATAATCCAATGGTTGAATATTTGTCCATTTTTAGCCTTATAAAAGTGATTATGACACTTATATGATTTTATTTGAAATGATGCCAAAGTTGTCACCTTCATAATTTAATAAATATAACAATTTAAATATTGTTATTTTTAGATGATAAATAATAGTAAAAGTATTATGGTAAAAGGTAATAGATTTAGAATCATCATATGTTTTTTGTGTTAATTTTCATGCAACAAATAAGTATATTAAATAATTATACAAAAATGATGTAGTAATTATTTTATTAAGAGATAAACCAAATAAATGGTTTTAAAAATAATAAAATAAATATTATATAAACTATTTAATGTTATCCACTAATTTTATAGATACATATGACCTTTTATGAATCTATTAAAGCTATTAGTTAGAATATATCTTCTGCATATATTTTATTTAAATTCAATTAAATGAATAGTGTCAAAATTGACACTATTGTTATTTTATAAAAATAACATATTATTAAATTGTTTAAAAATCACATAAATATTTAAAAATTATAAATTGAAATTTATATAGTAGAAAATATTATAAAGTATCCAATTATGAAAAAATAACAACATATAAGTGATTATTTTTAACCATTTAAAATTTATAATTTTATTACCACAAATAAAATAAAATAGATTAAACAAGAATAAATCTAGATGATAAGGTTTAAAATAACCTAAAAACATGTCTAAATTTGATTGGTTGATTATATTACAACCCTATCTCATCTAAGTTTCTAATATGAGTTATTTTTGGAGTTTTTTATGTGGGGTTAGATTTATTATAAATTAATATTTTTAAGATTTCCAACGGTGCCCCTCTCCTCCCTTATAAAAGGGCACCTCCTCCCTCCCTTCCTCACACCAATTTTAGCCTTCAAGATCGGACAAACCCTGAAAAATTATCTTCTCCACTTCCCTAGAAACATTATAGAGGTCCTGGTATTCTTCAAAGGCCAATTTATTACCCTAAGAGGAGGTCTCAAAGAGGCGTTTCAGAGAAGAGGTAATGTCTGTTACCGATTCTTTCAACATTATTTTTTTTGCTTCTACTTCTTATTTTTTAGTTGTTTCATTATGAAGTAATAACAAAAGTATCACTCATATACTGATATGTTATTATAAGTATGAAATAACACTATTTAACCATCTATCCGTCCTACGAAAAATGAAATCACCGCGCGTGCATACGTACGGAATACCGTCTCCACGTCGTGGTGTAATCTATTTTCCACCACCACCAAACTTGGATGGGTATAATGGTGTAAATAATGACTATATATGATTATTGTAAATTTATATTAACTCTGAAATAGTATACATACACTCCAATATAATTCCCTGGGAACGATATCATCGCTCATGCGTTTGTACGGATTACCGTCTCCACGACGCGATGAGATTCATTTTCCATGTTATCAATTCAAGAAAGATTATGAGGTATATATAATAAGTAATAATGAAATATATGAAATAATAATTCTACATTATTTAGGTATATATATATGTATGTCATATACTTAATTCCATTCGATTCAATAAGGAAACGAAAACATCGTTCAAGAGTACGTACGACCTACCGTCTCCATGAACGGTGTATTTCATTCCATTTATCGATCTATTATCTATATGTATATTCTGAATATATATTATATATAAATCATGTTTTACATTATTTATGTAAGTAATCATGATCTATGTAATCATATGAATAATTACATGTTAAAACATGAATGAAAAATGAAACGATTTTACCCAAAACGCTACATTAACATGAATTTACAAAAGAACGGGTAATATAAAGTCATAAGTGAACCATATATGATATAATAATAATGAATATGATTCTGTAATAAGCCAATGACATTATTTAAATCATCATACACGTGGTTTGGATACGTACGAAGCATATCAGACCTAAGGTATTGGATAATTATTTCAATCTCATTCTTATCCGAGATTGTTTACTCGTAAGTATTTACTAGGGGTTATGTTTATTATCCATGTCCATATGCTCTCAAAATGTTTTCATAAAATATTTACTTACTTTCCATGTATTTTTAAGACATTTTTACCCTTTTATTACCGTTACCACATCGTATGGAAGGAATCTTTCTTTTTTTACCATATGAGGTACTTTTTGACTTTTCCGACAAAAGTATGAGGAAAATGTAAGTTTTTTTACTTATACGGCATGAAAAAAATTTTACGGTTTCATAACGCCTCATTTTCATGAAGCTTCTTATACATGATTTTATTATTATGTTCAAAAAAATCCTTTCCTGTTAAAATTGAATGGAATTTTGTGAAAAGAAAATGTTTTTGAAGAAGGATATTTTCCTCAGGAATTCATTTCAAGTGTTTTATCAAAACCATTTTCCATATGAGATGAAATTATTTCATATGTGTATGATTCAAATATAATGTCTCTATGATTTACATGCTTTCACTTTTCCTATGATGAAATATCCACTTGTTTTATATGGATTATGTGATGATGATATTATGTTTATGAAACCCATTTTATTCATTGGGTTATGATGAATGTTTTAAGTTTATGTTGTTGCACAAGTAAGAATGATTTCATTATGAGATGGGTGGGACCTATATCTCCCTCCAATGCATTGGTTAAATATTTATATCTCATGATATAGACATGGCCAAAACGGTAAGTTAATCTGGTTCAGTATTACAGGCCTGGAACGATGAGTGAACTTGATTCAGAAAGGGACTTTGTCCACTAAGATGGTCTTGGCAGCAATGTATTGGCTACTATGGAAATCATTACATGTGCTTAATGGATGCCAAAATTACATGATTTATTCCTATGATATTTTATCATTATTGATGATCCATTATGATCTATGCCTTACGTACTGCCATGTTTTATTTCATTTCTCTAGATTTTGATTTTTAAATATTATGATCATGTTTTTAAGTTCAAATGTATATGGTTTGTTTTATTTTCTCCATGCTTACCCTTAATGAGCATTTGATCTCACACTTTTTATGTTTTCTTTTCCCCCAGGATTAAAATAAAGGATTTATTTACGTAAACAAAAAGGGGAGGATCGTTATGGGAGAAGTTGAAGATCTTTCAACATGATTAGAAGTTTATATTCCAAGTTTCCGAAGACACTAAACTATTACAGTCCTTATGTGTCTGTTTTTGTTATGTATTAGATATTCTGCATAAGTAATGTAATGTCCATGAACATCATGCTTTGTGTCTCTACAATTCGTATCAGAGGAAAGGCTTAGTCAACCTCTGGAAACTAGGATGCGAAAACGTTAGTGAGATCCCTATAGATATTTCTAAGGTATGTCTAGGGATGTCCCAAATGATAAGTATAAGTATAGGATATTGTCCTAGAACTACTGTAATGATCATAGAATTTAACCTTAGATGTTATATATTTAAGGTACTCCCCCTGGATTATGTTATTTTCCTTGTATGATTTTTGCCTCTCACATAATTCTTTTTGTGTTTTAGTCAATGGAGGGAACCAGAAGGAATTCGGTTAACATTGAATCCAACAGGAAAATTGGTGACTATGAGCAACGAAATTGCATAATGCCTAGAGAGAAAGATATTTTTATTATGCCGAATCAGTCATCGCGATATATGATTAACAAGGTGAAATTTAGTGGTATGCCTAATTCATCAAAAAAGAGGAAGATAGACTTTTATGCATGTTCGCATGTTGAGAAGCATAAAGAAAGGAAGATTGAGATTTCTATAGAAGGGAAGAAGAACCTTGAGTAATACCTCAAATGGAGAGACAAATGTTATCTGTGTGGATAAAAGGGTCATAGAGTGACAGACTGTTATGGTGTTCAATGTCTTATTTGTAGAGAACTTGTGCATTACCCAACTCAATGCCCTGACCTAAAAAGTATCTTCTAAAATCAAGGAAGGACTTATTCCAGGACAATCATTGAAGAGAATGGATTTAAGTGTTTATGTATTGGTGTTCATGAATAATATTGTTGAGGTACTTTAATGTTGTATTAGAATATTTTTGTTTTAGTCTATTTTGGTTTTCAATAATTTTATTTTACCGGTAACCAGGAAAAGTGATTCAAATATTTTAGAAAGTAGATGTTATGTGCATAATGGAGGGATAATGAGAAACTGAAATGTTTGATAGTATTAATGAGCTCATGATTGATATAAGGACTAAGTGATATCATGGTTTGAGTATATAGAATTTTGAGGATTTTGGTATGTGGAAAGAGTTAACTTTTGACAGCACTCATGTTTTCACTAAGATTCAATGGGTATTCATTTTTTCAGGAGAATAC
Source organism: Viscum album (assembly GCA_963277665.1). Taxonomy (NCBI): domain Eukaryota; kingdom Viridiplantae; phylum Streptophyta; class Magnoliopsida; order Santalales; family Viscaceae; genus Viscum; species Viscum album. The sequence goes on from OY728165.1 coordinate 974,354,269, forward strand.
ATGATTAAGGTATTCACATGACTGGAATGTGACCAACAAGATATATGAGGGATAAATGATGGTATTCACGTGCTTGTTATATGATCTTTTTAGTAATCGTTCTCTTTATAAAATGAGTTTGGAAAGAAGTATTTTGGAAAAGCCTAAAGATTGGAAAGGATATTATTGTTTAAGGATAGAACATTTTGTTATAATAGTATTGTTTTAGAAAATGGATAACCTACAAGATGGGAGACAACCCGTCATGTCAGACAAGGTTGCTGGAATCGAACCCACAACCGAAGTGCGACTGGCCTTTATCGCCTACCATTGGCCTACAGGAAGTCCCTGGTTATTAGAAACTAGTTTTATTTTATTAATCAGTATGATATATGATGTTTAAGTTCATTTTTTGAATCATATACGATTAACCACACCATAGATGGACTTATGTATATTTAATAACTTTTTCTAACCTTTTGTTTGAAACAGATGGAATGACTCATCATTCTATCACATGATCTGCTAACACTTCATGAATGGAAAATTCAACTTCATTTCTTTAAGAGGTGAATTGGAAATTGTTCAAGGCACGAACAACGGTGAGATTGTACAAAAATCAAGCAAATATTTCTTTTGATTCCAAAATTCTTCAACATTAGAGATATGATCCTGAAAACCAAAAATGTTGTCCTAGTGCTCTTATATCTGACGAATCAGATGGTATGGCTTTGTGATTTTTGGATATTTCATAGCCATGTTCTCTACCACTCTCCATCAGAACATGATGGTCAGATTTTTCCTCCATATCCATATTTTCACCTATACTCTCATATGTGGAAACCCAATGGTGAGTTACCTTGGGTGATCGTTACGTTTCTAACTTTATTTTTTAAAGTTATATTTTAGTATTCCTTTTTACGATGTGGGTTTCTATGAATAGTAAACGATTTAAAACCCCGACGAATTTCGAGGGCAAAATTCATTTTAAGGGGGGTAGAATGTAACACCACGAGATTTTATGATAAGTATTCTATTTAATTTATTTGATGTCATGTGTTTTATGCTACACCATGATTATCGTGTGCTATACGCAACACCGTATTAGCTTGCAGTATACGCAACACAATTCTTGCATCGTGTTACACACAATTTCAAGTTCATTTGATATAAGTTATTCTACGCAACATTTAGTGTGTGTATATATATATACAATGTATAAATGAAATATGGTTGGATTTCTTTATATGAAACAACAAAGGAGTCTTTCACTACACGCAACCCTGACTTGGCTTTCATTACACACAATCGCGACCTTCCTCGATAGCGTGTGTTGTACGCAATATCGGGTTTCACTAAACAAAGATATATGGTTATAATATTATCACGAACTAGCCGTTATGAATAGAATTAACCAAATTTTGAATTTTATAACATTATTATTCATCTTATAAATTTTCTAAAACATTTTATGTGAACAAAATAATTTTTTCGGGTAAAATAAGTACTTTTAAAAAAAATACATTTTTGCCGCCTTTTGATTGCGCACCCACTTTTAATCTAGTTTTTGACATGTTTATAAGTTCAATTTTACAATATAAAATTATTCTTTGGAACAAGGATATAAATTTTTACCTTCGATAAAATTTTCATGTTATTCTGATAACTTTCATATTTTAATGAATAGTAAAAACACGCAATATTTTAATTAAAAACAACTTTTTTCATCGTAATAATTTATGTGGTTAGGTTATAATTTTGAATTGTATTAAAATATAAATATAATATATTTTTTCCATTTAATATAATGTATGTCATTAGCATTGATTTTACTTTGAATTTGTAGGTTAAATCAATTCAATCTTTTGTAATGTTTTAAACAAAAAACATGTTTTCTTTCGACAACGGGATTAATTTTAATTTAATTTCTGCAACTTATGTGTCTTGAATTTTGAAAAATTTATTCAATATTTGGAATTCGGGGGTCCAAATTATGTTAATATGCTACTTTTTATTTTTTGGCATTATGAATAGTAACTACGGTAAATTTTATTTATCATTGTTAAAGGTAAATCAAGAAATTAAGGGTAAATATAAGATTATAAAATTACCCTAACACCTATCAAAATCCTATTGGATGACTAAAATTCGACCCATATCACCTATGGGTCGGATTAGAATCATTTAATAGACTTTTTTCCATGAAAATAACTTAATTATTATTAAAACCAAAGAAAGTGACATCATGTAACTCTCTTAAATCTTATAAGTATATTAATTTTAATTTAGTGATAAACATCATGAATCTTCGAACATGAATGGTCTACTGAAATATAATGAAATTATCTAAATAATATTAATTTATTTATAATTTTTAGGGATTAAATAATTATCATTAATTGTGACACAATAGTGATGCAGAAAATTGTTTATCAAGTTAAAAATCAAGAATATAGTTTTTATTAAACTAATAGTGACCATAAAAGGCAGAAAACCCCAACCAAAACTTATTGGACATTTAAATGTAGACCATAATAATCCAATGGTAGAATATTTGTCCATTTTTTGCCTTATAAAAGAGATTATGACACTTATATGATTTTATTTGAAATGATGCCAAAGTTGTCACCTTTCTAATTTAATAAATATAACAATTTAAATATTGTGATTTTAAGATGATAAATTAGAGTAAAAGTATAATGGTGAAAGGTAACAGATATAGCTTCATCATATGTATTATGTTTAAATTTTTATGCAACAAATAAGTATATTAAATAATTATACAAAAATGATGTTGTAATTATTTTATTAAGAGATAAACGAAATAAATGGTTTTACAAATAATAAAATAAATATTATATGAACTATTTAATGTGATCCAAAAAATTTCTACAATCATATGACCTTTTATGAATCTATTAAAACATTTATTTCGAGCATATATTATGTATATATTTTATTTAAATTCAAATAAATGAAAAGTGTCAAAATTGACACTGTTGTTATTTTATAAAAATAACATATTATTAAATTGTTTAAAAATCACAAAAAAAATTTAAAAATTATAAATTTAAATTTATATAGTCGAAAATTTTTTAGAGTATCCAATTATGGAAAATTAACAGCATTTATGTTATTATTTTTAACCATTTAAAATTTAGAATTTTATTACCACAAATAAAATTAAATAGATTAAATAAGGATAAATCAAGATGATAAGGTTTAAAATAAACTAAAAACATGTCAAAATTTGATTTTTTGATGATATTACAACTATATATCTTCTAATATTCGAATATGAGTCATTTTTGGTGTTTTTTAAGTGGGTTTATATTTATTATAAATTAATATTTTTAAGATTTCCAAAGGTGCCCCTCTCCACCTTTATAAAAGGGCACCTCATCCCTCCCTTCCTCACACCAATTTTAGCCTCCATGATCTCCAAAACCTGAACAATTATCTTATCCACTTCCCTAGAAACATTATAGATGTCCCGGTATTCTTCAAAGACCAATTTTAGTGCCCTAAGAGGAGGTCTCAAAGAGGCGTTTCAAAGAAGAGGTAATGTCTGTTACCGATTCTTTTAACTTTATTTCTTCTTCACTTCTTCTTATTTAGTTGTATCATTATGAAGTAATAACATCAGTATAACTCATATACTGATATATTATTATAAGAATGAGAGAACCCTATTTAACCATCTATCCATCCTATGGAAAACAAAATCACTGAGCGTGTGTACGTACGGAATACCATCTCCACGCCATGGTGTAATCTATTTTCCACCACCAACTTAATTGGATGGGTATAATGGTGTAAATAATGACTATATATTATTATTTTAAAGTTATATTGATACTTAAATAGTATACATACACTCCAATACAATTCCATGGGTACGATATCATCACTCGTGTGTATGTACGGATTACCGTCTCCACGACGTGATTAGATTCATTTTCCATGTTAACAATTCAAGAATGATTATAAAGTATATATAATAATTAATAATGAAATATATGACATAATAATTCTAATATATTTATGTATATATATATGTATGTCATATACTTAATTCCATTCAATTCAATAATGAAACAAAAACAGCGTTCATGCGTACGTACGACCTACCGTCTCCATGAACGATGTATTTATTTCCATTTATCGATCTATTATATATATGTAAATTATGAATATATATTATATATAAATCATGTTTTACATTCTTTATGTATGTAATCATGATCTAAGTAATCATATGAATAATTACAAGTTAAAACACGAACGACAAATGAAACGATTTTACCCAAAATGCTACTTTAACATGAATTTACAAAAGAACAGGCAATATAAAGTCATAAGTGAACCATATATGATATAATAACAATGAATATGATTCTGTAATAAGTCAATTACATTATTTAAATCATTATACAGGAGGTTTGGATACGTACAAAGCATATCAGACCTAAGGTAAGGGATAATTATTCCAATCTCATTCTTATCTGAGATTGTTTACCCGTAAGTATTTACTGGGGGTTATGTTTATTATCCATGTCCATATGCTCTCAAAATTTTTTCATATAATGTTTACTTTACTTCCATATATGTTTAAGAAAATTTTACCCTTTTCTTACTTTTACCACATCGTATGGATGAAATATTTCTTTTTTTTACCATACGATGTACTTGTTGACTTTTCCAACAAAATTATGAGGAAATTGTTATTATTTTTTTACTTATATGGCATGAACGTATTTTTACGGTTTCATAACTCCTCATTTTCATGAAGCTTCCTCTACAAGATTTTTTTATTATTTTCAAAAAAATCCTTTCCTTTTAAAATTTAAGGGAATTTTGTGAAAAGAAAATGATTTTGAAGAAGAAATGATAATTTCCTCAAGAATTCATTTCAAGTGTTTTATCAAAACCATTTTCCATCTAAGATGAAATTATTTCATATGTGTATGTTTCAAGAATAATGTCTCTATGATTTAAATGATCTCACTTTTCTTATGATGAAATATTCATTTGTTTTATATGGATTATGTGATGATGATATGATGTTTATGAAACCCATTTTATTCATTGGGTTATGATGAATGCTATATGTTTATGTTGTGGCACAAGTAAGAATGATTTAATTAGTAGATGGGTTTGACCTATATCTCCCTCACATGCATTGGATAAAGATTTATATCTCATGTGATAGACATGGCTGGAACGGTAAGTTAATCCAGTTCAGTATTACAGGACTTGAACGAGGAGTGAACTCGATTCAGAAAGGGACATTGTCCACTAAGATGGTCTTGGCAGCAATGCATTGGCTACTATACAAATCATTACATGTGCTTCATGGATGCCACAATTACGTGATTTATTCCTTTGCTATTTTATCATGATTGATGATCCACTATGATCTATTCCTTACGTACTGCCATGTTTTATGTCATTGCTCAAGATTTTGATGTTTAAATATTATGTTCTTGTTTTTAAGTTCAAATGTATATGGTTTGTTTTATTTTCTCCATGCATACCCTTACTGAGCATTTGAGATCACCCTTTTTATGTTTTCTTTTCCCCCAAAATTAAAACAAAGGATTTAGGTAAGGAAACAAAAAGGGGAGGATCGTTATGGGAGATTTTGAAGATCATTAAATATGATTAGAATTTTATATTCCACGTTTCTAAAGACACTAAACTATTACGGTCCTTGTGTGTCTGTTTTTGTTATGCATCAGATATTCCGCAAAAGTAATGTAATGTCCATGAACGTCAAGCTTTGGGTCTCTACAAAGAGTCCTTGCATCGGATCACAGGGGGCCCTAAAATATCATGTCCTAGCCGGTCTTCCCTAGCCTATTTCATGAACGAAGATCTCCTTACACTTTTTCCCTACCATCCCATGCAATCTTCACTATTCCTAACTCCGAACTCTATCCTAACAATCGACCATCAACTATGATACCATTCTGTCTTGACACGCATTCATCAAGATAAGGGAAGGGACAAAAAACTGTCAGACCCTTCCTTCCCCAAGTTGAAGGAGTGATAATGACCCCCTGAGTCCATACTTCAATAGGCCCCGGAGTGGCGAATGACACCAAAGGTATAGAATCACACACAATATGGAATTAATTTCCCTTTTTATTTAGTAGGTTCAGGAGATACGATGGAAAAAACAAAACAACACCAAAACTAGAGGTAAAAGTAAACCCAAAACAATCCATTCCTAATGCATGGTCTAGTATAAAGTGCTACAAGTAGAAGAAAAAAAATCCAAATGGATGTACGAAAACAAAATAATGGTAGAAACACCAAGGGTCTTATCATCCAATCTAATCGAGTTTGGCACGGTCCTCAAAGTCCTCCTTGAAACATGAAAGTAGTTATATATACATATGGTTATTTTATGGGGATACTAAAAGGAAAACCAAAAGCTTTGATGCACAATTGTGGAGAAACTATAAATCTCCATTAGAAAATAAGATAACCAAAGCACCTAGAAAGGAAAATATCCACCCAAATCCCACCAAGCAACACTCCACAAATAACGTAAGTCGTGTAAAGTAATGTTAATGACACATCGATGTTTGGGTACCCCACAACACATTACCACTAGTTATTGAAGATATCCTACACTTCAGACCTCCACCACCATTCTCTCCATAGCCTCACATCTTCCCCAACAGCAATCTCATGGGCCATCACAACCACATATCCTGCCCACAGACACCTAGTCCACCTCAACCACACATAATAATGCTCGCTTACACATGGGCCTGAAAAAATACCATAACGCCCAAAGTCAATAGGACCAGAACAGCTATTTCCACACCCAAAGGCACATGATTATCAACCCGAAGACAGCTCGAAAACAAACCCACCTGCACACACCTAGTCCAACCACCACAACCACACTGCCCGAAGAAACCCCATGTGATAAAAAGGCGAGATCCTGGATTATCAGGATATTAGTTCTTGAACGATTTTAAATGAGGATCATGGTTTCACCACGCGGTTGTACAATTACACATGATGGAGTAAATTTTTATTTCATTATTATCATTAGAGAGGTGTCCATAACTATTTTGAGTTAAAGGATTTCATTTAAAATGTGGAAACATGTCACAACAAAATACAGTTTTTGGTCAGTCGCGGGTAGCCCCGTCTGGGGATTAGAACATCATTTAAGGTCTTTAAAATAGGGATAAACCAAATTGAAGAGGCATTAAACCTTACTGAATTCATTATAGTAAAATTTCAGAAGGAATCCTTGACCCCCCCCCCCTCGTGGCACCGATCGTGTGTGGCGTCGATCGGCAACTCATGAATCAGTGAGACTGATTGGTGACTAACAGACCAGAGACTCACCGACCAGTGACACTGATGGGTGACACTACAGTGACACCACGATGGCACCGTACCACTACCTCCCTCACCACTTATTGATGGTGACCAGGGTTCCCCAGACACCATAATTTGGAAAAGTAATGGAGTAGGAGGGTCCGAGCCATTACACGGTTGTACTACATTGTGTTCCCTAACAGGGGTAGTGCCTCCCATTTGAGATAATTACCCCATTGTAACCAGTTATTATCCCGTGGTCTAATAAATGTTATATTTAAGGGCATGCACGTTATTTTTTGGGATTCAATGGGTACGAGTGGGGTCATGTTATGACATATGAATTATTAGTTCCTCTATGAAATCTATTTTTATAGTAACAATACTACTATTAATACTTTCACTTATATAACTAAGACTGTAATTACCTCTATTAAAATGTGCCATCATGTATTTGATAAATCCCTTAAAAATGAAAATATAATTTTAGAAATTAGGATTTAATTGGAAACCCAAATATTATAAAAAAGAATAATAAACTCTCAGTCCATTAACTATAAGATATAAAAATTTGTTTAGAAATAATTTTAATAGAAATAAGTTTTTTTAATATACATGAAAGGTAATCAAATATTCTTAGTGTTGGAACTAATACATTTATACCTAAACTCGTTAATACCTAAAACTAATATCTAATAATTATTCCAGCATATATAGAATTTTATAACCTTCATTATATTTGTTGGAACCGGTGATATGACAACCATATGAATTATTAAATTTAATATTAATGTTATATTAAATACTTGAAAACATATGAAAATTATAATTTCAATTAAAATTTTTTAATGGTAAAAGTAATTTTAGAAAAGAATATACCTAATAATTATAATGGTTTTAATCATCTCAATATTAATAGTTGATAAATTGATTCTAGAATTATTTCTATACATGTTGAAGTCATGTATAATTTTCATGTATATGAAGAGTATGATTTATAAACAAATTCATTTTCATGGACATTAAGAGATTAATGGTGATTTTGGGAATGCAAAATATTATTTTAGTCAAAATTGGATAAATAATTGAAATAACAGAAAATAAAGATGTTTTAATTTATAAGGGATATGACCCAATTTTTAAAAATAGTTTCGAAGTAAGATTAATCATCAAATCGAAAATTGAATGATGAATTCCACCCATTGAATGAACTCTATTTAACATGTGATAAATGAAATTCTTGAATGAAGGGTTTTTAAATTTTATAAAAACATTGATGAATTTGAAGAAAGAATTAGAAATGTATTATATTAAAAAGAATTGGAAGTAAGAGGAATTCAATATTGGTGTCACACTAATGGAAATAAAACATAAACAACCAATCATATTAGAAATTGGTTTTTCATATCACGTGAATGGTAAATTGATGTAACTAAATATTTCGTACATGTTCAAAGGGTTCTTATTATTTTCGAAATGGTAGATCTCTTACTCTAATTTCTTTCAATTAAACGTTTTCTAGAACAAATGGATGTGTTAATGAATTATCAGTTTTTAGATAGATTAATGTAAAAATAAATAGTTTTTATTAGATGTGTGATGAAGGAAGTGAAAATATTTTTAAGAATACTTTTTGAGTGGGTTATAATTTCAAATATGGCTATATTATTACAAAGGTATAGAAAACTAGCCAAACCATATTCTAATTTAAGATAAGTAAAATTTTATGGTATTTTTTGAAAAAATAAATTGATTGGTGGTAGTGAAATATTGATCATATTGGATAATTATCCATTTAAATACTGACTTAAAAGGTGTGAGTTGATATGTTTTTTTTGATGACATGGTAAAATTGAGAGATATTATTTCCTAATTATAATGGTAAGACTATTAATAAATGAAATAAAAAATTACAGATTTAAATGAAGAAACCCATAGAGTATCTTTTCTATGATATATATTGGACCGCAATATATAAATAAATACATTGTGATAAGTATTTAATTTCAACCATTTATTATTATAATCATATTTTACATATTGTTTTTTGATATATATATAATTATTTAAAGGGGTTAAATTTTTTAGAAGAACTAATAAGAATGAGATTCATTGTGTGGTAAATATGCCTTTATTAGAATATGGGGTTGATTATATGACACACCTTCAATGGGGTAGTAAAAAATAATTTTTATATTCCTAATTAGTATGCCACGGTTTAGGGCCATATCTATTTACAAAAATATTTTCTTTTGGATGACTCATTATTCCTACAAAATTACAATATTAATGGTATTTTATATATTTATTGAAAAAAATGAAAATATTGGGGATTTGAAAAATTGATGAAAATAAAATAATACCAATAATGAAAATTTAATATAATTAATGAGTTAATAACATAAACATATATAAATCCTTAGCGGATTTAACAAATTTATATGTGCATGCTATTGTATGTTGGGCTGCCCCTATTGAGAATTCATATCTGGATATAATCTATTAGGTGGTTGTGGACATTTGATGAATCAAGCAGTATTTAAATCTGAGCTCTATCTTAACTTACTCGCATGTTTTAATTGAAATACCCAGATGAGATATTTTATAGTTTGATAGAATATGTTCATTCCCTAAAGTTTGAGTTTAAATGGATAAATTATCATTGGTTATATCTTTTTTCATTCGTTATCAAGACATTTCAAACCCCCCCCCCCTAAATTGATGTAGAAATATATTCCTAATTCCATGTTGATCTTGAGGCATGTTGTTGGGATACTCTAGTATTGAGGGCTCAAATATATGACTGTCCACTATTGACTATAGGGATATGCTAATAATAATGAATGAATGATGATAAAAATGGTAAAGGTATATTAAAAATAGGCAATCCACAAGTGTAGAAAAGGAGAAAATAAGATCACTTGAATTGAAGCCTTAATCGTACAAGATAATGTTGAGATATATAAAAAATTGAAATTTTTTCGATACAGAGATGAATTTTTACCTTGAATCTTTGAAGCCTTGGATTTGAGCCTCGGAATAGTTCGGACCTTGATTTGATCATGGATTATTTGAGGGGGAGTGTGAAAAGAAGATGGATTTCATGGAATTATTTATATATCTCTACTGATTCATGACAAATTTAGGGTTCTGTAAATAGATAGGACAACTTTTATCATTGATTCAAAAACATATCACTAATAAATATTCCTTTTATAAGCATATATCACATATGTGTGGATATGGATTAATAAATATAATTATAAATAATTCTTTTTTAAATAAGTATTTTTAATTATATATATATATATAATAAATATATAAAAATAAAAATATTTATATATTTATATGTTTATATAATTTTATATATTTATATAATTTTATATAATATATATATATTATGTATTTTTATATATTTATATATATATATTTATGGCATTATATACATACATACATATATTTATTTAATATATTTATATATATAAATATAAAAACAGTAAATGCATTTATATATTTATATATTTATATCCTTATATATATAAATATTATGTGCTTGGGGAACAATTACTTTAAACACGCATACACACACCACGCACACAGGATGAAAAGGCAGGCGATGGCCCCCTAAGGGACATCTCACCCATCAAACTTAATTTATTTAGTACATGACCCAAATGCCTAGTGGGAATGAATCTCATTACATGGTCTTAAGGCCCCCGAACTGGCTCAAAGGACCATTGAAGCAGCAAGACTACATTATGTTAGCATCACCACTTTACCTACCTCTGTCACTACTTTCTTGCGTCATGCCAGCATACTACCTGCGAGCGGCAATTCGCTTCCCCTAGATTTGATCTCGAGAATGATGCATGATTATGGGCAACCTTTACCACTCAGAAAATCCACCAACTATATGATTATATGTTTATATTAATATATATATATAATAAATATATATTAACATAAATATAGTAAATATATTCAATATTTAAATTAATTATATAAAATTGAATAAAAATTTAAATATATAAAATTATTTATTTATAATTATATAAATACTTTTAAAAAATAGTTATTCATTTATGATTATAAATATAGTATTTATAAATTTAAAAATATATTTACTTATAAATATCTATTTATAAATATATTTTAAGCATTAATAATGGTAATTTAATATTAATTTAATTCATGTTAAAAATGATTGAAATTGACTAATTTAAAATCAGTACATGTTAACAATATTAAAATATCAATAAATTTTGTTAATTAAATATAATGTATTAACAAGATATAGATATTTATTTAAATAAAATGAAATACATAGTGAAAATAATAAAAATTATTAAATATATTGAAATAAATAAATAATAAAAATTGATCAAATTCCAAAAAATTTAAAAATAAAGAATAAAACATATTAAAAATGAAATAATGCTATACAGTATTAAAATTAAAAAAAATTAAATATAAACTTCACCGAATAAAGGCTAGGTATATTAAATTTATAATGTTATAATGAAATTCTAAAATGAATAATAAGTTTTATTAAATTACATAAATATTAGATATATGTGTTTCTATATGAGTTTTCCTTAATTATGTGAATATTTGTGTGTGTGCATTGTATATAAAAATGAAAAAAATCACGTATATGTGAAATCAATATAAATCATGTTTGATATATGTTATATTGAAAAATCAATTGACATTCAATTTTACCCCTTACTCGATGCAATTAATGAGTATTTTTTATTCCTATTAATTTTTAATTATAGACCATTTATCACTAAATATATGAATATTGTAACACATAAATATTTTTTATTATATAAATCAAATTTATATTCATTCAAATATATATAGATTTATTATATAATATTATATAATATTATTAAAAATTATTAAATTAATAAAATCTTTAATAATTTTCTCAATTTACTTTTATTTAATTTTTTTAAATAATTTTTATTTTACATAAATATATATATATATATATATATATATATATTATTCACTACATATTATTAATTATAATTTATATATAGTATTATAAAATTATTCATTTTTACAAATAAATTTATAATTAATTAGTTTTTTAATATTTTGTTTAATACTCTCAATTTTATTTTTATTTTATTTTTTATTTCATTTTATCTAATCAAAAATAGAAAATTAGTAAAGAAAATATTTATGAATGTTAAAAACAAAGCACAGATAATGAATACCCTTTATCAGTGCTAAAAATAAATCGTTTATAAAGGCCAGTTCTATTAATGAAATGTTTTTTAGTTACATGGGAAATTCATGGGAATCCAATAAATTCCTGAATCATTTTAAAAAAATACCACTCATTAAAGATATATTTGTTGATTCAGAGGATGAGTATGGAATTATATATTCTCACTCTATTCATTTATGGAAGTCATGATTTATCTTATTGATCTACAACAATAATGGATTCTTTGAGTATAGTAAGGTGGTTCCCTGGGTGGAAGGTTTGACTCTCTCTACTCTCATTTCTCACAATATCATCACCCTTGATTATTTGGATAACAAACCTCTGGATTATATGGATCATATGGATTCCCATAGTGAAATGGGTAAAAATTCGTCCTTCTCAGAGGTTATGGTTTGAAATTACAAGTTGAGAAGCCTTTCCTCACATGAAATGTGTATTAAGAAGTTTATTTATCTTGATCCGGGTGCCTGGATAGCTGATGAGGCTCTTGAAGACAATGTTATTAAGTTAGATGAGTATTCTTCCCTATTTTACAGATATTTTTATGATATAAATTATCTTAACTATTTGAGTGGATGTACTTTAATGAAATGGGGAATAACCTTTGTGGATATAAGAAACAAAATTTTCACTGACTTGCTCAGTAAGTGTAAGAACTCCATTATTTCACATCTAACTTTTCAATATGTGGACAATATATTTAGATTTACTATAATCAAAAAGTGAATATTTCAAATCAAGTTCTTCAAAAATTAGAGAATTAAATATTTTTGGAAAAGGATACATTTATATTTCCTTTCCATCTAAAATCAATAAATTTATATTGTTGGTTTGGGGGTTTTCAATAATAGGCATGTAATTCAAAGATTCATGGATTGGAACACAATTTATAACTCCATATTTGTGTAAAATTATATCACATAACACTAGATTTTGAATTAGGGCATGATTTATTTTCTATGGAACCCGAATATCTTGTGGGAAATAGCTTCTACCATTGGTTATCCAATCATGATGGATATGGAAACCTCAAGATCAAATAATAAAATATTTTCGTGTTTTTTGTTGTTGAAATTTTACTTTGTATACCTTTAATTAGAAAAACTATGTTGAATACTTTGAATTCATATTTTGTTTGTTGGTTAAGTATGACAAGGACCCTACCTTTTTTTATGGTATTTAGGAATATTAGGCATGTAATTGACCAATGTTGAATGGAGATAAATTTTAAGAGTTGTGGAATGGGATGGAATTATATTTAAAAGAGTAAAAGTACACATAAGTAGAATTTATTGTCTCATTCAATTAAAAAAGGTTGGACTAGAGTTGGGAATGAAGGAATAATTAAAAATTTGGAAGCATAAGAACATTCCAACAACCGAGCTGACGAGGATGACGAGTCATCCCCCCATTTAATGAAGAACTATTCAAGTATTTCCCATGGTATCTATGGTTCATAATTTTTTTTAATGATGTTCCCAATATGAATGTGACTATGAAAAAACATAAAGGAGGTTTCCTAGTTAAAAATGAAATTTTATTACATGTTGGGATTACCACTAAAGATGATAAGATGAATTCCTCTAAGAGTGAACCATAACTAGGCTCAATGGAATTTTAGGAAGACGTTTTCTTTAAATCTAGTAATGAATGGTTTTTTAATGAAGCTATAATAATTTATTTCCATTTCCATCTATAAATTAAGGTAAGGAAACAAGGATAATGAACCATTGAAGGGGTTATGCAGTCTAGATCTATGGTGGAAAAGTCTATTGGCCCAATGAAGATTGGAGGTAGAAAAAGAAGACCCCAAGGAATTGATTCCTCTAGAATAGATGAAACCCCTAGATATAACACTGTAAAACAACACAACATTAGATGTATCATTGGTGAATTTCATCCTCATTTTTCTGGAAGGGATGATAAAGAGAATGTTTCCCATTTTTTCAAGGTAAACAAAAAGGCTAGAGGTAGTGGGGGACATAAAATTATGGTTGATCTCTATATGGATGGATCCATTTTATGTATAGTGGATTCAAGTATATTGGCCAGTAATTTAGATATGTTTTTAAATATATATCAACTGTGTCTATCATTGTTCCTTGATATGACCCACATCACTATGAAATCATATGATAATATTTACCATACTAAAATTAATGTTTCAATGTATTCATTGACTACATCCTGTGGTCAAGAAGCACATGAAATTTTAATAAAGGTGCATGAAATCCCCATTTAGTTCTTGACTTGTTATGTGGGAGGTGGAAAGGTGATGGGTAGGTTTAATGGGGTAATAAAAAATACATTAGATACATACCTAGAGAGTATATCTAGAAAATGAGGTTTATATCCTTATAAAGAAGGGATGAAGTAGTGAAGAATCTTTGTTCAATGACCCTCTAACAGGGAATTGAACCTGGCTAGTTTCATGCTTGGTAACTCAGAAGAATCAAGTGATCCTGATGTCCCTTTGAATCACATGAACATATAGGACAGTTCGTCATACATTAATTTATGAAAATGGGACTGAAAACATTAATTTGGGTGCTCCAGAAAATAATAATTATCATCATAGCTTGGATGTTATAAAAAATCAATGGTGGTGACAATCTATAATTAATGACGATGATTTTTTATTTTTTTGACCATATCCTCCATGATTTATATATATATTTTTATTTTTATAAAAGGGTTAGTACCTTGAATTTTAATTACAAATATAACATTGTATATGGTATTTGTACAATATAGGTAATGTATATATATTTTATCCAACATTATCCCTAATCAGTTGATTTATCGGGAATCTAGGTAAACACCAAATAACCATATAATGAAACACATTATATTCATAGAGGAAATAAATTGAATAAACTTCACAAATATATAAATAGATGAATAATAAATAAAAAATATTATAGATTATTCTATAGATGGAAAATTTAATATCTATATATATCTAATTAAATAAGTAGGATGATATTATTTGAATAATTCTATTGATTTAGTATAAGGCATAGAATAATAACACTCATAGAAGAATTAGGATAATTAAATTGAAAATAATAAATTTAATTATCCTTTGATAAATTATTAAATGGAAGATTATATTAACCATTGAGAATATGAATTTTATTTTTTATAATAATAATATTTATAGAGGATATATCTTAGATAACAGTTGAGGTAGCAAAAAGATACATTCACACTGAACCGTTTAAAATAGATACATTTTGTTGAGAATATCCCATGTGTATTGTATTAAAAATAATTTATTTTGAACAATTATATAAATAAATTCAATTTATTATAAAAATAAAATTTAATACAACATGAAGGATAAATTCTTAAAATAATTATAACATTACATGAAGGGAAAACCTTTCTGAATGCTATGAATGTGGAGAACATTAAGAATTATTTGAATATATTTTCTGAAAATCACAAAAATAGCCTAATAAATATATATTTTTTAAATTAGAAAAGGGATACCCAAGTTAACATTATATGAAATATATTTATGTTATATATCACATAGTCAATATGTAAAACTTTTACATGTAAGGAAAGGCTTCTTACCAAAGTGAAAAACATGTTCAGTTTTCCATAAAAACATTCTTTTGGTATCATGAGTACATTAAGAGAGGAAGATCAAAGAAAAACATTAAACACTAGAAATATCCATATAAGAGTAAAATACATAATATTTTAGATAAATATAACATATGATCTCATCCTTGTCAGTTTAATCATAAATAATCCCGCTGAAAATGATATTGTAATGATAAACCCTTACCGATATGGTATCTTTTGAATCATAACCCCATGAAATAAATAAAATAGAAAAAATAAATAAAAATAAAAATATAAGGATATCAATTTTACAATATATAATTTTTTTAACATAAAAATCATAAAATAAGATATATTTATAACATCCAACAAGTCTGAATGAAACAATTTTTAGACGAACAACCCTTAAGACATTAGTAATTTTTGAAAAAAAAGTCCTTAAAATCATGAAAATTATATGTTTATATAAATTCATTTCATTAACAAATAATTCTGAAAAAATAAATTCATGGGTAGATAATATACTATATAAATATGAAATTTCTGCATAAAATTAAAACATGTCTCAGTGATGGGAAATTGAGATGAAACCCTTAACCGATCTCCTTATTTATATATAAGTGGTACAACCTCTTATATGTTAAATTTTTTTATAAATATATAAAATAACCATATTTATATATAAAATATAATATATTTTTCAATTATATCATTCCAATAGCCGTTTTTTAATTATTCGCTATTGAAATTGTTATTTTGAGTGTCAACTGCTTTGTTTTTCATGTATATTTTAGTTCCGTAGATACATTTCTTGCACTTTGATCAATGTTTCTTAATATCTATATTTTTAATAATGACATAAATATCATATATATAAAATATATATAAATTTATGACAATTCATATTTTGTGGTAATAACAAATGAACTTCATTACTTCATAGAGATGATATGTCATGAATGCAAATAAGTGATGCTTCCACATTTTCATAGTTGTAACAAAGGAAAGGAAAAGGTAATTAAAATATCTATAATAATTATAATATCATTAATATAATATGGTTTAGTTTAATAAATCATTTTTACCATCCATTTAAAGTATATATGATGAACAATTCACATAGCTTTGTGGGGGTGGTAGTCCACATGTATGCATGAGTGATGTTATCATTATGCAATAGATAAAAAAGTAATAATGTAGATATAATATTATAATTCATGAATAATAATTACATTTAAATTATTAAATTTAAAAATTAAATTCATAATTATAACCACCTATTATATATGGTAATGGAAAATTTATCGTATCATTACATTGAGGCGGTAGTCCACAGGTATGAACGCATGATACTTTTATTTCCCATTTGATGGAAAATGGGTGGAAAATAGTTATTAAATAATAATAGTAAAATAAAAATATATTTATTATACTATATTAATCATTTTTTTATTTCTAATTTTTTTTACAGATGGTGTAACAGTAAATAAAATTCAATGATATTTGATAATAATTATAAATCTTCTTGGAAAAAACCCCATTGGCTTACAACTTAAGCCATGAAGGATTCATATATAGAGAAATTATATGATCCATAACTAAGGGAAGAAATCTATTAAGGTTATTGATTTGGTTTTTTACTAGATAAAACAATAAATAATTGTGAATAAGGGATGAAGAGATTTTCCCTTTTAGAAGTGAGAAGAGTGATCGACAATAAATTTTTAAAGGATTCAATTATATGAAATCACTTTCATGGGAAATTAACTCCAAATGGTTAAGTATTAGAAATTATTACAATATAAGATTTATATATCTTTAAAAAATAAAAATTGTATATGTATGGGTTTAAATACAACCCTTATCTCCTAGTTTAACGCTAGGGTAATCCTATTTTGTCCTTAATCATGGTAATAAAAATTTTTGGTTTCCACTATAAACTATGGAAAAAATAAATAAATCAAATCAAATAATTTTTATTCGTATGATTATAAAAATTTAATTCATTTTAATGATCCAATTCCATTTTTGGGAGAAATTAATATTAAACTAGTACATATCTTTCCCCGAATAAACCATTTTAGAAAAATGATTCTTTATGCATAAAATATAATTTACAATATATTATTTTCATTTAAAAATAATTAAATGAATGTTTATGTATCTAGTTGAATATATAATATATAAATTTTACATAACACTCTTAATATATATATTAATTTCATTTACTAGTATAAAACCACTTTTTTCACATAAAATATTTTGTATAAAAATTAATTTTTAATCACAATAAATAACATATAACAAATTAATGTATAATGATTATTCATAAGTAATTAATTATATTATTTCTCATTTAGATAGAATTATATTAAATTAAAATAAAATTACAAATATAAATGTACATTTATATGAAAATAAATGACAATTTTTTTTATAAAAATTGGATTTTTTTACTATTAGTAGAAAAATAAATATATTTTTTGAAATTATCCAAAAAAGTCATCATAAGAAAATAAAAATATTATTAGTTAAAAAATAATATTTTTCCCTTAAATATAATCTCAATAAGTGGTATTAATTAATAATAATTTTTTTTCAATATTTTATAGAAATCCTTTTTGAGAAAAATATATATTTTAGCATAAGTTTACATTAAGGAATATTTGGTATTTATTTATTATATATTAATAAATACATTATCATTATTTAGAAAATAAATACATTTTATTTCGTAATATAGTTATTAATATTTATAATGATAATATAATTGATACATTATAATAAATAGAAGATAGTTTTCTTCTCAATGTTGCTTGTCATGAAATCTAATTTGTATAATATTCCATTAAACTAAATATTTTAGGGTATTATATTATACCTCCTAATATAATTTTGGTCCTTGAAATTTTTATCTTTGTAATCAACCGTTAAAAATTTGAAAAATCCTTTTTAAGAAAACCCATTCATAAAATGGAATAATAAAATTTCAATTAAAAGGGGGAATATGGAATAACAGACTATATAAAATAACAAAAAATTAAGTTCCCTTATTAGGATAACATTATACGAAATTGAAAAAAATCGTTATTGGAGTAGAAATATAATTTCTAAAGAATAATTGAGGGTGATAGAGATCATAGGTATAATAAATTTACTAACCACTAAACCATAAATTAATGAGGGTTGAAACCCAATCAACTCCTCAAAAATAAATATAAATAAGAAAAAAATTTCATTTCTGTGATTTTTTTTACAAAATTTGAGGATTTATTATACAATAAACAGAGAGTATAATTGATAATATACTTATATGATTTATTTATATTTAGTAGGTTTAATATTCAACATTTTATTGTTTGTTGACTATTTTACAGTTCTATATAATCTCTTACCCCAATAAATGATAATGCAAGATGAATTTTTGATGCCAAAATCACTACAATTACATTTTAATGAACCATAATATCCATAAATGAATGACTATGTATTCTATATGTGTCCCTATTTTTAAAAATACCAATATAGACATAAAAATCGATGCAATACAGATAAATATTCAATTGGTTTAAAAATATATTAATATATTAAACCTAAACAATATTTCCAAATATCTAACATATCCAATTCTATAAATATTTAACCAAAAACTCTTAGATAATCTATTTAATCCAAATGGAAACCAGAAAAATATTAAGGGTTTTATCAAATTTTCATTCAAGATAAACATCGGTATTTATCCTTAATTAACGTGAACTATCTCATGATGTAAAATTCAAGACATGTGAAATTGTTGATCATATATTCTCTTTAAACATTATAATAACCAGAATTACTATAAATCCTCAATGAAAAAAATATATGATTCTTGTATATTACTCAATCCTCTTTCAACAAATAAAATCACAAAGTATACAATAGATTATATAAATCCAATAATCAAATAAACATCATCTAAGATAACATAGATCATTTTATTTTTATAAAATCAATATGTAAAGACATTGAATTCCAATGTATTTTTTGAAATAAATAAGAATTTTACGAGTCCATGAAAATTGAAGTCGTGTGATTCTTAGGCCCAGAGTGCCCGTAATGAATTTCTGAACTTTTGTTCGGGTACGTTCAGAAAACGTACGAGTGGGTTTTTCAAACATTTGAATCGGTGCTTGAAATTGAAATTCATGGACACAGTTGAATTCGCAGCATTGGTATTTGATTAAGGATACCTTCACCTCAACAATAGTTGATCGAGGGTGAAAGATAGAATTTGGGTTTTTTGTGAAGGAATAAAATACAATAACAAGGTGTACCTTTTTATTTTGATTTTATTTTGAAACCTCCCTTGTAGATATTTCACAGGTGGGGACCACCTGAACTAAAACCTCCCATGAAAGGTTATGGAGGTGGGGACCACCAAGCCAACCTCCCATGAGAGGTTACAGTGGTGGGGACGACCCAAGGCAAAACCCCCTTGAAATCCCTCATAATTGTGGGGAGGCCTCTTAAACTTCCACCACTTAAATGGTGCCACCCCTTTCAATTAATTATGACAACCTACATAATTAATTAATCCAATTTGAAATTGTGCCAACAATTAATATTGGGGAAACCCTACAGTTGGCTATTTTAATTTTGGGGGAATGCAATGGGAAAAGGGGAGAGCTCTGGGGATAAAGATCTCTAAATAAGAACACTGACTTCGACTCTGACTTCTTCCATGGGACATTCGTTGACGAGGAACGACTTCAACGTCAACAAACCCATGATCGAGGGAATTCTGATGCCACAAACATCCGTTTATTCCCAATGACATTGTATCCTTACCCTCGGACAATCTTCAATGAATCAAATGAATGATGTTGGTGTTTAGTTCCCATGTTCATTCCTTAAAAAACAATGAATGCTGACCAACACTCATAAACTAGTTGATTCGCAGATATTTTCTTTTGCAGGATTGAGAATAGTGATTGAAAAAGGTTTTGGGGATTTATTTTCTTAAATATCATCCATACAAGTTATTGATTCAAAATTTGTGAAACACTTTCTACTGCTATAATGCGGAGAGTGTGGTCCCAACAAACATAGTCTGCCTCTCTGCAAATCTTGTGTTTACTTGATGAATATTATGACGGAGGAGGATGGAAAAGAGAGCGGGTTTTTGGGAACCAATGGGGCACGAGAACAGTGTCCGGAAACACCACCATCTGTGATGAATGTGACAGTGCTCGGCACCTCCCCACGGCCATCATCACACCACATGCATCCTCGTCGCACTGCCCCACAACTCCCCCACCCGAGGCGCTCTCGTTGGCCCCGCCGTGTCGTCCGCATCCCAGCCACGCCATCTGCGGCCCCGCCTCACCATCTGTAGCCCCGCCATGCTGTATGCGGCCTTCCACGCTACCCCACATCTGAGCCGACCTTGTCCCCCACACCATGAGGCCCTCGCGATTCCATGGATTTGCCACCCTCGTGGCACCCCTGTGGCCGAGCCACCATGTGTGCCCTCGCGCCGTCCACCGGCCGAGCTGCCTCACTGCCTCCACTGCCCCTCATAGCCCTGGTGGACCTCTGTGGCCCCTTGTAGCCATCCTATGCCCATCGTGTCCCTTTTGGGTAGGGCCGGACCTAGCGAGTCAAGACAGGATGACCCGAACCGGGTCGGGCCGGACCCAGACCAGATACGACCCTAAACATTACACTATTTTGTCCATAACATTGGCACCAAATGTCCGTTTAATAAACCGTCAGCAAGGATGGAAACCATGAAGCTAAAAGGTCCCTTTGATCATACACCGCTAGAGTTTTGGATTGAGATGGGGTATAGTCAGGTTGGATCGAGCACGAATCCAACCACGCCCCGGGGACTAAAATGCTAATAACTCACAGACCAGGCGTCTGATTGATGAACCGTCTGTTGCATTGAGACCCCTATGATGTGGTAGTTCTTTAAGTTACTTATTCTTGGGACTTATTATATGTTATAGTATGGACTAGTGGCTTGGGGAGTGGACCCTTTGGGAGATGAGAAAACCTTGTGTGGGAACCCAGTAGTTGGTCGTGACAAGAAGAATAAAGAGCGATCCTGTGTGGGTCAGCACCGAGCGATACTTTGTGTGGAAACACCTAGAAATCATGTTTGGGTCATCACCTATCGATCATGTGTGGGTCATCACCGAGAAATCATGTGTGGTTCAGCACTGAGTGATCCTATGTTGGTCCTCCTCTTAACAATGTAAGACGATTTAGTGGTTAGATCTAATCATCCATACTACATTACTTTAGTTATACCTAGTGTGACCTGAGTTCATACCTATGTGGTACTTCCTTCATGGTGATACATTGGTGGTATTCTTCTGTGTAGTGTACCTATGTTGTACTTGCCTTTTGTGGTATTCCTTCCTTTGTGGAATAGTTGAGCTTTGTCATTTAGAGTTGGACTCTGTGTTTTCCTCATGATTGAGACGGGTTTACTCGATAACTTTGTTATATGATTGGGAATATACCAAAGTAGGGTTATTAGTTATTTTCTCACTATGTGGTTTATCCTTTGTGAATTTTGTTAGACATTTAGGGTATAGGTGTCCCTAATTAGTATCGTTATACTCATCCCTGCACGGGCTATGCCCGCACCTCATTGTGTTCGTTATAGATGACGGACATCGTTGATTGAGACTGAGAGTAAAAGTACATGAAGGTTCCCAGAGGTGGAACATACTGTGTGTCGGTATGTAGAGGAGATGGATGGGCATGGAGTTATGAGGAGGCGAACTGTACCTACCCTTCAGGCAGGAACCTCGGAGGATGACCCAATAGTTGCCTTTATCTTTCATCAGTTTTATTGTATTTCAGTTGAACTTGTATCTTTATAGTTGTTCTTGTATTCCTTCCCTATTTTACATTCAGCACTCCTTTTACTATATAGTTTAATTGAGTTCATATCTTGATGTGTGCATGATTGTGTGTGTTTACAGGATATAACGACAATTCCTTCCGGGTTATAGGGAACACGCATTTCAGTGTTAGTCGCCAGCCCCTAGCCTATGGACAGCGGGCTTTGGGTAGTCACAGAATGGGCCCCAGGGGACAGGTCATGATAAATTGGTATTACAGGAGTTGTTCCTACCATAAAACATTAGACAATGATCTTATAACGGAAATAGTTTTATGTGTCATGAGTGTGGTTATTAGTTTAGGGATTCCAGTGTTTGTGTGGCGGTCGGCGTATCCATACACCAGAACCTTGACTTATGCTTCCTAAATCAGTGCATGAAAACACATATTGTGTGTGGGTTTTCATGAATTTTGTTTGTGATATCTTGATTCATCTCACCAGGTATAAATTATTGATCGTGGCGCACCTGTTCCTTTTCAGGATTCCTCCACAAAGACAGCCATCTAGGGTTCCTAGAGTTGTACGCACTGATAGCCCACTGATTGACGAGGCCTCGGTGTAGGGCCCTCTTACTATGTAGGAACCTTCGGGTGGTGTACCAGAAGCACCACCACCCATTGGGAAGCAGATAACACTAGACACACTGGAGTATGGTTCACGCCGACTAAGCGTGTTGCATGAGTTCCAGTAGTATATGCCTCTGAGGATTCGAGGTGAGACAAATTCCCACACAGCTGAGGGCTGGCAGGACGTGATTGCTAGAGTTTTTTTTCGTCTAGTTGAGAAAATAGTAGAGAATATGGTGATCTTAGCTACTAGTATTTTCTAGTGAATGACCATCAGGATGATCTGCATAGTGATGAGGCTTCGGTACATGGATTGTTTCCTGAGATAGTACCTTCAGGTAGTGTGTCAGCTATATCACTACCTGTTGGTCAGTAGTTACAAATGGAGGTACCGGTAGAGGACACACTTAGGCATAGTGCATTACATGAGCTTCCACATCAGATACCCATCAGGTTATGAGGCGATGTCGACTCACAGATGTTTGACGACTGGCTTGAGGAGGTGGCTGATAGTTCTGTAGAGCTTATAAAACATCGACAGGATGATATGTCAGTAGCTCAGTATTCGCCGAGACTTACCAAACATTCCTGGTACTCGATGAATTTGATATGATTAGATCTTTAGAGCTTGATCCTTTGAGAGAGGTGTCATGAGGGACATCTGAGATGACACTATTCCTTTATTCATTCCAACTTATGTTAGGGTTCTAGATAGAATATTTGTTGTTGGATATTCTTTTGCGGAGCAGATGAAGCCAGTGAATGTTAGTAATGGGAAAGTAGGAAACTGGTGCCATCCATAGAGACTTGGGAGTGTAAAAATGTTTTGAGAAGAAGAAGTGTTAAATATAGATGATTCCTTAGGGCTACAGATGCTAAAGCAGAGCTAGGAGAGCGGAATGAGGTGGTGTACACTTCAGCAGGTTACAACCACCCCCCTTTATAGTCCCCACCAAGCTCAGGGAGCTGGATGACAGGGGAATGGAGTAGCTTTATGTGGTCAAGGAGTGTGACCCAAGGGCTCTAGGAATGATTCGAGGTACGATCTGTGTCTACTACTAGCTGCCGTATAAATAGTCATAGGAACCAATCATTCCTTATATCCACGAATCATGTTCAAGACCAAGAGTTTCTGGTTAAGTCGTTCGATTGACATCTTGTCTGGGGATACCTTGGGGAGGAGACTCGATAATAACACATACGTTGACTGTGTGATATGACCCTTGAGGTGAGATTTTCTATTGGAACCTCTTTATGGCAGCATTGAGGCCTTACGACATTATTTTGGGTTTGGAATAGGCTTTCACAGTTCATACAATGATTGACCATATTAGGAAAAATGGTTTTGGTTTCTCTAAAATGTTGGGATGGGGTTTCCCTTAGTCGGTGAAATGGAAAACCATGCACCACAGGATGGACTCATGTGTAGGAGGGTGGAGCCAATCACCCATCAGACGGTAAAAACATACCCCTTTGGCTACATGATTTTTGAATTTTCAGTTACAAACAAGAGTGATAGAGCATGGGGACAACTTTTCAAAAGATGTTTATAGGATTAACTCCCCAAAGGGAGAGTGACGTTTACTTTTTCTGGGTACTACCATAGATTTGTGCCAAAATTATCAAGAGTTACAACACCACTTTCAGCACTGACGAAGAAGGGGCAACCCTTCGTGTTGTCGGAGAGATGCCAACAGAGTTTTCAGGAGCTGAGGTAGAGGCTGACTAGTGCCCCCATCTTGAGGCTTTCATAGGAGGGCGTAGGATACGTAGTCTACTGCAAAGCATCATGGAACAAACTAGGATGTGTCCTGATGTAGGAGCAAGCAGTTATTGCATATGGTTCATGATAATTGAGATAACATGAGAAGAACTACACAACCGATGACCTGGAGTTAGAAGAAGTGGTCTTCACCTTGAAGATGTGGAGAGACTATCTGATTGAGGAATATTTTATAGTCTACTCGGATTACAATAGTCTCAAGTATAACTTCCCTCAGAAGGACTTGAACCTGATACATCTACGTTGGATTGAGTTCCTCCAAGACTATGACTTTGAGATAGTGTATACTCCTAGGAAGGGGAACGTTGTAGAAGATGCACTCAACAGGATATCTGTTATACAACTGCTAGGTGAGGCAATAGAGCAGCTGGCCGCTTTACAAATATGCTTTGTGGACCAGAATGGAGAAGGTTTTCTTCAGTCTTTTAAAGTCACTCCAGCACTTCTTCAGCAAGTTAGGGAGGCACAACGTGGGGACACTAACTGCGTGACATGACGTGCTCAGATTTGCACAGGACATCGACCTGATGGATTTTATGAAGGTGGAGAGCACATCATTCTTTTCAGAGGATGTACTATGGTACAAGTGTCACATATGGAGGAAGTGTTTAGGGAGTTCCACACTTCCCCTCTAGCGGTACATCCATGAGTGGCGAAGATGTACCATGATCTCCTATGACAACACTAGTGGCCGGGAATGAAGAAAGCGGTAGCAGAGTTTGTCTCTAGATGCCTCACTTGTAAGCAAGTGAAGGTAGAGCATCAGGTACCAACAACCTTGATTTTCCCTTTAGAGGTTCCAGAGTGGAAGTGGGATGGGATATTCATGGACTTCGTTACGGGTCTTCCATGTACATCTAGGGAACATGACTCGATTTGGGTGATCGTCGACTGACTCACCAAGTCGGCCCACTTCCTACCGATCATAGAGCATGGTACAATAGAGAGTATGTGATGCATGTATGTGGATGAGATTGTGAGACTACATGGAGTACCCTCAACGATAGTCTCTAATCGTGATGCAAATTTTACTTCTTGGCTATGGAAGGGGTTGTATGAAGCATTCAAGATGCAGCTTCGTTTCAGCACCACCTTCCATCATCAGATGGATGGAAAGACTGAGTTAACCATTCAGACCCTTGAGGACATTCTTCTTGCTTTTGTTCTCGACTTCGGTCGCATGTGAGAGGATCACTTTCCTTTGTTGGAGTTTTCATACAACAACATATATCACTCCACCATTGGGAATGTAACACCCGAGACTTTTATAAGAAATATTTCTTTATGTTATATAAATCATCAAAGGAATATTTCACTACACACAACACTAGCTTGGCATGCTTTACACGCAAAGGCGGCCTTCCTCGATAGCTTGCGTCGTACGCAATACCGAGTTTCACTAAACAACGATATGTTATTAAAATATTATTAAAACTAGCCGTTATGAATAGTAATAACCAAATTTTGAAATTTTATAAATTTTATTTTTCAAAATGGACATCATTTTTGGATTCAGAATATCGAAATTATCCTAAGGTTAAATTTTGGTATTTTTCTGAAAACATTATTTTTTGATGAATAGTGAAAACACTAGGTTATTATTTAGTAACCGAATTTTTATTTAAATAATTATTTATTTTATTTATAATTATTTTATGTCAAAATTGATACATAATACCTATATAAGTTCAATGTAATTCATTAGAGTAATTTTATATTAATTTTAGATATATAAAAAATTTATTGAACTTTTCACCATCTTTTACCCACCTCCTAGGAGAATTTGAAAATTTACATAAAACATAATTTTACCGCTTCTGTGAGTGAAATTTAAAAAATACGAGAGACACGGTTGATGTCAGTACGTAAAATGCGGTTCAATGAGATGAAAATAATTTTTGGTGAATAGTAATTTTTTACTTTTATTTACCACGGTTAAAAGAAATAGGGTAATTAAGAGTAAAAATGATATATTATTACCCTAACACATGTAATAATTCTATTGGATAAGTGTAATTCGACCAAAAACAACCTTTGGAATTAAATATGACCATTTAGGCCCATTTGGATTAGATTAGGACATTTATTATTAATTTATTTAAAGAAGGGTTAATATAGTTAAAATCAATGTTTAATAAGTAAATAATTTTTAATATAGGGTAATAGATAAGATAAATTCGACTATAAATATTAATTAGAAATATAAAACGATTTACTACATAATTATATTTTATTGGTAATGTTTATACATAAAATAATTTAATTTATTTATGACACAATGATGATGTCGTAATTATCTTATTCGTGAAATATTGACATAATTGATGTTATAAATACCCAAATAAATGTAATTTGAGACTTTTTATGAATTAAAATAATTTTCTATGTTAATATGACATGTTAGTATTGATTTAATTCACTTTTTTAGAACTAATCGTTCTGGTATGATTTTCAAAAAAATCAATTACCAAATAGTATCAAAATTGACATAAAATAGTTTTTAAAACAAATATTATATTATTAATTGTTATTTTATTCATAAAAATCTAAGGTTATTCCAAATGACTTAGATAAGGTTATATATATATATAATAAACAACTTGGGGTTCGTTTGTCTTGTTATAGTATGTTTATTAACATTATAGTGTAAGAACACAAAAAGACACGGTAAAAGTAAAATTATTTAACTTAATGTTAAATATAAATGATATGGTTAGAATAGAAACCTAAACTTGTATAAATTATATTGGAAGAGATTATTTCGACCCATACCTACCTTAGCTTCGAAATAAATCAATTTGGAGCTATTTAAAACCGAATATGACTTTATAATAAATTAATATTTTTAGTTTTTCCAAAGGTGCCCCTCTCCTCCCTTATAAAAGGGCACCTCCTCCCTCTCTTCCTCACACCACATTGAGCCTTCAGGCTCGGACAACCCCTGAAAAATTAACTTCTACACTTCCCTAGAAACATCCTAGAGGTCCTGGTATTCTTCAAAGAACAAATTTAGTGCCCTAAAAGGAGGTCTCAAAGAAGCGCTTCAAAGAAGAGGTAATGTCTGTTACCGATTCTTTCAAATTTATTTCTTCTTCCACTTCGTCTTCTTTAGTTGTTTCATTATGAAGTAATAACATACGTATCACTCATATACTGATATGTTATTATAAGTATGAAACAACCCCATTTAACCATATATCCTTCCTACGGAAAATGAAATCACCGTGCGTGCGTACGTATAGAATACCGTCTCCACGCCGTGGTGTAATCTATTTTCCACCACCACCATACATATATGGGTATAATGGTGTAAATAATAACTATAAATTATTATTGTAAAGTGATATTGATTATTAAATAGTATACATACACTCCATTACAATTTCACGGTCATGGGAACGATATCATCGCTCGTGCGTACGTACGGAATACCATCTCCACGATGTGATGCGAATCGTTCTACATGATCATCATTTCATAATGATTATATAAATGAATTGAATGAATGAAAATTATATATATTACACTAATACCATTTTGTAAATGAGGTATCTATTACCCAAAAAGAAGAATAAGAATTTCTTCGACAAAACACCCATAAGAACAAAAAGCAATAAACACCCGAATAACAAGTAACAATGAAATATTACTAATAAGAAGCAAAGAATAGGACCATATATGATATAATAACAATGAGTATGATTTTGGAATAAGTAAATGACATTATTTAAATCATTATACAGGAGGTTCAGACACTTACAAAGCAAATTGGTCCTAAGGTAAGGGAAAATCTCGTATTCTCAATTCATATCTGAGATTGTTTATACATCAGAATTTACTGGGGAATATTTATCATCCACATCCATGTTTCCTCAATATGTAATATTTATATCCTTCTACAATATTTTATATCCAATTTTACCCTTCAGTGCATTTTTAGTAAAAGATATTAAAGGAATCTTTTTTCGTTTTTCATACGAGGTACTTTTTGTATTTTCCGACAAATGTACGAGAAGAATGTTTTTTTAACTTATACGGCATGAATGGATTTTAAAACATTATTTCCAAGAAGCTTCCTTTACATGTTTTCAAGTTTATTTTTAATCAACTTCTTTTAGTTTAAAATTGTATGACATGTTTAGAATGGAAAATGTTTTTGAAGTAGAAAGGATATTTTCTTGAATAATGGAGTTCAAGTGTTTTATCAAAATTATTTTCCTTCTAAGAGAATATATGGTTATGTTTCTATCCCTATTATTACATTGATATTATTATTTTGTGATGGAATTATTTGGATGAATTCCTTTATCTTACATGAATTGTTTTATGATGTCACGATGTTTAAGATTCCCATTTTTATTACATGGGTTATGCTATGATGTATGGTTTATGATTTTGTGACACACATACGAATGGTATAATTATGAGTTGGGTGGGACCTATATCTCCAACCAATGCATTGGGTAAAGGTTTTATATCTAATGAGATAGATATGGCTGGAACGGCAGGTTAAACCGGTTCAGGGAAACATGACTAAAACATGGAATGAACTCGGTTCAGAAATAGACATTGTCCACTAATATAGTCTTGGCTATGACTCTTGACTAATAATAAATTATTCTATATGATTATGTGTGTATTCAACAAAGATTAATTTTTATGTTATGATTATTGTGATTACATTTCACTACCATGATTTATCCCATGTTATGAAATTATGATCTCTTTTGTAGGGTACAATTTCCAAAATGTTATGTTCTTATGAATATGATGTGATTGATATTTCTTTATTGTACCCTTACTGAGCATTTGAGCTCACCCTTTTCTATGTTTTCTTTCGCCAGGTCAGGAAGAAGGTAATCAAGTAAGATAATCCAAAAGGTACTATAGATATGACGAAATAAATGGGAGATAGTGTAGACACTTTATGAACCAGTTGTTTATGTTTCCCAGTTTCTAAATACATTATACCTATATGGTCCTTTCAAGGTTTTGTTTTATGTTATAATAAGTGTGATTCAATTTTGATGTATTAACCATGTATGTAATGTATGGGTCATTATAGTTGGTATCAGAGGAGACGTATAGTCAACCTTTGGAAACTAGGATGTGAAAACCTTAGTAAGAACCCTAAGGATAAGTCTAAGCATAGAACACAATCTTAGTGTTTTAGAAATTGCCATGAATAACGAAGGATAAGACCTTAAGTGTGAAATTTTATTCATGATTATGTGGTTTTCCTATTATAATTAGTGTTGCTCACACTATTCTTCTTGGTTTTAGTCAATGGCTGGAACCCGAAGGAACCGTGTTAATGCGGAATGCGACGGGAAATGCAATGATTGTACCCCTGAGCAACCAAATGTTATGGGAGATGGAATTCAAAATATTGTATCCTTGCTCACACAACTTTCTCAAGCTATGAATCATGCAGTACTTCCAAACGAGCAAAGTAAGGAACAACATTCTGTTGAATCCTTCATGAGGTAGCGTCCACCTTTATTCAGCAGGTCTACTGGTCCATTAGTTGCTGAACAATGGATTAGTACTACTGAAAAGATATTTTCTGTTATTAAATGTTCTGAACATGATAAAGTCATCTTAAGAGTGTATCGTTTGGTAGTTGATGCTGATCAATGGTGGAATCTTATCAAAAATACGAGGCAAAGAGATGAAATTGAGTCCATGGAATGGGACGAGTTCAAGAACTTATTTTTCAATAAGTACTTCCCTCGTATTCTTGGAAAAAATATGGAGAAGGAGTTTCTTGAACTCATGCAAAAGGATGATAAATATGCTGGTACCTATGGAGAAAATTTTACAAGACTTGCAAGGTATGCTTCTGGTATTATTATCCAACCTGAGAGTAAGATCGATCGATTCATTAGTGGCTTAAAACCAAGTCATCGATGGGTGTTAGCCATAAGAGACCTCAATAGCTATGAGGAAATCGTTCGATGTACTGTCAAAGTTGAGATAGAGATTGGAGTATCCCATCAGTCATATGGGATTGATAAGAAGAATAAAATGGAATTCAAAGGAAAATCAAAAGAGCACACTGAAAAGAAGATGAGTTTTCCCTTATGCTCAAAGTGTGGAAAGAAACGTGGAGGGAGTTGTCTTATAAAGACAAGTAAATATTTCAAATGTGGAAAGGAAGGTCATCGGGCATTTTAATGCCACAATGATGGGAAGAAGATTTTTAGTGATGGGAACGAAGAAAAGGCTACACAGAGTGCCCCTCCTACACTTCAATGTTACATGTGCAAGGAAATGGGTCATTATGCCAAACAATTCCCTAATCCAAGGGTTGTTGATGATGATCGACGTCAACAAACTCTTAAGGCTAAAGACAAAGGAAAGTCACATGAAATTTCTATCAGTGATGTGGAGTACAATAACGAAGTGGTGAAAGGTACACTTACCATCCACTCTAAAATAGAAAATGTTTTATTTGATTCTGGATCCACCCACTCTTTTATTTTTGAAGAATTTTCTAAGGGTATTACAATATTACCTCAACAATTAGATGTTGAGTTGGTTGTGACAACTCCTAATGGCACACCAATCACATAAAAAGTTTACAAATCATCTCCGATTGAAGTTTGTGGGAAAGTGCTTCCTGCAAATCTTGCAATCCTTACTATAGTGGAATTTGATTTGATTCATGGCATGGATTGGATTTCTCTATATGGAGATCATATCAATTTCCATAGAAGGGATGTCACATTTCATATTCCAGATCAATCTATTATCGTCTATCGATGTAGGGATGAACATAACCTTCCAGTGGAAATTTCTTTCATCTTATGGGTCTTGATTCCACTAAATGGAGGTTATTTATCTCAAATGGTTGCTGAGAAACTCACGATTAAGAATATCCCCATTTACGGGAGTTTGACGATGTCTTTCCAGAGGAATTTCAAGGTCTTCCACCAAATCGTGAAGTTGTGTTTTCAATAGAACTCGTACTGGGTGCTTTGCCTATCTCAAAGACACCTTATATAATGGCCCCAATTGAGTTGTAGGAATTGAAGAATCAACTCCAAGAGAATCTTGATAAGGGATTCATATTCCCTAGTGCGTCACCTTGGGGAGCACCTGTTCTGTTTGTTAAGAAGAAAGATGGATCAATGAGACTCTGCATTGATTATCGAGAACTTAACAAGATCACTATCAAGAACAAATATCCTCCCCTGCGCATTGATGACTTATTTGACCAACTACGCGGAGCTCAATACTTTTCCAAGATTGATCTTCATTCAGGGTATTATCAATTAAGGGTCAAAATAAAGGATATACCAAAGACAACCTTCTGTACAAGGAATGGACACTATGAATTTATAGTGATGCCATTTGGTCTTACTAATTCCCATGCTATCTTCATGGATCTAAATAATAAAGTCTTTAGAGACTATCTTGATCAGTTTTTGGTAGTCTTTATAGATGATATTCTTGTCTATTCAAAGAGAATGGAAGAACATGAAGATCACTTGATAATTATATTGAAGGCCCTGAGAAAGGAGATGCTTTTTTTCCAAATTTAACAAGTGTGAATTTTGGCTTCAAAAAGATTCATTTTGGTTCACATAATCTCTAAAGAGGGGATAACTATGGATCCATAAAAAAAGAGGTTATCAAAAGATGGTCGAGACCAACAATAGTAACTGAGATCCGAATTTTTCTTGGTTTTTCAGGATATTATTGACGTTTTGTGAAAGATTTCTCATGATTATATAATCCACTCACCAAGTTGACTCGGAAAGGAGTTAAGTTTGTTTGGATGGAGGAATGTGAATAGAATTTCAAGGAGTTGAAAAGAAGGTTATCCAGTGCACCTATGCTCACACAGTCCTGTAGTGGAGAAAGGTTTGTGATCTACAGTAATGCATCCAAGAAGGGATTGGGGTGTGTTCCTATGCAAAATGATATGGTGATAGCTTATGCCTCACAATAGTTGAAAATAAATGAGCAAAATTACCCAACTCATGAATTGGAGTTAGCTGCGGTAATCTTTGCATTAATGATTTGGAGGCATTATCTTTATGGAGAAAGGTGTGACATTTATATTGATCATAAAAGATTAAAGTATATTTTCACACAAAAGGACCTGAATATGCGCCAAAGAAGTTGGTTGGAGCTGATTAAGTATTACGACTTCTCAATTCATTTCCACCCTGGGAAAGAAAACAAGGTGGAAGATGCATTAAGATGACAAGACCATGCCAGTTTATCCATGATGAGGATCAGAAAATATCCAATATTTATGGATTTAAAAAGGATGGATCTTGGAATTATAATGAAAGGGTAAAAATAGTATCTTTCTCAAATGAATGTTCAACCATCTATACATGTTAAGATTAAAGAGGCATAGAAAGAAGACGTAGAGTTACAAAAGAAGGTGATAAATGTTCCTGAATTCAACCTTGATTGTGATGGGATAATAAAGTTTAGGAATCGGGTTTGTGTTCCTCCCATCCCCAAATTAAAGAAGGAGCTGCTGGATAAGGCTCATAGTTTTTCATTATCTATTCATCCTGGATGCACGAAGATGTATAGGGACCTGAAAGAGTAATTCTGGTGGGATGGCATGAAAAGAGATGTTGCTGAATATGTCTCTCGATGCTGGGTTTGTCAGCAAGTTAAAGCTAAGAGACAGAAGTCTATGGGGATGTTACAACCATTACCCATATCCGAAAGCAAATGGAAAAAAATCACTATGGACTTTGTCAAAGGACTTCCTAAAACATCCAAAGGAAATAATGCTATCTGGTTCATAGTTGATCGTCTTACAAAGCATGCACACTTCATTGCTATTAGAGAGGATTTCCCTCTACATCTGCTTGCCAGGATATATGTAAAGGAAGTTGTAAGATTGCATTGAGTACCACTTTCTATTATATCTGATTGGGATCCGAGGTTTACCTCAAAGTTCTAGCAAAGTCTTCAGCATACTCTGGATACAGAGTTGAGTTTCAGCACTGCTTGTCATCCTCATACAGATTATCATTCTGAGAGGAAAATTCAAACTCTAGAAGATATGTTCAGAGCTTTCTCTATGGATTTCAAAGGTGGTTGGGATCAACAACTACATTTCGTGGAATTTTCTTATAATAATAGCATTCACTCAAGTATTCAGATGGCTCCTTATGAAGCTCCCTATGGAAAGAATTGCAAGACACCAACTTGCTGGGATGAAGTTGGGGAAAGAATGCTATTAGGAGCTGATCTTGTTGATGAGATGGCAGAAAAGGTCAGATCTATTCAACAACACATAAGAGTAGCTCAGAGTCGACAAAAAAGTTATGCCAACAACTAAATAAAAGACTTAGAGTTTGATGTGGGTGATAAAGTGTTCTTATGAATATCTCCCTGGAAGAGGGTAATGAGATTTGGAAAGAATGGAAAGTTGAGGCCTATATATGTCGGTCCATTCGAAATACTGGATCGTGTTGGGAAGGTAGCTTACCGATTGCCGCTTCCACTAAATCTCTCTCAAGTTCACGATGTGTTTCATGTATCTCTCCTGAGAGAGTACATACATGATCCTTCACATGTACTCAGCTCAGAAGTTGTACTGCTGGAATAATATCTTTCTTATGAAGAACAACCGATAGAGATTCTGGATCGTAGCGAAAAATTCCTATGGAACTAGACCTCTCGCTTGCTGAAAGTTTTATGGAGGAACCACCAATTAGAAGAAGCAACATGGGATCTTGTTGATATGATGAGGGAGAGGTATCCTCATCTGTTTGATACAAGTAACGAATTTCGAAGGCGAAATTCATTTTAAGGGGGGTAGAATGTAACACCCGAGACCTTTATAAGAAATATTTTGTTTTTATTTTATATAAATCATCAAAGGAATATTTCACTACACACAACACTATCTTGGCTTTCTTTACACGCAAACGCGACCTTCCTCGATAGTTTGCATCGTACGCAATACCGAGTTTCACTAAACAACGATATGCTATTAAAATATTATTAAAAATAGCCGTTATGAATAGTAATAACCACTTTTTGAAATCATATAATTTTTTTTTCAAAATGGACTTCATTTTTGGATTCGGAATTTCGAAATTATCCCAGGGTGAAATTTTGCTGTTTTTCTGAAAACATTCAGTTTGATAAATAGTGAAAACAATGGGTTACTATTTAAAAACCGAATTTTTATTTAAATAATAATTTATTTTATTTAAATTTTTTTTAGGTAAAAATTGATACATAATACCTATATATGTTCAATGTAATTTGTTGAAGTAATTTTATAATAATTTTAGATATATAAAAATTGTATTGAACATTTCACCGTCTTTTACCCACCTCCTAGGAGAATTTGCAAATTTACATAAAACTTAATTTTTCCGCTTCTGTGAGTTGAATTTCAAAAATATGAGAGACACGGCTGGTGTCAGTAAGTAAAATGTGGTCCAATAAGATGAAAATAATTTTTGGTGAATAGTAACTTTTTTACTTTTATTTACCACAGATAAAAGTAAATTGGGTAATTAAGAGTAAAAATGATATTATTTTTAACCTAACACATGTCCTGATTCTATTGGATAAAAGTAATTCGACCAAAAACAACCTTAGGAATGAAATATGACCATTTAGGCACACTTGGATTATATTAGGACGGTTATTATTAATTTATTTAAAGAAGGGTTAAAATAGTTAAAATCAATGTTTAATAAGTAAATCATTTTTAATAAGGGTTATACATAAGTTAAATTAGACTATAAATATTCATTAGAAAGCTAAATCTATTTCCTACATAATTATATTTTATTTGTAATTTTTAGACATTAAATAATTTAATTTATTTATGACATAATGATGATGCGGTAATTATCTTATTAATGAAATATTGACATAATTGATGTTATAAATAACCAAACAAATGTAACATGAGACTTTTTGTGAATTAAAATAACTTTATATGTTAATATGACATTTTAGTATTGATTTAATTTACTTTATTCATACTAATATTTCTGTTATGATTTTCACAAAAATCAATTACCAAATAGTATTAAAATTGACATAAAACAGTTTTTAAAAAATATATTATATTATTAATTGTTATTTTATTCCTAAAAATATGAGGATTGACCAAATTACTTAGATAAGTATATATATATTAATAATAAACAACCTGGGGTTCTTTTGTCTTTTTATAGTAAGTTTATTAACATTATAGTGTAAGAACACAAAAGGAAACGATAAAAGTAAAATTATTTAACTTAAAGTTAAATCAAAATGATAATGTTAAAATAGGAACATAAACTTGTCTAAATTCTATTAGATGAGATTATTTCGACCCATACCCACCCTATCTTTGAAATCAATCAATTTAGAGCTATTTAAAACCGAATATGACTTTATAATAAAATAATATTTTTAGATTTTCCAAAGGTGCCCCTCTCCTCCCTTGTAAAAGGGCACCTCCGCCCTCTCTTCCTCACACCACTTTGAGCCTTCAAGCTCTGCCAAACCCTGCCAAATTATATTCTCCACTTCCCTAGAAACATCATAGAGGTCCTTGTCTTCTTCAAAGACCAATTTTAGTGCCCTAAAAGGTGGTCTCAAAGAAGCGCTTCAAAGAAGAGGTAATGTCCTTTACCGAATCTTTCAACATTATTTCTTATTCCACTTCTTCTTCATTAGTTGTTTAATTATGAAGTAATAACATCATTATCAATCGTATACTGATATGTTATTATAAGTATGAAACAACCTATTTCACCATATATCCATCCTACGGAAAACGAAATCACCGCCAGTGCGTACATACGGAATACCGTATCCACGTCGTGGTGTAATCTATTTTCCACCACCACCTTACTTGGATGTTTATAATGGTGTAAATAATAACTATAAATTATTATTGTAAAGTCATATTATTTCAGTCCTTAATGTTTTAGTGATATTTATTAGAGTTATTAAAGATTCTCTAAAAATATTTAAAGTGGTTTTGAGATCAGTAGAATATTCTTTGGTATTCTATGATGATGTTTGAATATTGCAAATAGTGTATGTATGGTCTTCCTCAAAAAAAATTGAACAAGTAATAAAAGATACCAAGATAAATAATAATATTACGATAATGTGTATGATATTATGAAATCTGAGTTGAAGAATAATTTTTTCCAAAGGAATGGAAGACATAATCTATTTATTTTAAATATAATATTGGAAAATTGTTACAAATCAGAAAGATACAAAAGAAAACAAGGGATGATAAGATTAAGCTATTAATTATAAAATTACTAGAACAACTATAATATAATAGTGATTCTAGAGACTATGTAAGATATTTTTTGAATTTCATAAAAGCAATTTCCAACTAAAATACCACATGGTGGTACCTAAGATATTTTACTAATACATATAATATTAAGTGAACAAAAAATTGGTTATCTCTAGGAGTTTTCACTTTGATAAATAATATATTCTGGATCACTAACACACACACACACACATATATATATATAGGGAAATACCCCTATCCTATATAATATTTTTAGATAATAAGTAATATTTCAGTGATGGAACATAAAATTCTATCAAAGTAAAATAATTAAAGGTATAACGAATCATAATGATACATAAGACCATTATAATTTCGGTAATCTGAGAATTTTTTATATGTATTGATCACACTATGATACATAAGGTTCCTTAATGAAATAGTGAATGATTTATTAGACATTATAATTGGAATGTTAGAAATGTATCATAGTTTCTATGGTATAAAATATATTGTGTTTTATACACAATATATCCCACTTCATAGGTAATATTTATTATTTTGAGAAAATGTGAGTGATCTAGAGATTAAGATATTGTGATGTTTTTATGGAAAAATATTTCTTTACCATGATTCATTGATTATTCATGGTTTTATAATAGAAAAATATTTATAATAATTTAGGATATCGGGTTTCCTATGATGAGGGTTTCCACAACATAATGATTTTTTCATCTATTCATGCATATATTCGTTAATGAGTAAACATATTTTGTAGTAGTAAAAAATATAAAATAAAATATTTGAGGAGATTATATTAGGGATATGTATTTATAAATTTTTTTTAATATAAATATATTTTAATCATGTTCATGGTTATCCAAGATAGTTAAATTATTAGAATAAATTTGTTCAATAGTATAAATAATAATATGGATAAGTGTGAAATTCCCATCAATGAATGTTTGAGGAGATCAGTATTCCAAAATAATGGGATTTATATATTTAAAAATGGAAATAGTAATCATTTGATTTATATTATATAATATAGCTGAATAAAATACATATTAATTTGGATTATATGATGTAACCACCAATTCTTTCTTGATGAATATATTATGAATCAATGAGAGTGGATTTTGGTAGATGTATCGAAACACCAGTGAACAAATTTTTTATTGAGGAAGAACAAAAATAAAATGAATAATAGTATGAATAAAGATAAAAATGATGTTGTAAAAATATATATCTTATTATCTTGGTGGGTAAATTATAATGACAACCATTAGTGGAGTTATACCATTTGATATCCATATATCATGGAATTCGAAGAGGGAGGAAGAGGGTGAGTTACACAAGGATTAAATTATAAGGACCCATGCCTTAAACATTACATAATCCTTAATTAAATGAATAATTTACATTGAGGATCTTTTTAGGTTTATAGTTTTAGAGAATTAGGTCATAACTACTACATTTAAAAAAAATTAACAAAGTAGATGCTTCTACTCAGTTTCCATTTTTTCATAAAATAAAAACTCTTGAAAAAAAGAGCCATGTCTAGTTCCATGTTTTAGACAGCATGAATTTCCCTTGATCCCATCCTTGACCTATTCACGTTAAGTCATGTGGAAAACATTTCAAAACATGGGATTAGCATAAAATGCTCAAAAAGGGTTATAAAAAAATGTAATAAAACATTAGTTCATTAGTACATACATAACATAAGCTCTTTAACATACCCAATGAATAACACAAAGAAATCATAAATCATAAAGTTAACTTGTTGAATCCGTATCATACATACATTGTTGCTATGACAGATACATAGGGAGTTATGTTGGAATACTCATCACAGTATATTCCCAAAATATCATAGGAGAAACATTCACGTTTTCCTCCATGACGTAACCCAATGCATTAGAGATCTATCCCAGGATCACCCACCTTAGTTTTATCACGGAACCACTAGTATAAGTAAACAATTCCCAACAACCATAACATAATCATAACACATAAAACATTGATAAATTAAATATAACATTTCGACACTGCAATCACAATATATAATTTCATGATACAGACTTAATCAATTCTTAATCAAACTATTTTCAAAACCATCTAATAAAGTGATTTTTGGATCAAAGTGTCCTATATCACTTTAAATATTTTAATGTAATTTACATAATAAAACATTTCTATCCATATTAATAAATCCTTAAAACCACTTTTAAAACATGGAAATTAATGAGAACGATTTAGAAGAATAAATATTTAATACAATATTCTAGTTAAGGAGTTCATAACAAAATTAGAGAATCTTGAATACAATTAATTTAGGAATAACATATAATCATGATTTTAATATAATAAGAATAAAAGTTTTCATGATATAATATGCTTAAGAATAGTATATGCACTTATCAAAGTGAATTACTGCATAACAATAATGAAGTCTCAACGGAATGCAAATTGAGACGAAATCCCTTATAAAGACGGTATCCTTTGATTAAGTGTAAATCAATTAAAAAATTATGTGTGAAAAATAAAAATACACCAAAAATAAGTGCATATTAAGTGTAAAAAAATTAGAGTACATTCAAACATATTTATAGGACGACATATTCAAGATGTACAAGTTTAACCCAAAGAATCGAAAATGGTTTAAGAGGTCCCCTTGTGAAAATTCAACAGCCCAGCGACGTCACTTTAAAATTTAGAAACTAAGTTGATGAGAGAGAAAATATTATCTCATAAATTGGACATAAAATTTACATCAATAAGGATTTAGAATAACATATGCCAAAATAATAATATTTAAATTAAAAGACATAAAAAAGATGTTAAAAAAAGGAGTGTGAAAGGTTCCCTTACTGATTTGGTAACTTAAGAAACATACACACCATGAAAGAAGGATCATACAATGAAGATGTAAATACCCATAAATGAATATATATTACACAAATAATATAATCCTAGGCAGTACATATTCCACACAAAAAAAAATAGGGAAATATAGCATGAATCTCATGGGAATAAAAGTGAGATGAAAACCCCTTACCACGTTGTAATCAATAAAGTCGTATGAAAAAAAAGTTAATAACCACCGAATTATTAACAAAATATCCTGAATATAAATATAATCATGATAATATATATCAAATTACAGTACAAAATACACCACATGCAATAAATAAGTGGTGAACAAAGGAAATCTCACGAAATTAAGAGTAAGATAACAAATCCCTTACCTCGTTGTAATCAATCGAGTCGTATGACGAAAAGATAATAACTACCAAATGAATTACAGAATACCATGAATATAAAGGGAATCATGATAATATATATATCAAATTTCAGTACATAATAGACAACATTCAAGGAATAAGTTGCGAACAATTGAAATCTCTCAGATATGAAAGTGAGAAAGGAATCCCTTACCTCGTGTCCGACTTGACTTGTTTGTTCCTTTTTTTCATGAACAAAAAACATAAGTTAATTTATACATTATTAAGAACATATTTAATGTTTATTATTCCTTTTATATCAATTATTACCAACTTATAAACATTATGTAATCATTTAATTTAATAATGGTTGTTTTGTCTATATTTGGTAGTTGAGATAATAATGAACACTTTATTGTAACAAGTTGTGCATGTGGTCAAGAGTACATTATATCCAAAATTATATTCATGATTTCGATATAATATATATCATATACATCCATTATATAAATGTATTTATAATATTAAATAATATTACTAGGTAAGAAATTAAATGCTCCATTCATGGAGACGGAAAGCCGTACGTACGTATGAATGCTACTTTCATTTAATTTTCATATTTAATATAATAGAAAAATTGTATACATAGGTATATTATAACTCCATTATAATATAATATATAATTTAATTAACTCTATCCTTTATACATCCCACGTATGGCATGAACGAGTCATATAACATTAAGGGGGTGGTAGTCCGCACTTCCACAAATTAAATTTTTGCATTTACCCATATTGGAAACCATAAAGGTATTCTACAAATTAAAAATACATAAGCATAAAGAAAAAATGATCATGATATATTTCATATATAAATACAGTGTCATCAGAATGGCTACCATAATAGGTAGTAGGAGATAATTGAACAATCATCGATTTGTGAGGCGTCAAATTGTCATCCACAGAAATATTATATTCTTTACCAATTAGATGGAGGTGTGTGTAAGTGTAGTTTGAATCATTATCATAACAATATCCTAGTTTATTTAGGATACTAATTTTTTTTATAAAATAATGTAATAAAAAGAGTTTTTGGGGTGGAGAAGTAAGATAAATGAAATGAATTTAACAGAAACTGTTACCTTTAATTTGGGTATCTCCCTTTGGATTGACAAAAAAAAAATACTTGAAGTGACTTCTATATATGAAAATCCATCTAGGTGGAAGGGAGGTATGCAGGGAGATTAATTGGGTAGATTTTGGATGATCTAAAAGGCTTGAGAGGTGTGAGGAATTGGTAATAAGTGAGGGCTTTTTATAAGGGGGGAGGGGCTATTTTGGAATGTTTGAAAAAATAATTTTATTATAAACTTATAATCAATTTCAATAGGTCAAAAGACATTAAATTAAATGATAATATGACTCATTGTCGAAAAAAATCATACAATTTGAATTGGATAGTTTTTTAATAATATTTTAGTAAATATAATCATATTTATTTAAATCAGTTATTAATTAGGTAAACACTGCATCATTATTGTGTCATAAATAATTTTATTTTTTTTTATGTCTAAAAATTATAAAAAAACAATTATTTAGGAAATATTTCTATCATTGCAATGAATATTTATAGTCGAAAATATAACCTATATATCCTCATGTAAAAATTAATGTTT
Source organism: Viscum album (assembly GCA_963277665.1). NCBI lineage: Eukaryota > Viridiplantae > Streptophyta > Magnoliopsida > Santalales > Viscaceae > Viscum > Viscum album. The sequence continues at coordinate 974,396,815 of OY728165.1, forward strand.
TAAAAGATATTAGTTTGTGTCATATTTGCCTTTGCATTATATTAATTAATCTAAAGTTCCATTATCACTCCCATCTGGCTCCATAGGGTCCCAAAATAGACCCATGGATTCCCATGGTCGGCCGTGAGTCATCCAATAAGGTTTGGACAAGTGTTATGGTAATTTTGAATTATTATAATATACATTTACCTTGAATTACCCTATTTACCTTTAACCTTGGTAAATAAAAGTCCAAAGGTATTATTCAACAAAAAATTATTTTCATCTTATTGAAAAAAATTTTACATAATAATAACAACCATGTATATTAGAGTTTCAAAATTAAATTCACAGAAGTGGAAAAATTTCATTTAAATGAAAAAGTCAGATTTTTTAACTAGTATTTAGTGGTTTCATTATTCATCAAAAATTGAAGTTTTTCAGAAAAAAACAAATAATTCAGCCTAAGATATATTTGATATTACAAATTCAAGAAAATATGTCTATTTTACAAAATTCAATACATAAATGTTTCATTAATTAATTTAAAACTAATTTTCGTTGTCAAAACAAATAGTGTGTTTTTAAGAAATAATATATGTCAAAAGATTGATACTTGTTTTTGTCCAATTTCAATGTGAAGTTAATTCCAATTACAAACATTGGATTATATGGTACAAATATATTCTATTTACAGTTTAAACCCCACTAAAAAGATAACATAACCATATAAATAAATTAGATTAAAAGGCAATTTTGAATTAAAATAAAGTATTTTCCACTATTTATCAAAAAAATATTAGAAAAATACCAAAATTTTACAAAAAGTTATTTTTGATCTCCTGATTATAAAAAAAATTTTATTTTTTAAAATTGAACTTATAAAAGTGACCAAAACTATATTTAAAGGTGTTTCACCATTAAAAGGCGGTAAATAATCCTTTTAGAGTAAATTATGCTGAAAATTAGATTCATTCGCATTTTAAGACTCTATCTTCTATTGGATAAAAGTAAAAACATTTAAAAAAACATGTAACATCATTTTGTACTTCGTACTATTAATTTCTACCATTAAAATGGATAGGAATTAACTACCTTTTAAAAGAATAATATTATATTATTAGTGTGCAACAAAATAAGTCAAAGAAACCAATTGTTATATATCGGGTACACCATCAAACATAGAGTCCCCTTTAAAGAAGATTTAATAGATAGTTCAAAAATATAAATAAATATGAAAAATTTCATGTTCTTTATTTACCTGGGATGTTACATCCTTCCCCGCTTTTGGGAATGGTGTCCTTGCAATTTAAAAACTGGGTTTTGAAAGTTCATTGAAAGCCCCACATTGAAAAAAGAGTAAATAAAACTATCAATTTAAAATAATGTAAAAGAAGTACAATGGTTTCCCAAGACAATATATACTAGTATTCCATGAAAACATGGATAAGGAGGAGAAAACAAACCATTACATTCTGATGGAGTGTGACAGAAAACATGATTAGGAGAAAGTTAACCACTAGAAAATCACAGATTTGTGATGGGTTAAACAGTCTTTCATTCCTCAGTAGGGAAAGTTAACAGACAACATTTTATATTTTTGATACTTTTCATTGAGGAAATTATTTATGAGATTGAATTAAAACATAAGGAAACATACATACATTTCATGTAGACTTTCATCATTTACTAGATTTCTAACACAAACTCATATTTTCTCCAAATGATAAGTATTTAGGATGGCTTGTTAACATTAAAAGTTCTATAATCAACTTCAAGAGAATCATATAATCCACAAAAGATGAAGTATATATTTCCCATATCTTTAGACCTTAACCAAAACCAAAATGGTTAGTGTGAGATCAAATAATACACAAAAGGACAGTCTTTTACAAGAAGAAAAAAATTCTCTTAATCTCCAAAATTTGTCAAAAAAACCCAAATTTCAAAAAAGACCATTCAATGAATATGTGTCCATAAATATATTCAAAGTAATTCAAACTAAGATTGAAAACCAATTCTCAGAAGGATTTAATCACATATTCTTCCAAGATAAATCTTAACATTTATCTCCAAATAACATCAGTTACTCTTAAAGTCTCATATTGAAAAGTAATTAACCTAATCACATATTCTCAATGATAGGTTAATTATTTCCATAGATAAACCAAAATCAATACATTATTGATTAATTTGATCATATAACTAAAAATAATTAGTCATACTAACCAGGGAATTCATGTAGTACAGTGGTAGGCGATGAATTCTAGTCGCACATTGGTTGTGGTTTCGATTCCTGCATCTTTTTTCGATGCGATGGGTTGTCATGCAGTCTTCTTGTTGTCCTTTTTCAATTACTATATAATTTTATAACATTACAAATAAGATATAAATGAAACAAAAATAACCATAACATATTTAATCCATAAAGGTTATCTAATAACCTTCATTTTGTTTCCCAATAATGTATTAACCTGTAATTTCCTCAAATTCAAGGATCATATAAACCCAAATGGTTCTTTATAGCTATATCCACAAAATAAAAGGTAATAATTCCTTGAATAAAATTTTCATATATCAATCTTTAGGGTTACACATACTATAATAAGTCTTCCAATGTAATCCCATCATCAAAAGAGACTTAATAATTTTAAGCATTTCACCATCCTAAAATCTACCATAACTCTTGAATCCCTTATATGTTGACTTCTTACTCATTTAACTTTCTTCATGGTCTTTTAACCATTCCTTTCTATCTTATTCGTAAATAATTCTTTACTATAAACAATATCATGAATCATATCCTAAGAGTCAATAATATCAAAACAAATGTTGAGAAAAAATCCACAACTTTCATTGGTCATTGTTAGTTTCTTCATCCTCAATCAGAATGAAATTCGGTATTTGTAAAAAATTATTTGTACGATTCTAGTAATCCCATTCCTGAAACCACTTTGTAGGACATTTGTTTGTATAATGACCATGCACACCACATTTAGAACCTTCAATTGATCCCTCAAAAAGAACTGATTCTGCTTTCCAAAAGTCAACTGGATGGTTTCTTTTTCCATGGCTGGATCATGATTTATGATCTTCATTTCCACATCTATATCATCTTCCCATCCCTTTGAAACACTTTCCTCACTTTTTCTTTCCACACCCATGACACATAGGTTTTTTAACATACTTACCTTTATGATTATTATGTGAACTTTCTTAGGGATTTTTTCTCATATATTTGATGCCTTATAAAAATCACCAAGGGTGAAGTGGTCAATCATGACTCCAGATATTTGGTTGATAATAAAAAAATATTTCTCATTGTAGCTCCTATTTTATTCAATTGCACATTTAGAAAACCATCATAGTTCATCACATCAACTGTTACTTTGGTGCCTTCTAGATCCATCAATTTGGTAAAACAAAAAAGGTAAGAGTGAGTATGTCAGAAAAATTATCATATAATATCTTATAAGGAGGGTAAATAATATGATATAATTATTCATGTCATATTAAACTCATTTACATTATCTAAAAAACCATTACTCTATCTAAAATTTTAACCATTATGGTAATGTCACTTATGTTAATAGAATACCCTAACCTCGATAGTTATCTAACCAATATTTTATACCAACTGTACGGACCAAGACCTTAAACATTACATATTATTGAATTAAAGGAATAATTGATATTGGGGATATTTTCAGGTTTAGAGTTTTATAGAATTATGTAATAACTATTGCATCTCAAAAAAATATAAGTTAGACAATTCTACTCAGTTTCCATTTTTTGATAAAGTATATTCTCTTGAAAAAAAGAGACACGTCCAATTCTATGTTTTAGATAGAATGAATTTACCTTGATCCCATCCTTGACCCTATTCACATTAAGTCATGTGAAAAATATTTCAAAACAAGGGATGATCATAAAAAGATCAGTAAAAAGTATAAAGAAATGTAATAATACATTAGTTCATTAATAAATACATAACAAAATCTCTTTAACATACCCCATGAATAACACAAAGAAATAATAAATCATAAAGGCAACTTGTGGCAACGATATCATACTTAAATTGTTGCTATCACAAATATATAGGGAGATACGTTAGAATACCCATCATGATATATTCCCTAAATCTCGTAGGAAAAACATTCATGTTTACCTCTATCACGTTACCCAATGCACTTGAGAGCTATCTCGGGCTCACCCGCGCTTGGTTTATCACCGAACCACCCATATACATAAATAATTCCCAACAACCATAACATATTCATAATACATAAAACAATCATAAATGAAATATAAAATTTCCAGATTGCAATCACAATATATCACTTCAAGATATTGACTTAATCAATGCATTATCAAACCATTTTCAAAACCATTTAATAAAGAGATTTTGGAATCAAAGTGTCCCATACCAATTTGAAGCTTTTAAATGAATTTACATAATAAAACATTAATGCCGATAAAAATAAATCTTTATAACCATTTTTAAAACATGCACATTAATGAGAACGATTTAGAATAATAAATATTTAAAACAATATTCTAGTTAAGGAGTTCAAAACCAAATGATTGAATATTTAATACAAATAATTGAGTAATAACATTTAATCCGACCATTATATTATCACAAGAATTAATTTATTCATGATATAATATACCCACAAATAGTATATACACAATATCAAAGTAAATTGATGCATAACAACAATAAAGTCTCAATGTAATGTAAATGTAGATGAAATCCCTTATAAAGAAGGTATCCTTTGATTAAGGATATATCAATTAAATAAATATATGTGACAAATAAGAAACGACCCAATTTAAGTGAATATTATGTGTAAAACAAATAGAGTCCATTAACACATATTCATAGGAATACATATTCTAGAAGTACAAGTTTATCCAAATGAAACAAAATTGGTTTAAGAAGTTCCCTTTCAAAAATTCGACAGCCTAACAACGTCACGTTAAAATTCAGAAACCAATTTAATGATAGAGAAAAGGGTATATTATCACTTGGACATAAAATTTACATCACTAAGGATATAGAATAACATATCTTAACATAATAATATTTAAAATAAAGGACATAAAAAATAATTCCTTTAAAAATAGAGGGTGATAGATTCCCTTACTGATTTGGTAAATTACGAAACATACACCCCATTAAAGAAGGATCATACAATGAAGAAGTAAATCCCCATATATTAAATTATATTAAAAAAATAATACAATCATGGGAAGTACATATCCGACACAAAAAAAGTGGAAAATATAGCATGAATCTCACTGGAATAAATGTGAGATGAAAACCCCTTACTGTGTTGTAATCAATCAAGTCGTAAGACCAAAAGGTAATAACCACCAAATGATTCGCAAATAACCATGAATATAAATAGAATCATGATAATATATATCAAATGGTAGTACAAAAAACACCACATGCAATAAATAAGTGTAGAATAATGGAAATCCCAAGAAATTAAGAGTGAGATAAGTAATCCCTTACCTCGTTGTAATCAATCGAGTCGTATGAAAAAAAGATAATAAATACCAAATTAATTACAGAATACCACGATCATAAATGGATTCATGATAATATATATCAAATTTCAGTACATAATACACCACAATAAAGAAATATGTGGCCAAAAATTGAAATCTATCGGACTTGAAAGGGAGATAAGAATCCCTTACCTCGTGTCCGACTTGACTTTTTTGTTGCTTGTTTTTCCAGAATAATAATCATACGTTAATTTATAGTTGATTAAGAACATTTTTCTAGTTTATTATTCATTTTATACCACTTTTTACCATCTTATAAACATTATGTAATCATTTATGTAAATAATGGTTGTTTTCTTGATATTTGGTACATGAGTAAAAAATGAACACTTTATAATTACAAGTTGACCATGTGGTCCAGAGTCCATTATACCCAAAATGATATTCAGGATTAATATATCATATATATCATATATATACAGTATATATATATATATTTATAATATTACATAATATTTCGAGGTAAGAAATGAAATGCACCGTTCATGGAGACGGTAAGTCGTACGTACGCAGGAACACTACATTCATTGAAATTTCGTATTAAATAAAATGAAAAGATAGAGATATATATGCATATAATAATTATAGTATAATATAATATATAATTTAATTAACTCCATCCATTATACGTCCCATGTATGTCATGAACGAGTCACATCAGTTTGTGGGGGCGATAATCAGCACTTCATAAAATGAAATTAGCGTGTTTACCCATAATGGAAACCATACAGGTATTATATAAATGAAAAATACAGAATCATAAAGAAATCATAAAAATAATTTATAAAATATATAAATAAATTTCTATCATAATGTCCACCATAAGAGGTGGTAGGTGATAATTGAAGAATCATCATTTTGTGAGGCGTTATATTGCGATCCACAGAAACTGTATGTTCATTTCCCATTAGATTGAGGTGTGTGTAAGTTTAATTAGATTCCTTATCATAAAAACATCCTAGTATATTTTTCATACAGTTGTTTTTATAATATAAATGAATAAAAAAAGTCTAGTGGGTTGAGAAGTAAGATAAAAGAAATGATTTTAAGAGAAACTGTTACATTTAATTTGTGTATCTCCCTTTGGTTTGAACCAAAAGGACTTATTTAAGTGCCTTATGCCAAAGGTAAGGTCTCAAGGTGGAAGTTAGGGATGTAGGGAGATTAGTTGGGCTGAGGCTGGATGAGCCAAGAGGCATGAGATGTGTGAGAGAATGGTCAGAAGTGAGGTATTTTTATAAGCAGGCGGAGGTGCTCTTTAAGAAAGTTTGAAACAAATATTTTATTATAAACTTATCATCTGTTTCAAAAGGTCCAAAAATCATTAACATCGAATATAACATGAATAATGGTAAAAAAATCACCCAATAAGAATTGGAAAAGTTTTGGAAAATATTTTAATTATTATAATCTTATTTATTTAAATAATTTTTTAATGAGGTAAGCACTGCATCATTATTGTGTCATAAATAATTTTATTTTTTTGAAGGCTAAAAATTATAAAAAAAAACCCGTATGTAGGAAATATTGTTATATTTTTAATGAATATTTATAGTCTAATACATATGTTAGATAACACCATGTAAAAATTAATTTACTAAAAGATATTCGTTTGTGTCATTTTTGACTTTACATTAAATTAAATAATAAAAAGTGACATTATCACTCCCATGTGGCTCCATGGGGTCCCGAAATCTACCCACGAATGCCCATTGTCGGCCATGACTCATCCAATAAGGTTAGGATAAGTTTTTAGATAATTTTATATTAACATAATATAATTTTTACCTTGAATTTCCCTCTTTACCTTTAACCATGGTAAATAAAAGTCGAAAGGTACTATTCACCAAAAAAATTATTTTCATCTTATTGAACCTAATTTTACTTACTAATCACAACAACGTATGTCTTATTTTTAAAATTCAATATATATAAGTTGTAAAATATCATTTAAATGAAAAAGTCATTTTTTTACTACTACTTAGTGGTTTCACTATTCATAAAAAAAATTGTTGTTTTCCAAAACAATACAAACAAAATAAGCCTAAGCTATATTTGATATTATAAATTCAAAAATTATTTCTTTTATACAAAATTACAAAAATACATGTTTCATTAATTAATTTAAAATTAATTCTCTTTGTCAAAACAAATAGCGTGATTTTAAGAAACAATATCTGTCAAAAGATTGACACTTGTTTATGTCCGATTTCAACATGAAGTTAATTACAATTAATGACATTGGGTTAAATGGTAAAAATATATTCTAATTACCCTTTAAACCCAATTAAAAAGATAATCTAACAATATAAATAAATTATATGAAAAGGTAGTTTTGATTTAAAATAGAGTATTTTCCACTATTTATCACAAAAATGAATTTTATCAGAAAAATACCACAATTTTACACAAAGTGAATTTTGATGCCCTGATTATAAATAATTATTTTATATTGTAAAATTTTACATATAAAAGTGACCATAACTAGATTTATAAAGGGTTCTGCATTAAGAGGTGGTAAATCAACCTTTTAAAGTAAATTTTGCTTAAAATTAGATTCATTCACATTTTAAGCCTCTATTTTTTAATGCATAAAAGTAAAAACATTTAAAAACATGTATAACAATTTTTTAGTTAGATCTATTCATTCCTTCCACTACAACATCTAATCGTTAACTACTATTTAAAATAATAACAATATATTATTAGTGAGCAATGTAATATTTCAATGAAAACCATTGTTGCGTATCGAGTACGCCATCAAACATATCATCACCTTTAAAGTAGATTTATTTTTTAGTTCACAAATATTAATAAATATGAAAATTTTCATGATCATTATTTACCTGGGTTGTTACATAAATTTCTGGTACCTATTCTTGATATATGTGATGTGGGTTTTTAATAAGTAGAATATTTAATAAGAATGGTCAGTGATCTTGATCCTAAAAAGTAATGGATCTAGGAATACATGATACATGTTTGACGTGCATGCTACCATTCAAGAATATTGGTGGGGAAAAATAATTATTAATTAGCGAGATGATCGTTAATTGATGAGTAGTAACATTATGGGGTATAATAAAAATATTTTTCATTAAAGGGGTACAAAAAAATATTTTTCATGTACAGACTACACACGAATCAAAGGGGGTATTATAGTTTCCTCTTGTAGTTACATAGACATACATAAAAGAGTCATGGATGTATTCAGAACTACTCTTATTGAAATCATGAGATTAATGGATGATAGGTACCTTTCAATTATATTCACATGACCAATATATCAATAATCTATTTCTTAAACAATAATTGAATATAGTAAGGAGTAGATTCCCACATCATGGTCCAACCATGTAGAAGTTCTATTTGTTTATTACAATTTTGATTTCTTTTCATGTTGAAATTTTCTAGTGCAAATTAATTACCATATACATACATCTTAAATAAACATGAATATAAAATAATATGAGATTAAAACTAAAAGGGAAATAGAATTTTTTAAATGGGGTTCATATTAAATGACAACATATCAGTGAGATTGCACGATCCTGATAGAGAATTTCAAAGTTGTGTTGGATTTTTTATAGTATAACTCTAATTAGATCTATTTTCTTTCAATGTTTTAATTATATATATATTGTTATTATGTTAATAATACATTGAGTTCTCTCTGATGAAGAGTACAACTTCCATCCACATTAGCACAAACATGGAGGTTTCAAATAAAAGCTTAAATATCAAATAGAATATAGTGGTAATGAATTTAGGGGAATATTTAAAAATAAAGAGGCCAAAAAACCTATTAAATGAAATAAAATGGAGAATATCCTATTAAATATGCTCATATTCAAACTATGGAATGATCAATTTCATTAAATGAAGAGTATTTGTATAATGAGACCCTTAATACATTATATTGTGAAATAACATTCTATTTACAAAATATACTTATTAAAGTAGTCACAGAAAATCATATGTTTATAAAAGGGTTTAAGGATGATAAAACATAGTTAGTGTTTGAGGATGTTGTGATGGATAAGTAAATAAATGAGAATATACATGAGATTTAAACTCTCATCAATGAAGTTAAATCCATGGAACAAATACTAAAGATACGTAAAATATTTTTTTAGACGAAGAACTATTTAAATATATCATTTATGTGAATGCTGTGGTATTTAGAGAGTTTGAAGATAGTATACATGCATATGAGGAAGCTCAAAAAATTACATTGATGTAAATAATTATCAATTATATCTTGACAATAAAAGGTAATAGTTCATAAAAATATCTTATAAAAAAAGGTTTAGATACTTGAAGATCACATTGATAATTTTATATATAATGGTACAGTACATTGAGATTTGTTGAGATTAATAAAATTACTCTCAAGTTAATGTGTTATGAATTGGATGTGAAATTTGAAAATTTGGAATCAACACTAGTATAGTCATCCCAAACCATTGAATCATGATTTAGTTACTTGAATAAGATTGTTAAGTGTATTTTATTTTGGAGGAAAAGAAATATTATTTCCAATAATTCCTTGAAAATAACTCTTTGATAGTCCACTATAGGATTAAAAGAAAATGATTCCCTTTCCCCAAAATTATCTATTTTTACTAATGTTAATTATTTGGTTGACATGGGTTATAATTTTAGTTCTCGGTATTAATTGTTTGAAAATAATTATATGAAACTCTTAAAAACATCATAGGTTGATGTGATAAATAGTAGGTGAAGAACTTCCTTAACGAAATCATATAACATGAGATTTTCAGTACAAGAAAATGTTGTTCAAGACCACCAAACTAAAACACAATGAATAAGAACAATGTTTATTGGCAATTTTTGGTGTTGTGTAATATTTAAACATAATGAAATTTAATTTTTGTTTCATTTTTTAATTTATAAAGGTTATATATGTCTGTAAATATGGGTGAGAAGATCCAAAGTGAATATGAATCATACTAGATAGAAGTATAATACATATAATAATGTGAATTTTTCAATCAAGAAAAAAAATTTATGCTTGAATATTTTTTTTCAAAATTGAAATAAAAGTGATTAATTTTTTGAAGATTTCTGGTGTTAATCTAAAAATCATAAATCATGTTCTAATGGTATTAAAATACTACAAAATTAATTTATATAATTTCAAAAAGAGTTGATTCTACCTTAGAGAATAAATAATGGAAGAAATCTATTCAAAATGAACGTAAGAAGACCAAGAAGCATGCAACACCAAGAAGAATAAGAAACATATTTTTATGGGAAAAAGTACACATTGAGGAAATATTAAAATAAACCTAGAGTGATAGTACCAATTGAATAAATATATATCTATATCTATATAAATAATATAATTAATATGGTTTTGAGGAGGGGTATCAGTGGATATTTTTTATTCTCGAATATGTGGGATTCCAATTCAGATTACCACAACATGGAAAGGGTTTCATTGATTTGGAATATGAATATGATTTCATGGGTGGGGTTTGGTAATAAAATCATGCTCCTCCAAGGGGATCTCATGTCACGACATTCAAAACAACCCTATAGACTTGCAGAATTTGATGACATAAAAAATTATATTGATCGACTTGAATCTCATTTTGAATTCGACTGGGATGATGCTACTTTCAGTGTTCTTCACAATAAGAAGAATCATATTATTTAATTGTTTCTGGAATAGGACTGTGTGTCCCATTACAATGAAAGGGTTAACTGGCTCAGGGAAGATGATAAGAATACAAAATGTTTCTATTCATGTATAAATGAAAAATTCATGGAACTTATCCTAATTTGATAATGGATTTCAGATCATTTTCTAATAATCTAGTTATCACTGGTGGTATTCCGGATAATTAATTTCAATCTTTTCTTATTGATAATAATCCTCATATAAAGGGTTGATAGCCTCGAGTTCAGGGATATATTTTCACTTTTATCCCCTGATTGGTGTCTTCCTTTTTAATGACTATTCCATACCATTTTGGATGAGTGAGAAATATTAAATGTGATTTGATCACTGAAATAGAACAGTTACCCTAGGATAGATTGTTTTTCAGCATGATTTTTTGTGGCCTCCTCAGATATTATCAATGAAGATCTTATTGGTGCAATCTATGTTTTCTTCATGATGGGATTATCCTACTTATTTTCGGTGCAAAATTGTTTCTATTTATTCCAAAAGTGAATGACCCATCCTATTCTAATAATTTCCATACAATTAGTATATAAAATGTATCTTATAGAATCTTCACTTGTATTATCAATATGTGGATATCAATATATATCAATTACTGGGTGGATATTGAGAAACATGGTTTTATAAAGGGAAGATCCTACCATGCGGTATCATCGTGGCTCATGAATTGGTTTTAGACCCCAACAATATGGTCCATGGTTAAAATTTGGCACTCAAAATTGACATGGATAGGGAGTATAATAGAGTATAGTGGAGTTATATCCTTAGAGATATGGAATTAATGGTATTTAATAATAGGGCACGTGTTTATTTTTTTGGAGGTTATAGATCCCCATCGTTCTCAGTGTTGTTGATGGGAAAAGGAAGTTGATTCATTAAATCAGTAAATTACCTTAGGAATGGAGACCCCACATTTCTCCTAGAAGTTTCATAGTGATCCATGAACCTATTAGTATACTTACTGAGAGGAATACATCCAATGGTAATATTACTCTATTCAGGTGCATGAATCAGTTTAGTGTTGTCTTCTTTTCACATAGGATGTGATCTTCTTCTTAAATAGTAGGAGTAGATCTATCATGAGTATTAATAATGTGTTAGATGAGTATTTCTAGTGTAGTGACAAAAAATATTCATTTTTCATAAATATAGTCTCTATGTACAATTAAAATTCTAGTATTGACATATTAAAAAAATAGAGGGAGTTCTTGGATTTCTCTAAAAAATGCCCCTTTGGAGTACTTAGGAGCTTATATTTCTCTAGGAATATTACGAAATTTTCATTCTGAGTGGGTTTTTATAAAATAATCATCCATATAAACAACTATAAATTCCATTTCCACTCATTTAGTGGTAGTATTACTCTTGTGAACTGAATTCTAACTTATATCCCCTATCTATTCTACTAGTTCCAAAAGGGGTGATAAGAAATATTTAGAAGAACCCAATCACATTCATATAGGTATCACATGGTGAGGAAAGTCATCATTGGGATTCATTGAAATGGATTTCTAATCTAGTGGATGATAGGTTTACTAATTTACATAGTGTGGATGTTTCTATGAAAAGTGTTCAGGCTAAACAGGTTTGAGAGGTTATATAGGTGTGCTCATGATGGAGTAACATAATTATGGGTAGATACAAACAAATTCTTGATGCCCCAAGTGGTATTGTTTTCTGGATATGACAGTCACCTTATGAACATTTTATTATCCTGATCATGCATTGTTGTTGGATAGTGGAAAGTGGGAATATCAATTTTTGGTCCAAAAATTCAGCTGGTGATCCACTTGGTAGCCTAAGCTATCCAACTCCCAAATTTTGTTTTCATTCAAGATATAAATTACATTTTGTTTACACATTTCATACTCAACCAACAACAATGATACATATTGTATCTCATCAATATCTCGTCTACTAATGAATTTTTTTTATTTTTACAAAAGAAAAAAATGGGAGTGTTCTTATCCACAATGTTATAGTTTGAGACCTCATATGATATTGGTAATAAGGGTGAGTTGGGTTTATTCTGGTGAAAAGATATTCCCATAAAATATATCATTCTAATTCAGCACAATTATAATAAGTGAATTTATTTGAATGAAGTGATCTATAAGAAGGATGAATCTATTTTATTGATGTACTTGTGTTTTTGGAATACCACAATTGAATTGACGAAGCACCGTTTCTTTGATACTGAGTGGGATTCTGTAGTGTAGAATTATCTTGGTAATATTTTTTGCTTCAAAATTTATCTTGTCACTAGTTCATGTTTCCATCTAAATGGTATGAAAGTCACTTGCATTAATGATGAAGAGTGAATGGAGAAATTCTTAGTAAGAACATAAAAAACCAATTTGTGTTGAAATTCATCTTGTTTCCATCTGAATGTTATACAAGTCACTAGCGTTAATGATCAATAATGAATGGAGAGATTCTTAATAAGAACATCAAAATCCAATTTTTGATTACATTCATCAAGAATGAATGGAGAGATTCTTGGTAATTGTTTTGGTCTCAACATTCATCTTGTCTCTGGTTTACACCCTTATTAACATAAAAATAATAGTATTTAGGGTTTATAAATATTAATTTTGTGTGATCTCAATGATGCACCCATCAAAATTTTGGCACCATTTTTTGGGAAGGAATGTCTGACCAAGTCAAAACCAATATTTATATATATATATATATATCTTAAAAACAAAAAATATAAATTCAAACAATTAGTTACAATAATCCAAAAAATGTACAATTTATTTTCTTAAATTTTTCCCACTTCACCTAGATGAACACTATAGATTCTCAGTAAGAACATAATAAACCAATTTCACGAAAATCAATCAGCAATATATATAACATAGAAAAAAAAATAGAATATAAAAATGGAGAATGTGGAAAACATTACTAAAAATAAAAATGTTAATTTTCTATAGACTATAGTTCCTAAACCTGAGAAACCTAGATATAGGTATTTATGAATCCCAATATTTTCAGGAAATCATTCTTTCATTAGATTGTCCACTTGTTCTATGATGAATGAGATTATGTAGTCTCGCTACTCCCAACCCCCCTTATCCAGTGGTCTTCTAGTAGAGGTCTCACTTGAATTCAAAGGTCATTTTTATAGTTCTGTCTATAGATTACCTCTCAAAATATTTGAGTGAAGTGGATTTTGAGGTTTTGAGTGTTTATATTATATCTTATGTGGCGGACTAGGACATGGTTCTAAAACCTTTATGAGGGAATATTTGAAAATTGAGATGAGGTTTTTAATGTTTTTTGGGTCCAAATTCTATCATAGGAACACCACTATTGTGTTTAAGCACAAAATAACCTGGTTTTTTCATTATTAGGGAGAGTTCCTTCACAAATCATGGGATAGGTTCAATTGACTTCTTAGTAAGAGTCCCAACAATTATTTATCTCCCTATCTTCTCATGGAGACTTTTTTCAATGCCCTCACCATCTCCAAATAGTGTCTTGTTGCCCAATCCAGTGGCGGTGACTTCTCTGATTCCACTATCGAGGAGCTGAAAAAGTTGTTTGATATGATTACCCAAAATTCCCAAAGAAAAGTTTCCTAAGAAGAGACCATCCATAGGGATGACATAACAATCCAGTCTTCTATTGATGATTATAGTGTGCTTAGGGTGAAGTGTTTTCACTCTTTAGTGTTCAGTAAGACAAAAAATGTTTCCAAACATTTATACCACTTTCATATGTGATTAGAATGACTAGTTTTGGGACATTAGTGATAATAACCATGGAAACAATTATCCTTTATCAAATAAATTTAATGGTGGCCACAGAAATCACCCAAACAAATGTTGGAAAGGACAATGTGTCATGAAGTAACACACTACTCAAAACATCCACCCACATCCCAATTTTTTTTTTCCAAAATCAACATGAGGATGAGTGATCTAATCATCAATAGGAGTTAAATGGGTCATTTTAGATACTTTTCGGAATAATTATATCCTCAAGGATGGACTATAATACTATGATTCCCAATCTTTAACTTCAAATGTGGAAAATGGGTTGAGATCATGATCATTGGGAAAACAGAATGTTGCAAATCATTACTATTCCAAATCCAAGAGATAATGTAACGGAAGTAACAACTATGAAATGACATCTACTTCAAGAAATATTTATGGAAAAATAGGAAAGAGGAAATTAATGTTCATGCTGAAATTATAACTAATATGTTAAAAATCCCAAATCGAGAAATATTGAATGACATAAAGAATATGAGAACATTCTTGGAAAATCACAAGAAAATATAAATAAAAAACAATAATTAAGTAGGAGTAAGTAAAAGATAAAAATAAAATGGTATGGTTTGAGGATGATAAGGTTAACCCAAATATTTTAATGAATTAACACCTCCATTCCCTTTTTCAAAATGGATAAAAAACACCATTGAACATGATTATATAAATATTCTTAAGATGTTTATGAGAATCAATTTTTACATTCCCTTTGTGGAAGCCTTGAATAAAATAATATTGTAACTGAAATTTCTTAATAGGTTTATATATAACAAGAGGGGTTTGGGTGAGAGATCCTTAGTGAGATTGAATTAGGATTGTAGTTCCATTGTTCAAAAAATATTCCTCATAAACTAAAAGAAGCATGCAGTTTTTTCCTTTCATGTAGAATTAGTCAATGTTAGAATATTAGGTGCTTGTGTGATCTATAAGATAGAATAAATATTATTCCCTATACCCTTTTTTAGAATTTTGGCCTACAAGAGTTGAAACAAACTTCATTTACTCTATAGAGAGAAGACATGTCACTTGTCTATCTTTATTAGAGGGTAGTTGATTTCTTTGCTAATGTAGTGAAACTTTCTTTTCCCACTAAATTATTGATTAATCAAAAGGATTGTGATCACACTTTTACACTCATTATTAGAAGGAAATTCCTTACCACTACTGGGTCTATCATTGATATATCAAAGAGAAAATAGACACTTTAGGATGGTGAGGATAAATATTACTTTCAGATATACAAAGATACTACACATGAGGTGAGTTGTAAGTTGATTTATAATACTAATGAGGAGTTTATATATGAGTTGAAAAGGGATAATCATTATATTTTAGCTGATTTAAGCACTAATGTTGTTAGTGAAAATTTTCAAGCTAATTTTGTTTAGTATAAATCCACAAAAAAATCTTGAAAGGAAAGGGGGAGATGAGAACCAAATAAAAATTACATTTCTCATAACCATGAGGTAACCTTTCCCACACCAATATTTTATTAATTTATTTCCCATGAATGTTTTAATTCTTAACAAACACCTATTACCATCCATATTGTTGTGTTTTGTATTGTACAACACGAGGGAAACCATTCTGGCCATGATACATTGTTTGATGAGATTTAAAGATTCAAAGATGAGGATAAATTTGGAGTTTCCTCTATTTAGTTTGTAGGTTAATGTGCATCTTCTAATTTTGTTAATAGCGATATAGAGGATTTTATATATTTTTTTTTTCCAAATGGGCGCATTAGGTACACCCCTCCTACTTTAGACCAATTGTATAATGAAACTTTATTCTAAGAGTTTGATAGCTTCATAGAACAACATTATTCTTCCCCACATGTTTTTCCTATTGTTCATTCCACTTTTATCTATATATTTATTGATAGTGACCCACCTATATAAACTTATGTTTCTCTTTCTACACATGTTAATGACATATGTGTGGGGGAATCTATGAGGGAGCCCTCTTGGAGTGAGGCAAGTAAATTTGGATATCCCACTAAGTTGTCTCTTATTTTATTCTAGTATATGGGTCAAATTATATGTTTTGAAGATATGAGTGGAAGGAGGATTATTCCTCAAGTTCTAGAAATTTTTAAAATATTTCTTCATGGTTTTGAGTTTCATGAGTTGTTGTGTAAACATACTATATTTTCCAAAAGAAACAGTAAAAGTGTCAAGTATTATTGAATCATACCCTTTTAATAATCATTTTTAGAATTTATTTTAGATAAATAATGTCTAGATATAGACTTCAAACCTAACCTTATATTTGAGGAAACCCATGGTTTTCTTATTTCCAATTTTGAAATTTCTATTTTAATAAATAATCCATTCTCGATTGATTGTCTCCTTTGATTGGTGAACCATACATGAATAATTTCATTGATTTATTTTTTCACAGGATTGATGGATTTTTTGTGGATTTCTGATTTTCATGAAGTGTAACAGTGGTCTTGGTTAGCTATTTCAATTTTTTATCAGTTATAAAATAAATTTTCTTGTTAAAGAATATTGAAAAATCCTCCCAAACACACAATTTGACATCATTTTTTGTTGATCCTTAAATTTTTAATCATATTGTAATTTTTTTACATATTTTAGGACCTTGAATGATTTATTAAGTGGTCTTTCATAGAGAAAAGATGGGGAGGATTCACAAAAAATTGTAAAAATTCCACAATCAGGGAAGTACTATTTTTATATTTTTTTTAAAATTATATCTGTTCATTTAGTCTATTTCATTGAATTTTTTATAGGGGAGTCCCATTGATTTCTTATGAAATGTTTTGAATTTGATTATAGTTTGGGTACAATCATATAAGTTACTAGTGAGTTACAAATTTTTATGTAGTACATTGTTGAACTTTTTTTCACCCTTGTATTCATTTTTCTTCAACTTCTCTTTTATATTAATTACCTGTCACGATTCTATTAAAACTTAAAAAAAATATAAAAAGAATCACTTCTATTTTTATGGTGGTTGGTGGATATTCATTTTTATTTATTTATTTATTTCATTACTTTTTTTCAGAAGGACCATTTTTTGACATCCCTTTCACACCTCAACATCGATTAAAACTTTATAATTATGTCTCCCAACTTATGAAATATCATTGTGGAAAATGTTGAGTCTTATGTTATTGGGAGAGTGGTCTTTATAGTCACATAATATTCCTCACAAGATTTTTATTTTAAATATAGTCAAATTTTGTATAAATTATTATAATAATTTCAATATTATTAAATTATTTCACAACATGGGGGCCATTTGTGTTTAATGTGATTATAAATTATGTCATTCTATGTGGATAACAACCCAATGGGTGTTGAGAGTTCCACTTATTTTGGATGTTCTAAGGATGTATGATCCATGAGTGTTATTTCTAACTAACATTATGGAAATTATGTTTAGTAAGTGAGGATGAAAGAGAGATAGGATATATTTTTAAATAATTATTATCATAAATTTAGAAAACTGCATTTTTGAACTGTATCCTAGGAGACACATATTTTATTAAAAACATGATCACTTTAGGAAAACCTGGGAATTTTTCATTGGAATGTTGATATCGAACGAATGTTGTAAAACCGGTACAAATATTCTGACTAAATAAAACCTAGCTGCTTTGATATCTAATGTCAATATTACTTCGATGAAGATGTGATGGTGGATAAATTCTGAAACAACGATTCATGTGTGCAAGAAACATTCAATGTTCAAAACATTTCATGATTGTACTATTGCGAAAGAAGCACATCTTAAAAACAATGCATTCATCAACATTAGAAGACAAAGAAGAATGGATATTTACTATACTTATTAGAAGAAGTTAAATTTACTTAATGTTTTGTATGTTTCTGAAATTTAAAATAACATTGTTTATACTGATATTTTATGTAAGAAGGTATTTTGGGATCCAGTCGAATCCAACAAGGTTATATTGTTGAAGGGACTATTGTTTGTAGGGAAAGGGTATTCAAATAATAGGATGTATCATCAATCTATTAATAATAGGATGGAATAATCTCGTTTTTTGATTGAATATTCTAATTTGTGTCATGATCATTTAACACATGTTAATTATAATTCATTAACAATAATTAAGAAGTTAAACCTGATTAAATTTAATTTTGTTAATAAATGTGAAACATGTGAAGAATCTAAAATAGTTAAGAAGCCGTTTCATAGTGTTGAAATGAATTCTGATATATTAGATTTAGTGAATTATGATATTTGTGAACTAAATGGATTCTTACCTAATGATGGTAAAAGATATTTTATTACTTTTGTTGATGACCATAGTAGATAATTACATATATATATTCATAAAACAAATGATTAAGCCTTAAATTTATTAATAAAGTATAAATCACTAATTGAAAAACAATTAGGCAAAAATATTAAATTATTACCCTCATATAGTGGTGGTGAAAATTTTATGAATGAGTTTGATGAGTTATTTCAAGAAAATGGTATAATTTACCAAATAACTTATCCTTACAAACCTCATAAAAATCACTTAGATGAAAGGGATAATCACACTATAGTAGAAATGGAAAATTAGAGGACTAATAAATCAAATTTAACTTTAAATTTATTGGGAGAAGCTTTATCACCCGCATGTCATATTCATAAATGGATTGCATATAGAAAAACTATGTTATCCCCTTAAGAAATTTGGTGAGGAAGAAGTCCTAATATTTTGTATTTCAAAGCATGGGGGTGTTTAGAGTATTATAGAGTTCCTAATCCTAAAAGAATAAAATTTTTCCTAGGGAAATTTAATGTGTTTTTTTGGATATGCAGAAAATAGAAAAGTATATTGAATTATGGATTTATGAGATAATATAATTGTTTAATCGTGGGATGTAGAGTTTTTTGAAAATAAGATTTATAAAGATGATGTGGAAGAAGTGATTCCTCGTATCCCTATCTATTGTTCTCCATCATGTTTTAATAAAATAGTATAGAATTATGATGATTTTAGAGTTGAACCTAATTAGAGTACAAGAATTAAGAAGGAGAAACATCTACATCAAGATTTTATTTCCCCAGATTCCATAATTTATCTTGTTGAAGGAGATCAAAATAATCATCTTCTGAATATGTATCATATTTATTTTTACTATAGAAGATGACCCAAATAAATATAAAGATGCCATGTCTTCCAGAGATGTTTGTTTTTTTGAAGGAATCGATTAATAATGGAATGGATTCAATTATATGGAATAATACTTGGGTTTTTATGGATTTACCAAGAGGTTCAAAACCTATTTGTAGAAAATGTGTAGTTAGAATGAAATATGATTCCAATGGTAACATTCATGATTTTAAAGCTAGATTGGTTGCAAATTTTATAGATAAATAGAAGGGATTGATTATTTTGATACATATTCCCCTGTATATCGAATTAATTCAATAAGGATATTATTTTCTTTATATTCAGTTAATCACTTATATGTTCATCAAATGGATGTCAAACTGTTTTTTAAGTGGAGAAATAAATGTAGATATTTACATGGAACAAATATAAGGGTTTGTTTTACAAGGTAATGAAAACACGTTATGAAAAATAGTTAACTGTTTTTATGGTTTTAAATAGGCTCTGAAGCAATGGGAAGAAAAAATTGATTCTATTATTTTACCTACTCGAGATTCTCATAATAATACTATTAAATGTGTTTATTCAAAGTTTACAAAAGAATATGGAGTTATTGTGTGTTAATATGTTGATGATATGTTCATTTTTGTAACCAATATGATTTGTATAGTCAATTCAAATAATTACTTATCTTATATTTTTAAATTGACGGGTCTTGAAACAGTTGATACTATTCAAGGTATTAATTTTAGAAATCATAGTCGGGGTTATTCTGTAATTCAATCCCATTATATAGAATAAATGTTAAATAAATTTAATCAACATGGTTTCAAGGATGTCAATACTACATTTGATTCTATTGTTAAACTTTTTATTAATATAGTTAGAGCTGAAGCACAAGGTGAATATGCTAGTGTAATTGGTTCTTTAATATATGTGATGCATTACATTAGAACTGATATTAATTTTTCGATGTGTAAAATGAGTAGATATACTAGTAATCCTATTGTGGTTCATTAAATATATATGACGGTAATTTTTGGATACATAATAATGACCAAAGATTTATTTTTACAAAATAATGATTATCTGTCTGTATTAGAAGAATACACTGATGCATGTTGGATGACCAGTATTGGTGATAACCAATCCAATTCTGGATGGTTGTTTATTCTTGTACGTTGTTTTGTTTCTTGTTCGAGCAAGAAAGAAACAAGTATTTCACATTCGAACATGGAGTTAGAGTTTATCACATTAGCAGCTTGTGGAAAGAATGCTGAATGGATTTGGAATCTATTATTGGATATTAGATTGTGGCCTAGTCTGATGCCTCCAATATCTATCAGTTATGATGGTGAAGCAAAATTATCAAGGGAATATAGTTTCATGTAAAATGGAATGTCTAG
Source organism: Viscum album (assembly GCA_963277665.1). Lineage (NCBI taxonomy): Eukaryota > Viridiplantae > Streptophyta > Magnoliopsida > Santalales > Viscaceae > Viscum > Viscum album. The sequence goes on from OY728165.1 coordinate 974,418,376, forward strand.
ACATATAAGTTTGAGACACAACTATGTGAGACAATTGTTACAAGATGGTACCATAATAATTGTTTATGCAAGATCGTGTTAAAACATTGTAGATCTGTTTACAAAATCTCTATGGAGATAGGTTATTCGAGCCACTAATAAATATATAGGGTCAAAAATCATAGAATAATTCTTTTCAATAATGGAAACCCAAAACATTCCCTATTTAGATCCTAATCAATGTTTTTAATGGGTAAAAACATGTTACATAGATGATTGTTGATATGGACAATTATAACCCCAATTTTTTGTGTTAATATCGTCTATTGTGACAAGAGGTCGAGTTTTAAACTCTTAAGAAAATGTGAAGACTCAATGGGTTATGTTATATAATAATGAAAGGACATTTTAATATTTTTCGTATAGGAACTTAGAAGTGGTGTCGCTTATTATAGGATTAAATGGGTTTACTCCTAGAGAGTTCATGAAACAGATATAAGCACATAGCCTTAAATGTGGTAAAAATGAGATGTTGAATGAAAGTTCATTATATGTATTATTTCTCCAGTTTATCTTAAAGGTTAATAATTTTAATTTTTCGACAACTTATAAATATGATACACTTTGAGATATTGATACTAAGTTAAGGTTTAATTTGAAAGATACATTTATTATGTATAATGAATCACTTGTGATCTGGAGAGTTATGATTTATGAATAAAAGTCAGGGATTGTTATATTATATATATATATATATTTTATTCATAATATTTATTAAAATAAATAAAATGTTTTCCAAAATTGAACTAGCGTGTCCCTCAACAAGATTTGTGTCGTTTCGGTTGAACCAATGTGTTCTTTCACTGAAATGGTGAGATCGAACATGTGTATCCCTCACAAAGAGTTGTATTGTTTTGGTCAAACCAATATGTGGTTTGACTGAACTGGTGAAATTCTTACCAATTCCAATTTATAAATAAGTGATGAAGAGATCGCTTATGGGTTAAATAAATTTTTGAATCCATGGAATTCTATAGAGTTCTCCCAACATCGTTGCATTGGGGTAAATAGAATTTTTGTTCTATTTTCCCCAATCCTTGGTGAAATCATTGTAAAAACCCGATATTTTATGATGAGTATTCTTTTTAATTTATTTGATGTCGTGTGTTTTATGCTACAACAAGATTTTCTTGTGCTTTACACAACACTGTATTAGCTTGCAGTATACGCAACACTATTCATAGATTGTGTTACACGCAATTTCAAGTTCGTTTGATAATAGTTATTCTACACAACATTGAGTATATATATATATATATATATATTCAATGTATAAATGAAAAATGGTTGGATTCTGTTATAACAAAACAACAAAGTATTCTTGCACAACACGCAACCCTGACATGGCTTGCAGTACACGCGATCGCGACCTTCCTCGATAGCATGTGTTGAACGCAATACCGGGTTTTACTAAACAATGATATATTATTAAAATAATATTAGAATTAGCCGTTAGGAATAGTAATACCCACTTTTTGAAATTTTATAAATTTTATATTTCAAAATTGACTTCATTTTTGGATTCGGAAAATCCAAATTAGCCTAGGGTGAAATTTTGGTATTTTTCTGAAAACTTTTAATTTTTGATGAATAGTGAAAACACTAGGTTACTATATAAAAACCGACTTTTTATTTAAATAATTATTTATTTTATTTAAATTTTTTTAGGTCAACATTGATACATAATACCTATATAAGTTCAATGTAATTCATTGGAGTCATTTTATAATAATTTAAGATATATAAAAATTTTATTGATCTTTTGACTGTCTATTACCCACCACCTAGTAGAATTTGCAAATTTACATACAACATAATTTTACCATTTTTGTGAATGAAATTTCAAAAATCTGATAGACACGGTTGATTTCAGTAAGTAAAATTTGGTTCAAAGAGATGAAAATATTTTTGGGTGAATAGTAACTTTTTACTTTTTTTACAATGGGTAAAAGTTAATAGGGTAATTAAGGGTAAAAATGATATTATTATTACCCTAACACATGTCCTGATTCTATTGGATAAGTGTAATTTGACCAAAAACAAGCATAGGAATAAAATATGACCATTTAGGCCCAGTTGGATTAGATTAGGACATTTAATATTAATTTATTTAAAGAAGGGTTAAAATAGGTAAAATCAATGTTTAATAAGTAAATAATTTTTAATATAGGGTTATATATAAGATAAATTCGACTATAAATATTAATTAGGAAGATAAAAATATTTCATACATAATGATATTTTATTTATACATTTTAGACATTATATAATTTAATTTATTGATGACACAAAGACGATGCAGTAATTATCTTATTAATGAAATATTGACATAATTGATGTTATAAATACCCAAATAAATGTCATTTGAGACTTTTTATGAATTAAAACAATTTTATAGGTTAATATGACATGTTATTATTGATTTAAATTACTTTTTTTGAACTAATATAGCTATTATTATTTTCACAAAAATCAATTACCAAATAGTGTCAAAATTGACATAAAATAGTTCTTAAAACAAATATTATATTATTATTTGTTATTTTATTCATTAAAATATTTGGTTCAGCCAAATGACTTAGATAAGGTTATATAGATTAATAATAAACAACTTGGGGTTATTTTGGCTTGTTATAGTTCGTTTATTAACCTTATAGTGTAAGAACACAAAAAGACACGGTAAAAGTAAAATTATATAACTGAAAGTTAAATCTAAATGATAAGGTTAAAATAGTAACCTAAACATGTCCAAATTCTATTGGATAAGATTATTTAGACCCATCCCAACCTTAGGATTGAAATAAATAAATTTGGAGCTATTTAAAACCGAATATGTCTTTATAATTAAATAATATTTTTTGTTTTTCAAAAGGTGCCCCTCTCCTCCATTATAAAAGGGAACCTCCTCCCTCTCTTCCTCACACCACTTTTGCCTTCAAGCTCTGCCAAACCCTGCCAAATTTTCTTCTACGCTTCCCTAGAAACATCCTAGAGGTCCTGGTCTTCTTAAAAGACCAATTTTGGTGCCCTAAGTGGAGGTATCAAAGAGGCGCTTCAAAGAAGAGGTAAAGTCCGTTACCGATTCATTCAAATTTATTTCTTCTCCCACTTATTCTTCATTAGTTCTTTCATTATGAAGTCATAACATCAGTATCACTCATATACTGATATGTTATTATAAGTATGAAACAACCCCATTTCACCTTCTATCCATCCTACGGAAAACAAAATCACCGCGCGTGCGTACGTACGGAATACCGTCTCCACATCGTGGTGTAATCTGTTTTTCCAAAACCACCTTACTAGGATGTGTATAATGGTTTAAAGAATAACTATACATAGTTATTATAAAATCATAAATATTCTGATATATTGTATCATCCACTCAAATTCAATTCAATAATTATGGAAACGATATCATCGCTCGTGCGTACGTACGGACTACCTTCTCCACGACGCGATGAGATTCATTCTCCGTGTTAACCATTAAAGTATGATTATAAAGTCTATATAGGAAATAATAATGAAATATATGAAATTATAAATCTACTGGATTTATGTATATATATATATATGTATGTCATATACTTAATTCCATTATACTCAATAAGGAAACAAAAATAGCGTTCTTGCGTAATTACGGCCTACCGTCTCCAGGAACGGTGTATTTCATTCCATTTATCGATCTATTATATATATGTATATTCTGAATATATATTATATATAAATCATGTTTTATATTCTGAAATTAATTAATCATGATCTATGTAATCATATGAATAATTACAAGTCAAATCACAGACCATAAATGAATCAATTTTTCCCAAAACGCTACATTAACATGAATTTACAAAAGAACGGGTAATATAAAGTCATAACTGAAAAATATATGATATCATAAGAATGAAGATGATTATTTAATAATTCAATAACCTTATTTAAATCATTATACAGGAGTTTCAGATACATACGAAGCATATCAAACATAAGGTAAGGGAAAAATATCCAATCTCATTTTTATCTGAGATTGCTTATACGTACGTATTTTCTGGGGTTATGTTTATCATCCATGACCATGTTTTCTAAATTTTGTTTCATAAAATGTTTAATATTCCTCCATGAATTTTTAAAGTAATTTTTACCCTTTATGGACTTTTTACCACATTGTATGAATGGAATCTTTCCTTTGGTTACCATATAAGGTACTTTTTGACTTTTTCGACAAAAGTACGAGGAGAATGTTATTTTTAAATTATACGGCGTGAACATATTTTTACAGTTTCATAACGCCTCATTTTCAAGAAGCTTCCTCTGTACAATTGCATGATTATTTTAAACAAAACCATTTTCTTTCAAAATTGCGTCGAATTTTTTGAAAAGAAAATGATTTTAATGAAGAAAGGATATTTTCTCAAAATTCATTTCAAGTGTTTTTCCAAAACTATTTTCCATCTAAGATGACATTATTTCATTTTTGTATGTTTCAATTAATATTTCTCTAGGATTTAATTGGTTTTACTTTTCTTATGATGAAATGATATCCATTTGTTTTATATGGATTATGTTATGATGGGATGATGTGTTTGAGACCCATTATTATTCTTTGTGTTACGATGAATGATTTATGTTTATGTTGAGGCACAAGTAAGAATGATTTCATTATGATATGGATGGGAACTATATCACCATATAATGAAATGGGTAATGATTTATATCTCATGATATAGACATGGATGTAATGGTAAGTTAATCCAGTTCAGTGTTACAGGACTAAAACGACAGTGAACTTGATTCAGAAAGGGACTTTGTCCACAAAGATGGTCTTGGCAGCAATGCCTTGGCTACTATGGAAATCATAACAAGTGTTGAATGGTTTCCAGAATTACATGTTTCATTCCCATGATATTTTATCATGATTGAGGTTACCTTATGATATATGCCTTACGTACTTCCAAGATTCATGTCTTTGCTAATGATTTTGATGTTTAGATTTTATGTTCAAGTTTTTGCATTGAAATGTTTATGGATTTTTTTATCTTATCTATGTTTACCCTTACTGGGCATTTGAGGTCACCCCTTTTATGTGTTTTTTCCCCAAGATATAAAGAAAGGTTGTAGGTTAGAAAAAAAGGGGAAGATCTTTATGGGAGATGTTGATGATCTTTCATCACGATTAGAAGATTATATTCCGAGTTTCCAAAGAAACTAAACTATTAGGGTCCTTGTGTGTGTGTTTTTGTTATGTACTATGTATTCCGCAAAATTAATGTAATGTCCATGTACATCAAGCTTAGGGTCTCTACAGTTGGTATCAAAGGAAAGGTTTAGTCAACCTTTGGAAACTAGGATGCGAAAACGTTAGTGAGATCCCTAAAGATATTTCTAAGGTATGTCTAGGGATGTCCCTATGGATAAGTATACGTATAGGATATAGTCCTAGAACTATGGTAACGATTTTAGAATTTAACCTAAGATGTCAGATATTGAGGGTAATCCACCTTTACTATGTTTTTTCCCTAACATGATTTTTCCCTCTCACACTATTTTGTTTGGGTTTTAGAAAATGGCTGGAAACTAGAAGATTCACGATAATGGAGGATATGGCGGATAATGGAATGATATTTTTCATGTGCAACCAAATGAAACGAGATCTGGAAGTCCAAACATTGTTATTATGCCTAATCAGCAATCTCATAATCTGATCAATAATCTAATCTTTGGTAAGTCTCCCAACTCAGATAATAAGAGAAATATGGAGTTCCATGATGATCATAGAGGAAGGAATGTTAAATTTCTCTCATGTAAATCATGTTGGAAGCGGCATCGGGGAGATTGTTTCAAAGGATCTGGAAGATGCTTTGGGTGTGGAAAAGAAGGACAAAAAGATAATAAGTAAAAAAGAAAGGTTCAGTTAAAACCATGGAAAAGTATAATGGTATTTCTACGACATCAACAATGATTAGATGTTTTAAATATGGAATGTATGGGCATTATGCAATCCAATGCCCTAAGGGAAAATCCCATGAAAGGAATCAGTATGGTCATATGAGTAGTATTTATGTGGATGATGATGAAGAGACTACAAATGAAATATGAGATGAAAGAAATGATGAAGCTCAGTCAGTGGTTTAAGAAGTTAATGGAATGATTGTATGTTTATAAAGAATAATGTATGGTACTATGGAATAAACAATCATCTAAGGATTATTACACAATTTTTTTTCCTAAAGTATTTTAAAGTTTATGTTGAATGGTACCGGAAACCATGGAAAGTGATCGAGAAATTTTGGTAAGCAAATGATATATTCATAATGAAGGGATAAGAAGATAATGAGAAGTTTGATTGTATTCATGAGCTCAAGATTGATATAAGGACAAAGTGATATCATGGTTTGAGTATAAAGAATTTTGAGGATTTTGGTATGTGGAAAGTGTTAACTTTTAACTGCATTCATGTTTTCACAAAGGTTCAATGGGTATTCATTCATCAAGAGAATACATGATTAAGGTATTCAAATGTTTTTAATTTGACCACAAGATATATCTTATGATATATGGGGGATAAATGATGGCATTCACGTGATTGTTATGTGAAATTTCAAGTAATCATTTCCTTTATACTATGAGCATGGACCAATGTATTTTAGATAAGCCTAAAGATTGGAATGGATTATGTTGGACATAAGTTAGTATTGTTTTATGATAGAACTTTTTTGATATTATTGATGGGATGTTATAGTAATATAGTTTTAGAAAAAGGACAACATGCAGGACGGGTGACAACCCATCACGTCGGACAAGGCTGTGGGAATCGAACCCACAACCAAAGTGCGACTGGCCTTTATCGCCTACCAATGGCCTACAAGAAGTCCCTAGATAGTAGAAACAAGTTTAATTTTATTACGCGGTATGATATATGAAGTATAAGTTCATTTTTGGAATCGTATATGATTAACCTCACCATAGATGGCCTTATGTATATTTGATAACTTTTGCTAACCTTTTGTTTGAAAAAGATATAATGACCCATCATTCTATCACATGATCTGTTAACACTTCACGAATAAAAAATTCAACTTCATTTATTTAAGAGATGAAGTGGAAATTGTTCAAATAATGAACAACAGTGAGATTGTACCACAATAAAGTAAGTATTTATTTTAATTCAAATTCTTCAACTTTAGGGAAATGATCTTGAAAACCAAAAATGTTGTCCTAGTGCATTTATATGCGATGAATCAAATGGTACCCTAGATCATCACAAATTTATCGGTTTTTGATTGTTGGATTTTTCATAGCCATGTTCTCTACCACTCTCCATCAGTACATGACGGTTATATTTCTCTTCCATATCCATATTTTCACCTATGTTCTCCTATGTGGAAACCCAATGATTAGTTAATTTGGGTAACCGTTACGTTTCATACTTTAGTTTGTAAAGCCATGTTTTGGTATTTCATTTTACGATGTGGGTTTCAATTAAAGAAAATTTAAAGTCGAAAACCATGTATAACCCCGACGAATTTCGAGGGGGAAATTCATTTTATGGGGGGTAGAATGTAACAACCCGATATTTTATGATAAGTATTATTTTTGATTTATTTGATGTCGTGTGTTTTATGCTACAAAAAGATTTTCTTGTGCTTTATGCAACACCGTATTAGCATCCAGTATACGCAACACTATTCTTAGATTGTGTTACACACAATTTCAAGTTCGTTTGATAATAGTCATTCTACGCAACATTGAGTGTATATATATATATATATATTAAATGTATAAATGAAAAATCATTGGATTATATTATAACGAAACAAGAAAGAAGTCTTGAAAAACCCACAACCCTGACTTGGCTTGCATTACACGCAATCACAACCTTCCTCAATAGTGTGTGTTGTACGCAATACTCGGTTTTACTAAACAACGATATATTATTAAAATATTCTTAGAACTAGCCGTTATGAACAGTAATACCCACTTTTGGAAATTTTATAAATTTTATCTTTCAAAATGGAATTCATTTTTGGATTTGGAATATCAAAATTAGCCTAGGGTGAAATTTTGGTATTTTTCTGAAAACTTTCAATTTTTGATGAATAGTGAAAACACTGGGTTACTATTAAAAAACCGACTATTTATTTAAATAATTATTTATTTTATTTAAATTTATTTTATTTCAACATTGATACATAATATGTAACACCCCAAGAATTCATAGTGTGTTATTTCTTCAAAATAATTCAATAACTTGCACTACACGCAACACCGAGTTCAAGCGCACCATGACTTACCAAACAAGCCGTTCAAAAAAGGTTATGAATAGTATTAACTAAATTTTAAACTTTATATAATCCTTATAATTTTAGAATCCATATTATGAGTTTCTTAGACATAATGTAAGAACAAATTCATCTTCAGTATTATAGTTTTACCAACTTTTAATAGTGAACCCTTTTTAAATAAAATATTTTAAACTTTTTGACTACATGGGGACATCAAAAAAAAATTTAAAATAAAACATCCCAAGCTTCCACGGTACGCTTTCCTTTGAATAAAACAGCAGCGTGTGTTGTACGCAACTTCGAGTTTTAACACACACCACAACCGATCAAACTAGCCGTTATGAATAGTAATACTTAATTTTTTGAAATTATATATATTTTATATTTCAAAATGGACTTCATTTTTGGATTCGGAATATCAAATTTAGCCTAAGGTGAAATTTTGGTACTTTTCGGATAACTTTCATATTTTGATGAATAGTAAAAATTACTAAATTTTAATTAAAAACAACTTTTTTAATCAAAATAATTAATAGTGATAAATTATGAATTTGAGTGGTTTTAAAGTATATTTAGAATATATTTTTACCATTTAATATAATTTTGGTCATTGGACATAATTTTACAATTAAACCGAACATAAACAAGTGTCATTCTTTTGATAGTTATTATCTCTTAAAAACACGCTTTTTGTTTTGACAGCGGGAATTAATTTTAAATTAATTTCTGCCACTTCTGTGTTTTGAATTTAGAAAAATGGATTCCATATTTGGAATCAGGATGTTCAAATTGTGTAAATAGGTAACTTTTATTTTTAGACATTTTGAATAATTACTGCGGTAAATATTTTATTTACCATGGTTAAGGGTAAATCCGGTAAATAAGGGTTAAAAAATAATATTATAATAATACTAAATTACCCTAAAACGTGTCTTAACCCTATTGGTTGATACATGGTCGACCATGGGCATCTTTGGGTCAATTTTGGGACCCCATTGATCCACTTGTAAGTGATAATGACACTTTATATTAATAAAGTTAAAATAAAAATAAAAATGGCATAAGCTTACATCTTTTAGAAGAACAATTTTTACATAGGGTTATACATGTTTGATTTTCGATTATAAATATTCATTAGAAAGCTAAAAAGATTTCCTACATAATGATATTTTATTTATAATTTTTAGACATCAAATAATTTAAATTATTAATGACACAATAATGATGCAATGTTTACCTCATTAATAAATCATTTAAATAAATAAGATTATAATGATTAAAATATTATCTAAAACCTGTCCAATTCTTATTGGTTGATGTTATTTAGAATAAGAGTCATCTTATCTTCGACCTCAATGATTTTTGGACCATTATAAACCGAATATAATTATATTATAAAGTAATACTTTCACTCTTTCCTAAAGAGCCCCTCCTCTCCCTTATAAAAGGAGACCACTTCTACTCATTCCACACACCTCTCAAGCCACTTGGCTCGTCCAAACTCTGCCCAACTAAGCTCCCCAAATCCCTCTCCTCCTCCTTGAAGCTTCCCCTTAGGCAGAAATCATTTCAAGAAGTCCTTTGGTTCCAACCAAAGTGAGTTACCTAAATTAAAGGAGGTAAACCTACCATCGACCAAGGAAAAAGTACAATGTAAGGGATTCTCTTATCTCACTTTCAATTCCGTGAGATTTCCATTGTTCGCTACTAAATTATTGAAAGTGGTGTATTGTGTACTTCCATTTGATATATATTATCATGATTCACATTATATTCATGTTATTCTGTAAATCATTTGGTGGTTATTAACTTTTGGCCATGCGACTCAGTTGATTAACGTGGTAAGGGGTTTCTTGTCTCACTTTTAATACCGTGAGAATTCCATTGATCACCACTTAATTATTGCATGTGGTGTTTGTGTACTACCCATGATTGTATTCATTGTGTAATATACTTTATTTTATGGGTATTTACATCATCATGGTATGATATTTCTTTCATGGGTGTTTGTTTCTTAAGTTACCTAATCAATAAGGGAATTTGAGATTTCAATTTCCACTCATTTGGCTTTACGCATATTTCATTGATTATATTACTCCAAGATTATGTGTGGAATCTCTATTCATTTGATTATGTCTTAATTTCCACTCCCCTTTCTGTGGATATACTTTTGATACACATAATCACTCCATTGATAAACTCTCAAGTGATCGGTATGAACTTGATAAGAGTAATTTTAACTCAATCTCCATTTGTTGAGTTAAATATCCAATTCGTTGGTGTTGTTTCTACAAGAATATGTGTGAATATCCTTTGAATATTTTACACTGAATATTCAATCATATTTAGTGTATTTATATTTTTCACACATAATTATGTCGTTGATTTATCCTTAACCTAAGGATACGGCCTTTATGAGAGATTTCATCTCAATTTACATTCAACTGAGACTTTTTTGTTGATATACACCAAATCACTTTTATGTGTTGTATATAATGTACTTTGACATAGTATATCATGAATCCCTTTATTCTCATGATATTACAAAGTTTTGATTACCTCAATTATTTGTACTCAAGTGTCTCTCTTTTGGTTAGAATCTCTAACCAAAATACCATTTTAAAATGTTTTAAAGACTTATTCGTCTAAATCTTGCTCATTAATGTCCATGTTTTAAAAATTGTTTTAAGGATTTATTTATATGGACATTAAAGTTTAGAAATTAAAACTCCTTTTAAAAAGTTTCAAAGTGGTATGGGACACTTTGATTCAAAAATCTATTTTTAAATGACTTCTTGACAAATAGTGTGACTTTTAAATGTTATCAAGAAAAGGGGGATATTTCTCTCAAATTGTTTTGATGATTATTTTCATCTATGTCAACATCCTTCATTATTCATGATTGAAGTTAATGTGATACAATACAATCTTCCATATTGTATCAAATGAGTTATATTTGATTGTGGATGTTCTATTTTTATACCATTCATGGTTTGTGGTTAAAGTATTGACATTTCGTATGCTAGTTTTAATACGAATGTTTATGTTATGTTTAAACCTATTCATATGAGGAATGCATTGGACTTAATAAGTGACGGGTGGAGCCCGCTATAGCTCCTCGATGCATCGGTAGGTCTCATGAGACAAACTAGTGTCTTGGCACAAGGCCTTGGCAAAATCTTATTTATAGTCTTGGCACGAGGCCTTGGCTATGTGGTTATGATAGTCTGGAATTATGCATTCCATCATTATGAAAGTGGTTATTGATATTGCATGTGATCATTCGACTAGTAGAATATCCATGTGAGTAAGTAAATGGCATTATTTCATTTTACCTTTGCCATTTTATGCTGAAGTTCAAGTTTAAAAGGCTTTTGTTTTAGTTATAAATTGCCTTAAGTGTTTATGCTTATTTATGAAAGCTTCTGCTATAATGTTATCCTTACTGAGCATCCGAGCTCACCCCTTTCAATGTTTTATTTTTTCCAGGATTATGAAGAAGTAATTTATGAATGACCTGCAGGGATAGTATAAGGGGATATGAAGACAAGATGTTTTTTTTATGATATAATGTAAAAATTTATGGATGTATCTAGTTATTCCAAGGCTACTAAACTAATCGGTCTTTCGAGACTTGATCTTTCTTATTATCATGCCAATGTTATGTAATTGATGCACCGACTCTGGGTAGCTGGGGTCGGGGCGTTACAGTTGGTATCAGAGGAAGTTTAGTACAAACCTTGGAAGCTAGATTTAGATAAACTCTGATTAGAGCACGTAGACCTAAGATGAACTTTGAGGATTAGTATAGAAGAACTTCCTAGAATTTTGGTATTGTAATGATTTTGTGAGTTTTCCAAGCAATACATCCCTGTCTGGATACGAGCAGGTAGAGGTGGCTCTGGCACAGATGTACCTAGGGGTAAAACCCGAAAACACCGCTTTGAGCTAGACTCGAACGGGAACTGGTACACGACAACGGGCCTTGCTGCACTCTTGGTTACGACACTCCCGGGGGATATGCTTTGGTAAATTCACAAGATTAGTATAAACCATTATTAAGGGAATACAAAAAATGCCCCTAACAATATATGTCGGCAAATAGATAGCGGATAATGTAGATTTTAACATAGGGTACCCCAAGTTAGGATATATTGTTCAATTACAAGAATATCCTATTATGTCTTTTTTTTCCTATTAGATAAGTATTCAAAAAACCTAATTGTATTTTATTTTGTTAGTTGAAACATGGAGGGAGCAAGATCACGAACAACTCTTCTCTCTCTTCCTGAAGAACTACTTACAATTATTATCCAGAAGTCATGCGCAGACGATGTTGAAACTTTTTCAAATGTCCAAGTTACATGCAAACAACTTTATGAGACATCCAATACCTCTAGCATTGCACGATTCTTTCAAGGATCAAGTACCGACTGTGGGATAATGTTGCGCTCTCAACTTTCTTACCACGCTAAGCGTGGGAAGTACCATCAGGGTCTTTTCAAATTATTCACTTTATCTCAAAATTACGATGCACTAAATGATTTTTTAGATGCCGCGGAAGAGGGAGACCTTCGAGCAGCCTACATGTATCAAATTATATATTTATGTCTTTTGGGATATACGAAAACTAATTTACCAAAACCTTATTTTAAAATATTTGAAGATGAATCAGTGAGAATTTTCCTAAAAAAACATGTTAAAGACGATGTCTCCAAATTATATATAAGAAATACCTATTTTTTATGATGCATCGATGCTTCCATCGATATAATCCAAAATGGATGAGGAGTTTTTGGGTAAAGGAAGTAGATGATTTGGAAAAATTCCTGAGGTACCATTGTGACACATGAACGCATTCTACCAAAAGGAAAATCCTCCTAGTCTCTCCAGAGTTCATGTTGACAAAATACATGCCTGACCCAACGCATGTACTCACCTATGAAGAATTATAACTGGAACCAGATCTATCTTATTGTGGAGAGCCTATCAGAATTCTTCATACCAAAGATCAAGTGTTGAGAAACCGGATGACTCGTCTTGTAAAAGATCTATGGATAAATCATAAGATGGAAGAGGCAATGTGGGAACCCGAGGAACATATGATGAAGAACCTATGTGGAAATAAATGGATGGTGAAATGTTTAAAAGTGTTAGTGCTCTTTATTGATGGGTTTACTTTGGAATAATTTTCTTTTGTATTTGTAACCCCTCAGTTTTCCATGTGAGAATGATATTTGAGGAATAATTGTCTCTTCTCTTGTGGATATAGGTATAAATAACCATTTGGTTTTATATGATCATTGGGGTTTGAGAAAATGATAAGTTATTATAATTTAGGATTAAAATGCAAAGTATGATATAACATTTGTGGTTAAATTATGTTATTTTGAAAAATTTATCTCATTTGGGTAATATTATAGAATATAGTTTTTGAAAAAGGACAACACGTAGACCGTGTGACAACCCGTCGCGTCGGACAAAGCTGTGGGAATCGAACCCACAACCAAAGTGCGATTGGGATTTATCGCCTACCACTGGACTACGTGAAGTCCCTGGTTAGTATGACTATTTTTTTGTTAAATGATTTTATTGATCAATAATAAGATGATTTGGGTTCTTATGTCTTATCAAATGAATACCCTTGGTATAGGAAAATGATTTGGTGATTAAGTGATAAATGTTATTTTGGAAGATGTTCATTTTGTTAGGAACACTATATGCCCAAGGAAAATAGAATACAATGAGGTTTCATTTGTAGAGTAATGGTGGATTTTTATCTACATTTTTATTGTTGATTTATAGTGATTTGGGTTATTTATGGAAATGATTAACCTATAACAGAGAATATGTGATGATGTTGATTACATTTAAGTATGTGACTTTAAGAGTATTTGATGTAATTTGGAGATACAATGTAACATGGGAGACTACATAATCAAATTCTTCTATGTTTTGGGTTTCAATATTAGTTTGGATTATATTAAAGGATTTTAAGGACAATTGGTTATTGAATGGTATCTATTTAACTTTGGGGTATTGTTGGTTTAATTTTAGAAATTAAGATTAGTGCATATTTATCTCAATGAATATCCTTTTGGGGGATCATTAGATCATTCACTAACCATTTTGGTTTTGATTAATCTTCAAAGACAATGTAAATATATGGTTTATCCTGCATGGATCATGTGATTCTATAGAAGTTTATTCTAGCTCTCCCAGTGTGACCAAGTCTTCTTGAATACTCATCGTTTAAAAAAAATTGAGTTAGTGGTGGAAATTTATTAAAGAATGAAAATCTACTTAAAATTTAAGTATATCTCATAATGTTCTTAGTCAATATCATAAATGAATTCCTCTTCCTTATGTAATGTAACTTTAAAAAAAATGTTGTCCTAGATGGTACCTTAAATCATCACTAATTTATGGCTTTGGGATTGTTGGCCTTTTCATAGCCATGTTCTCTACCACTCTCCATCAGATAATTGATGGTTAGATTTCTCCTCCATATCCATATTTTCCTACATGGAACCCTAGTATGTGTTATTTTCGGTAATCTTCATACTTTCCACTCTTTATTTTAAATAGAGGCCTCATTAATTCATTTTTCGATGTGGGATTTCAACTAAGATATTTTGAAATGTCAAAAATGTGTGATCCCAATACCCTATATTTTGTTGAACCGATGGTACTTCAAATCATCATAGATTGATGAGTTTAAGGACCTCAATTTTATACTTGTTTGTGATTGATGACCTCAACCACTACCTATAAATATTTACGTTTTTCCTCCAATTATATGTCTCTAATTTCCACCAATGTTCTCCTAATCGAGATCATAATTTGGTGGTGACCCTTTCATTTCTCTTTTCCTCATATTAAGACTAAATTTTAGTAAACCAATTTCCGATGTGGGTTTTCCCACAAATATATTTTCTATTTTCAAACTTTTATTTTCGAAGAACAATTTCAAATTGCGAGGACGCAATTTATTGAAGGAGGGGAGAATGTAACACCCCAAGAATTCATAGTGTGTTATTTCTTCAAAATAATTCAATAACTTGCACTACACGCAACACCGAGTTCAAGCGCACCATGACTTACCAAACAAGCCGTTCAAAAAAGGTTATGAATAGTATTAACTAAATTTTAAACTTTATATAATCCTTATAATTTTAGAATCCATATTATGAGTTTCTTAGACATAATGTAAGAACAAATTCATCTTCAGTATTATAGTTTTACCAACTTTTAATAGTGAACCCTTTTTAAATAAAATATTTTAAACTTTTTGACTACATGGGGACATCAAAAAAAAAATTAAAATAAAACATCCCAAGCTTCCACGGTACGCTTTCCTTTGAATAAAACAGCAGCGTGTGTTGTACGCAACTTCGAGTTTTAACACACACCACAACCGATCAAACTAGCCGTTATGAATAGTAATACTTAATTTTTTGAAATTATATATATTTTATATTTCAAAATGGACTTCATTTTTGGATTCGGAATATCAAATTTAGCCTAAGGTGAAATTTTGGTACTTTTCGGATAACTTTCATATTTTGATGAATAGTAAAAATTACTAAATTTTAATTAAAAACAACTTTTTTAATCAAAATAATTAATAGTGATAAATTATGAATTTGAGTGGTTTTAAAGTATATTTAGAATATATTTTTACCATTTAATATAATTTTGGTCATTGGACATATTTTTACAATTAAACCGAACATAAACAAGTGTCAATCTTTTGATAGTTATTATCTCTTAAAAACACGCTTTTTGTTTTGACAGCGGGAATTAATTTTAAATTAATTTCTGCCACTTCTGTGTTTTGAATTTAGAAAAATGGATTCCATATTTGGAATCAGGATGTTCAAATTGTGTAAATAGGTAACTTTTATTTTTAGACATTTTTAATAATTACTGCGGTAAATATTTTATTTACCATGGTTAAGGGTAAATCCGGTAAATAAGGGTTAAAAAATAATATTATAATAATACTAAATTACCCTAAAACGTGTCTTAACCCTATTGGTTGATACATGGTCGACCATGGGCATCTTTGGGTCAATTTTGGGACCCCATTGATCCACTTGTAAGTGATAATGACACTTTATATTAATAAAGTTAAAATAAAAATAAAAATGGCATAAGCTTACATCTTTTAGAAGAACAATTTTTACATAGGGTTATACATGTTGGATTTTCGATTATAAATATTCATTAGAAAGCTAAAACGATTTCCTACATAATGATATTTTATTTATAATTTTTAGACATCAAATAATTTAAATTATTAATGACACAATAATGATGCAATGTTTACCTCATTAATAAATCATTTAAATAAATAAGATTATAATGATTAAAATATTATCTAAAACCTGTCCAATTCTTATTGGTTGATGTTATTTAGAATAAGAGTCATCTTATCTTCGACCTCAATGATTTTTGGACCATTATAAACCGAATATAATTATATTATAAAGTAATACTTTCACTCTTTCCTAAAGAGCCCCTCCTCTCCCTTATAAAAGGAGACCACTTCTACTCATTCCACACACCTCTCAAGCCACTTGGCTCGTCCAAACTCTGCCCAACTAAGCTCCCCAAATCCCTCTCCTCCTCCTTGAAGCTTCCCCTTAGGCAGAAATCATTTCAAGAAGTCCTTTGGTTCCAACCAAAGTGAGTTACCTAAATTAAAGGAGGTAAACCTACCATCGACCAAGGAAAAAGTACAATGTAAGGGATTCTCTTATCTCACTTTCAATTCCGTGAGATTTCCATTGTTCGCTACTAAATTATTGAAAGTGGTGTATTGTGTACTTCCATTTGATATATATTATCATGATTCACATTATATTCATGTTATTCTGTAAATCATTTGGTGGTTATTAACTTTTGGCCATGCGACTCAGTTGATTAACGTGGTAAGGGGTTTCTTGTCTCACTTTTAATTCCGTGAGAATTCCATTGATCACCACTTAATTATTGCATGTGGTGTATGTGTACTACCCATGATTGTATTCATTGTGTAATATACTTTATTTTATGGGTATTTACATCATCATGGTATGATATTTCTTTCATGGGTGTTTGTTTCTTAAGTTACCTAATCAATAAGGGAATTTGAGATTTCAATTTCCACTCATTTGGCTTTACGCATATTTCATTGATTATATTACTCCAAGATTATGTGTGGAATCTCTATTCATTTGATTATGTCTTAATTTCCACTCCCCTTTCTGTGGATATACTTTTGATACACATAATCACTCCATTGATAAACTCTCAAGTGATCGGTATGAAATTGATAAGAGTAATTTTAACTCAATCTCCATTTGTTGAGTTAAATATCCAATTAGTTGGTGTTGTTTCTACAAGAATATGTGTGAATATCCTTTGATTATTTTACACTGAATATTCAATCATATTTAGTGTATTTATATTTTTCACACATAATTATGTCGTTTATTTATCCTTAACCTAAGGATACGGCCTTTATGAGAGATTTCATCTCAATTTACATTCAACTGAGACTTTTTTGTTGATATACACCAAATCACTTTTATGTGTTGTATATAATGTACTTTGACATAGTATATCATGAATCCCTTTATTCTCATGATATTACAAAGTTTTGATTACCTCAATTATTTGTACTCAAGTGTCTCTCTTTTGGTTAGAATCTCTAACCAAAATACAATTTTAAAATGTTTTAAAGACTTATTCGTCTAAATCTTGCTCATTAATGTCCATGTTTTAAAAATGGTTTTAAGGATTTATTTATATGGACATTAAAGTTTAGAAATTAAAACTCCTTTTAAAAAGTTTCAAAGTGGTATGGGACACTTTGATTCAAAAATCTATTTTTAAATGACTTCTTGACAAATAGTGTGACTTTTAAATGTTTTCAAGAAAAGGGGGATATTTCTCTCAAATTGTTTTGATGATTATTTTCATCTATGTCAACATCCTTCATTATTCATGATTGAAGTTAATGTGATACAATACAATCTTCCATATTGTATCAAATGAGTTATATTTGATTGTGGATGTTCTATTTTTATACCATTCATGGTTTGTGGTTAAAGTATTGACATTTCGTATGCTAGTTTTAATACGAATGTTTATGTTATGTTTAAACCTATTCATATGAGGAATGCATTGGACTTAATAAGTGACGGGTGGAGCCCGCTATAGCTCCTCGATGCATCGGTAGGTCTCATGAGACAAACTAGTGTCTTGGCACAAGGCCTTGGCAAAATCTTATTTATAGTCTTGGCACGAGGCCTTGGCTATGTGGTTATGATAGTCTGGCATTATGCATTCCATCATTATGAAAGTGGTTATTGATATTGCATGTGATCATTCGACTAGTAGAATATCCATGTGAGTAAGTAAATGGCATTATTTCATTTTACCTTTGCCATTTTATGCTGAAGTTCAAGTTTAAAAGGCTTTTGTTTTAGTTATAAATTGCCTTAAGTGTTTATGCTTATTTATGAAAGCTTCTGCTATAATGTTATCCTTACTGAGCATCCGAGCTCACCCCTTTCAATGTTTTATTTTTTCCAGGATTATGAAGAAGTAATTTATGAATGACCTGCAGGGATAGTATAAGGGGATATGAAGACAAGATGTTTTTTTTATGATATAATGTAAATATTTATGGATGTATCTAGTTATTCCAAGGCTACTAAACTAATCGGTCTTTCGAGACTTGATCTTTCTCATGATCATGCCAATGTTATGTAATTAATGCACCGACTCTGGGTAGCTGGGGTCGGGGCGTTACATAATACCTATATAAGTTCAATGTAATTCATTGGAATCATTTTCTAATAATTATAGATGTATAAAATTTTTATTGAACTTTTGACCGTCTTTTACCCAACTCCTAGGAAAATTTTCAAATTTACATAAAACTTAATTTTATCGCTTTTGTGAATGGAATTTCAAAAATCCGAGAGACATGGTTGATGTCAGTAAGTAAAATGTAGTTCAATGAGGCGAAAATATTTTTTGGTGAATAGTAACTTTTTTCTTTTTTTACCACGGTTAAAAGTAAATAGGTTAATTAAGGGAAAAATGTTATTATTATTACCCTAACACATGTCCTAATTCTATTGGATAAGTTTAATTCGACCCGAAACAACCTTCGGAATAATATATGACCATTTAGGGCCACTTGGCTAGATTAGGACATTTAATATTAATTTATTTAAAGAAGGGTTAAAATATGTAAATTCAATGTTTAATAAGTAAATCATTTTTAATATATGGTTATACATAAAATAAATTCTACAATAAATATTCATTAGAAAGAAAAACATATTTCCTACATAATCGTATTTTATTTATAATTTTTAGACATTAAATAATTTAATTTATTGATGACACAAAGATGATGCAGTAATTATCTTATTAATGAAATATTGACATAATTGATGTTATAAATACCCAAATAAATGTAATTTGAGAGTATTTATGAATTACAACAATTTTCAAGGTTAATATGACATGTTATTATTGATTTAAGTAACTTTTTTCGAACTAATATTTCTGTTATGATTTTCCCAAAAATCAATCCCCAAATACTGTCAAAATTGACATAAAATAGTTTTTACAACAAATATTACATTATTAATTGTTATTTTATTCCTACAAAACTATGATTGGGCCAAATGACTTAGATAATGTTATATAGATTAATAATAAACAACTTGGGGTTCTTTTTCCTTGTTATAGTACGTTTATTAACCATATAGTGTAAGAACACAAAAAGACACAGTAAAAGTAAAATTATCTAACTTAAAGTTAAATCTAAATGATAAGGTTAAAATAGTAACCTAAACATGTCCAAATTATATTGTATGAGAGGCATTCGACCCATACCCACCTTAGCTTTTAAATAAATCAATTTAGAGCTATTTAAAACCGAATATTACTTTATAATTAAATAATATTGTTTGTTTTTTCAAAGGTTCCCGTCTCCTCCCTTATAAAAGGGCACCTCCTCCCTCTCTTCCTCACAAAACATTGAGCATTCATGATCGTCCAAACCCAGCCAAATTCTCTTCTCCACTTTCCTAGAATCATCCTAGAGGTCCTGGTCTACTTCAAAGACCAATTTTAGTGCCCTAAGAGGAGGTCTCAAAGAGGTGCTTCAAAGAAGAGTTAAAGACCATTACCGATTCTTTCAACATTATTTCTTCTTCCACTTCTTCTTCATTAGTTGTTTCATTATGAAGTAAAAAAATAAGTATCAACCATATACTGATATGTTATTATAAGTATGAAACAACCCCATTTCACCTTCTATCCATCCTACATAAAACGAAATCACCGCACGTGCGTACGTACAGAATACTGTCTCCACGCCGTGGTGTAATCTGTTTTTCCAATACCACCTTACTTGGATGGGTATAATGGTGTAAAGAATAACTATACATAGTTATTGTAACAACATAAAGATTATGATATATTGTATCATCCACTACAATTCAATTCAATAATTATGGAAACGATATCGTCGCTCGTGCGTACGTACGGACTACCGTCTCCACGACGCGATGAGATTCATTCTCTATGTTAAACATTAAAGAATGATTATAAAGTATATATAAGAAATAATAATGAAATATATGAAATTATAAAGTTACTGGATTTATG
This sequence comes from Viscum album, assembly GCA_963277665.1. NCBI lineage: Eukaryota > Viridiplantae > Streptophyta > Magnoliopsida > Santalales > Viscaceae > Viscum > Viscum album. Next base: position 974,439,378 of record OY728165.1, read on the forward strand.
TATATATATATGTATGTCACTTATTTAATTCCATTATACTTAATAAGGAAACGAAAACAACATTCATGCGTACGTACGGCCTATCGTCTCCATGAATAGTGTATTTCTTTCCATTTATTGATCTATTATATATATGTATATCCTGAATATATATTATATATAAATCATGTTTTATATTCTGTAATTAATTAATCATGATCTAAGTAATCATATGAATAATTACAATTCAAATCACGGACCATAAATTGATCGATTTTTCCCAAAACGCTACATTAACATGAATTTACAAAAGAATGGGTAATATAAAGTCATAAATGAAACATAAATGATATCATAACAATGAAGATGATTATTTAATAAGTCAATGACATTATTTAAATCATTATACAGGAGGTTTGGATACATACGAAGCATATCAGACATAAGTTAAGGGATAAATTTTCAATCTCATTTTTATCTAAGATTGTTTATACGTAAGTATTTACTGGGGTTATGTTTATCATACATGACCATGTTTTCAAAAAATGTTTTCATAAAATGATTAATATTCTTCCATGAATTTTAAAGGCATTTTTAAACTTTATTGACTTTTTTCCACATTTTATAAATGGAATCATTCATTTGGTTACCATAAAAGGTACTTTTTTACTTTTCCGACAAAAGTACGAGGAGAATGTTATTTTTAACTTATACGGCATGAACATATTTTTAAGGTTTCATAACGCCTCATTTTCAAGAAGCTTCCTCTACAATATTGCATGATTATTTTCAACAAAACCCTTTTCTTTTAAAATTTCATTGAATTTTTTGAAATGAAAATGATTTTAAAGATGAAAAGTTATTTTCCTCAACAATTCATTTCAAGTGTTTTTCCAAACCTATTTTCAATCTAATATGACAATATTTAAAATGGGTATGTTTCATGTAATATGCTTCTATGATTTAAATGGTTTCACTTTTCTTATGATGAAATGATATCCATTTGTTTTATATAGATTATGTTATGATGGGATGATGTTTATGAGTCCCATTTTTATTCATTGGGTTACGATGAATGATTTATGTTTATGTTTTGGCACAAGTAAGAATGATTTTATTATGAGAAAGGTGGGACCTATATCTCTCTCCAATGCATTGGGTAATGATTTATATCTCATGAGATAGACATGGATGGAATGGTAAGTTAATCCGGTTCAGTGTTACAGGACTTAAATGAGAATGAACTAGATTCAGAAAGGGATTTTTTCCACTATGATGGTCTTGGCAGCAATGCCTTGGATACTATGGAAATCATGACAAGTGTTGAATGGTTGACAGAATTACATGTTTTATTCCCATGATATTTTATCATGATTTATGTTCCATTATGATATGTGCCTTACGTACTTCCAAGATTCATTCTTTGCTAAAGATTTTGATGTTTAGATTTTATGTTCAAGTTTTTTCATTCAAATTTTTATGGATTGTTTTATGTTCTCTATGTTTACCCTTACTGGGGATTTGAGCTCACACCTTTTATGTTCTCATTTCCCCAGGATATAAAGAAAATTTGTAGGTAAGAAAAAAGGGGTAAGATCGTTATGGGATATGTTGAAGATCGTTCACCACGATTATAAGATTATATTCCGAGTTTCCAAAGACACTAAACTATTACGGTCCTTGTGTGTATGTTTTTGTTATGTACTAAGTATTACGCAAACGTAATGTAATCTCCATGTACGTCAAGCTTAAGGTATCTACAATCACCAAGGGTTACATTCAACCAGAACCCTACACCATCATCATGGGGGTGTATCAAACCCTTTTGGACAGTGAACCTGACTCATGGATCAAGGTTCTATCTGTCTTCTCTTTCTATCAAACTATTTTTCTAACACAATTGTCACACCTGCAGCCCACCCCAGACACACCACCGACCAGTCTACTTCCACCAACCTCAATGGTTACACTGAATCACCATTCTTCAATCTTGTATCAACATTTTTTTAGTGTGACTCACCATCATAGTTTTCTTCCCCCACTAACAACCAACCACCAATTAATGATCACCACTAATAAGACATCCCTCCATAACAGAGAAACCCGTACATAGTATAAAATTCAAACAATTAAATAGAAAACCCAACATCCAACAAAAAAACCATAGTATAACAATAAGAATCACCATAGAACACCAAGAACACCCAACATTAATTAAACTAGATCCAAATTAATAGAAATCCAAAACTATAACCATTCTGATGAACCTAAATCACCGAGATTTGGAAACACCTTGAGTTCCACCAATGACAATTGGCCACTTCCACTCCTCACATGGGTAATGCAACCACCATCCAATTGAGACCGAGCCACTAAAGGCTTGCGGAGTCGCGAGCCCTTTCAACTCCTATTGTCCCTTGAGGATATTATATATTTTTTATATTTTATTCAAAATATTTATAAAAATAAATTGATATTTTTTCAAAATTGAGCAGCTGTGTCCCTCACCAAGACTTGTGTCGTTTCGGTTGAACCAATGTGTTCTTTGACCGAAATGGTGAGATCGAACTAGTGTGTCCCTGACCAAGAGTTGTCTTATTTCAGTCGAACCAATGAGTTCTTTGACTGAAGTGGTATAATTATCACCAATTACAATTTATAAATAAACGATGATGAGATCTCTTATGGGTTAATTAATTTTTTAATCCCAAAAATTCTCTAGAGTTATCCCAACAGCGGTGCCACGAGGTAATCGGAAATTGGTGTTCGATTTCCCCCAAACCTTGGTAAAATCATCCAGGGATACTTCCACCGGTATCCCTACACCATCAACGTGGGGTGGATCAAACACTTTTGGAAAGTGAACTTGATTAACACATGAAGAATCTATCCATATTCTCTTTCTTCCAAGATATTTTTCTAGTAATCAAAAGGGTTTTATCAGGAAAAACATTGGAGATGGATTCAGATTATCTCAAATTCCAGAAAAAATATATTGTCAAACTTGACTGTTTCAATGGAATCAACTTCTCCCGATGACAAGACAAGATGACATTTCTTCTAACAGTGTTGAATATTTCATATATAATGGAAGAAAATCTTCCTTCCATACCCTATGAACCCATTTTGAATGCCAACAATGAACCCTTTGACACAACTCACGTCGAGAACATTGGGGAAATGAGGAAGAAATGTGAAGATGATGAATTCTTGTGTCGATGAAACATTCTCAATACTTTATCACATCATCTCTATGAGTACTTCTTCCAAATGAAGACTTCTTGAGAGATTTGGGATGCACTCAAATTCAAGTATAAAGAGGAGGAGGAAGTTACCAATAATTTTCATAATGAAATGTTTATAAATTAAAAGATTATTGATAACAAGTCCGTGTTGGAAAAATTTCAAAAGCATCCTGTTATAGCAAATAAACTTGTTTCCCTTAAGATCAATATTCATGAAAATTTTCATGTGGGTGAAATTATTTCTAAATTTCCACTTATGTGGAAACATTTAGGTAAGTCACTTATTAAAAAAATGATGATATTTCTTTAGAGGAATTGAAAAAGATTTTGTGTATTCAAGAAGAATCCATGTTGAGGGACGTGGATATGGCTTTGCAATTGGATACTAAGGATATTATTGTTGAGGGAAAGCCACAAAAAATTATTCCTTACATGTCATGAAGAAAATTCAACAATTTAAGAAGAAAGGAAATTCATCCAAGAAGAAACATGATTGCTTCGTTAGTGGAAAACCAGGGCATTTTTCAATGGAATATCGATATCGATGGAAATTTAAGAAACCCGCTTCAAATATGGTGACTAAAAAAATCTAGTCACTATGATATTAGAAGTTGATATGAATTCGATGAAGATATGATGGTTACTATATTTTACGCCAACGGTGAATGTGTGCATGGATCGTACAATGTTCAAAATGTTTGAAGATTTTACCATCGCGAAAGAAGTTCATCTTTGAAACAATGCATGCATCAAAGTTAACAGAAAATGAAGTGTGGAGATTGAATTTACTTCTGGGATATAGTCAACCCCTCTTAATGTGTTGTATTTTCTTGAAATTAGAATTAAATTCGTGTATGTTGATCTTTTGTGTAAGAAGGGATTTTGGGTTTCATTCGAATCCGACATGGTTATCATATCGAAGGGAGGCATGTTTGTGGGGAAGGGTAATTCAAATGACATGATGTATCAACTATCTATAAATAATACGATTGAATATTATGCTTATTTTATTGAATATTCTAATTTGTGGCATGACCAATTTTAACATGTTAATTATAATTCATTAAAATCAATGAAGAAGTTAAAGATGACTAATTTAGAATATGATTTTAATAAATGTGAAACATGTGTATAATATTAAATAGTTAAGAATCATGTTCATATTGTTGAAATAAATTCCGATATATTATATTTAGTGTATTCTGATATTTGTGAACTAGATGTATTGTTAACTTGTGGAGGGAAAAGATATTTTATTACTTTTGTTGTTGAATATAGTATATATTTACATATATATATTCTTAAAACAAATGATGAAGCCTTTAATTTTTATTGAAGTATAAAGAAGAAGTTAAAAACCAATTTGTCAGAAAGATTAATGGATTATGATTAGATAGAGGTGGTGAATATTTTATGAATGAGTTTAAGGATTTCTGTGAAGAAAATGGTATAATTCACCAAATAACATCTCCTTACACAACTCAGAAAATCAGCTTAGCTGAAAGTAAAAATCTCACATTAGTAGAAATCGAAAATTTCATGATTCATAAATATATGTTTCCATTAAAATTTAGGGGTGAGGATTTATTTTCATCATGTCTTATTCATTACAGGATTGCATCTATTAATACTAAGTTATCCCCTTAAGAAATTTGGAGAGGAATAAGACCTAATATTTCTTATTTCTAAGTGTGGCGGTCTCTAGTGCATTACAGTGTTCTGGATCCTAAAAGAAAAAAAATTGGTCCTAGAATAATTAAAGATGATTTTTTTGGATATGTAGCAAATATAAAATCATAAAGAACTATGGATTTAGCAGCTAATATAATTTTTGTATCGAGGGACGTAGAGATTTTTAAAAATATGTTTTATAAAGATGATGTGGAGGAAGTGATTCTACATATCCCTATCTCATTTACTCCATCTATTTCAAATACAATAGTATAAAATTATGATGATTTTAGAGTTAAACCTAAAAAAAGGACAAGAATTGGGTAGGAGAAACATCTACATCACTATTTTATTTCCCCTAATTCAATAATTTCAATTATTGAAGGAGATAAAATTAATAATCTTCTAAATAAGTATACTATGGTTTTGACTATATAAGTTGATCCAAAGACTTATAAATAGGAAATTTCTTACAAAGATGTTTCTTTTTGGAAGGAATCAATTAACAATGCAATAGATTCAATTTTTGGGAATAATACATGGGTTATTATAGATTTACCAAGAGGTTCAAATCCTTTTGGTAGTAAATGGGTATTCAGAAAAAATATGATTACAATGGCAACATTCATTCTTTTAAACAATGATTGGTTTCCAATGGTTTTAGATAAAAACAAGGGATTTATTATTTTGATACATATTCCCCCATATCTTTAAATAATTTAGTAAGGATATTATTTAATTTAGCTTCAATTAATCACTTGTATGTTCATCAAATTGATTTCAAAACTTCTTTTTTAAATGTTGAATTAAATTAAGAAATTTACATGGAACAACAAAAAGGGTTTGCTTTACAAGGTAATGAAAAAAATGTATGTAAACTAGTTAAATCTATTTATTTTCTTAGACAAACTTCGAAGCAATGGCATGAGAAAATTGATTCTATTATTTTATCTAATATATTTTCTCATAATAATGCGGAGAAATGTGTTTTTTCAAGGTTTACAAAAGAATACAGAGTCATTGTGGGTTTATATGTGGATGATATGTTATTTTTTGTAATCAATATGATTTTTATAGTCGAGACAAAGAATTACTTATCTTCTATGATTAAAATGAAGGATGTTGGAATAGTTGGTACTATTCAATGTATTAATGTTAGAAAACATAGTGGGGTTATTTCTTAACCCAGAATCATTACATAGAAAAAATGTTAAATAAATTTGATCATCTTGGATTCAAGGATGTCAATACTCTATTTAATTTTACTGTTAAACTTTTATTAAATAGGGGTACAGCTATAGAACAACATGAATATCATAGTGTAATTGGTTCATTAATGTAGTGATGCATTACACTAGACCTTATATTGCTTTTGTGGTATGTAAAATGTGTAGACATAATAGTAATCCTAGTATGGATCATTGTAGATGCATGACCAGAATTTTTCAATACTTAAAAAAACCAAAGATTTATATTTATACTATAATGATTATCTGGCTGTATTAGGTGGATACACTGATTCAAGTTATATTAAAAAAATTGGGGATAACCAGTCCACATGAGTATGGTGGTTTACTCTTGGAGGTTGTTTTGTTTCTTGGGTGAGAAAGAAACAATCATGTATTTCACATTCATCCATGGGGTCAAAGTTTATCGCCTTAGTGGAATATGGAAAGGAAGCTGAATGGATTAGGAATATATTATTAGATATTAGATTGTGGCATATTCGAATGCCTCATATCTATATCAGTTGTGATAGTGAATCATAATATCAAGGGAATATAGTTTCATGTACAATGGATATTTTAGACATATATGTTTGATACACAATTATGTGAGACAATTGTCCCAATATGGTACCATAATAATTGATTATGTGAGATCGTGTAAAATCCTTGGGGATCCATTTAATGATTCTCTGTCGAGAGATGTTATTCGTGAAGATAATAAAGAGATGGGGTTAAAGATCAGAGAATATATCATTTCCGTAACAAAATCCCAACAATTTATCACGGTAGATCCTAGTCAAAATGTTTAATGGGTAAAAACAAGTTATGAAGATGATTGTTGATATTGAAAATTATAACCCCAAATTTTTGTTTCAATACCGTCTGTTATGAAAAGTGGTTGAGTTTTAAACTCTTAACAAAATATTAAGACACAATGTGAAATATTATCTAATAACTAAATCACATTGTAATATTTTTCTATGTGAACATAGAATTGGTGGTGATTTTTATAGGAGTCAATGGGTTTACTGCTCATAATGTTCATGAAAAAGATATAAGCACATGGACAAAAAAGTGATACAAAATGAGATATTGGATGAAAGTTAAATATATGTATGATTTCTCAAATTTATCTTAAAGGATAGTAAGTTTAATGTTTTGAAAACAAATAAATTTGATAAAAAATGAGATATTGATACTAATTAAAGGTTTAATTTGAAAGATACAATTATTATGTATAATGAATCACTTGTGTTCTGGAGAGAAAATATTTATGTATAAACGTTGTGGATTGTTATATATTTTATACAAATTTTTTTCAAAATATTTATGAAAATAAATAGAGTGTTTTTAAAAATTGAAATGGTGTGTCCCTCACTAAGAGTTGTGTTGTTTCAGTTGATCAAATGTGTTCTTTGACCAAAATGGTGTGATCGAACTAGTCTGTCCCTCACAATTAGTTGTCTTATTTCAGTCGAACCAACGTGTTCTTTTACCAAACCGATGTAATTCCCACTAATTCCAGTTTATAAAAAATAAATAATTAGATCTCTTATGGGTTAATTAATTTTTTGAATCCTAGAAATTGTCCAATGATCACCCAACATTGATGTTGTGGGGTAAATGGAAATTGGTGTTCTATTCTCCCCAAACCATGGTGAAATTATCTAGGGATACATCCACCGAGAACTCTACACCATCAACGCAGGGGTGGATCAATCACATTTGGACAGTGAACCTAATTCAAGCATCAAGGTTTTATCTATATTCTCTTTCTACAAACATATTTTTCTAACATAACTGTCACATCTCTAACCCTCCCCGGACATACCACCGGCCACTCTGCTTCCACCAACCTCAATGGTGACACCGAATCACCATTCTATACTCTTGGATCACTGTTATGTAGTGTCACTAACAATCATAGTTTTATTCCCCCACTCACAGCCAACCACCAATTCACGGTCACCACTTCTAAGAAATCCAGCCACAATAGAGAAACCCATCAGTAGTACAAAATTCAAACAAGAAAATAGAAAAACTAACATCAAACAAAAAAAATCATAGTAGAACAATAAGAATCACAGTTGAACATCAAGAACACCCATCATTAATTAATCCATATCCAAATTCATTGATATCAAAAATGATACCCAGTCTAATGAAAGTAAATCAACCATATTTGTAAACTTTTTAAGTTCTTCCTATGACCATTGTCCACAGCTGCTCGTCAATAAAGACACACCACCACCATCCAATTGGGTCTAAGCCACAATGTCTTGCGGCATCACAAGCCCTGTCTAACCCTGTTGTCCCTTGAAAATGTTTTTTATTATATAAATTTTATTCATAATATTTATTTAAATAAATAAAGTGTTTTTCAAAATTGAACTGGTGTGTCCCTCACCAGGAGTGGTATCGTTTCAGTTTAACCAATGTGTTCTTTGACCAAAATGGTGAGATCGAAATGGTGTGTCCCTCACCAAGATTCATCTTGTGTCGATTGAACCAATGTGTTCTTAGACTGAACCAGTGCAATTCAAACCAATTCCAATTTATAAGTAAGAGATGATGAGATCTCTTATAAGTTAATTAATTTTTCAATCCTAGAAATTCTCTAGAGTTCTCCAAATATCTGTGAAGCGGTTTAATCAGAAATTGGTCTTTGATTTTCCCCAAACCTTGGTGAAATCCTCGAGGGATAATTCCCCCGAGAACCATACACCATTAACATGGGGGTGGATCAAACCTGTTTTGACAATGATACTTATCCACACATCAAGGTTCTATCCATCTTCACTTTCTTCCAACCAATTTTTCTAACAATAAAAAGGGTTTGATCAGGAAGAACCTAGAATATGGATTCTGAATCTATAAAATGTCATGAACCAATATATGGTCAAACTTGACCGTTTCAATGGAATGAACTTCTTCCGGTGGTAAGACAAGATTAAATTTCGTCTGACAGTGTCGAAGATTTTATACATTCTAGAACCAAATCTCCCTTGCATACATGTTGAACCCATTACAAATTTTCATGGCACACCCGTTGACATGAATCAAATCAAAAAAATTCAAGAAATGAGGATAAAACGTGAAGATGATGAATCTTATATCGATGGTACATTCTCAATACTTTATGAAACTGTCTCCAATACTACTTCATCCAAAGGAAGATCGCTCAAGAGATTTGGGATGCACTCGAACTAAAGTATAAAGTAGAGGGAGAAAGTATCAATAAATTTCTTTTTTTAAAGACTCTAAATTACAATATGGTCAATAACAAACTTGTGTTTGATCAAATTCAGGAGATTCATGATATAGTGAATAAAATTATTTCCCTTATGATCAATATACCATAAATTTTTCATGTGGGTTCAATTATTGCTAAATTTCCACCTATGTGGAAGGATTTCAGTAAGTCAGTTATTATAAAAGTGATGATATTTTCTTGGAGAAATTGCAAATGCTTCGTTATATTGAAGAATAATAAATGTTGACAGATGTGGGTATGGATCACAATTTGATACCAAAGTTAATATTGTTGAGGTAATTACACAACCAAATTATTCCATTCATTTCATGAAAAAGAGTTAACAATTTAAAAATAAATGGAAATCCTTCCATGATGAAAGGAGATTGCTTGGTCTATGGAAAACAGGGGAATTTTTCAAGGGAATGTCTCTATCAAAAGAAAGTTAAAAAACCGACTGAAAATATGCTGACTGATGAAAATCTAGAAGCTATGATATGTGAATTCAATATGACTTCGATAAAGATGGGATGATGGCAATATTTTGGAGCAACGTTTCATGTGTGTGAGGATCGTTCAATTTACAAAACATTAGACAATTGTACTATCGCAAAGGAAGTACGTCTTGGAAAAAAAATGTATGCATCAATGTTAGTGGACAAGTAAGAATGGATATTGAAATTACTTATGGGAAGAAGATAACCCTTATTAATGTGTTTTATGTTCCCAAATTTACAAAGAACATAGATTCTGTTGATCTTTTGAGTAAGAGTGGATTTCGGTTTTCATTCGAATCTGAAAAGGTTATCTTATTGAAGGGAGGCATGTTTGTGGGAAAATGGTATTCAAATGAAGATATGTATCAATAATCTATTAATAATATTATTGAATATTCTCTTTATTTTATTTAATCTTCTCATTTGTGGCATGATCGTTTAGTGCGCGATAATTATAATTCATTAAAATTAATGAATACGTTAAACTTGATAATTTTGAAAAAGATTTTCATAAATGTGAATCATGTGTATAATCTAAAATAGTTTAGAAGAATTATCATATTTTTTATTGAGATTTTGTTATATTATATTTAGTGAATTCTGATATTTGTGTACTAAATTGATTTTCAACCCGTGGAGGGAAAATATATTTTATTAATTTTGTTGCAAACTGTAGTAGATATTTAAATATATATCTTCTCAAAATAATAGATAGAGCCTTTAATGTATTTATGAAGTATAAAGTTAATTTTTAAAACAAATTAGACAAAAATATTAATGTATTACGCTTATATGGAGGTGGCGAATATTTTATGCATGAGTTTAATGAGTTCTGTGATTAAAATTATATACTTCACCAAATAACTTCTCCTTATGCACCTCAGAAAAATTGATTAGTTGAATGGAAAAAATAGAACATTAGTAGAAATGGTAAATTTCATGATTAATAAATTTAAGTTGCCATTAAATATAAAGGGAGAATCATTATTGGCTACATTTCTTATTCATAATAGGATTGCATCTAGAAAAACTAAGTTATCCCCTTATGAAATTTGGAGGAAGAAGACCTAATATTTTTTATTACATATTGTGGGGGTGTTTAGTGTATTATAGAGTGCCTGATCCTAAAAGAACTAAAATTTTCCCTAGTGAAATTAAATGTGTTTTTGTTGGATATGCATAAAATAGAAAACCATATAGAATTTTGGATTTAGGAGCTAATATAATTGTTGAATCAAGGGATGTAGAATTTTTTTAAAACACGTATTATAAAGATGATGTGGAGGAAGTTATTCCTCATATCACAATATCATGTACTATATCTAGTTAAAATACAATAGTAGATCATTAAGATGATTTTTGAGTTGAACCCAAATAGAGTACATGAATTAGGAAGGAGAAACGTCTACATCCATATTTTATTTCTACCGATTCCATAATTTTTCTTGTTGAAGGAGATCAAAATAATCATCTTCTAAATTAGTATCCTTTGGGTTTGATTATAGAATAATACCCAAAGACTTATAAAGCGTCCATGTCTTCTAGAGACGTTGTTTTTGAAAAGAATCAATTAATGATAAAATGGATTCTATTATAGGGAATAATAATTTGGTTTTTATGGATTTACCAAAAGATTAAAAACCTATTGGTAGTAAATGGGTATTCATAAAGAAATATGATCTAATGGTAACATTAAAGCATTTAAAGATAGATTGGTTTCCAAAGGTTTTTGATAAAAATAATGGTTTCATTATTTTGATATATATTCCACTCTATCTCATATTACTTTAATAAGGATATTATTTTATTTGGATTCAATAATCACATGTATATTCATCAATTATATGTCAAAACTAATTTTTTAAATGTTGAATTAAATTAAGTGATTTACATGGAACAACCCGAAGGGCTTGTTTTACTAGGTAAGGAAAACAAGGTTTGTAAACTTGTAAAATCTCTTTGTGGTCTTAAACATGCTTCAAAGCAATGGAATGAGAAATTCAAATATATTATTTTATATAATGTATTTTCTCATAATAATGTGGATAAATGTGTTTTTTCAATGTTAAAAAAAGAATATGGAGTTATTTTGTGTTTATATGTGGTTGATATGTTAATTTTGGGAACCAATATGTTTGGAATAATTGAGAAAAAGAATTACATTTCTTCTATATTTAAAATTTATGTTAATGGAATAGTTGATACTATTCATGGTATTAATGTTAGAAAACATATTGGGGGTTATTCCTTATGTATGTCTCATTACATAGAAAAATGTTAAATAAATTTGATCATATTGGTTTCAAGGAGGTCAATACTCCATTTGATTCTAGTGATAATATTTTTATAAATATGGGTAGAGCTATAGCACAAATTGAATATGCTAGTGTAATTGGTTTGTTAATGTATGCGATAAATGGAAATATATATGATATTTCTTTTACAATATGTAAAAAGAGTTTATATACTAGTAATAATAGTGTGTATCATTAGATATTTATAAAGATAATTTTTGGATACTTAAAGAAGACCCACGATTTATGTTTATACTCTAATGATTATGTAGCTGTATTAGATGGATACATTGATGCAAGTTGGATTACCAGTATTGGTGAAACCCAATACACTTCTGGATGGTAGTTTACTCTTGGATGTTGTGCTGTTTTTTGGGAGAGCATGAATCAAACATGTATTTCACATTCTACCATGGAGTCAGAGTTTATCGCCTTTGTGGCATGTAGAAATGAAGTTGAATGGATTAGGAATATGTTATTGTATATTACAATGTGACCTAGTCTGATTCCTCGTATCTATATCAGTTATGATTTTGAAGAAACATTATAAAGAGAATATATATGCATGTACAGTGGAATTTCTAGACATATATGTTTAATACATGATTATGTGAGACAATTGTCACAAGATGGTACCATAACAATTGTTTATGTATGATCGTGTAAAAACCATGCAGATCGGTTTACAAAATCTATACCGAAAGAGGTTATTCATGAAACTAATAAAGAGATATGGTTAAAACTTATTGAATAAATCATTTCTGTAAAGGAATCTGAAAAATTTCTCTAGGTAGATCCAAATTAAAGTGTTTAATTTTTAAGAAGAGGTTACTGAGATGATTGTTGATATTGACAATTATAACCCCATTTATTGGTGTCAATATCGTCCGCTATGACAAGGGGTTGAGTTTTTAACTCTTAAAAAATATTAATAATCAATGAGTAAGGTGCTCTAGTAATGGAATCACATTGTAATATTTTTCCTATGTGAACATAGAAGTGGTTCCACTACTTATAGGAGTTAATGGGATTACTCCTTAGAGATTTCATGAAAAGGATATAATTGCATGGCCTCAAAAGTGTTAAAAATATATTTTGGATGAAAGATCATTAGATGTATGATTTCTTCAGTTTATATTAATGGATAATAATTTTATGTTTCAACAACTTATAAATCAGATAAACTTTGAGATATTGATACTAATTAATGGTTTCAATAGAACGATACTTTTATTATGTAAAATTAATCAATTGTGTTCTGGAGAATTATTATTTATTAATAATGTGGGAGATTGTTAAATATTTTATATATTTTATTCAAAATATTTATTAATATAAATAGAGTGTTTTTTAAAAATGAACTGGTGTGTCCCTCACCAAGATTTGTTTCATTTAGGTTGAACTGATGTGTTTATTGATCGAAATAGTGAGATTGAACTAGCGTGTCCCTCCAAGAGTTGACTTCTTTGGTCAAACCTATCTGTTCTTTGACTAAAAATGGAAAATTATCAGCAATTAGAATTTATAAATATGCTATGATGAGATAGCTTGTGGGTTAATTAATTTTTCAATCCTAGAAATTATCCAGAGTTCTCACAACATCAGCGTAGTGGGGTAATCGGAAATTGGTGTTTGATTTTCCATAAACCATGGAGAAATCCTCAAGGGATAATTCCACCAAGAAACCTACACCATCAACATGGGGTTGGATCAAATATTTTGGATAGTGAACATGATTTAAGCATCATGGTTCTATCCATCTTCTCTTTATGTCAACTCGTTCTTCTAACAGAGTATGGAACTGAATCTCTAGATCACGCCACTTCCGATGCCTACAACCAATTATCCAGCACCACTCTCCTTCATCTCCAACCATAGTTGCATTAATAATATCTTTGTCCCTCCCTCTACACACACCCACCCCATCCTTCTCTCCTTCCACCTATGTGATCTTGAAGCCCCCTCACCATTGGTGTTTCATTCTTTTTAATTTAATTTTATAAATATAATTACATATAATATAATATATAATATATATAACAAAAATTTTATAATAATAATAGATATTATTTTAATGTATATATTTTTTACATTAATTTATATTATAATAATAGGTGTAGTTATTTTAAATAATTTATATAATAGTTGTCCATAGAATATTTACATAATAAGTAGTTGTTTTTTTACTTTTTTTGTATACACAAACACATATAAATACACACAAACACACACAAATATATATATGATACTTGTAATAAATTAATTATTATTTTTATTTATTATTTTAACTATTCTGATGGTGATGTTGGAAGAGGTTCATGTATATTGCAAGACATGTGGGAGTGGGGAATTTATATGAGGTGGAGGAGATTATAGAACCATCAATAGTAGATTCGATAGATTTCATAGGGTGGGAGATTCACCCAATGAGACCACCATTCCATAAAACATCTAGATGTATCCCATCCATTCCATATCTATCTCGTCCATCATCAATTCAAGATTCCACTCACCAAATCCAGAATGGTTCCTTCCACTATCATTAATTCCTCACAATAATTAACTCATCTATTCCTCCCATACAAACACCAGAGATAGAGAACAACAAACGAAAAGAAACAGAGAAGATGCAGGCCACCAGAGTAGGATCAACACATCAAAGTAGTAGGCATTTTTCGTATATTTTATTTCAATATATTTGTAATACAGTGAAGTATTTAATGAATTTTATATTTACTTATACTTGTATAATTATTTGGAAAGTACATTAGGGGGTTGGATATGATGGATTCAATTGGTACCAATTTATTTGTTCTATCTACTGGATCAATCAAAAGAGGGATGATTTTTCTATTTTAGTTACTTCTCATTCTCTTACATATGAGCATATTTTTTACTATTACCCAAGAACTAGGAATTGAGTGCTAGAGTATCATTTTTCCTTGGAAAACACACCTGTAGTACTAAATAGAAAAGGTTGTGGTAACCTCTTCTCCCTGAGGAAGCATCACTATCCTTGTTAATTTTAAAAAATAACTATTCCCAAGAGAGATCACTAGGGAGGGTGGCTTATCTAATTATATTTTGAGATTTCAGTTATACTCACATAACCACATAACCTTTATGATTGGTCTCCTTTAAGATTAGTGACATTTCATTCAGCATATTCTGGTCAAATTCTCCTAACTTAACCATTGATTTTTTCCTGTTCTAATTCACTACACCCTCTTTTCACTATTACCAACTACTATTTCACACACTCCCATCCTTTTTTTTCTATTTTTCTCATAGTTTTTGTTTTTTTTTGTTTTAGTTTTTTTATTTAAAAACTCAGGAACATAACTATGGTTTTACAGCCTTCTTACCACAATACTAGTATTTTTTCAATTTTTTTAATATTGAATTTTCAAGCACTCGATGATGCACCTGTCAAGTACATTATAAAAACTAATAATGATGAATAAGGATGGAGTGTATCCTTTTTTAGGGATTTCTGAAAATTTGAAATATTTTATATGATATCATTTCATGTTAATATAAAATATGGGTATGTATAGAGAAAGATGATGATAATTCATAACATGAAATTTCCCATTCATTGTTTTTGGAGTAAAATAAAATATGATTATTAAAGGGAAGTGTATGTTGAACAAAAATATATGTTGAAGGGGTTGTAATATTGTATCACCTAAATCATTTTGGAATGTTTTTTATGATTTCAATATGTGAGAAATTTACTTTTTAAATTTATAGGAATGTACAATGAAAATAGAAATATGAGTTGGTATCACAATCTCGACCGTTTTGTGGAAAACATTTATATCATGAATAATATTTATTATTTTCTAAATTTTAAAAAATATTCATATAGTATATTAACATAATTCTTGTTTCAATGTGGTTTCACCCATCTCTTAAATAATAAAGGTATTATATTGGGGAGAATATAATTTCAAATGGTGGATGAATCATGAAATTAGTGTGATTTACCCTCACCATTTTACCTTTTCATTTATTAATATATAAAACAAAGATAAAATTAAATTTATATTAAAGTATAACTGTAATTAAAAACTTTCATCTTAAAAATCAATTCACAACTCTGAGTATTGAATATTTAGTGTTATTAAATACTAGAAACACTATTAATTTTTTTTACAACACATGTGATCATTTTTCCATATTCAAACTCTTGTAGACCCCCTTTTATGCTTCTTATAAGTTATAACTGTCATTATTACCAAGGGAAAACAAAAATAATTAAGGGTTTTGATCAAATACTATTAATGGGAAAAATATTTGTAAAAAAATTTTGTGACAAATAAAAATTAAACCAATATTCCCGACATTTTAATATGATGAGAATGATCAATACCATGGGAAAACATATAATAATGATATCATATGTCCTAAAAATCATAAATATGTTTCATTAATATAAAATTTGAAATCCTAATCATACATTGAGGAAAATTTTCAAGTATATCATTGCAAACCATGTCCTGTAGTGGATTGGGTTTACACTCAATTATTATAAACACTGTGAAAAATATCCCATAGTGTATTTTCTCCACTCCATAATCCAATACATAATACCTCATGAGATATAAATCATTACCCAATTCATTATAATGATATATAATACTTTAAAATCCTATAACGTAATGAAAATCATAATATGTACATGAATACATGTTCCACATGAGGAAAAAACGTCATACATAAAATAGATTTATAATAAAACCCATGAGATAAAAGTGGATTTCATAATATTATCTCAGAGCACAATAGATGGGTATATAATTGAATTCCCAAAATTGGATGCAATTAAATAAATGGATGTTAATATTTTAATAAATAAGTATAGGGCTTGAAAATTTATTCACAATGCGAAAAACAATAATGATAAGTATATTGGATAGTATGAAATAATAATTAATCTCTTAGTTGAGGCTATATGAAATAATGAAATGATATTTTTAAATAAGGAATGAGAATATTGTTTTCCATAACACCACAATTGAATAAATAGGTTTATTTATAAAATATATTTTTTAGAATTGATCTACTATTTATTAGAATATTAAGGGGGTTGAATATTGATAGGATACATGAAATAAGAATGATTCCTTAAATCAGGTCTACTTGAAAGTGGTAATTTAAAAGGCAACTAAAATTGTTTATAACCCCCACATTTGAAATGAAATTAAAATTGGTATATATTTAAGGTAAATATATAAAAAATAGAAGAACTATGTTATTATAAGATTTCATAAATGGGATAATAATAAAGATAACATGTAACCAAAATTTAATGAGGGTGGTATATATGATAAAAAATGATCATGAAATGGAAACCATATAATTATATTTAAATTCCATTGATTGAAATCCAAGAAAAATAAAACCAGATAATAAAACATCATTTTGATAAGAGGATATATTAAAAATGATAGTATCATGAGATTAAAAAAATATATATCATCATATAATAGAGAAAATTGGTTGGAGGGGTAATTATGGACTAAGAGGGGAAAACATCATTAAGGTGGATTAGAATTATTCTTAACAACGATATAATTTTATGAGTAAGAGATTAATTTGGTTTCAAAATTTGAAATAAAAATGAATTATACATTGAGAGGTTCATAAATCAACTTAAGATAAAAAATTATTGCAGACGGATCCATGTATATAATAATTATTTCAACATGAAACGTTTTAACTCAGAGAAAGGGTGTTTTTGTTAACAAAAGTCCATACGATATTAAAACACTTAATTTGAAAACCATTGGAATTATAACAATATGTTGATTTGTAACTTCCTAAGATATAATGAAAATTTTGATATAAATATATCCAAGTAAAATATTTATATCATAAAAAGGGAGCCAATGTAGAATAAAAATCATAGCTCAATGAATTAAAATTGAGATAGAGAAGGACATCCAATCTTGGTATCATATAAATCATATCACCTGTTATGTAAGAAAATTATGTGGATCTAAAAACTACATGAATTTAATGAATATTTTTAAATATATTCATTTTGTAGTAGTAATACCATATCAATGGTAACATGATGCACAAAATGGAATTGGTCAATAGAAATTAAACTTCCGATAGTGAACACCTTAATATAATTTCATATTTCTTCTAAAGTGTTTGATTTTTCTTTATAAGTAGAAGAAATATATTATTCCATTATGTACTTTTTTTCATATCTAAGACTTTTTATAAACATCATTTATAATATTTTTTCCAAATTTTTTTGTTTTTATTATTTTATTTTCATCATCAAAAGTTATTAAGATAAATTGTTTGTTTACCGATAGGTCAATTCTAGGGGTGTTTTTATTCAATATTATCAGAAACTAAATAATTAGTATTTCAAAGAAGTTATTGTTGTTGATGATTTATTATGACCTATAATTCTATAATATCATTATAGTGTTCATTTACTTATTATCTTATGCTGATTTCAGTGATGGTCATGTTTTGATGATTCAGAAAAAAATCAATGGTGTTTTTGTAAATAATTTTTTAATTTATTAAATTGACATAATAAATTAATAAATAAACCTTTATTTAATTTTTTATATAATTTATTAAAAAAAATTATATTACCAAATTCATCCATGATGTAAATTTATATAATTTTTCATCTAAGTTATTAAACAAACCCAACTGAGAATATGTCATAATTAGTGGATGATTTGGGTGTGATTTAGTTCTAGTATCATTATTGTTGAGTAATAATGATATCATTTAGTTTTTATTAAAGTGTAATATACAAATTTAATAGATTTAGGATAAGAGGTAAGGGATTAAAAACTAATTCATAGTATGAATAAATTGTTTTTAAACTTTGTTAGCATGATATTAATAGTTGAATTTAAAACATTCATTTGATTTTCATATAATTAATAGGTTTTAAAATTTCTCTTACCATAACTATAATTATTTAATAATAATATTATTTATTCATTTATAAAATTCTATTTACCATCCATTACAGTAATTTTTTCTATGGAAGTTATAGTCCACACATACATGTGAAATATAATATAATTTTCAATTGAGTGAGAGAATTTTATAATGTGTTATATATTCTTATATTATAAAATATTTTAAAAACAACCTACTTATTTATTAAATTTAAAATTTTTATCAGTGTTTTATGGTTAATAAGGAAAAAGAAACATGTTTCTTTATGGAGGATGCAGTCTATACTCACACTTGAATTTCATTTTTTTCATAAGGGGATATGGGAATTATGGTTAATATTTATTCAATTATAATAAATAAATTCATTGTAAAAATTTTAATGATTTCATCATATTGGAATGGGAATTTTTTTAAGGAAATGTAATATAGAAATTAAAATAAATTTGAAAAACTTATTACTCACATTGGGGATTGAGACATCTATTGGAGGACTCCATAGAGAGGGAAGGCTAAGGCTAATATCATGTAAAAACATTAATATGGAGAATATGATTTATACAGAAGGAATAAAAGTACATTTTCAAAAGTAAACTATATTTTTATGTAATCTTGAAGGAGTGGTGAGGGGTTCCTTTTATAAGTGTTGAGAATGAATCTTTTTGTAAATATTTCAACTTAACATAAATAGATAATATATTTCACCTGTAAAATGGAATGAAAAATAGAAAATAATATTGTTTTAGGAGAGATAAGGTTGAAAATATATTAAAAAACTAAATTGGAAACATGTTTTAACATTTTTCAATCCCATTACACCTAGATTTATTATTTTTAATATAATTAATTTTTTGGGATTGGTTTTTCAAATTAAGTAATTTATCCATTACCAAAAAAATTATATTGCAACTCATAACATGAAATTGACCTTATAATTCAAATTTTAAATTCCACTTTATTATAATCAGTTTCTGAAAGTGATCCCAACTAATTTTAGAATAATAAATGTGTAGGTTATTAATTTTTTTTTGGAAAAAGTAACTTAAATTATAAAATATGAAATATAGGTCTTTAATCTAAAAATATATATTTAAACTTATAATTTCAATTCTAAAATATATATTTGTTAAAAAAGGATTATTAATTACACTATTCATTCCTATATAATATTAATATCATAAAAGTCAAAGTATTATAAAAAATAATATTTTTCACTATTCTCCTAAAACCTAATGTTTTTATAAAAATACCAATGATTCATAATATGTTAATTTCTTTATTCTAAATCTAAAAAATTATGTGATTTTTTTTTTGAAAAATTTAATATATAGGTTCTTAAATTTTAATATAAAATTATTATGAAAAATATTTTCATATAGAAATAATTCTATTAATGTACTAAATATTATTAGTTTTGTTTTATACCTACTATTTATTATATTAGTTTTAACTTATCATAAATATTTTGTATTTTCCTTAAATAAATCCAATAAATATTATATTTTGGAAATAAATAGTTTTTAAAAATAAAATTATCAATGCATTAGTATATGATCATTATTTGTATTTAAATGTAAAAATTGTTAATTGCTCAAAATAAATCTAATATATAATATGTTAAATTAATAATTATATATATAATATACAATTTTATAGTTAAATATCCCCCTAATATATCTATATAATATTTTTGTATATGGTATGCTCAATTGGTAAAAGCTGGTCATGATTCTACTAGCATGGATCGAATGGAAATTTAAACAAGTTGGAACATCTCTCATTAATGATTTAATTCATATCATAATTGTTACTTTTTTATTAGGATTAAATTAAGTATATCTTTGGTGAACCTAATTCTATTGTAATTACAAACAGATGAGAATCATATGGAGACTTCCTATAACCATTACCATTTCATTCCTTCACAGATTTCATAATATTGTTATTTCCTTTTATATCCACTAATTTAATGGTGATATTATAATGGTAAAATTTAATAATTTTATTAGAAATATCATTTTTTTGTTCCATGTATAACATTCTATTTAACATTTTATGTTTTAATGGAAAAAAGAGTAAAATATTTGGTTTTTTATAATGTCCGGCCCAAGTAAGTCTGGATCCATTGTCTAGAAACATTAAATTTTCTTGATTACAGGGAATCAAAACCCTGAGGGCAAATCCGTTTTTTGGTTTTTTAAACAATATACATACATGAGTTTTTTATAACAAATAAATACACAAGTTACCATTTATGTCTGATAATAATGTTATTATATCAATATTATTCATGCATATCCTTATTAGTACACATCATGGAATCATGAGAAATGAGAAAAAAACAATGGTAAGCTAAAATTATCTCTACAGGTTATGTATAGTGGAATAAATAATAAATTTTTGAGCAAAATAATTATGGAAATGTAAATATCTAAACACAAATTCCATGCCATCTATATGGTGAGAAGGATGTTTTTAAACAATATAGAATGGTAAATAACTATTTTTTTCAATTTAAATAATTAATTTTATGATAATATAAAGAATAATCAATATGGAAAGGTAAATAACTGAAAAAACATTTCATTTAATCAAAAAACTATAATTAAATGCATTCATAGAATTTTTTTCATAGAGAAAATCTCATGTATAATAACAAATAAATCTAAATGAAGGAAATACATAATTATTGGATTCCATGTTTCCTAGTTACATGGTACCTTTATCCTCAATACCTATCATATGATAGTTTAGCACACCTCTATCAAGAACTTTCACATGAATTTATAGAACGTGCATGGTTGAAAAATCAAGGGGTTTGTACCCATCATTTTTATACTCAGGAGACTACCGACACATCGAGGATATTAAATTTAAAAGTCCCCAAATAGTGTCATACTAATCCAAATCCTTCCTCACAAATAAAATAATCTATTTTACTCATAAAAAAGATCACTTTCATTAATTATTGACATTGAATAAAGGATAATAATTTTTCAATACGCCCCTTATTAATCATTTTATGGTAAAATTTGGCAATTAATATAAAAATGGTTTGCAGTTTTAACAAAAAAAAATTTGATGATTAATTATAAGGATAATTTGGGAAAATATTATGTCTCATTAACACATAAAAGTAAATATTTCAAGCTTAATACAAAAATAAATCATGGAAGTGAATGTCAACACAATCCTCATCAAAATAAATCATAAACCGTCCTGAAGAATAATAAGGATGGTATCAACACAATGTATCCCATGTGTATTAAAATAATGGGTTGTTTTCATTCACGAATGGTAAAAATATAGAAGATATTTTAATAAAATTCTTGTGTAAAAAGGACTTTTTATTTTTATTTTACTAAAAATAAATTTATTTACAAATGAGTTTTAGTTTTTGTTTTAAATTAACCTATTCAATATGAAAAAAATCTTCATGGAAATTATGGTATTTAATTTCCTATATTTCATACAAGGTAAAAATAACATTCCTTTTTCCAAGTAAATAGGATAAAAACGTACCCTGTTTAGAAAAAATGGTGATTCCCTTGAAAAAATTTGTATGAGAAAAAAAGTTTAAAAAAATAGCTGTCTAATATTTATTTAATGGGTAAAAAAATCTTAAAATGATATTATAAAAATGTGGTTTTATAAGAAAACATGGTCTCTAACCAAAAAGAGAAAATATGTCGGGATTTCATGGAAACATTTTACCTACCAAGGGTTTAAGTATGGTACTATTACATGAAAAAAGATAATTAATAACCATATTAGAATAAAATTAAAGGGAATATTAAATGAATATTATATAATTTCTATCAATTTAAATTTAATAAACAAACTATCTCGATTAGAATGAGATTGCGAAATAAACACTTTAAAAATCCTTAACATTGATACGGGAATAAACCAATGAATAAATTATGTGTATCAAATGTAATTCCACATAAAACTAGTCTAAATACTAGTATATTTTCCAAAAAGTTATTATAAACCTAAAATTAGAATATTACTCACAACTTGGAAGTAATATAACATAATGTAAAAGAAAGAGAATATGAAACTCTTTACCACATTGTAACTTTTGTTTTAAAATTCCATTGAAGAAAATATTGAAAATTGAAATAAAAAATAACACTAATAATTATTTATTCATACTATTTAATTTAAATGAGATGTATATATACAAAATAAAAGAATGTAAGTGCATAATTAGAAATAAGTCTCACTGTAATGTCAATTGAGATGAAATCACTTACCTTGTGTTTATATTTGGGTGATCATAAATTGAAATAATGAATATTGGTTTAATACATGTTATTAGATTACAATAAAGCCTTATTAATATTTATGATATCATAAATAATAATTTTATAATATATTATATCTTTTTCATTAATAATATTTCATTTTTTCGTTGTTTCAAGTGTTAATTGCATTATTTTTAGAGTATGTTTTGACGTGCTATTTTTTTGTTCCTCTTATATATATCATTATTTTATCATCTAATAAATCTAAATCCTGAATTTAATATATTATATATTCATTATATATATATTTATAATAATCAAAAAAACATGGAGATATAAATTGAATGCACTATTCCTGGAGATGGTATGTTGAACATACGCATGAACGTTGTTTTCATTTTCATATCATATTAAAATAGTGAAAATTAAATGATATAAACTTATATAATAGTAAAATTATCATATTTATGTCATAAATGTTACATATTTTTATTAAATACAATCTAAATATGTTCCATATATAGTGTGAATGAGTCACATAACTTTGAGGAGGCGACCGTCCACACATCAACAAACGATGGTATCATATTTCTACTGAATCGAAAGTATGATTTTATTTGATATAAATGAATTAAAGAATAATAAATGGATTAAAAATATCATATATATAATTTTTAAATTTAAATACATCAATATTGGTTAACTTAAAAGGTTGTAATGTATGAAAAAATGGCATCGGGTTACAAGCCACGAGTCTGCCATACACACAGATGAAGATTGTGTATCCCATTCGATAGAAGTGTGTGTGAATATAGGTGAGACCCTTTAAATAAAAACATATCATTATTTTGAATATATAGATGTTATAATATGATTAATATAAAAGAATAATTGATTGGATGGACAAAGAAATTAGACAAAACTGACCATTGAAGAATAATACCTTTTTTTCTGGTAACATTATTTTTGTGTATAACAATATTTCTCATTGGTGTAATTAATGATCAATGTGAGGCCTATGGGAGAGATATGGAACATTGAGAGATTATTTAGGCAGGTTTCCAACAATTCGAATGGATTGATATGTGTGAAAAAATAGGAGTGGCGAGTTCCTTTTTATAGTGTTGGAGGAGTGGAATTCTCATAATTATTAGAAATAGGGAGTTCCACCCACCTTTTTTCAATATAAACTGGATAAAATAGTCCAAAAAAGTTAATAGATATTATATTGTTTAATTATGTCCATTACAAGGATTTTAAACAAGCCTCTATGTCATTTTGGTCCTTAATTTTTTGGTTTAGCCTCATGTTAAACTAATTTGTCTTTAAAAAGATATAAGTAATTTTAATTAATTTCACTAATAATTTTTGTAAAAAAATAAGCTGAAAATATTATAAAATATAAAATATTGTTTATTCCAAATTATGGAATTAGTATTTCCTAATTTTATTAATTTAATTGGATGAAATTAATTTAAAATTAATCATGTAGAAGGGTTGACAAAGCGTGTTTTTATGAAAAAAATGACAAATGTTTGAAGTGTTTCTATATCCAATTTCAATGTGAAATTGATTCAAATAACCTAATTTGGATTAACTTATGTATAATTTTATCTTATATAATTTCTAAAAAAATTAAAATACGATTTAACTATTAAAAAATAGATGAAAACAACGTTTTCAAATAAAATTCAGCATTTTTTACTATTAAAAAATGAAACATCATATAAAACCACCAAAAAATCAATGAGAGATAATTTTTATTTTCTATTTTCAAAAATAATATTTATTTCATCCTTTAAAATTTATCAGTGTTTCAAAATTTAGTTTTAAAATAGTTTATCCATTAAAATGTTGTAAAAACACCTTTATAATAATATAACTTTTATGTGTCGTGTTGAGTTTTCTATTATCTTATGCCTATAAAATCTATTTGATGATTATAAAAATTTTTAAATATTATAAATTTTAGTAATACCCTTTAGTAATTGTAATTAATTTATTTTATTAGGATAATACAATTTTAAGAGTATAAAATATTTCCTTTATAGTCAATAAGATTTTATTTTCATTGATAATTAATTGGTAACCAATGAATTCATTTTTTATTTGTGTAAATTATATACTTTCATATGTTTTTTTTATTTTAATTATAAACAAAAATTTAACTTCTTGGTTATATCCTATTATATAAAATAATTATATTTTAATATAATATTTATCTGTAAAACTAGTTCATTTGTGTGACGCATGACATCAAAGAATGTCATTATTGCGTGTAACACAAACCAAACTAGGTATTTAGTGTAGATAAAGATAATGGTTAATTTTTTTCATTAAATTTTATATCATATATTTAATTTATTTAATATTTACAAATATATTTAATGTATTAGGATATTATATCCCATTTTTCACATGGTACTCCAATTCATACACATTATGGAATAAATTATAATTATATTAGAGTTCCATGTTGTTAAATTCTACTAACCATAATTATATTCGGTCCTTGAAATTTTTACATGATGTATGTAATCAAAGGATTGATATTTGAAAATTAATATTTTGAAAACCCTACATCATAAAAGGGTTAATAACATTTTCTAATAATAAGAGAGAATGGGATGTAAAATGGTGATATAGAAGAACATATAACTATGTTTATAGGTATGTGAATATATGTGGAATGTGAATATTTGGAAATTGAGGAAATGAGTAAATAATTGAAGACAGTGCTTAAGGTAATTGATCAAAAAATGAATTGTTAATGGAATTTTGAGGGCCTCAAAGAAAAAAATTTGTGAAAATTTAAAATACTATTATTTCAACAAAAATTATGGTATTAGAATAATGTTTTATTTGTTAATAATTTTTCTAATGTTGTTTTATTATTTTAAAACCTATGAAAACAAATTAAATAAATTTTTTTTCAACCTTTATTTTTTCATTGATATGTTTCAAATTTAATCCCTTTATGTCATGAAATTAATACCCAAAAATGAAGTTTTTATGTCTGAAGCACCAAAATTCACATATAATAGGTCATAGGATACACAAACGTGTGTAATGTATTTTTTTCATTCTCTAAATATTTTGAAAAATAAATATGTTTAAATAATTAATTTCCTAACCTAAAAAGTAAAACATACTAGTTAATCATTTATATTCATTTGTTAAAAACAAAGACTTGCTAACCATGACATTATGTATTGTAGTGCTAGGCGTGAAACCCTTATCATTATTTGGCTGTGAGATCAAGACCTATGGACTCCCTTGATATGATGGGTTTTTGACATGATAAATATGATGTCCTTTTTCTGAACTACAATAATATAATTCCTATAAAATTTCCAAAATGTATATTGGTCATTCTTGATATTTAATCATTATATTTTATTTTTACTAGGGTTTTCTATACAACCTATTTTTCTACAAAGTCTAATAATCTTTTCTGACTATTATTACTATGTAATTAGTGATCGTATTAATTTGAGACACTAGTTGATAAATAATATTACAAAAGATTGAATCATGTTACTAGAATATAACCCACACCATGGAGGTGGGTGCATATGTTTAAATTATTTCTATTTAAGATGAACATTTTATGATGGATGATTTGTTTCATCATGATGGATAAGAATACATTGGAAAGGGATCTCATGTATGTATAATTTGGAAGGGTGGAATCTAATCATGGTTGAAAATTTATTCCTATAAAAACTAGGTCATATTAAACCAAGAATAATTTCTATGTTTTGATCCATAAAATATGTGATCAAACTATAAATGAATCTATAAAATGTTAAAATAGATGATAAAAAACATAATTATTTACGGAATCAATATCACAATAACTTTCCAATAGAAATGTAAATAGTCCTAGAATATGTTATTTTCGGAACATTCAACTATAACTAGAAGATAACACAATACGTACTTTAATTTTTAGAGAGTGGTTTTCTATTGTTTGATTTTATTTTTTGGAATATGATTTCAATTACTATGGATGTAGGGACTTCTAATATGAATAAAATGGGATCCCCATAATGTGTTTAAGATTATAGATGACTAAGAATGAATTTATATAATATGTCATTGTGTTTAAACAAATTTTAATGGATATTATGCATGATTTTCGGGATATGATAATTCAGTGAGAAAAACACTCTAATAGAAGAGATTACACTAAAAATTATATAAAGTAGAGGAATTTAGAGCCATAGTGAGGATATCCATTCTATGATAATTTCATTTAAAGAATATCTAAAATATTCATCTATAAAATAAAATTGATATATTTTTAACAATATTTATAGACTATGCTTGAAATAATTGGTGGTCTTTGATGACATTTAAACATGTGGGATGCATGTAATGATCATGGTGATGTGTAATTAATTCCAATCATCACATCAATATCTAGATTCATATATTACATTATAAAAACCACTCATATTATTTCTAGAAAAGTGGAAAGGAGAACAAATTTTTATATTCTTTTTGAAGAAAAGTGTAATAATTGGGACCTATTTAGAATGGTTTTCACTATTTATATCTATTTTGTACATGGAATGTGTGTATTATAGAATATATAGACTTCTATTTCTAAATCCTGCTATTAAGTAATGGAAAAAACCTGATAATTAATTAATATGATTATCTTTATTTAGAGAATGGTGTTCTGTTTCTATTTTCATGCGGAAAAAAATAATTGACATTTACATTGAGCATTCATTCTAATTATGCCTTGGAGGATTGGAATATATTAGAATATCGAATAAAATGGAGCATCAATTATTGAGTTATGATTCATGTAGAATCACTGGATGATGTAGAAGTGACCCACATGTCTATAAACTATTTAATAAACCTCCACATCTATAAAATTACATTTCCTTCACTAAATAAATTAATGTTATATAAGAAGAGGGAGTGGATCAGGGATTTGATAAAAAAATATTAATAATAATTCTTTTACATATTATTAATCTAATATTAGAAAATTCATATGATAAATTGACCATAAGGTTCAAACAATGGTAGTAGTTACAATCAGAAGAGGCAAGATATTTTAGAAAGTACTAACTTCCAATGAGTGTATTAGTGGTGGGGTGGATGATGGAAAAAAATTATTATTTATTATATTGGATTATATTTTGATGTTATGATAAAATATTCATCTAATGTATTTATGTAAAAGGGGTTGGATTATAATATTTATTCATAGATACATAAGAGTAACATTCACTATTCACCAGAAGTCAAGGATTGGGATCACATTCTATAGGTGATCAGTTGTCACAATTATTTTATTATAGGATATACATATTTATTTGAAGTTAGTGAAATGTATATTAATATATAAGACCAACAATATTTATTATGTGGGGCCACTAATAAATTTAGTACAATAATTTTTAAAATATGATATCCTTTATAGTTTTTTTAACCATTATATCTATTACTAAATGAAAATGGAAGACTTTTTTCCCTTAAATATATATTACATGACCAAATCATGTACACAAAAAGAGTTTATATTTCCATTATTTTTGTATTTACATATTTTAAAAAAATTTATTAGGTTTAGTGAGAATGTGTATGTGGAGGTTAAATGTGTGT
Organism: Viscum album; assembly: GCA_963277665.1. NCBI lineage: Eukaryota > Viridiplantae > Streptophyta > Magnoliopsida > Santalales > Viscaceae > Viscum > Viscum album. The sequence goes on from OY728165.1 coordinate 974,468,369, forward strand.
GGTGAGTATGGTGAAGAGAACCTTATATCATTCATTATTTCATAAATGGTGGATTCCTTTTGGTCAAGAATGTTTTGGTCCATCATTTCAACGGGTATGAAGTATCAAGAATGGTGTATAATCTGATGATCATTGGTTCAGAGGATTCATAAAATGTTAGTGATTGGTGAAGGGATAAAAAATATACACATTGAAGATTCATATAGAATTATATTTCCTGATAATTTCAAAAATTTAATCAGTTTTTCAACTACCAAAATTCCATATATTTATATAAATTAAAGTTATTATACATATTTTTGGTGGATTAAATTTGGATTCATGAGAATGTAAATGGAAGAATTTTTCAATCAAAAGAACCTAAAATTTGAACTATATAGATTTGGCGGAAGAATATGGAGAAATAAATGGGATTGATTAGATAGAAAAGTAATCATGTTGATTAGGATTTCATTGTATTAACAAATATCATTTAACATAGGAGAATTAAATAAACTGATTTTAATTTTTAATACCCAATAGATATATATGATAAATTTATTGAACTAAATATGGTGTCAATGATGTGGATGTTATTAGGTATGGAGACCTAGGAATTAATACCAGTGAATGATCATGTTAGTTTAATTGGCATGATTGGAGATAATCCTAAATAATTCAAAGTCATGTTTAAAGATAATGTGTTCACACTATTTTTATTATCATTTATACGAAAATGGTGGAATTTGATGATATATTATATAATAAATTATTATAAGATGCTTATATATTTTATGTTTATTTGGAATTAATTCTTTAATGATGAACTTAGATAGAGGTAATTCCATGAACATTTTAAAAATTTTCTCAATTTTAAATGAAGTGCATGATAATCTCCACAGAGACAATATAGTAAATTTGAAGAAAAGTAACAATAATAGTTTATAGGAAAATTAGGCAGTCCTTATCAAACATGACTAATTTGTTTGGATTATAGGCCATATCATGGAGTTCGGTAGATGTTACATTAAATATCCATAAGTTTAGATTTTATATTATCAAGTTACATGAATTCAGATTAGTGGAATAAAAACATCTTATCAAGTATCAACACTCTGGTGTAATCATGATGATTAATTATTTTTTATCATTTTACTCTAGGATAATGAAATGATGAATAATAAATTGTGTATTTGGAAGAATTGTAAATCCGTATTTGCGAGATGATGAGTCACTTCAATTAATAGGTGAAGGAGATGTTAAAATCATGATGGAAATAATTAATTCATGATATTTAATGATGTCCAACACATCCTTGGGATAATTATGATTGAAATTTCTACAGAAAAACATAATGATGGAGGGTTTGGAACAATATTGTATAGAAGCTCTTGTAGAACACTTAAGGATATATTGTAGTGGAATGATTATTAAAATATGGGACCCAATATCTTAATATGAATCATAACAAATGATATTTATCGGTGTATCAACATTAAAAATCATGGATTGGTGGAATTTTATTCTTAAGAAATCGGAGTGATAAGAACATGATCATTCTAATGTAAAAGAAAATTTGAATCCCTATCATTTATAGTTAATATTATATGTAAGTTATGATCTTGAGAAGAATGATATAGTTTCATTCAACCTATATAGAATGAAGCACATATCTCAAAATTTTTATATTGGTCCATTAGATGTTTGAGGACCATCACCATTCCAATCCCTCATATGGTCACATTACTCCAAGACATTCATTAATGATGTAACATGAAAATTATGGGATTTCTTTCTAAAACACATGACTAAAATATATGAAGTGTTTATTTAATGGAGGTCCAAGGAGGAAAGGGAAATTGGTCATAAGTTATAGTTCCCAACATCTAATAATGGTGTGAGTATAACATAAAGGACTTATCTAACTCCTTTAAAATGAAGTGGATAATGTAATGTTATATGATTCCATGAAAAAATATTCTAAATGGTGTCAAAATGTGTATGAATCAGAAATTAATAAATAATGCATGAAAAAATATGGTAAACTCTGAAATTCCCATGGAAATTTGGCCAGATGTAGAGATCTTGATAATGTACATGGTTAATATATATCCATCTAATTCATTGAGATATTAAATTATAGATCCAATATGGGTATTTAAGTCTATTAATGTCATTTAACTCAAATTATTTGGGTGTATCACATACATCCTTGTTCATTTCATTATTAGGGACAATCATGAATAAATCTTGATGACATGTCTATTTTTTGGATAATGAGACAAACATTTTGGATTTTGAATGGGTGATAATGAAAATATATAATTCATTATAATCTGATATGTTATCTTCAATTATAAGGTAATACTGGAAAAACCAAAATGGTTAATAATGAAGATGTGATCATATAATCAACCACCTATATTCATGTTGATCTAAGATGGTGTATTAGAAGAACATATGTCCAAGATACTTCATATGGTGGAAATGAATGTTTTGTAAGAAGACCAGTGTAATATGTTCTTGGGTGATTCATAACATCCATGGATATATGAAGATTTCTAAATAATTGAATATGAAAAATATATAACTGACATATATATTACAAAAATAATTTTCGCTGTTAGTAGAATTAATGAAAAAGTTTAAAGTTTTTAAATAATTTTAATGGTATATAGTTGACATGAAATTATTAGTTATAATTAATGGTTGATAAAAATATATCCCATATTAAAAAGTCAATCTTAGTGACTCATGAAATTGGAAGTGGGTTTTTAAAGAGTAAAACTTTTAATCGAATTATAATATAAAAAATTTTATTATTGAGTTACCATTGATGAATAAAGTAATATAATATATTTGGATTTTCCATTTAAAAGACTGTTATAAATGTAGAAATAGGTATAAGCGATGACATGTGGTGAATGGATTTTAGTTGAATAAAGGGGAATTATTCTCATAAATATTTTAACTTGTAGTTATGTACTCTATAATTCTAATAGTGTTGAGCATATTTTCTATCAATAATTTCTATTTAGGACAAATGGATAAAAATGACCTTACATTATCTTTAAATAAATGAAGATATTTTCAGGAAGAATCCAATGGATTTCATGGATTATTAAAATGGTTAATTTTTGTATAATCTAATGAGAATCCTCTGAGGCTTAAATATGGAAAGAATAATATGGAGCAATAAATTTGATGCAGTCTAGATTGGGGATGGAACCACCCATGGTAAAATGAATCACTATTTCTAATGGAACTTATCCGACGATGGGAGTTTTATCATCCTTATACTCTACGTGGATGACATTATTTTGGTCAGTATAAAAATTAATATGATTCTTTAATTAAGGATTTTTTTCCCCCATTATTTGAGAGTAATGTACTCTATCTGATCAATAAGTATTTAGAGATGAATAATTAGAGATATGAGGAATCGACAGATTTTTTACCTTAATGGTACTATATCTAGAATATAATAAATTTTTTTGTGGTGTTTGGGTGTATTACAGTCATAATTCCATTACTTGTGAAAATGATTTTGTCTTAGGATAAATCACTTATAAAAAAAGATTATATAAATTATAATGTGAGTGTTCTATTTTCATCAGTGACAGAAATCCTAAAGTACTAACTATGTGCACTCACCAAAACATTGTATTCATAGTGGTAGTTCATTTCTAGTTCACATTGAATGTGGGGAAAGGACACTAGCAGGTCACAAGTTGGATTATCTATTATCTAAAAGGATTTTAAGCATTAACTATTTTCTTAAGTAATAATGATTTATTACATGGTTGCATTGATTTTTTTATCATTTTGGATACAATAAAATAGAAGATAACCATCAGATTAGTGTTCACTGTTATCGGAATGGTAGTTATCTAGATTCCATGTGCAAAAACTAGTAGTTAAATTGTCATAAAGGAACACTAATTATGTGGTATCAATAAAAGAAGAGTAGGAATAGGGTTTTCATAATACACTTATTGATGTATCTCAATAGATGTTTGAAAGGGGATTTATATTCCATGATTATTATAATTCAATTCAATTTCATGAAATCTAGTGTTCGCTCACACATAAAATTTTTCATTATAAAATACCATTTCATAGAAAACATTATATAGGATTAGGTATTTTTCATAAAATATTTATAAATATATATGAATAAGAATCCAACAGACATATTCAACAAGGCATCAGTCCTATAAAGTATTAGCAAACAATATTCCCTAATGATACATGGTTGAAAAAATGGATATAGAGATAATATATACTAAGAATGTGATGAATTATAAGTTTTGATTTTGTTCTGCAGGTTTTTCATGGATTCCGTGAATTAGTCTTCATGTGATATTTTTTTAGAAATTATGAACCCTAATTCATGTACTGATTATTCAAAAAAAAAAACGATGAAAACTGAAATATAGATCAACTTAGAGGTTCAAAGGGAGATAATGTGAGTATACAACATAGGAGTTCTTTTAATAATGTTTCTGAATTCTTATAGTTATACTAGAAGTGGCCTAGATTATGGTGAACAAAAAATTTATGGTCCATTATATTGGGTACTATAATGATTTTTTGGACCAAGATGATGATGGTGGTGATTGTTTTCTAATGTTTTCGTTGAATGTTAAGAAATTTTACGTTTGAGAAGAATGGAAATCACATCACTTTATATTTTGAATTAGACTGACCATCATATTATAGAAATTAGACTAACAATAATTGAAAAGGATGATCTTACTGATGAGTAATATTCCTGGAAGAAAATGTTCATCAGATACCCTATGGATTCTTTATGGAACGTGTGATGGTATTTGTGGAAAATTAAAGTCCAAATTACTATTATTTTATTTTTTATACTATTCTATTTTTTATTTGACAAATATCATTATTTTTTGGGATAACTTTTCATGTAATCTTGACGAATGAATGTGTAAGTGAAAGAGATGCTGCCAATCATATTCAGGTTGAGTTGGAATGAAATATGGTTGTTGCAGTTTTGGGAAGTTATAATACATTCCATTTTAGTACTAAATGTACTGAAATATTTAATCAAATGTATTAATGTCCATGAATAATTACATGTTACAATATATGTTTTTTTTGGAATGATGTTTTTGAAGTCGAATATGCTGAAACACATCCATCGTATTCAGAATACCATCATACTCATCAAGGGAAAAAATTTATTCAAGGTTTGATGCTTAATGAATTGATTTAAATCCAATTCAAAACATAATGACAGAGACCAATCAACAATTTAGTCAAAAATTTAAAATGTATAGATGTTTTTTCCAAGTCAGAGCATTAATCTTGAAGGCTTGGAAGTTTTTTAGAAATTTTGTAAAAATTAAGGTAGTGGTTTTCAGTCAGAATAAAACCAAAGGATATAAATATATGGAGAATGTAGTAGATGTGTATCATATTAAGAATAGAATACATAACATGCATTTTTTAAAAGGTTTTCATCAATTGGATGTAGGTCCAACTTATTGGAGTTGATACTAATGCATCCTGGTAATCTTAATGAAACAATCTTATTGGGAATTTAAATAAGAGATTTTATCTGAAGAAAGTCAGAAGAGAGTTGAAGGAGCATAATTTCTTATCATTGGGGTTTTAAAATTTGGATGAGATGATTTTATTATAAAATTTATGTAGATAAATTTATTCAATAAATCATTTTTGAAATTGGGAAGAATAATTAGAATTTAATTTTTGAAATAAGAAGAAAGATACCTATTTCATCATATATTTAATCATTTTAGAGAATCAGAATGAAGAAATCAGATTGAAAAAACCAAAATAGACAATTAGATCGAGACTAGAATTTTAGAAAGGAATCAAGAATAAATTTAAAAGGTGGTAAAATATTTGAGAAGAATTAATAATCATTTACAATATTAGAAACACACCTGAAATTCATGGAATCATAAAACTTTGTAGAATTTGGTTGAGTGGTATATTTTAGGGAATCCCTCTAAAACCACTTTTAGGTTCCTATAAAAAGGATAAGTCTTTTGTACTTTATATAACATATGTACTATTTATGTGAAGAGATAGAATATCTTACTTTCATGGGATAGAATATGTTTTCTATATTGACCTATGTTGAATATGTTTTGATAGAGAGAAGTGAATGGATATGGGATGAGATTTCATTATTATTTTTCTATTCCTCGAATTTGGTGACCATTTTATTCAGGTGTCTATCATATTCTTCTTCTCATCATCTTCTTCTAGTCACTATATCTAGATGGACAATCAGATCGGGAATTCTTATTTGAATTTTTGGATTGAGGAAGACAAAGTTCTGAATTAGCACAGTTATATTCTTCCATAGTTATATCCGTCATATTGGGAAATCAGATTTGAACATTGGATTGGGAAAATCAGATTAGTAAATTCAACTATGTTTTCATTACATATTCAAGGACATTATTTCCAGCTTCATGATAATAAATTGAAGAACTTTTTCAAAAGAATACATTTCTAATCATTGAAATGAAGAAAAGCTAACATATATTGTTACAGAAACACTATTGAACCCTATTTTTGATAGGAGGGATCACACACACTATTATATTTTTTACATATTTCCACATGAGTGAAATGGTATATAATAATTATTGAATTCCATATCAAATGATTATTTTCTAGTTTATTGTGTATCATTGGATCATTTCCAAAACCATACTAAGGACATAGATATTATTGAATGGTGATACTTGTAAATAAATATGTTCTTGTGGATGAGTTGCTGAATTATTTTTAGTAGGAAATGAAATATTTAACAAGTGGATAAGGTTTTTATATTTTCAAGGAATCATAAAAGAAACAATTATCACTAATTCACCCCTCTCCTATTAGTGATACAATTATCCTAAATGGGAACTTTGAACTGGTATGAGAGTCATGTTCCCTTCGCATATTCCTTGCTGAAGAAGAATTTTAATTGTGTGAACAATAAATGTATTCTAGTTTTTCTGGAAATAATTATCATATTTGGAATGATAACATATTTCGTTATCGTATTTCTATTAGATATGATTTTATTGAAGATACAATATATGGGATTCCACTAATAGATTATAAATCCATCTTAAATCAGTTGCAGGGAAGAATCTTGAGAATGATGGATAGGACATGAATGGTTTATTATCATCACTTTCTGAAATTTAATTCCTAAGGGTGAAAGTTATTTCCAAAACCAAATGTATATGGGACAAATTGGAAAACATATACAAAGGAAAGTAAACTACAGAATGTAAAATAAAAAATCCGGAGATGGATTTTTGAAGATTTGAAAATGGGTTACTACGAATCTATTGGGGACTTCTTTACCATTGTGAATTAAAATATTTGCAATATCATATCTCTTGGTGATTATATATAATATTCTAAAATTGTTGACAATATCTTGATAACTCCTAATGAAATATTTGATACAAAATTTTCATCATTGGAAGACATATATCTTTAGAATTGTCTGTAAATGATTTATATAGAAATCTCATCACTTATAAAATGAGAAGGGAGAATTCTGTTAAAATTGAACAGAAGATTATAGGGGAATGTATTTCAATTATTCTAAGAAAGGTAAGACAAATAATTATCTTACTTAATATTATGAAGGTTATTTTTATTCAAAAAAATAAGTTATATAATATTTTTTATGTTTTATCCTTTTTCTAATAATGTGAATAGAGGTACGTAGAAATAAAAATGGAAACCTCCCTTGAAATGTTTATAATGTGGGTCCATTGTTAATTTGTTGGCTCATTTTCCTAAAGAAAATAAATAATAGGATAGTGATAAAGAAAAAAAAGGACAAGAACACCATGGATGAAATAGATAGATGAAGGAAAATCATATTCCATAGGGATATATAGAAAATTATTCAAATAAAAATGAAGATTTTTCTTATCTAAAGATGATGAAGAACAATACAACGATGAAAAATATGAAACATGTGTTTTGTATGGTGTTGAGAATAATTTTAGTGCAACAGTGAGTGATGAAGTATTCAGAAGTAGTAGTTCAAAACAAGAAGAAACTCAATGTGAATTTCATTTTAAAGAATAGTTGAATGAATGCCTAAGAATGATCAGATGGCTTTAAAGAGGAAAAAAATATTGGTGTTCAATGTTCCTCAATGAGAAATCAAGAATGATTTAATAATGAAAATTTGAATCTAATGAATGAGTTTAAATATCTGAAGTAATCTCATGAGGAAGAAAATAATCATAATGAGCATCTGGAGGGGAAGTTGAGAGAAAAAAGACGGAGAGTTAGAACTTATCCAACAAAATATGGTGAGATTTATCGAATGGATAAACCTCAGTTGGATCAAAAAAATTTACCATTAATGTTTGAGGGGATTGATGAAATTATTTATGTAAATTATAAATCTGGGAAATTTATTTAATGGGCCAAGATCAACAATGTTTGGAATTCAAAAGTTTCACAATACCCTGAGTATGAAAACATTTATAAAAATTCAGAATCTAAAAATATTTCCAACACCTATGATTATGATAAGGATAAAATGAAAAGGAAGATTCGGATTTATAACATAATGGTTGGTGTCTCAGAAAATAATTACAAGATGGTTGTTGAGAAATGTATTCACAATTCTGGTAAGTATGGATATTTCAGAGGCAAATATTATTTCATTTAATACTACTGGTATTGTGGTGGAATCAGAGATATTAATGACATGTGTTGTTTCAACCAACATCATTACAAATATTCCATAGGCTACTGAAGGCAATGTTTGAGGGGGAGTAAATTCTCTCAAAAGGAGAAGTCTGAGAAGATTATTTTAATGACACCTATGAAGAATGGGGTAATAATTGGAAATAGGTTCCATGCTTTTTAAACTATTTGGGAAAAACATGAACAAATTCGACACCCAGCAAATGGATTTTTTGTTTTGATACTGGAATAAAAAATGTATCCTAACAATTAGTAGATGCTGAAAGTTTAGAGAGAAAAGTATGAAGAAAAAAGATAATGTTGATGAAATGGATGTGAAATATATAAAAGGATAATGACCCTGTAATATTGAAATTGGGTTTTATTATCATATTATAAGATATTTTAGTTCTTAAGGAATGAAAATTATTCTAAAAAAGGAACAGTGACATTTAGATGTGATGAGTCTCTAATAATCCAAGGTGTTAGGTCACCATCACTATAAAGGAATAGCTTTAATCTAAGAAATATTTTTATATTGATGGGATGAATCAAAATTTGTTAAGTGTTTCAAAAATTTTCGATGAGGGTAACAAATTTATCTTTATAAAATATGTATTTTTTGTGATAAGTAAAGAAGTTGTAATGATTGTTACAAGAGGAAATTGTATAAAAGTGAATTTCAATCATCTTGGTGAAATACAAAACTATTATTACATGAGTATGGTATAATAGAATCAATTATTTCCCAAAAGGATGGGATGTACGAGTCAATGAATCATGATAAAATTGTTAAATTGAGATATTTTCCAAGTCATTCTTGATTTTCCATGAAGAAGAGATAGGTGTTTCACTATTTGTCAGAAAGGAAAAATTATAAATGTTGTTCACAAGAAAGTTGATATTTTTTTCAAAACCACCCCTATAGATTATTCATTCTGATATCTATGGTCCATTGATAAAACAATGAAAAATGAAGCTAAGTACCTCATTACATTAATTAATTATTTTACTCACATTAACTATATTATGCATATGAAACACAAGTCAAATTCATTGAAATTGTTTAAAATATTTATAAGGAATGATGAGAAGGAATGTGACTATTCAGTGAAGAAGTTGAGAAATGACAATGGAGGTGAGTACAGAAGTGAAGAATTTGAATTTTTTCTTTAGAATCATGGAATTTGGCATGAATATGGTTCTAAATATACTCCAAAAAATGGGGTTTCTGAAAGAATCAACAGAGGTTTGTGGGAAATGGGGAGAACTATATTAACTGAACATAGTATTTCTCATTTCTGTTGAAGGAATTCCATTAGTACTTATATATATATATATATATATATATATTAAAAAACATTGTTTCTATAGACCAAGATCACATATAAAGCAATACGAATTTTTTTATTTAAAATTCAATGTCTGAAACACTTAAGATAATTTGAGAGTTTGTTCCTAATAAAGAAGAGAAGTGGAATCTTGGGAAATTTTGAGATGAAATGTGAAAATGGGATCCTTTATATTTGTGATCCAAAAGGAAGAGGATACATATTTTTCAACAAATAAATAGTAATAATTATTTAATAAATATATGTGGTACTCATTAAATGATCCAAATAAAAAATTCATGTTCAGACTGGCAGTTAAGTTGAACATGAAATGTTTGAAAATAATCCTGTTAAAAATAAAGACAACTGTTTTCCTACTCATGAGTAATTGGAATAATCTATTTCTATTAATGAAAAATATAATAAAAAAACATCCAAGGATTATAAAAAAGGAATCTTAGAAAATAATTGGGGATCCACATCATAAGGTTCAAAAAAAATAATATTTTATTAAACTTAATTATATCCATTCAAAAGATGAGACGAATAATGTGAGTAAAGATTTTGAGTATCTAGAATGGGTTCAAAAAATTAATGAAGATCTAGATCAGATTGAAAAGATCGATACATGGGAATTCATACCCAATCAAAACAACAAAAACATTATTATCATAAAGTGGGTTTTCTAGTATAATATAAATGAATAAGGTGAGGTGACAAGAGATAAAGAATGACTAGTGTGAAAAGGGTATTCAAAAATTTAAGGTATTGATTTTAATTAATCCTTTTATACAGGGTAAAGAAATGAAAAAATTAAAATTTCTCTTTCTACTACTACATAATGTGATTATAAGATCATTCAAATGGACGTTCAATCTATATTGATGAATGGGGATCTTGAAAAAGATGTTTACATAGAACAAACTCATGTAATTTTTGTTGTGGAAGATGAAAGGGATGTGTACATACTGAAGAAGGAATTGTATAGGATAAACCAATCTTCTAGATCATAGTATTCCAAATTGGATACATTCTTTAGGAAGATAATTTTTTTTAAAAAAGTTGATAGTATCCTTTACAGCAGTGAAATTAAAGAGTAATCCCTCATCATAATTGGTAATGTTGATTATATTATCTTTTCTGGGAATAATGAAAGAAGGCTTGAAGGATTTTATGATGAAATGGAAATGGACTTTGAAATTATCATGCCATGGGAAATGAAATATTTTCTTTGGTTTCAAATTTTATAATGGTATAAATAGATTATTATTTATCAAAAAAATTATTCTACAGAACTTCTCACGAAGTTTTACATGGAAAAATAAAAACCTCTCCATACACCAATTTTATTGGGAAAAAATTTGAACAAATATCGATAATTAAAATATGTTGATTAGAAATAATTTATGAAGATGATTGTAATTTTTTTTATTTTACTACTTGATGAGGAAAAAATTGTTTGTACTATTACTTTATGTTCCAAATTTAATGTTGCTAAAAATTAATCACATTTAATGTCTCAAATAATAATTTTCATATACATCAAAGGAAAAATTAATTTCAAAATCACATATAATAGCTTATAAAGAATTTATTTGTTTGGGTATTTTGATTCTAAATGGATAGAAAGTGACAATAATAGATGATCCAAATCAGGTGGTGTATTCCTTTTAAGAAAGAATTATGTTAGTTGGCATTCAAAGAAATAGAATTCAGTAAATCTCTATATATATGAATTTGAGTATATTTCTTCCACTCATTCCTTTATTGAACTTACGTGGATGCAAACTGAATTAGAAGATACAATTGTCGATGTGAAGTTACCCTTTCTCTTGGGCTGGGATAACCAAACAATAGTCACTCTCACATAGAATCTTGGTCAACATTCTTGTTCAAAAAATATTGAAATAATATATAATTTTATTAAATTTCATTTTTAGAAGAATGAATTAAATATGTAATATGTTCCTATATCATAAAAAGTTGCTTACATATTCCCAACACTATTATCAAAGGCACATTTTTCCAAATTGAGGATGACCATGGGAGTCCATCAAATTTTTCTTCAAGGGTGAGGTATGAGTTTTTTCCCCTCTCTCGTCTTACCTTTGGATCATGTTTTCAAGTGGTAGATACCAATTGTTTCATAAATCAATCCATTTAATTTATGTAAAAGTGTGAGTGGTGGGTATGCTCTGAATATAGCATTGTAAGTTTGTAAATTATTTTAGATTTTTGTTAGAGATTTTCTAGGAAACATATATTTTTTGAATTCAAAGAAAGGAGAGGAAGATGAGAAAGAATGATTAAAAGGAAGAATAGATAATGATGTTTTCATAATTAATACTTTTAGAAAACATGGTTTTGTTGTCAATGGTTCTTATTTCCTACAATGAGTTGGCTCACGTAGGCTTCAAATTATTGATAAGTAATCCATATCTTGGGGATACGATGTTTAGTGATTTATGAAACTTGATTGAAAACAAAATCCAACAGATGGTATTGTTAGGACTAAGTTGATGATGTAGGTGATTAATTTCGGATGCTTCATTTTGTTGTAAATAATGATTAAGTTTAAAAAGAATTGAAAATTAGCTAATAATTCTTAAAATGGTCGATCTTATTAATGGAGAATATTTCTTGATGTAATTAGTAATCGTATTCAATCTAGATCCTAAATTGATTGTGTGATCATATTGGAGAAGAATCATAGTTTCCATGACAATGATTTAATTGTGACGATTCAATGATATTGTGTATTTAACAAATACCATAAGTTTTTTGGAGAATATGTGGTGCAAGCATGATGAACGAAAGGTGAAGTGAAACATATGTTGTCAATAATATTTAGGCTATGTTGGAATGAAATCTGGTTTCTGGATTTTTTGGAAGTAGTAATACTTTTCATTAGAAGACTGAGGATGCCAAAGATATTCTCAAATGTATTAAAAGTCATGATACAATAAAAAGTTTGTGATTTAAAAAATTTGATAATTTTGAATATACTAAAACTGGTCCATCGTATTCAACCTACCATATTATTTATCAAAAACATAATTGTATTCAAAGAACAAGAGAAAATTAATTGAGTTGAAGCTGATGAAAAATGTAATGGTAGTGACCAGTCAATAATTTAGTTGACCATTTACGATGGTTGAATATGTCTTCAATGTAAGACCTTGAATCACGAAGGCGTATATGATTTGTAGAAAATGTGAAAACGAAGTTAGTAGTTTTCAGTCAGACCAAAAGCTAAAAGATATATGTATTTAGAGAATATTGTTGATGGGTATCATATTACGAAGAGAATGAAAATATTTCATTTGTTGTCAATGGTTTTCATCAATTGGTTTATGTGGAATCACATTGGAGTTTGTAATGATTCATCTCGCTTATCATAATGAAAAAATCTATATGGGAATTGAAATGGTATTTTTGTTTGTTATTTAATTCAGAAGAGACATGAAGTAGGTAGATTTGTAGTTGAGGGGGAGATTGAAATTCAAATAACCTATTTTTCTTATGAAATTGATGTTGAGTAATGCATTGAAGCAACCTTTTTTGAATATGGGAAGAAAAATTATAATTCTATTTTCAAAAGAAGATGAATGATACCTATTTATTCATATATATATATATATTTATATAATCAGTTAATCTATCATATTGAAGAAATTGGATTGAGAAAATTAGAATGGAATATCAAATTGAATCTGGGATTTGGAAAGGAAGCCTGACAAAAATTTGAATGTGGTTGAAGATTTGAGATGAATCGAGAAGCATTCATAACATCATAGATGCATATTAAATTCAATGAATCATGGAAATTTGGTGAATTTGTCTGAGTGGTAATGTATTGGTTTTTCCCTCCAAACCCACTTTTGAGTTTCCTATTAAAGGGATATGTATATTATATTTTCTTGAATGGATGTATTATTCATGTGAAGAGATAGAAGATTCTAAATTGTAAGGAGAGAAGTGGTTTTTCATATTGAGATATATTGAAGATGTTTTGATGGAGATAAGTGAATGGAAAAGAGACATGATTGAAACATTATTCATATTATTATCATTTTAAGTGATCAATTTTTTTAGATGTGTATTGTATTCTACTTATCATTATATTCAGACAATCACTGTATCGGGCTAGATAATCACATCAGGGTTTCTATATTGGGAATTCCAAAATGACAATGAATGAGTTATGAATTGTGTCAATTTCTTTATGCCAGAGTTATATAAATCATATTTGGAAATCTCATTTGAAGAACATATTGGGAAAATAGGATTGGTAAATCTTACTGTGTTATCGTTATGAAGTCTAAGATGGCCTTATTAGCTGCAGGGTATGATATTGATGAGTTGCTTCAAAATATTACATTGGTAAAGTTGAAATAAACACAACTATCATATGTTGTTATAGAAACAATGTTTTACCATATTTTTTCTAATAAAGAGAACACACACTATTTTATTTTTTACATAGTTCTAGTGGAGTGAAAGGGTATATCGCTCTCATTGCATTCCATATTAAAGGATTGTTTTCTAGTGGATTGTGTGTTATTGGATCTTTTACACACCATATCAAGGATGTAGATAATATAATTGAATATTAAACCTTGTAAATACTTCTGTTCCAATCTATGTGTGTTTGAATTATTTTTATTAGGGAATTAAATCCTTAGTAGGGGGAAAAGGTTGTTTCATATTCATGAAAACATAAAAGAAAAATTTATCACTAATTCACCAACCCCCTCGCAATTATACAATTATCATTATTGCACACTATAAATGATATTGTTATGATATATTATCATTTTGGATTTGTATAAAGTGTTTTAATTTTAATATTCATTCAAGGATTTGAAAGTGAAACATTCATAATTCGGCAGAAGTCTGCAGAATTTTTGTTGTTATTGTAGGTTATAAAGAGACATTATTGCTCAATGGTGGACTACCGACCAAGGATAGAAGTTAGTGCTACATTGATTAATTGTTAATGCCTACTATATCGGTGGAGTGGGAATAATTTACATGGTGTACTATCAATTATAAAATAATGTTAAATATTATTGGTTGTAATTACAAATATGTATTTTCAAATTTTAATTTTTTGATAAATTAAAATGGATGTAGTGCTGCACAATAAATGTAGGGATTTCATTTGATCATATAATCCCAAAGTGTATTTTCATCCTTTTTGTTAATTTATTCTCATCTAAATGTAGGTGAGGATGAGTGAGTGTGTGTTTGATATTGTTAACATAGTAATACAGGTAGATGTTTATAACATCCTATCTTTTGGTAAATTAATCTTGGTGGATACTGTGTGGTCAAAAATGTTATGGTGCATTATTAGAACATTTGTGAAGCATAAAGATGGTGTACCATATAGTGATTGCGGCTTAAAAGATTTGTAATTGGATAAAAATGATTCTTTCCAAGACAATGTATGGGTAGTATAAATTAGTAAAGAGTTTCCTTGAACTAAAATATGCATCCAATGAGAAATGTGTGATAATGGATTATAGTACATCAAAACATTACTCTATGTAAATTACATGGATTATCTCTTAGAGATAAAAAAGTAAAATCCTTATATGTTATTATGATTTTCATTATATATTGATTATTTAATATTATATGCGATCTGTTATTATAGAAATATTTATTGAACATATTCCCTCCATGGAGGGAACAAGATCCATACAATAAATGTGACTTCAAAGAAGAAAATTTTTCTTTGGTGCACAACGAGTTTCAAAACATCCCCCATCTCAAGTTACATACTATCAGTTTTCTCCCAAAACCAATGTAATTATGTTATCAAATCGTTATGTTTCTTGTAATATGACATCCTTAATATATTGGAATTGGATTTGAAGGAGGTGTTATTGAGATTAGATGACATCATCAAGACACTAAAGTCTGGCAATAAATGTTAGTTCAAAATAGAGCACTATGGAAAAGATTTCAATCAAGAGGTAAAAAACATAGTAGAAAAAATTAGACAACCAAAGTAACAACATCAGGCTTGAGAATAAATGATTATGAATCCAAATTTATACCATGTAATGACCAATATTAGAGGGACAATTTGAAAAGGAATAAAAACTACTAGTGGATAACAAGACCTAATGAAACCAATGTGACATAATACCAAATACCACCCAAACCATCTCCAAGCTACAAACCACCTATCATTCCCACTGACTAAAGATGAATCAACATATAATTAAGATACCTTTCCTTTTCCTATGTCTTAATAAATGAAATCTAAAAATTCAAAAATGATCCTAAGTAGCAGGGTAGTTTACACATTGTCGTCATTGCCTAATGAATTCCCAATACTATATATTAGGGATAGATAAAATAGCACAATTTATTAAATAGTTTAAATAGATAAATAATTAATAACGAACATAAGGGAAAACAATGTGATTTAAACCATAAAAACATAAATCCATTTCCTTTTAATTCTACATCATTATTTCTAAAATTTTAGACATAGAATGAAACACACACATACACATATTCATTTATTATATTTAACATGAATTTTAGGGATTCATTGTCATTCATCATCCCAATTTTTTTATGTGATTCTTCTTGGCCACAATATTTCTTACTTGGACACACTCAAACCTAAACATGGAAGTTTACATGCTAAATAATTTCACATAATAACATATTCCCTTGATCAAATTTCATCAAACACTTTTAATGCTTCAGAACCATTACATAATTTTAAAATAAAATTTTATTATTATATGTGAAGGGGGTTATTCAAATTCCATCCAATTTTCCACATTTCCAAAAAACAAACAACAGAATAATTCCTTCATGAAACCGTACACTTCACTTATAGTAAATGAAAGTAAATGGATAAAAATTCTTAATCCTTCATGTTTAGGACCAACTTGAGATGTGATAAAATACATCTACCACTCAATGGATGATAAAAATGATTAATTAGAATAAAAATTACTGTTTGGGGATCAAAACACCTTCCCTTCGATATATATTCCAATATTTATTCAAAAAACAATGATGAACATAAATATTTCAATGTAGGTAATTATCAAAAAATATTGGAGATAGAAAATGAGAGAATTTAAATATAGAGGGAAAGAGAGAGATGAAATTGAATAACCTATGAATAATGATATTTAGAAAATATTGATTTATAAATAGGTACGTTCATGTCCATGGGAAATGGAAAGGGAACATAGATAGGGAAATATATTCAAGACCCTAACAGAATATGGTAAAATGAGTGTTTCTTGGAGTTAATATATCTTAAAATCTTATATTCTAATCACTAACTACACATTACATTGTTAGGTAGCACGCTCTATCAAACTTGATGACAACTATCCAAAGGATACTACCACCCAAATAGAGAGCCTCATGGGTGTTCCACACAATTTGGAAAACTACACACCAATTGTGTGGTGCTACTATATTATGCCAACACTCTCGTATTATAACACCATGTTAAAATTTTCTTCCACTCCCCTATTATTGTTTCATTTATCATCCATTATTGGTTACCTTTGTGTGATTCTCAGGGATTGATATCATTTACTATAGAAAATGACCTAATGTTATGAGTTTCATGTTTGTTTGAATTAACGGTTTTTAGTTATAAATGTGTCCAAGACATAAGAGAATTCTTCCCATTTTTAGAGAACACACAGATTATTGAATTTTTTTTCTCTAATCCTAGTATATATGAAGTATTCTTAGGATTTACAGGTTGTGTAATATGTTACATGAATTATATGTGTGGCCTAAAAAATTCCATGAATTGATATATGGTTTGAATGATTTACACTACGTGTAAAAGGATCAGAATGTGTAATGGTTGAAATTCATTTTTTAATAAATTTTAAACATTATTTTGGTTGTACTTGAGCATTATGGATCACTTGATGTCTAATGGGATTATATTCCATGTAATCATCATGAGATTCGATTTTGGGGTTCTTGTCGGGTGATTTTTATTAAAATTTTCATCAATATGCATTTATCATGACCTAGTGGTATCAGAGGCAATTTTGGGAGAGTCCAACATTTTGGATTTCTTTATTCTAGGATCAATCATCAGGGTTATTGTGGTGTTCCTCTCTGGGTATGTAATCTTATCAATTCCTTAATCCTTTGGTCATAAAAACTATGTTTGATGCATTTATGTTTTCAATTTTAGATTTGATATTGTTTTCTATTGATCTCTTTCAGTTTCATGGTTTGCATATTCTTTTGATAGATGTTCCCATGGTTTCCAACCACTATTATCGAGTGAATTGGGAGTTTTACCAGTTTAAGGTTGGTGTTTCTATAAACTATTTTAATGAAATGAATCTCTTATCATTCATGGAATTTTCAATTGGTTTGATTATTTAATTTAATTGATATATAGTTAAAACTGTATTATTTGAAAGTAATATGATATAAATATGGGGTTTTCATTGATAATATATTTTTTTTGATTTGGAAATGGATTATCAATAACTAAGAGAAATTGTATTTAAATTGAAGTTTTTTCTGAAATATTCATCATGGTTTTGATTTGTATTTTGACAGTGGGTACACTAATAACCATATATTCATTAGGAATGTGATGTGGGTAGACTTTGTCTGTGTGGAACCAGTAGGTGGAAACCTTTCGATATCAATATACTTTGGTACGAATCGATATCAGGTGGATAGAACATTATAAATTATTAGGGTCTTGAATATCTAGTACGCATTGTCCTATAGTTTAGGGCCCATTATGAGGTGTTTTTTCCATTTATGGTTTTTATCCAATGATTTTCATATGATGGAGTTTTCTCATAGGTTTTTATATGTGATTTTATAACATAACATTACATGATTGGCTATTTCGTGGATATGTGTTTACTTGTATACCACTTGATTCATGGATATGATTTCTAATTTTATAACATCAAATTTTCAGTTTTTTGGTAATATGAATGAATTTTATGAAAAAAAGGGAAAATGATTTACAAATGAATTGGATTTGAGAAAATTATGCGTAAAGATACATTTTTATTGTAAGCTAGAATTCTCTCATTATTGTTATAATCCTTACATTGACTCTACGGTGGTGTCCTTCTGTGATTTTTGATCAGAGCGTACTTTTTTCTTTTCATAGCTGAAGATGATTTATATTAGGATACATTTAAAAGAAATGGAATCTTGTAGCATGCTATATTATCCTTTGGTCATTCCCAATACAGTATAGTGGTTCAGAGGTAGTTATCGGTCACATGGACACATGGTGGTATTACATTAATATTACTTTTTTGTATTTTCCATTATGACTTGGATTGTATGGATTTGGATATAGATTTTTCTTTCCCACATTACTCTAGTTTTATAGTATGTTTCATTATGTACAATACCTTGTTCTATTTTCATGCATAACCTGACCAAGTGATTTGATGACCAAGTTTATTGTTTGGTTAATATAGTTTGGCCTATTTTTTTTTTAAAAAGATAAATCTCAGACTGAAGTGTGTAAAAACTTATTGTATCTAGTAATGTGTATTGGGTAGATATGATTTAATACCATCATATTTCAGATTGTAATTGTGGAAAAGTGGAATAGAAAACTCACTTTTATGACTGAACCTGAGTTACCTTGGGTTTTCTAGGAATTTTACTACGTTTGAGACATGGGGTTTGGAATTATTCGATTTAACAACATTATATTTTTATATTAATTTACGTATTCAATATCGAAATGTGTTTAATTGATAAAATTCATAATTACATTGATTTATTAGTAAATTATATAGTTTATTCTAATTTTTGAAGTGGACCTAATATTTTTAGAATTTTCTAACAGTGAAAATTTTTATTGACTTTTTTTGTGGAAATACCTCAGATAAGGGAGCTTCCAAATGTGAGCGTGGAAGCTTCGAGATAGGTGATATAAGTGAATCCTCCAGTGGAACATTCATTGGTGGAATATATTATTCAAACTATTCATACTCTAGGTCAAGTGGGTATCAAGAACCCATGATGTCTAGTGGATCATTTCTTTGATTTCACTAAGAAGTAACTTCCCATCTTCCATGGTGAAAATGGACCATAGGATTATGAGGAGTTACTTGATAGGATTGAAGAGATATTTAACTTTGTGATTATTTTTAATGACTTAATGGTGGGAATTTCCATGTACATATTTAAGGGACTAGGAATGAGATGGTTGGAAAACATTGTGAATTATATGATTAATGATGAAATTGCCTAGGATTATTTCAAGAAAATTTTTAATCATAATTTTTATCCTAATATGTTACGTATAGAAAATATCAAGGAGTTCGAAAACAAGGAGAAGGGTGAAAGTAATGTTAAATAGTATTCTACCCATTTTGTTGAGTTGGTGTATCTTGAACTAGAAATTATAACTAATGATTACATTATGTATATGAAGATCGAGTTGGTAGTGATTCCTAATCTAAGGACAATGTTGATTCCCATGTGACTTCCTAACATTGTGGTGGAAGTTGTGAAAGCAGTTTAGATGATGTGGATTTGGCTGGGAAGACAGGTTTTGGGGGAGATTTAGTTTCTCAAGTTCCTAGCTCGAGATTATCTTCTATCTATAAAAGTTAATGTAAGGGTGGTCAGTTCTCATCAAGACAAGTTTTATGGTCTTCGACGAGGTTGCAACCCATTGATTTAAAGTAGTATGGTCAGTTTAGTCACACCTGATGTAAATATACAAAGGATAACAATACTTTTCATCATTGTTGATTATCAGGAAATATGAATTATTTTCGGGAATAATTTCCCAATGAAGTAAGGCAATGTACACTCTAAAAAAGGTTTCGTTGCTTCATACTAATGATTCCATGGGTTGTGGTTTATTTTCTTAGGAAATGGGGGATATTCATGTTGATAATAAAATGTGTCATTATGAATATCAGCATGTTCAAGATAAATATAATTTAAGGATAGCAATTATTAGATTTTTGGTATATATTTCATCTTTAATTGTTTTATATTTATTTTATATAGGTTTTCATTGTACATTTATAGCATAAAATTTAGTGAATGTATTATAATTCCATTCAATACATATTCCATAAAGGGTGGATCATTCCACAACATTATGAAAGTGGTTTGAACATGGTTTCTTGTGTCCAACATTTTGGGTGATGATATCCAACTTTAATTTATAATGGGACTTCATGGTGATCGATATTGACATCATTGACATGATTATTGAAATTGATAGAATGATCAGTGTTAAGACCCAGATAGACGGTTATCACCATCAGGTATATTTCTTGTCTACTAATGGGGAAACTCATGTTTTTCAAGGTGAGAGGGACTCTAGATCAAGAGGGGAAGGGCAATTAGTTCTTTATTCTTAAGTAATATCATTAAATTTTAGAGATATTACTAAGTGCATTTGGCCCTTGTTTGTTTGGTCGACTTCTAATAATAGTGAGTGCATACCCCAAGGTTTTCCCAAGAGATTTTTCAGTTCACCACCAGAGAGAGTGGTCATGTTTACTATTGACCTGATCCCTGATACGATAATAATATTTATTCCATCTTATTGAATAGACATGACTATATTCGTGGATAGTAATGTACATCTTTACATCCAAATTCTAAAGGGTTAATTATTCAAAGTGTGTCATCCTAGGCTTCACCTATACACTTTTTTATGAATGTTCATAAGAGTCTCAGACAATGTACTGACTATCATAAGATAAACTGGGTGACCATGAAGAATAGATATCCATTTTCTAGGAATGATGATCCTATTTACCAGCTTATAGGTTCATGGTGGTTTCAAATATTTTCTTATGGACAAGGTACCACTAGTTCAAGTTTGAAGAAGAGAATATACGAATGAAAACATTTATGAACTGGTACATTCATTTTAAGTTTTTTGTGATGCCATTTTTATTAATAATTAACGTATGGTGTCAATGGATTTAATGAACAATTTATTTTATTAGTTCATAGAATATATTGATTTCATTATCATTGATGATTTATTGGTGTATTTTATGTCAGAGACGGAGCACAAGGACCATTTTTATATCATTCTAAGAATATTCATGGAACATTGTCTATATGTTAAGCTCTCAATATATGCATTTTGGATCTAGGAAGTTTAATTTGTAGAGAATGTGATATTTAAAAGGGGAATCATATTGGATCCTGAAAATATAAAGGAGGTTATGTTATCAGAGCATCCGAAAAATGTGTTTGATATATGATGCATCATGGGTTTGGTTGGTAAATATAGGTGGTTTGGGCCAAATTTATCCAAGATTGCATATTCAATTATTGGTTTGACCTATATGTGTTTGAAGATTTAATTTAATGAAAGATTTCAGAGATAATTTTAAACCATTAAGATGATGTTGAATTAATAACCTGTGATGATTCTTCTGGAATCTGTTTCATATTATGATGTTTTGTATGATGCTTTTGGAATGAGTTTTGGATGTGTCTTAATGCATGTCGAATATGTGGTGACCTATGGATCATGACTTTAATTTCCTCATGAGAATAAATATTCTACATATGATCATGAGTTGGAATAGGTTATTAATGACCTCAAAATGTGATGTCACAATCTCTTTGTGGATCTTTTTATAGTGTATTCAAATAATTAGAGCATGAAAAACATGTTTATTTAGAGGGATATAAACATGTAATAGTGACACTAGGTATATCATCTTCATGCTTTTTTATATTACACACACTAGATATGGGAAATATGGTATCCTATGATTTTATTAGAAAATTAATGACTATTTTTTTTGAAGGAGTTGATTGACTAGTGCTCCCTGATCAGTTTTTTGACAAGACGATCTTTGGAGAGGAAGTGGTTAGTGGAAAGGAGTTTGTTGCTCCCATAAAAGATGAGTCTTATTTTGCTGAGTGATTTTTAATTGAGTAAATTATATACACACGGTTACCTTGTTATAGTGAAATCCTTTATTAAAGGGAGAGCTATGGTGAGTGGCCTCAGTATCCATGATGCACTTCTTTCTTCCTTTTTCAGTTGTTTTTTTCATTGTCCTTATCTTAGGAGTTGATAGATATTATACATATGTGTTTTTGGTCGGTACACACTATGGTTACCATGATATATCCTGAATTGATATAATAGAATTAGTGGTCTAGAATGGGGTGGTTGATTATTGATTTCGTATCCTAGCATCTTAATTGTCCAAAAATTAATGTGGGACACTAGAGACATGTCGTATTTTCGTATCCCATACCCATTGCAGTATAGAAGTGGGATAAAATATCAAGGGATTTCATCATTGATTTTCCAGGGAATCCTAGGGTGAAGGATGTTATTTGATAGATCATTGGTCAAATCATGAAATAGGACCATTTCCTACTTATTACGGAATTGATGTAGGTCTAATGGAATGGGGACATGTATTCTCAAGAAATTGTGGGACTTTTTGGAGTTCCCTCTATGGTTGTATCTGATAGGGACTCGAGGATCACATCTATGTTCAATAATGGTTTGTATAATCCTATGGGTTCCAAGATTATATTGAGAACTATCTAAATTTTTTATATGGATAGAATATTAATGCAGAATAACCATGTTCTTCAGGATATTCTTCGGTCTTGTGTGTTTGAATTTTGAGGATCTTGGGAAAATAATTTTTATGTAGTCATGTTTTGGAATAACAATAGTTAGTATTCCTTGATTAGGGTGGTTCCTTATAATGATTTCTATGTTTGGTAATGTAGATATCCCTTATATTGGGGAGAGCTAGAAGTGTGGTCATTGGTTGGGATCCGTCACATTGATGAGATGATGGAGATGGTGGAGATAATCTAGAGAAGATTAATCTTGGACATGATTCATTATAAATATTATGTGGACCATCATTATCGACTGTGGTGTTTGATGTTTGCGGTCGTGTTTTCCTTGTATTTTTTCCTCACCTAGTATATCATTTTTTGTGTTAGTAGTGTATATTGAAACCGTGGTTTATAGGCCTCTTCGAGATCATTGGATAGCTTGTAGAGGTGGCATATCAGATGGATATAACATCATTATTAAATTTTATCCCTGACATGTTTTTCTGTTTCCTAAGGTAGGAGGTATGTATCAGACATTTACCACATGATGGGGTGGGAGGATGTTGATCTTGGGACCAATACCACGTTAGATGAACATCTAGTTCATATAATTGATCACCGACGGAATCTACTTCGTGGTAATGTGATTCCTCAGTTCTGGGTACAATTGATGTGTGAATGGGATAACCAAGAGATGTGGTAGAAGAAAATGTTTGTGTGGTAGTAATGGCATTCACCATGTTAGAATATATGAATCTGAGTTATTTATACTATAATAAGTCATTTTTGGTTGGCTAATTGTAACACAATGTTACTCTTTTCAGGTACTCCCTTATTTATACTTCATTTATCCACATAGTTCTGGTTCATTTGCTGGATTATTGTGGATGAAGATACCTTATAGGGGAAAATGATGTAATATACAATAATGTATAATTTTCTGAATTATTGGAGTCTATGTATCAATATGTAAAAGAATTATCAGGGTTCTTCCCATGATTAGATGATTCATAGAGTAAGGTATTTCAGTTTTTCATCATAAACCTAGAGTTTTTGAATCATACAAGGGATTTACACACTATGTAAGTGGGTTACAAGATGTGTTGTCATGGAATATCCAATTTAATGAACTAATATAGGGGTTTAAATAATTTTATCACATGTAATATGTTTATGGTGTTTAATAGATGAAAATTGAATTTTAATAAAAAGGAGATGGGATTTTTGTGGTGCTTGAGCCTCATTGATTACAAAACATGTAATGGGATTACACATAGTCTAATCATAATGAGTAGGGGTTTCATGGTGATGAATGGGTGATTTATAAATATATTCATCTATAGGATTCCATCCTCTTGACCTAGAGGATATTAGAGGCAACTTTATTTTACTCTCTCTCTCTTCTGGATCACTTCATTCAGTGATGGATAATCAATGTTGTTACGGTGTGCCCCATCGAACATGTAACTCTTCTGGTTGTTACATACATTGGTCATATAAACTATGGTGTCTATGATCGTGGTTCATATTTCTGATCATATAATGTTTTATTTCTAACCCATTCAGTTTCTTGGCATGCCTTATCATTATATGGTCGTTCTCATGGTTTCTGGTCACTAAGGTCTATGGTATCTAGGGGTATATTGGTTTCAAGTATTTGTTTTTATAAAATTGGTTCATATAATGAATTTATTAGTATTCTTGTTAAATTACATGAGGCTTTCATTTAATTTTTGTGATATGTGGTAAAAACAATTCATTGAAAGGTAAGCGTTTTCAAAATAGTATTTATATGTAAATCAATTTTCATGATTTAGAATTGGATTTTCAAACACCAAAGATGATTTTATAGGCTGTGAAAATGTTTGATGAAATTGTGAGCCTGGTTTTGAAATTTATTTTAACAATTAAGAGATTGGAAGACTTGTGTGCATTAGGAAAGAGATATAGATCACCTTAGTGTGGGTCACACTAATAGGATGTATTCTATTGGATATTGACGTATTGTGGTTGGAATTGAAATCAGTCACATCCAATGTTATGTATGATTAGGATGTTGACTGTATTTTACGCATTTTCCCATATTCTAGGGCCCAATGTAAGGTTATTTTTTCGTAACAGTCATTTATCACATGGTTTTTTTTACCATGGATTGCTTCTCATTGGTTTTTATATGTGGTTGTATTAGGTATATTCACATTACAAGTTATTTTATGGATATGTGTTTAAATTATTACCAATTTTTCATGGATATTATTTCATATTTTATCATTTCTACTAGTCATATGCTTTTTTGATAATATGGATTGATTTTATTAAAACTAATAGGAAAATTATTTACAAACGAATTGGATTTCTAAAAATGCTTTCTAAACCAATTTTTTTAATATATAAATGTTGTATTATTGTTTTGAAGACATTCATAAACACTGTTGTGGTATCCTACTCATATTTTTCATCACACACTACTTTGAATATTTGGCTATAGTAGATGTTTTATTATAGGATAAAATTATTGGAACACAAATATTGTAGCATGTTGGATTCTCTTTTGGTCTTTTCCTTCATAGGAGGGTATTTTGGAGGAGACTATTTGTCACATAAAGGCTTGTTGGTCTTCTATATTAAATATTTTAGGTTTATCTAGTATGGATTATATTATATGAATTTGGTTGTATCTTTTTCTTATTCATAACAGTGATTTTTTATGTATTTTTTCATTACAAACAAGACCCTATTCTGTTTTCTTGCTTCACCTCACCAAGTGATATCCATCTTGGGTGTATGGTTTATTTAACCTAGGATGGTATGGTACCCACATGGTTGGATAAAAAAACTAATAAAAAATGCATCCAACGTGCTTTTCCCTTCATCCACACTTGGATGGTTTCACCTATCTATTTTCATGGTTAGGAAAAATTGTTCCCCAACCATAAAACAACCCAGTGACTGCAATCCTCATTTTCATGGTATTGTCAATATGGTGTATGGTTTCTAAGAACATTTCTCAACTAATGAACTTAAAAAAACTCCAAAAGAGTCCAAAATATCCAAAAAACACTTGAAACCATACATGATGATTTTATAATATCAAAATAGAAAATAAAATTCTAATGTTAATAAAACAGGTGGTTTTACATTATCCCCACATTTGGTCTTCAAGTAGTAAAAAATAAAGTGTCTTGTGTGGTTTGGGTAGTCCTAAATCTATGTAATCAATGTTTCCTTTTCATGATCCCTTGTATATTCTAGAAACCAACCACACTAATAAAATAATTTACCAACCGAATGATTTTCCCATGAAATAGATTCAATGTCATATCCATAATATATATTTTCAAATGAATAAACATGGAATCTAACTTACAGTTTTCTTGATCCCATAAAATAATAAGATAGTGAACATATTTTCACTTCATTAATTGCGATACATGAAAAACATTTTGAACTAGGATGATCCATGGAGGCAAGGACAATTGATAATTCAAATCACATAGTCATTGAAATATCGTAAATGTTCCAATGTACGACTGATATATCTATCCATGGTTACAAAAATGTTGTTTCCCTATCCATGAAAATATTATAAAGATAAAATTATCTCTAAAATCCAGTGATAATAGTAAATGAATAAGATCTATATAATATTTTTGATGACTCAGCTATGTCACTATTATCCTCATGAAAATATTAATATTCTCCATCGGCTCAGATAGTGGGGTACATATAATAAGTGATCTCTCATCTGTTTCTACCCAACAAAGTGGAGAATGACAAGGATGGGCGTATAATTAATTGAAAGGATCTATATGTATTAAGTCTTGATAAATGTTATTGTATGATAAATACAATAATTATATAATCTCAACGCATAAGCCATAAAAATTCCTCACATAATATAAAGGATTTTCATTCAACATTTGGATTTTCTATCCATTTGAGGATGATAAACTATGCTCATGGTCACATGAGATTACTGATATTTTGGAAAGGCTTCTAAAATTGAGATATATACATTGGGCCCATATAAAACACATTTAGAAATAGTAAACCATGCAACATTACAACATCGCCAAAATATTTTTTCAAATATTTTTACACTATATTGTTTTCATGAATTTAAATGAAGTGGGAAAATTTCGTGATACAATCCATGATCACCTATAAGAAATCTTGTTTCTGAACTATTTTTTTTCCATCCTCTTATAAAATTATTGACTATATACTTCTATTTCCATATAATTATTGATATGGAATTTAACATAAAATCTATTCCATGGGGCTCCACGTTGACCTACTAACTGTTGAGACATCTTGTGATAAACTACAACACATTATTATTCATGAAAACTCATAAAAATTGTGTTCTCAACATCTTGTAAATTATATGAATACCTATGTCGATATGAATGTTTTAATGGTGGAATATAATTAGTAGTTGTTCCTGATAAGATACAGGAACTACAATTTGATATCTAAAATACATCATAGTTATCTCATATAACATCCACCATTTAATGGTCTACCTAATATTGATTTTAGACCTATTTTTTTTAGAAAATCTATATTATTGTTATGCACGTCCACTACCTATGGATCCAAATAAATAACAAAAGTGAACGAAGACACCACCACATTATGTCTATGCTCAATTAAATCCAAATACTTATCATCTATGGCTAACATTATATTCCATTGAACTGAATCCTGTCAATCTAACTGATTGTATGACTTTCTACTCTTTGAATCAGCTTTTGGATTCCTAGTAAAAAGTGTGTACATTATATTGATTTAAAATATCTAATGATATTCCATCAATATTAATTTCCTTAATATTAAATATCCTTTTTAAAAAGTATATTTCAATCTTTCATGATCTCAAAACATTGTCAATTTCTCATCAAAATAAAAAATAATGAAAATTTTCAATGAATAGACTACAAAAAAATTCAAAATAGTGAATTAGATATTTTTTCTAATGTACATATCATTTTCAAGGTCCATAAGATGCATCGTGATCTTTATTTAGGAGAACACATCTGAACCCAGATCCTGATGCATCATAGTAGACCTGATAGTTACATCCTGACTCTAGAAAGGATATAATAGGTGTTTATTTTAGAAAAAACATGTTCTCTCGAATGAATTTTGGAAATAATCATTCCATTATAAATGATTAAATTTCATTATCAAAACATTTATAAAAAAATTCATGTTATGAGAAAATAACAAGGATGTTATTTCCAACACTTTATATTTGAATTTTATTTTATAAAAAACATGTTCTCGTTAGTTTATAAATACTCATTAAATTTCATTATCAAAGTGATAATGAAATTTTGGAAATAATCATTCCATAGAGATATGCCTGATCAAATGAAACATTTTATTTCCAACACTTTATATTTTAATTTTAATTCCCCCAATTATATTGAATCCATACAATAACAAGGATGTTAGAGAGGAATACTCTCTAGTAGAAGATCAATTTTTAATTCCATTTAATATTCAGGTGGGAATCTAGAGGATTTTTTTGTAATTAGAAGAGGAAATTTTTCAATAATTCTTGGAAAATGCCTATGATCCATTTCATAAACTGAGGCAACAATCAATACATCTAACTAGTAAGGGATATTAAAAACCACTAGTACTAAAGGTCCTATTATTCTTTAATTATCATCATAGTATCCTCTAATGATGTTCTAGGTTCCATTAGAAGATGTGAAACTAACATATCGATAATAATAGTTGACGTGGTCCTTGAATGATGTCAAAAAATCCATTCCCAAAACCATGTCATATATATCCATCTCATGAAATGATAATTCCCAAAAAAATCTACCCCATTGATAGATTTTGTGTTCACATGGAAATTAATGGATTAACACACTTAAGGTCATAGAGGTGTTTTTAGTTTCATAAATGAATGAATCTTCTCAACAAGTGACCCCATATAGTAAAAAAACAATGGAATCAATTAAAGAGGGGGATTCACCCTTGAAAAACAAGGATATCATAATGGTATAATTCAAATGAGTAATACATTTCACCCTTTAAGGGTCAGTTTGATCGTTTGAGATTAATTATTGAGTACCATATAGTTTCCTACATTATACTACATTATAATTATTTCTTTAATGAGTATTTATAAACTAATGAGTCGTGGTTGTCTAAGAATCACATTCACTCACATGGTTGTTTAGATGAGAATTATCTTATCAATAACATACCTTCAACAAAGTGTAGGATGTATGAGATGCATGAGACTCATTTCCAGCACCAAAAATTGGATCTCTTTGACAATAGCACTGGATGCATACCATTTGGTTATATTTAAGAAATGTGCAAGGTGGTTCCCCAAAATCTATATTTATATGCCCAAGTCAAAAACACTAAAAAACCTATTTATTACTCTTTGTTTTGGGAGGAAAGTTAATTATTCCCATGGTCTTATTTTGAGACACTCCACCATTTTTATGTAAGTGTACATATTCTTATTATTTATAGTTTCTGAGTTCTCAGATGTTCCCATGGAGATAAAGATTCTTCATCTTTCCATATTTCTGTAAATTTATATTTCTACAATATATCTTTTATTAACCATTTCCATATAATCCAAAATCAAAATAACATCTATCATAGAAGAAATTTCTACTATAATCCCTTAATTAATGATTTTTTACATTAAATACACAAAAGAAGACCCATTTGGGTGAATAAGACTATGTTTATAAACATAGATTCATATTATATCATAGATATATTATCTTTATTTAAGATAATGAAATAATTTGTTCTCATAATTCTAAATGTGTGATCATATAATTAAATTCTAATTTTTTCCCGACAGCAACCCATGTAACAAATTTATTGAATTTATCATAGACTACTAAATCCCACTAGTAATGTAAAATAACCTCAAGCAAAAAAAATTTAATTTTATCCTTTATCTCAACATGTGTACCAACTACATAACAGATTAAATTTATTCTAGTAATCCCTACCTCTAGTTTTCTAGACATATAATCCACCCCCAAATATGAGTGGGTTATATTTTTGAAACTATATAGAGTCTTACATTTTACAAGGCTCATCATTCATGTTTCCTCTATTAAAGTAAAAAAAATCCTTAATGATTCTCTTAATAAGTTTCATGTTCATTTATATATTTGGTACAACCACATTTTTATTGCCTCTTCTCACTTTTTTTATGGAATATAAAAATATCCATTTCTATAAAAAAAATAAAACAACACTTTGTCATCAATTCATAAGAGATGATGGATCAACACATTTAAAAAAAATAAACAAGCGACTCAAGCTTTTTTGTCATCATTATAATCATTTTTTCAATTTCCACAATTATTCCATACAAAATGAACAATGTATCCCTAGTGAGAAGTATCAAAACTAATGGTTGATTTTCTACACTCATCGACAAAACACATAATGATGTGATAAAATGACAACAAGAATTTTCTTCAAACACTTCCATATCCAACTACCATGGTAACAAGAATTTCAAAATAAAAAGATTAGCTATGTATTTTAAATATATAATTTTCATTATATGTGATTCCTATATCCTAAATACCATCACAAGTTGGTAGACATATTTACCTTGACTGATACAATTTGTAATATCCTTGCCCTCACCCATTTTCTTGGGATGACATAGTGGTGTTACAATCATTATATGACATTTCCAGGAAACAAAAGCATGAAAATAATTTTCAAGGAATACGATATCATTGGGGATGATTTTCCATAAATTGGTAAAATAACCTAAAAACAAAAAATAAACATCAAAACTAGATACATGATGCATGAGAATAAAGGTATTTCACTCAATAATAAAATAATATAAACCCAAATTTTAAAGTGACAATGGAAAAAGGAATAACAATAGACAAAACCAAATGTCAACATTATTCAAAAGAATCACAGTGATAAAATCTCATACACCACTCAAACGTTTTACATAATCCACCATACATTCCATGACCATGGTATGATGATACATAACAAGATATATAAGGTATATTTCCCTTTTTTATGTCCTGTAAAATGAAATCTCCAAATGGACCATGTTCCATGTAGGGGTTGACTATAAACTCAGTTGGAGTTCCCCAGATTCATCTTAACAGATTCCCATTGGTCAAGAACAAGTTAAAAAAATTTATTAACATGATGAAAATTGAAAAATATTTTACACAAATCCATAAAGTAAATCCAAACAAGGTAAACCATAGAAACATAAATGTCACTATCTATAGTATTCAATACAAAAGACCTTAAAATATCTAAAATTTAATATATTTTATTATTATATTTAAACATGTTATATCATATTTAACCTGATACATAGTTATTTTTGGAACATAAAAGAATTCAATATATCCCTATTATAGATTCATTACAAAATAATCATATAGTGGGATAAGATCTCTAAATAAATATTTTTTGAATGATGTTGATATTAAGATCGATATTCATTATATTAAATTTTAGAAAATAGTATTCAAAATTCATTTCCCCATAACATTTAATGTTGGATCATCAATAACATTAGTTTTTTCAAAATACATAAAACATATTCAATATTGAAATTATAATTATAAAATAAAATATTCATAAATAAAATATTTTCTTTCATACCATTTAGTAAGAAATTTGAGAATAACTACTTATATAAAAATTGTTTTCACTAATATATCCTTAACAAGTTAATGATTTAATGTTACATTAACATGGAATTAGAGTAGTATAATTATTTATTTTTTACATATTGATATTTTATAAGTTATTATCCAACCATACAAGACTCTTAGAATGTATATTTTCCCAAATAATTTTTTGTAAGAAACAAAAATATTTTTCCACGATATGTAATATATATAAAAAAAATTAATTACCTAATATAATATATAAGTTTTCAATATCATATAGAAAAACCCTTGAAAAAATATTTTATTTATTAAAATATACCAATGAAGGTTAATGAAAACAATTTCCATGTTCTTTTAATAAATAAATTGGAAAAAATAATTTCAAAATATATTAAATTAAACATTCTTTTATATAGGAAAAATGTTATATAATGAATCAAATTTTAATAAACACTTACACAAAAAATTATTTCATTTAATAATAAAACTACTTTAAAAAAAATAAAAAAATAGAATCAAATATAAGAAAATAAGATTAAAATACACGGAAGAGAATATAATTTCAAAATTGACGTTATCCCATTGATCCCATATCTATATATAAATAACATTTACTACTTAATTAGATATAAAACATAAATATTCATTAATAATTTATTTTTTCAAACAAATTCCACATTCACTATAATATTTTACAATATATCTGGTATCATATATACCCTTAAAAATAATCTATTTCTATAAAATTAATATCTAATGTGGAATATAATTTAATTTTAGAAAAACTCTTTAGGTATTCATAGTTATTTATGATTTAGTGTCAAATAATGACACAATTTATTCATGGGTGTTTCATATTGAAATCTCTTTTAGGATTGAATGACCTATGATGATCACTGGACCCATGAACTTGATACTTCATTGAGAAAAAAACATTATCCCTTTTGTATTATCACTAAACCACATGATCTTAAAAAATTGTTCTATTTCTAATCTATCCCTGATATATTGAGTATATGAGATAAACTGTTATTGAACAAATTTCAATTATAGTTAATAATTAATTCCTGGAACCTTTTCAATAGTGATTCTATAATGAAATCTATAGCCATATCCAAGCATGAAGGAAACCAAATCATCTCTAAGTCAGTAACCTATCCAATTATATTGATCACATGAGTAGGGAAAGAAGTTATATCGACCATTTCTCTTCCAAAAAATACCATAAAAACCTTGTATCACTCATTCCATGCATGTTCTTAATAAAAATTCAATTCTTTATCTAACATCATGAATGGAGATACATTATAATATTGTTTTTAACATATAATCTATCATAGAAAAATCAAAGTATTTCGTACATTATGAAAATCCTTCCTATAAATCATGTGATCATCTAAATACTATTATAAAATAGCTTTACTAGTTGACTAATCTTGAAATAGTTTCTCTACCACATAATGTTTTTCTTCGGGATTATACTATATAATTTAATATCATTAATATCTAAGGAAATTTATTTCAATAATATTTTATTTTTTTATATTAGTGTAAATGTTTATTAATATATCATTTTATACCAATGAAGTTTTTATCGGATCTGTATCAAATTTTAAAAACATTTATAAAGGACTTTTATAAAATTTACTCACATAAAAATAATAACCCTTTTAATATTCACCTTATCTATTAGTAAGACAAGAAACATTCTTCACTCATTCTTCAATTTCACTTTAGTTTTCCTCATAAAATACTATTATATAAGTATATAATCAAATCATTCATATAGAATATAACTATGGGAGAGTGGAGTGGATTACACCTTCCCAAAATCTGTCATATGAATTTATCTCAACTCCATTCCTATGGTATCCTATATTTTAGTGTTTCCATAATAGGTGTTAACAAAATCATAAAATAGTAAAAGGTTATCTAAAATTTAGGTTTTACTAAATCCTCTATTTTAAAAATCATGAAACTCTTTTTACACTCAAAATTATCATAGACACACCGATTTGTATGACCGAGTTCATGAAAAGTGTCCACTTAAATTGGAATATTGAATATAATATTTCGAGGGGTTTTTATCATCTCATTACCATATATCTTGTATTAACTATATGAAGCCACTAAATAATTTATATTTTATCACATAACTCTCACCAAATTAGTATATTCCAATCATATAAATGTATAAAACCTCATAGAACATATCATTTGATTTAATTAAAATAATAAAAAGATAATTGTATCAATAAATATACAAATGTAACTCACGAATAATGTATATAAGTCCAATAATTTCAAGATTTAAAATCATTACAGATGATAATATCAAAAAGATAAATATGGTGGGATGGGTAGCCAACCACCACATTTATAGATAGTGAATAAGCTCCCAATATGGTGAGATAATTGACCTAAAGTCTCATAATCCATAGAACAATACTCAGTAGATACCTTAGTTATAGTAAAATAGAAACATATAGAAATTATATATCACAATAAAAAATTAATATTTAATATAAAACCCAATTAAAATAATTTTCACTTTTAATTGAAACAAATATTTTCCCATTCATTACATATTACTCCGAATGTACATGATGTTATATTTAAAATGAGAAATTTCTAAAAAATATTTTAAAAATCCACGGTTAATAATATAAAAAATATATATTAATCCAAATTTATCATCTAGTTAATTAATTAATAAATTGATATTTTAAATAATGAGAAAAAAATTTTGAATTTGTTATTATTTTATAGGTAGAAATTTATAAATACATTATGAATTAAACATTCTTTGATAGAAATTCCGTTACATCTAAAAAACATTTTATTTGAATAAAAAATCATATTCAATAATTTACATGAGATTTATATGAACCAATTTATATTTAAATTAATTATTCTAATAATAAATATAAACCCTACATTATCCCAACTAGGTTAAATTTGTTGGAAAAAAGTTGGTTTAAAGTGTTTTTGGAAACTGAAAGTAGTTTTTGATGGTTATTTTGTATTTTTTTTGTCAATAAAATAAAATCAAATTACATTATATAGTTTTAAAGATCAAAAAATAGGGAAGTATGGGATCATCATAATTAGAAGATCAGATAGAGTTTTGATAATATCGTCTCAAAATTTCAGCTTTCTATTCCTAAAATGGTTTGTGGATGAAATTGTGTTTCAGAAACACATTAGGTCCAGAAGTAAAGTTTTGTCAGCATAAGAAAGTATAATAGAGACTCAATGCCTCTAAACAAAATATGATGATTCTTTTCTCATAATTGATTTCTTATAAATAAAATGTTTTCTTGAAAACATATGATTCTAGCCTTATAAAGGAAAGGGTAGAATTGGTGATTCCAATTAGTCAATGGTTTGGTTAGAATGATAGAATATTATTAAAGGATGGGACATTATAAAACATTATAATTTATTCCGTAATATTCAATGTCAATACTAAAGTTCTAAATGTCATGAAGAATTCATGATACAAGATGGAGTATTGATAATAAGTTAGATTAATGTAAAAGTATTATGTTCTTATTTAATCAACATGATATCACAATACTGATGATTTCTTAGAGAGTGGGATGTTTTGTTTGAAACGTGATAATACGAAAATGTTCGTAATCAATCAGACCAATAATCCATAGGAATAAATCTTCATAGAAAGAAGTTATTGAATGCGGGTAGTCTACTTGTACCACAATTAGAAATGGAAATATTTTTATAATGATACTATTCCATCAAGAATGGTATTGCACCGATCCATCAGAGGTTAATTTTATTACATATAACTAAATGTTGAGGTTTTTGAGGCTGATACGAAGGTGATATTTTTGGGTTCGTTGAACTATATTAAATTAGAGACCAATAAACCATAAAATTATCATCAATGTAGTTAAACATTGTCAAAATGTTTAATTGTATTTCAATTGGTTCAAGAGAAAAGGGTGGATATGTTCTTTCATGATACATTTGGGTTAATAGACAATGATTATTAGTAATGTTTTTTTCTCATGAAGTGTTTCTGACTATTTAGACATAATTTAAAAAATATTTCATTTAGTGTTAATCAAAAATTGATTCATCCAACACATGATGAAAATAATAAGTCCTCAGATTCTAGAATTCATCATATGTAGGAACATCATTGTGAAATTAGGAAGTAAAATAACATTTTTTTATGAGTTTTACAGTTGTTTTTTAAAAGGGGAGATTTCATTAAATGTATTATTAAAGTAGGTTTTCAAATTATTTGGATGTTTCATATATATTTTTGAATAATATTTTCAAAATTCCTATGTTGTTCAGTTAGTATGGAACTTTGAGATGAGAAAAAATTTGTTCATTTACTATTTGTTAGTACAGAGAAACCTTATGGGGAATATGAAGGATTGAATATTATTTCATCATAATGAAGAAATGTAAATGAAATATGTATTACATTGGGGACTGGATTGATATTTTGGATAAGTATGGAGCTTCTAAAAGATTAAATATGATTCAAGAAGAATCGACAAGAGTTAAAGAAAACATAAAATGGGGCAGAAATAAATGTAAAATTAATGTTTCTAGAAATTGGGATAAATGGGAAAACTGTCCATATTCAAAACTAACACAATTTTGGAGAACATATAAATAAGAGAATGTATATATAACATTCATATGGATTAGATCACTGGTCATGTGTGGATGTAGAGGGAGAATTTATGATGCATTATGGAGAAGAAGTATCTGAATAATGTTTTTTCTAATGAATTTTTTTAGAAAGAAGATGGTGAGGGAAGATCATATTCAGTGTAGTAATATTGGACAAAGACATTGGATGTATATTTACAAATATTGTTTCATGTGGTTCAGAATTATTTTCAAGGTAATTTTTTCATATGTTTTTTGGACTGAGCTATCAGATAATGGAATCAGACTGATCCATTATAATGAGTATCATTAGGAATTATATAGATGTACAAACATGTTGTTTGGTAGGAATGTGAGGAATTGTTTTGAATGTCATAAAATGTGAAATTTGAGAAGGTGTGAAAAACATATATTTTAAACGAATCAGTGAATGATTCATTATTTGTTACATAATCTTTTATTCCATCATTTGTGCAAAGATAAGCACATGAACAATTGTTTTGATCATAGTGCGACACAAGTGTAAGGGCATATAGTACTTTTTTATCCTCACAAAAGGATTGGTTTTATGTTGAGTATTCGGTGATGGATTATTTTCAATAGCTTCCAAGGTCAAAACTACTCTATTTATGTAGTGAACTATATAAATACTTGTGTTCTTCTGTATTTCTGATTGTTCTATTTTAAAAAAACTGATAAATAATTAACCCGAAGAAAAGGGTTTTCAAAAAAAAGGAAACATAAAATAAAAATGATTTAACTAATTTACCCTCCCCCCTCAGTTACCCACTAATCATGGCTCAGTAATATCAATAACTATTAAATTAATTGTTCCCATAGTTTACCTTTTTACTGATGTTTTTTAAGATATGTTTTTATGGACACTCCTATTTTTTTATAAAGTAAGTGGATTCTAGTCATCACTAGAATTAAATATCATATCTGGAAATATATATTGTTTTATTTATATTACATCTCTTGGGTTATATTATTTGGAAGTAGTTATAGATGAGTTTCTGTCTATTGAATTTTTTTCATCTGCCATATATAGAAAAAATTCTGAAGATTGCTAAAAGTGATTAGAATTGTTTTCTCTCATGAAATTCTGAATGGGAATCTCTAATAATAAAGGGATTTAATAATAGAAAAGGTATCTAAGAAATCACAATTAACATATACTTTGTCAATACAAATTTGATGAAATAAAATTTACAAATCTAGAAGATAAATAATGAATATTTGAAATTTTTTCAGTATAAATATGATGGTGACTTCTTTACAGGGGTCAATGATATTGTGATCACTATAACATGTCTCAAATAAAAGTGTGAAGACTCAAAATTTTATGAATAGATCTTGGGAATTCTTCAGGACTATTTTGATTCCAAATTTTCAACTTTGGATGATAGATATACTGAAACTATATCTCTATATTTCCTTCATAGTACTATCATTAATTATTAAATTATATGGGGTAAATATATTAAAGGTTAACAATATTAACCATGAAATATTATCCAATTCTATAAATCTAGGACTAATTAAGAATATTCCAGATGTGGAAGTAGTTTCTAACTAAATATCTGAAAATCATGTATGTAACAATCGTGATGATTTTCTATCCTTATTTTCTATAAATGTTAAAATAGGTACAATATTATATAATGGAATATTTACCATGAATTTTTTTAAATGTGGATCTATTAGTGAAATTTAATTTAATTCCCCCCAATGAAATAATGAATAAAATATTGATGAAGTTGATAGAATACATATATAGTCTCGTAATAAACAAAGTGATAAATATAAAGCATTTTCACAGGGAATTGATAAAAATTTCTCACAGTACAAAGTGAGATACTTTTTGTCTAATTATTTTGAAGATGAAGATAGTTAAATTGAATATGAAATGTTTACTGAGATTTCTGAAGAAAATAAATTAATTATAGTAGTTATTTGTAGAATAATTTCGAATAATTAGTTCTGACGAAGAAGATACTCAACTATAATTTCTTCAGAATATAGAATTGAAATTATGTCACCAGAATTTTGTAATACTTGAATGAGAAATAAAGATGTTTTATAATGAAATTGAAATAGAAAACAATCAATAATTCCTTCTTGAATAAAAATATAAGTTACATAATGATTTTTATAATCTAAATAAGTCTCCTGATAGGTCTTAAAATATGAAATAACATCTTGAAGAAAATATAAAAGGAATGTAAGAATAGTTGGAACATATTAGACAAAAACATACTAATGTTTTGTAGATAGTTATAAGTATTATGAACTATATATCTTGTTGGTGAAATTTTAAGAATGATTAAACCTGAGAAGGATCAAGAGTTACCTTGAATGGTATAAAAGAAAGTTTAGATTTTTTCCAAGTAGTAGAAAAATGGGAAAGTCATGTCTTTAGGGAAATCCACTAAGTAGAGAAGTCATTATTCTCTAAAAATTTTGTGCCTGAAATATTTCATACCATTTCAGATTCTAAAAGGATAGAATGAAATGTGATATGAAAGGGGATATTAAGGATGATAATAGAATGTTTGGTGGGCACAAAATATTTGATAATAATGATATGAATGTTGGTTAGAAACATGTTCACTATTCCAGAGAATATAAAAGTTACTGAGAATATTATTCTTTTATGGGTACTATTGTTATTATTTTGTATTTGGTGATTTGGGAAATATTTTTTTGTTTAATCAACAACATAACAACTATTCCACGATTTATTGAAGTCAAAGCTCAAGTGGTGAGTAAGTCCTCCAAAAAGAAAAAAATACAAAGATATTTTTTATGTTTAAAATAGATTCCAACTATTAAAAATAGTTTTCCAAGATGTGAACAACCAAGGAATGTTTGAAAATAAGGTATTTTTTTATAAGGAAAATAAAGGGTTTATAAGGATTTTTAGAATCCAGAGGTGAAGAAAGAAAATGGGAAATAAAAATAACTAGTTATAAAAAACCCTTTAAAGATACAAAAAGAGAATGGACCTAGATAATTGATAGTGGGTATTATTCTCATATGAAATGACACTAAAATTGTTTAATAATGTGAAATATATCAAATTAAGATCATTTAAATTTTATAATGATAAATTCCAGTGAATAAAAGTTATTGGATACACTATTATTATAGAAGAAATTTTTAAATCCTAGATATCGATGTTTTTTAGGTGTTAAAACCCAACTTCAAAATTGTATCCAAAAACGGTGATGAGTGTAGTAACGTTTTATTCATAAGATATTGGTTTTTTGTGATAAATGAGGAACATATAAATTTTATTACAAGAGGCAAATATAGAAAAGGAAACTTATTTCAGGTTGGTGATGTGCATGATTCATTTTAGTTATGCGTGATAGAAGAAATTTTTTTTTGGTTTAAAAGTTTGGTACATATGTGTTAAAGAAATATGAAGAATTTATCAAAGCGGAAAAATTTCAATTTTAATCATGGTATGCCAAGAAGAAGATATTAGATTTTTAATGTTTTCAGAAATGACGATTCAAAATACTATGCATAAGAAATTTGAAATTAGTTCATTAAGACGCCATG
Organism: Viscum album; assembly: GCA_963277665.1. NCBI lineage: Eukaryota > Viridiplantae > Streptophyta > Magnoliopsida > Santalales > Viscaceae > Viscum > Viscum album. The sequence continues at coordinate 974,508,879 of OY728165.1, forward strand.
AACATATTCATTATGATATTTTGGGGTAAATGAAAAAATATTCAAATCAATTTGATAAGTACATAATTAATTTCATTAATGACTTTAAACAAATTACATGTGGTATTTTTTTAAAAAAAAAATGTTACTTTGAATATTTTTAAAATATTAATGAAAAAATTTAATAACTAATGTTATAATTATATAAATATATTGAGAAAGAAAAATGGTGATGAATATATGAATAATGTGTTCAATATCTATCTTAAGAATCATGGAATTCAATATGAGGCTAGTACAATATATAGACCACAACTGAATGGTTTATGTGAACAGAAGAATACATATTTTGTTGAAATGGGGTGAAATATATTACATGAACATATTCTATCTCATTACTTTTGGAGGAAAACCATGGGTACAAATTTTTATTTTTATAAATGATGTTTCTATAAGATAATTTTTGATATTAATCCCTATTAAATTTACTATGAAAACACTCCATGTTTAAAACAGAAAAGGACATTTTGGGAGAACATAAATCTTGATGAAAAAAAGGTGGAAACCATGGAATGTTTTATCAAATAGGTGGAGATGGAATCTTTCATAGATATGCTCCAAATAGAATATTTAATTCATTTTTTAACAATGATAAACAATAATTAATTTAATTAATTTATGTTAATGTTATTGAAATGTTTGAAGAATATTTTTAAAAATTAAAGCAGATAAGGAAGGCAAGTAAGACGAAAAAATATAGACTAAGATTTTTAATGAGGATGAAAAAAATTATAATCCTTTGTAAGAAGAAGAATTAGACTCACCTTCTTCTAGTGATGAAGAAGAATATTAAATATCTCATCCTATGTTGATGTTGAACGTTGAATCTCAAAAAATAATATGTGACCAACATCTAACGGTTCAAACAAGAAAAATATGAAAAGTTTTTACAAATACATATTTTTATTAAAAATTTCACAAAAAATATGTGAATGAAGCATTTGAGCTTTTGAAATAGATTCAGGCTATAAAGTAAGAGTTGGATCAAATTGACTAGAATGTTACTTAGGAACTCATAGATAAATCAAATGAAATATATTTTAATCAAACAATGTGGATTTTCAAAAAAGTATATAACTGGATATGGTGAAGTGATTAGAAAAAAAAGAAATTATAGTGTAAAAAGGTTACTCTCATATTGAATTAATTTATTTTGATTAGAATTTTTTTCAAGGGGAAAGGATAGAAACAAATATTATCTTTCTTGTTATTATTTTCTAATGAAGTTAAAAAATAATTTAAATGGATGTGATGTCATAATTTTTGAATTGAGGTCTTGATATAGAATTTTATATTGAAAACCCACATGGATTTGATGTAGGGAATGATGAAATTTTTGTGTGTGTATTGATGAAATCTTGGTGTTGGATAAATAAAGATCTAAGGGAATGATATTTTTTATCGGATACTTTTTTAAGGAAGTCAAACTTCAGGAGATGAATGGTTGATTGTAATCATAATATTAAAGAAATATTAGAGATTTCCGTTGTAGTAATTGTGTATATTGATAATATAATATTTATTGGGAATAGTGAAAGAAATTCTGAAATGTTTTTGGAAGATATGAAAGAGTTTTTTGAAAGGTCCATGCAGGTTGAAAAAAAATATTTTATTGTTATAGATATTCACAAAATAAGACAAAAGGATTTATTTCTTAGGAAAATTATGCTAATGAACATCATAATAAGTTTGGAAAGGAACATTTCAAACCTATTTCCTCACCAATTTCAGTGGGATCCTAGTTGAATAAATATGGATATTGAAAGGAAGTTGATATTAATGATTTTTCAAAGATGAGTGGAATATTGGTATATTTGACTACCATGAACGACTATAAATTGCTCCAAAATAATCACACCAATTTGTTGGAAAAAAACTCAAATATATAATAAAGGAACAATATATTTGAAAATAAAATATGACATCTCATAAATAATTAACCAATTTGGGTATTTATATGTATATTAGGATGAAAATATTGATGATAGAGGATCCACATATAGTGGATTTTTCTTTCTGGTTAGAATATATGTATGTTATAATTGTAATAAAAAATTTAGTAACTCCTTGCATGGATGAATAAGTGTATATTGCTTCCACTCAAGAACATAACAAAATTATGTGGATGATGACTCAACTAGAATACATACTTATTGATGTAAATTTACCATTCCTCTTAGGTTGTGAAAATCATAGTTCCATCAACCTTACAATAAAACCACTATAACATTATCATTAAAAACATATTGATATTTGATATCATTTCCAAAAAACATATGGAGAAGAATGAATTTAGGATGGAGTATATTCCTACATCTAAATAAGAAGATAACTTATTCTGAAAACCATTACTGAAGGAATTATCTTCCATAATGATGTTGACATGATCATCTAACCTCTTCCTCTCCAAGGTGGAGGTATGTGTACTTGACCCCTCTCTTATCTATTATTTGGATAGTTTTTTCAAGGGGAGAAAAATAATGTTTCATAAATCTATCCATTGATATGTGACTACTCTTTAATGGAATCATGTATGTATGGGGTTCTTTGTGTATGTTTTGAACTCATCATGTAAGTGTTTGAACTATTCTAATAGTTTGTTAGAGTTGTTTTATGAAATTTTTCTAACATGTAAGTGAATGAACTGAAGAAATATGTTATGTAATTTTTTAAATATGAATAAATTTAAGGAATCAATACTTTTTATAGAATTGGTTTTCTATCAATTATTAATGATTCCTATAATTATTTATATCATATATTCTTACATTTATCATTTTCTATTCTGAAGATGGTTTTTGGATGAAGTATTTTTCCAGACACACACTTGGTCCAGAAAGAATGTTTTGATTGGTATGAGAAAGTGTATTGAAAAATGAATGTATATATACTAAATATGACATTAATTTATGACGTCGGGGTTCTCATAAATCACATTTTTTCTGGAAAACATGTGATGTTAGACTTATGTCGGAAAGGGGAGAAGAATTATTTATTATCATTTTATGGTTTGGTTTGAAAGATAGATTGTTTTGAAAGGATTAGAAGTCATAAAATCATTAAATGTATGTAATAAGATTAAACACTGATTCTAATGTCATCATATTCATGAATAAGTCCTAATACATTTAAGATTTTGTGTAAGAATAAAGTTTAACTGAAAAGTATTTTCGGAAAAATTTCCTCATTGTGAGATCAGCAGATGCATAATTGATTAATTGATAAGATGTTTTATTTGAAACATTAGAAGGCGATGATGATGGATTTATGATAGACAAATAATCCACAAGAAACAAATCTTCTATGAAATATATCATTAAATGCTGAATGTCTTATGGTAACACAATTAGAAAAATAGTGAATATTCTACTGATACCATTCCGAAGAATATGGTATGCCATTGATCCATTAAAGGCCCAAAAGTTTGTTGATACATATATTTTTACAGAGTCATTTGGGAATGATAAGAATGTGAGATTTTGTGTGTGCAGATGATGAAGATTATATTAGATACCAATCAATCATATGATGATCAATAAGTCATCCACCCATTTTCATAACATTGAATTTTATTTCAATTGAGACAAGAGAAAAGGGGAGCAACATTTTGATTTTCTACATATAGGTTAAGAGAATGCTAACAAAATTATTATTTTTTTTTCTCAGGAAGCGGTACTTACTCATCAGACAAACGTTGACACCAATCCATTAGAGTTAACCATAGATCAATTCATTAGACACTTGATTTCCCTGATATTTCCTCAAATTTTGGACGTTATTAGACAAAAGAACAACTATCTGAGAAGAAGAAATCAAAGAATGAATAATGGAAGATTTTTTTACGAATTGTTGTAAATGGTGTGTTTGGTGAAAAAGTATAATTGATGTCCAATTTAAAATTATTCAGAAGTTTCATCTATATTTATAGAACAATTTCCTTAAAATTATATGTTCTTCAGTTAGTACAATGCATCGAGATGACAATAAATTTTGTTGTTTATAAGTAGTTGGTATAGATAAACATAATGATGATTATGAATTATTACATGTTTTCATCATTATAATGAAATTGGAATGAAATATGTATCAGAATAACAAATATTTATAATTATAAAGATATCTATTTGTTTATAAAGTTCAAGAATTTTTTTGAAGAATCAATAAGATTTAAAGAAGATAAAAATGGAAAAATAATAAAATGAAAAATCCGTTTTTAAATAAATTATTTTATGTGGGAATAAATTTCATATTCCCACTGAAACCATGTTTGGTGAACCTATAAATAGGACAATGTTCATTGTAATTTTTTAAATATTAGAACATTTTTCATGTATAGATGAAGAGGTAGAAGTTCAAGTGTTCTAGTGAGAAGATTATTTTAGATAGAGTTTTTTCCCAAGATGTTTTCTAGAAAAAATAAGAAGAAAGAAGATTAGATTTCAATTTACTGGATCAGACCGTGGCATGAGATAGTGATAAATTGATCTAGGTTGGGTAATATCAATAGGTATCATAGTGAAGGATACATTTGATTACTCTTTTCTAAAGTTTTATTTAATAGATGTTGTTATGAATAATATGAATTTTTTGAATAGTAAGTTTATTATATACATTGATGATAAGTACTATCATATATGGATGATAAATTTTTTCCTTATCATACACATCTTGGGTAAGATGTTTTAGAAGCATATACATATTAGTTTCCTCTTATTGATAAAAATATTCCTCTTAAATTTGTGGATAAGAAGAATTATGAGAAATATGTGTGTTCTAATAATACTTTAATAGAATCACCTTAGGTATGTGAGTTTATAAGATTGAAGCGAGTTTCTATTAGATAATTTGTTTAGGAAATTATGAATAACATTTAAAAATTCAATTTAATGTTTATGAAATAAATGTTACAATAATGGAGGTAGAAGTATGAATATCGAAAACACGGTTGAGTATGAATATATTTGTAACTTCTTTACAAGGGTGAATGATATTGTGAGAACCATAATATGTCTTGTTGAAAAGATAGAAGGCACAAATGTTGTTGAAAATATCGTGAATTTTTTTACTAGTATGTTTTATAACAAATCATAATCTTTATAAGATAGTGATTTGGAAAATCTATCTCTAGATAACCTTTATAGTACTCTAATTACTTATGAAATGTAAGAGGATAAGGTTTTGAATTGAAAATAGTTATCTATAAATGTCATTTAGAGATGAAAATAAAGGAAAGACTGAGAAGATTCTTGAATATGAGGAAGTCTCAAACTTAAAATAAAAAAATTAGGTATTTAATAATGCTGATGAATTTCTAGCACTATTTTCTATAAATATGTACATAGTATATAAATGTGTAAAGGGAATCTTCCCATGAATTATTTTCAATGTGGATCTCTTTTGAACTTTTCTCCAAATTTTCACCAATGAAATAGTGATGGAAATAATGTTAAATAAGATATCAGACTGAGAAGGTCTCGGAAGAAACATGGTGATTAGTATGAAGCCTTTTCATAGGGTAAGGATAAAATGATATCCAAATACAAAAGGAGATTCTTTTTGTCAGATTATGATGAAGATTATGACCGTGAAGTTGAAGGTGAAAATTATACTATAATTTCTAGGGAAAATGCTTTCATTGAAATAGTTAATAAATAAGAATTTAATAATGTAGTTTTAAGGAATAAGATAATGATCTTGAATTCACATCGGGGGGATAATTCAAAGAATATCTCAAGAATATTTTAATTCATGAAATATAAATCAATAATTCATATAAGGAATGTTATAAAACAAATAATAAATAATGCATTCCTACAGAAAAATCTATATTACTAGAAGAAGTTGATTTTTTGAAGATGTCTATTGAGAAGTAAGAGAATCTGAATGAACAACTTAATGTTAAATTGAAATCATCGGAATGAGATTTTGGTCTTATCCAAAAACAAATTATAAAGCTAAGTAGATATTAAAAAATTTTAAGAACCCAATATCTAAATTTTTTGAATGTTCTCTAAAGGTAGAACATAAGTATGATAAAATGTTCCCTTCAATAGTTGAGAATCATATTGAAAATTTTAAGGGGAAAAATAAATATGTTAATTTAATGTTTGTATCAAAAACGAATAACATAGAGAAGTAACAAATATTATAAAAAATCTGAGTTAGAATATTATTATACCATTTATGATTTCAAAAAGGGTATAATGACCTCTGGATTGAAAATGAATATTCTGAGTGATAAAAAAAATTGGAGGTTAGTAATGTTATTATAAGATAGATAATATGGTAGCTAAGAAACATGTTCACAATTATAAATAGTATTGAAGTTATAAATAAAATTATTCTTTCTATTAGTACATATTCTATTATTGTGGAATTTGGAATATGGAAAATCTATGTTGGTTTAATAAAAACATTTCAACTATATCATGAGTTATAGAAGGAAACTGTTTAGGGGGAGTCAATCCACTCAAAAAAAGAATTATGGGAATGATGTGTTGAATGTTGAAAATATATTCCAACCACTGGAAACTAGTCATGAAAAATGTCAAAAACCTATAAATCATCCCAAACGATGCCTTTTTTCTTATCAGAAACAAGTTCTATAAATTTCCATAGAAGATGGAGTTGAAGAAAATGAAAAAAAGAAAAATATCTTGTTGTAGAAATATCATTTAAAAATAAAAATTGATAACAACACTCTATCATGGATAGTGTGTTTTCTTATCATATGACCTGACACTTAAAATCGTTGAAAAATGTGAATGATATAAATTAAAGAATGAGGACATTTTATAATTATAAATATTTTGGAAACAATGGTGTTGGGATACAATTTTGGGGAAAGAAAACTTTATATCCAATAATTACATATTTTTTAATGGGTTTAAACACCACTCATTATGTTATTTGCAAATTGTTTTATGATGGTAATAAAGTATTTTTTCAAAAAATACATGTTTCCTTTGAAATAAGATGAAGATAGAAACGTTTTTAAAATATTCCTTTGCACAAAAGGAAACTTGTGTCATGCCTAAGAATTGAAATGCTTATATTATTAAAAAATGATGGAATAAAATAATTTCTAGAATAAAAGGATGGGATATATGTTTTAGATAAACCATAGAAATTTATGAAATTGAGATAGTGTCCTTAGTATACATGTTATGTTAAGAAGTAGATATTGGTGTTGCATAATTTTTCAGTAAGGTAAGATTACAAAATCTATGTTTAATAAATATGATTTTAGTTCAAAATAATGACTATAACATATTTTCTCTAATATTTCTCAGCCAATGAGTAAACAATCAACTCTTGAGGATAAGTATTTAAATAATTTTATTAATTATTTTACTCACATTACTTATGGAAAGTATTTTAAACAAAATTCAAAATCTATAATGATGCTTAAAAGTTTCACAAGAAAATAGAAGAAGGAATGTGGGTATTCTATAAAGAATTTGAGAAAAGGGAATTCTTTTGAAAATAGGAATAAATATTTGGGAATATATCTTGAAATAATGTATACTCTCTCGATTTCAATACACAATAAAAACCACAACAAAATGGTGTTTCGAGAAGGAATAATAGATGTTTGGCCAAAATCCGGAGAACTATATTACATGATCATGGTATATCTCCTTAGTTATTGAGAAAAGAAAAGAGTACACCAAAATAGATGATTCTACATGGCACATTCTGACATGAAATTATTTAAAATGTTTTATGAAAAAAATCCACATTTGAAATAATTCATTGTTTTTGGGATTCCATACATAAAAAATTTCAAAGGTCGGAACCATGGATAGTTTGATCATATTGGTGAGAAAGGAATCATTCTTATGTATTCTCTTTATAGAAGTTTATGTAGATGTTTCAATAAAGATATAGTAATATTAGTTTACTTTGTTGATCTGAATATTGTTTAAAAAGATAAGGAACATGATAAAAAACTCATCCAGATACAAAATATGATCAAGATGATAGATTTTATTAAGAATTATGATAAGGATGAAAATAATTTTAATCCTAAACAAGATGAATAATTAGAATCATATATTTATATTGATAAAGAAGAATTTCGGACATATCATCCTAGGTTGAGGAAGCAAGTGGAAAATAAATACATGATTGGTGATCGATATAAAAAGATTCAAAAAAGAATAAAAAATGTTTATTAACAATACATTCATAGATTAAAAATATGAGTTGTATGATTTGAATGAATATTTTGAGGATTCAAAATTGAATTAGGAAATGCATGATGTGTCCAATCATATTTAATGGTATGATTCTTGGGAAATCATAACAAAACCAAAAGACAAAAATCATATTAGTATAAATTGGTTTTTCTATAAGAAGATAAACAAAGTGTGTAATGTGAAAAGAAAAAAAACATGTCTTCTATGAATTGGATACTCAAATATAGAAAAAATTGACTTTGATGATATATTTTCTCTTGCATAAATTTTATAAAATATTACAATCAGTCATTCTATTATAGAACAATGATGTTACAAAATATTTAAAATGTATGTCAAGTTGGAATTTCTGAATAGAGAACTTGATGAAGAATATTATACTAAACAACCCTGTGGATTTGATATTTGGAAGGATAAAACTTATGTGTGTAATTTGAAATTATAATTTTATAGGAAAAATAATGATTCCATGGAATGATATTCTAAATTGGATAATTTCATAATAATGGTAAATTTCATGATAGGAAGGGTTGATTGTAATATATAAATTAAGGAATTTTAGGATATTCCCCTAATTGTAATTGGGTATGATGGTGATAAAATATTATATAGGAGTGAATAAAGAAAACATTAATCCACTCCTAAAGAGATTAATTCATTTTTTTAAATGTCTATATTGAGTGAAATAAAATACATTCTTGTGTCACAAATTCCAAAAAATAAGAGACACATAATTGTTTCTCAAGAAAATTATGGTAGGATATTCTCAATAATTATGGATTGGAAATTTCAAAATCTATTTACACACCTATTTCAGTGGGAACCAAACCTATTAATGATGGATATCGAACATAAGTGGACTATAATGTAATGCCCTGACCCCAATTACCCAGAGTTGGTGCATTATTACATAACATTGGCATGATGAAAAGAAAGATCAAATCTCGAAAGAACGATTAGTTTAGTAGCCTTGGAAACACTAGATATATTCATAAAGTTTTACATTACATCATAACAATGAAAACTACAACAAGATAGTCTCTATAGTCCACACTCTTATCCCCTTATACTATTACTACAGGTCATTCATAATTTACTTCTTCACATCCTGGGAAAAATAAAACATAGAAAAGGTGTGAGCTCAAATGCCCAGTAAGGATAACAATATAGCAGAAACATTCATAAATAAGAATAAACATTTAAAGCAGTGTATAACTAAAACAGATGTGTTTTAAACTTGAACTTCAACATAGTATGAAAAAAATAAAATGAAATAATTCCATTTACTTATTCACATGGATATTATACTAATCGAATATTCACATGCAATATCAATAACCCATTTCATAATGATGGAATGCATAATGCCAGACTATCATAACCACATAGCCAAGGCCTCGTGCCAATACTACAAATAATATTTTGTCAAGGCCTTGTTCCAAGACACTAGTTTGTCTTATGAGACCTACCGATGCATCGAGGATCTATAGCGGGCTCCACCCATCACATATTAAGTCCAATGCATTCCCATAGGAAAAGGGTTAAACATAACCTAAATATTCGTAATAAAACTAGCATACGAAATGTAAATATTTCATCCATAAACCATGAATGGTATAAAAATAACATATCCACAGTCAAACAAATAACAAAACCTTCAATAAAATATAGATGTTTTGAATCATAATAAGTCAACTTCAAACAAGCGTAAAATCCATCAAAGGATGTTGACATAGATGAAATCAATACTATTTTTAGAGAAATATGTCTTTCTATTTTGAAATAATTTAAGAGTAATATATTTTTAAAATAAAAAATTTTCTTTGAAAATATTTTTAGACGCTTGTAAGGGAAGCTTCACCGATTTCATAACGGCCGAAAATAGCTGCACCCTCCGTATAAGTTAAAAAAACATTCTTACCTTAATTCGGTCGAAAATTTTTAAAAGGACCTTGTTTGGAAAATGACGGAAAGATTCCTTTATAAACCACATATAAAAGTCAACAAGGGTATAAATGACATTAACCAAAATTCTATAAAATAGTAAAAATGTTTTGAAATACATTTTTAAGAAACATGGATTTGGATGATAAAGAAGTCCCAATAGATTATTATGTATAAACAACTCGAATAATGAAGAGATTGCGAAATAAACCCCTACCTTGTACATTTCCTTGGTTAAGGTAGGTTAAACTCCTGTATAATGGTGAAATAATTGTTATTAAATTATACAAGAATCATATACATTAATATGATATCATATATGATCTGTTAACATTGATTTGTTAATAATATCTTAGTATTATCGTTGTTTCGAGTGTTAACTTACTCATTTTCATTTATATGTTTTGTTACATAAGTTGTGTTTATCATAGATAGTTTTTATCTTAATCATATCCACAATTATTTCAAATCCTTAAAAATTATTTTTAAAACATTAAATGATAATTATACATGAATGGATACGATGGAGAATGAATCTAATCGGGTTCGTGGAGACGGTAGTCCGTACGTATGCACGAGTGACAATATCATTCTTTTAATATTTAAATAATATATAATTGGATGGTATCTCATATATAAAGAATCATTATCATGCTATATTTATTATTTACATGAATTAAAAATCCTTATTATACCCATCCAAATAATAATATATTGAATAACAATTACACAACTACGTGTAGACGGTAAGCCGTACATACGCACGTATGGTGACATGTCATTAAAAGGACGGATAAAATACTGAATATCGTTGTACCATATATATAATAATATTACATTATATAGGAGATACTGGATTAATTATTTTAGAATGGTAATAACAATGAAAGAAGAAGTTGAAGAAGAAATGAATTTGAAAAAGGGTGGTGAAAACATGACCTCTTCTTCGGGTTCTTCCTTTTGATTTGTTCATAAAGGCTCTATAGGTTGGCTTTCTGACCAAACTAAGGCTTCAAGGTTGATGTGAGGGAAGATGAGAGATTATTTTGGCAGGGTTTGGACGCGCCAAAAGGTTTTGAATGTGTGAATTAGTGAGAAGGTGGAGTGCCCTTTTATAAGAGGTGTGAGAGGCACCGTTGAAAAAGCTAGAAATATTATTTTATAAAAAATTAATATTCTATTTTTAATGGATCCAAAGTGGATTATTTAAAGTTTAAGGTGGGGATGGGTCTAAAATCACCCAAACAATAGAATTTAGAGAGGTTTGGATCATTATATTAACTTTATCTTTTAGTTTTAACTCTTAGTTAATTAGTTTGACACTTACCATGTCACTTTGTATTTTTATATTATATATTTAATAATATTACTATATACCTCCAAGAGACCCCCAAGTGGTCTATTAATGATACCCCTATTATGATATACTTGGACGATCCTTAGGTTTTTAGGAATTTAATATCAATTAATAATATAATATTTGTTCTAAAAACTCTTTTATGTCAATTTTGACACTATTCAATAATTGATTTTTGTAAAAATTACAACAGAAGGATTACTTCGAAAAAAGTAAATTAAATAAATCCTAACATGTTATATTATCCTAGAAAATTAGTTTAATTCATAAAAAGTTTCAAATTATATTTATTTGGGTATTTATAATATCAATTATTTTAATTTTTCACTATTATGGTAATTACTGCATCATCATTGGGTCATAAATAATATAAATTATTTAATGTATAAAAATTCTAAATAAAATAACAATATGTAGGAAATATTTTTATCTTTCTAATGAATATTTACAATCGAATTTATCTTTTTTATTACCCTATATAAAAAATGTTTTATAAATAAACTTTGATTTTAACTCTTTTAACTCTTCTTTGAATTAAATAATAATAAATGTCCTAATCAAATCCAAGGGGACCTAAATGATAATATTTTATTCCTAAGGTTGTTTTTGGTCGAGATAAACTTGTCCAATAGACATAGGACATTTTTTAGGATAATATTAATATCATTTTTACCCTTAATTACCCTATTTACTTTTAATCGTGGTAAACAAAAGTAAAATGTTACTATTCACAAAAAATTATTTTCATCTCATTGAACCACATTTTACTCCTTGATATTAACTGTGTCTCTTGGAATTCCAAAATTACACTCACAGAAGAGGTAAAATTATGTTTTCTGAAAAATTCAGTTTTTTAACTACCACTTAGTGGTTTCACAATTCATCAAAAAATGAAGTTTTTTAGAAAATAAAATAAATTCACCCTAGGTTAATTTTGATATTACGAATCCAAAAATGAAGACCATTTGGAAAATTAAAATTTATAAATTTCAAAAAGTGGGTATTACTATTCATAATGGCTAGTTTTTATTGGTTGTGGTGTGTTAGAACTCGATGTTGCGTACAACACATGTTATTACATTATTCAAAGAGAAGCATACCTTAGAAGTATGGGGTGTTACATTCTCCCCTCCTTCAAATAATTTCATCCTCGACATTTCTAGAATACAACTGCATGAAAAGACTCAGTTGGTTCTTCATCATAAGTTCCTCGGGTTCCCACGTTGCCTCTTCCATCTTATGGTTTCTCCACAAGACATTTACCAAACGAGATGTCTGGTTTATCAGTACATGTTCTCTCGTATCAAGAATCTGGACGGGTTCTTCGCAATAAGACAGATCAGGTTCCAGTTCTAATTCCTCATAGGTGAGTACATGCGTTGGGTTAGGCATGTATTTCCTCAATAGTGATACGTGGTACACATCATGAACATTGGAGAGATTTGGCGGCATTGCCAAACAGTAAGCTACAGCCCCAATTCATTCTAGAATTTCGAAAGGTCGGATGTACCTGGGACTCAATTTACCTTTTTTACCAAAACGTATGACTCCCTTCCATGGAGATACCTTTAGGAAAACATGATCACTGACTTGAAATTCCAAATCCTTCCTTCGATTAACGGCATATCTCCTCTGCCTACTTTGAGCTACTTTGATATGGTTTTGGATTACCTTCACCTTTTCCATCATTTCCTCCACCAGTTCTGGGCCTACAAGTTTTCTTTCACCAACATCATCTCAACGGGTTGGTGTGCGTCATCTCCTTCAGCATAACGCTTCATATGGTTCCATCTGAATACTCGAATGGAAGCTATTGTTATAGGAAAATTCTACCAGAGGTAAATATTGATCCCACATACCCTGAAAGTCAAGTGAGAAGGATCTCAACATGACTTCTATGGTTTGAATAGTTCATTCTGATTGTCCATCTGTTTGAGGGTGGTAGGCTGTGCTCAAATTAAGTTCAGTATCCAAGGATTTATGAAGACTTTTCCAGAATCATGAAGTAAAATGGGGATCACGATCAGAAACAATCGATAGGGGTACACCATGAAGTCTCACCACTTCATTAATATATATTCATGCTAGACATTTTAGTGGTACATATTCTCTTACAGCAAGAAAATGCTCTGAATTGGTAAGCTGATCAACAATAACCCATATTGCATCATTCTTTCTAGGAGTCTTTGGTAGCCCCATGACAATGCCCATCGTAATATTGTCCCATTTCCACTCTGGTATGGGAAGAGGTTGCATGACTCCTCCAGGTTGTTGCCTTCCAGCATTCACTTGTTGAAAAACCATACATCTTGACACAAAATCAGCAATCTCCCTCTTCATATTGTCCCACCAAAAATGTTCCTTCAATTCTCTATACATTTTGGTGCTCCCAGGGTGTATAGAGAAATTGGAACTATGAGAATCATCCAACAATTCCCTTTTTAGATCAGGTATATTGGGAACACAATGTCTCTTCCCAAATTTCAAAATTCAATCTTCATACATAATGTCTCTCAATCTCCCATCATTCACAACTTCAATCTTCTTTTCAAATTCTTTATCATCGGTCTGAGAACTCTTAATCCTTTCTAGTAACGATGGGTTGGAAACCATTTGAAAAAGCATTGATGTTTCACCTTCCCTGGTCATTCCCATGTCCATCTTTACTAGATCCATGAAAATTGGATCCCTTTCAATTCTCATATTGTTCAAAACTCCATGGTCTTTTCTGCTCAATGCATCTGGCACCTTGTTTTCTATCCCCAGGAGGTAGTGTATCGTACAATCATAATCATTGAGTAATTCAAGCCATCTCCTTTTCCTCATGTTGAGTTCTTTTTGTGAGAAAATATACATCAAACTCTTTTGATCAGTATAAATCTCATGTTATTCACCATTGCGGTAGTGCCTCCATATCATCAAAGAAAATATTACAACTGCTATCTCGAGATCATGAGTAGGATAGTTTTGTTCGTGAATTTTCAACTGTCATGATGCATAGGCAATAACCCTATCATTCTACATAAGGACACAACCAAGTCCTTTCTTCAATGCATCAATATAAATAACGAACACATAATTCCTCGATGGTAGAGTCAATATAGGAGCACTGACTAATCTTCTCCTCAGTTATTTGAAAAATTCTTCACACTCTTCTTTCCAAACAAATTTAACCCCTTTACCTGTGAGCTTTGTTAATGGTTTAGCCATCCGGGAAAAATTCTGGACGAAACGATGATAATAACATGCTAAACCAATAAAACTATGTACCTCAGTTATACTCGTCGGTGTAGGACATTCTTGGATTTCCTTGGTCTTAGAAGGATCAATAGAGATTCCATCTATAGAGACAATATGGCCATGAAATGAAATCTCCTGAAGCCAAAATTCACACTTTCTAAACTTCTCATATAATTCATGTCTTATCAGAGTTTTCAGGATAATGCTCAAGTTATATTCATGATCTTCGTAGATTTTGGTGAATACCAAGATATCATCAATAAATACCACCACAAATTCATCGAGATATTCCATGAAAACTATATTCATCAGATCCATGAATACAGAGGGTGCATTAGTCAATCCAAAAGGCATTACTGTAAACTCATAATGCATGTACCTGGTTCGAAATACTGTCTTCATAATTTCTTCCTTCTTCACACACAACTGATGATATCCACATCAAAGGTCAATATTTGTAATGTATTGAGCTCCATGCAGTTGGACAAATAATTCATCAATGCGAGGTAGGGGATACTTGATCTTTATTGTTATAGCATCGATCTCCCTCTAGTCGATACATAACCTCATAGATCCATCTATCTTTTTAACAAAAATAACAGGGGCTCCCAATGGAGAATCACTAGGTAGAATAAATCCCTTATCACTCAATTTCTATAGTTGTTTATCTAGTTCAACTAATTCAACAATGGCCATTCTATAAGGGGTCTTCGATATAGGCCTCGATCCAGTAATTAAATCAATGGAAAACTCAACTTCTCTTTCTGGAGGATGTCCAGGTAAATCTTCCAGAAACACATCTATATATTCTTTCACTCTTGGTACATCCTCTATTTGATAAATCCTTTCCTCACCCACAATACTTTTATCCTCTTCCTCCCCAATAAATGTATTAAGTTGAGCTACTGGGGGTGGATCTAGATAAGAATTAGGTGGTGATGATTCTGCTCTAAAGATATGGTATTCCTTATCATCATCATCAAAAATCGTAACCTCCTTCTTCATACAATAAATATTCGCATCATGGTCGGAAAGGAAATCCATACAGAGGATTATATCAAACTCAATCATAGGTATGACTATGAGATCAGTGGATAAAGAACATTTATGTGATCTAATGGGGACTGATTCACAAAACATAGTTTCAATGGTAATTCCCTTAGGAGTTTCAACTAACAACTCCCCTGTTAAATCAAATTGGAAATATCTAATTTTCATTGCAAACATGGAAGATATGAAACAGTGCGATGATCCAGAATCAAATAATGCATTTTCTAAACTTGAGGAAACCATTAAATTACCTGCCACTACATCTTTCGTAGCTTCTACCTCAGCAGTAATGACAACATAAGCTTGGCCTTGATCCCTTGGCCTTTTATAAGGTATGTTCCCCTGATGCTTATGACATTCATTCGCATAATGTCCCATCTCCCTGCAATTGTAGCATTGGACATCAGTAGCTTCCTTATTCCCCTTGCAATCACGAGCTTGGTGGCCTTTTTCACCACACTTGTAACAGACACCCATTCCCTTCAAGAAAGTACCTGGGTGTTTCTTCCTACATTTACCACAGGATTGATATTCAACCTTTCCATTATTCCCCTTATTTCCATTCACAGATTGATCATCAAATCTCTTCTTCTCTTGCTTTACTTTAAAGTCATAAGACTTTGAGAATTCCTGTTCTGTCTTGATAGCACATGAGACAATGACTTCATACGATGAGAAGGATTGTGAGATTAATACTCGACAAAGAAATGGTTTTATCCCATCAGAGAAACGATCAATCATACATCTTGGGTTACTTATATAATCTCCAACATACCTTGCTAATCTTGTAAAGTTAGCCTCATACTTTGCGACATTCTCATCCTCCTTTTGTCTCAGACATAGAAATTTTATTTCCATATCTACTCGATGTTCATGAGGAAATTATTTTTCTAAGAACATATCTTTTATCTCCCTCCAATCCATATTTTATACTTCATCATATTCCTTCATGTTTTGAATCAATGACCAACATTGATCATCATCTCCAGAGAGGCGGTAAACTGCCATGATAACTTTTTCCCTTTCACTACTTCCCAAAGCCTGAAATATTTTCTCTAGGGAATTTAACCATTGCTCAGCTACTAATGGATTTGTACTCCCGTTGAATGTTAGTGGTTGTTGCCTCATTAAGTGATCTAACATTGATCCTCCATGATGTGGATCATAGTGCTCCATATGGGTAAGGTTATTATTCATAACCTGAGTGAGTTGTCCGAGTATGGTGATTAGCTGATCGGCACCAGTTGAATCACCAGGTCCACTATAATAATCATGATCATGAGGGAAATCCCTATATAGAGTGTGTGAATTGATACGGTTTCCATTTCTTCCACTAGGCTCCATTTATAAACAATGGCATAAAATAGATCAGTTTATGAATCAAAATACATAACTCCATACTTATAAAACACTTAACATAAATAGAACTATTTATGGATATAATCCATAATCATAAAAATGTTTTCATTTAGGAAGTATATACTCATAAAACCTTTATAATGATTTATACAGAAAATGAGATTTATCCTAAGCATATCCCTTGGGAGTGTCATAACCAAGAGTGAAGCAAGGCCAGTTCTCATGCACCAGTTCCTGTTCGAGTCTAGATCAAAGCAGTGTTTTAGGGTTTTAACCCTAGGTACATCTATGCCAGAGCCGCCTCTACCTTCTAATATCCATATAGGGATGTATTGCTCGGAAAACTCACAAAATATCTACAATACCAAAATTCATGGAAGTTCTTTTATACTAATCCTCAAAGTCCATCTTAAATCTATGTGCTCTAATAAGAGTTTATCTAAATATAGCTTCCATGGTTTGTACTAAACTTCCTCTGATACCAACTGTAATGCCCCAACCCCAGTTACCCAGAGTCGATTCATTATTACATAACCTTGGCATGATCACAAGAAAGATGAAATCTCGAAAGACAGATTTGTGTAGTAGCCTTGGAAAGACTAGATATATTCATAATGTTTTACATTACATCATAGAAATGAGAACTACAACAACATAGTCTCCATAGTCCACACTCTTATCCCCTAATACTGTCCCTATAGGTCATTCATAATTTACTTCTTCACATTCTTGGAAAAATAAAACATAGAAAAGGGGTGAGATCAAATGCCCAGTAAGGATAACAATATAGCGGAAACTTCCATAAATAAGAATAAACAATTAAGATAGTGTATAACTAAAACAAAAGCCATATAAACTTTAACTTCATCATTGTATGACAAAAATAAAATGAAATAATTCCACTTTCTTATTCACATGGATATTCTACTAATCGAATATTCAAATTCAATATCAATAACCACTTTTATAATGATGGAATGCATAATTCCAGACTAACGTAACCACATAGCCAAGGCCTTGTGCCAAGACTAAAAATTAGATTTTGTCATGGCCTTGTGCCAAGACACTAGTTTGTCTCATGAGACCTACTGATGCATTGAGGAGCAATAACAGCCTCCACCCTTCACATACTAAGTCCAATGCATTCCCATATGAAAAGGTTTGAATATAACATAAACATTCGTAATAAAACTAGCATAAGAAATGTAAATAATTCATCCATAAACCACGAATGGTATAAAAATTACTCATCCATAGTCAAACATATGAAAAAACATTCAATACAATATTGAAGTTTTGTATCAAAATATTTTAACTTCAAATAAGTGTAAAATCTGTCAAAGGATGTTGACATTGATGAAATAAAAACTCTTTTTAGAAAAATATCACTTCCTATTTTGAAATCATTTAAGAGTCATATATATATATAATTAAAAAAATTCATTGAAAATAATATTATATGATTTTAAGGGAAGCTTCAACGATTTTATAACGGCAAAAAACAGCCGCACCCACCGTATAAGTTAAAAAAACATTGTTACCTGAATTCTATCGAAAAGGTTAAAAAGGACCTTGTTTGGAAAACGACAGAAAATTTCCTTTATAAACCACTTATAAAAGTCAACAAGGGTTTAAATGAATTTAACCCAATTTCTAGTAAATAGTAATATTGTTTTGAAATACATTTTTATGAAACATGGATGTGGATGATAAATAAGACCCTGTAGATTATTACGTATAAACAGCCTCAGACAATGAAGAGACTGTGAAATAAACCCATACCTTGTACTTTTCCTTGGTTAAGGTAGGTTAAACTCATTTATAATGGTGAAATAATTGTTATTAAATTATAAAAGAATAATATACATTAATATGATATCATATATGATCTTTTAACATTGATTTGTTAATAATATCTCAGTATTATCGTTGTTTCAGGTGTTAACTTACTCATTTTTTAAATATGTTTTGTTACATAAGACGTGTTTTTCATGGATAGGTTGTCTCTTAATCATATAAACAATGATATCAAGTACTTAAAAATTATTTTTAAATCATCAAATGATAATTATACTTGAATTGATATGATGGATAATGAATCTCATCGCGTTTGTGGAGACGGTAGTCCGTACGTACGCACAAGCGACAATATCATTCTTTTGATATTTAAATAATATATTATTTGATGGTATATCATATATACAGAATCATTATCATGTTATATTTATTATTTACATGAATTAAAAATCATTATTATACACATCCATATAATAATATATTGAATAACAATTACACCACGACGTGGAGACGGTAAGCCGTACGTACGCACGTATGGTGACATGTTATTCAAAGGATGGATAGAATACATAATATGGTTGTACCATATTTATAATAAAATTACATTATATAGAAGATACTGTATTCGTTATTTTAGAATGGAAATAACAAATAAAGAATAATTTGAAGAAGAAATGAATTTGAAAAAGGGTGGTGAAAACATTACCTCTTTTTCGGGTTGTTCCTTTTGATTTGATCAAAAGGGATCTTTGGTTGGCTTTCTGATCAAACTAAGGCCTCTAGGTTGAATTTAGGGAAGTTGAGAGAGTATTTGGTCAGGGTTTGGCCATGCCAAAAGGCTTTAATTGTGTGAATTAGTTAGAAGGGGTAGTGGCCTTTTATAAGAGGGGTGAGGGGAACCTTTGGAAAAGATAAAATATTATTTTATAATAAATTTATATTCGGTTTAAAATGCCTCCAAAGTGTATTATTTAAAGTTTAAGGTGGGTATGGGTCGAAAACCACTCATCCAATAGAATTTAGACCGGTTTGGTTCATTATATTAACCTTATATTTCAGTTTAAACTCTTAGTTAATTATTTTGACACTTACCAAGTCACTTTGTATTTTTATATTATATAGTTAATAAACATACTATATACCTCCAAGAGACCCCCAAGTGGTCCATTAATGATGCAACTATCATGATATAAGTATCTTGGACGAGCCTTAGATTTTTAGGAATTTAATATCAATTAATAATATAATATATTTTTTAAATCTCTTTTATGTCAATTTTGACACTATTTAATAATTGATTTTTTTAAAAATCACAACAGAAGGATTACTTCAAAAAAAGTTAATTACATCAATACTAACATGTCATATTAACCTATAAAATTAGTTTAATTCATAAAAAGTCAGAAATTATATTAATATGGGTATTTATAATATCAATTATTTTAATTTTTCACAATTATGGTAATTACTAAATTATCAATAGGCCATAAATAAATTAAATTATTTAATGTCTAAAAATAATTAATAAAATACCATTATTTAGGAAATCGTTTTATATTTATAATTAATATTTACAATCGAATTTATCTTATTTATAACCCTATATTAAAAATGTTTTAGTAAATAAACTATGATTTTAACTCTTTTAACTCTTCTTTGAATTAAACAATAATAAATGTCCTAATCTAATCCAAGTGGACCTAAATGATAATATTGTATTCCTAATGTTGTTTTTGGTCGAGATACACTTGTCCAATACAATTAGGTCATGTGTTAGGGTAATATTAATCTCATTGTTACCCTTAATTACCCTATTTACTTTTAACCGTGGTAATAAAAGTAAAAAGTTACTATTCACCAAAAATTATTTTCATCTCATTGAACCACATTTTACTGCTTGATATTTATATTGTGTCTCGAATTTTTGAAATTCTACTCACAGAAGCGGTAAAATTATGTTTTATGAATAATTCCGTTTTTTAACTACCACTTAGTGGTTTCACTATTAATCATAAAATGATGTTTTTCCGAAAAATACCAAAAAATCACCCTAGTCTAATTTAGATATTCCTAATCCAAATATGCTGTCCATTTTGAAAAATAAAATTTATAAATTTCAAAAAGTGGGTATTACTATTCATAACCGATAGTTTGATTGGTTGTGGTGTGTTAGAACTCAATGTTGCGTACAATACACGCAATTGCATTATTCAAAGAAAAGCGTTCTGTATAATCTTGGGGTGTTACATATAAAGAGTATCAAAATCAGAATCAAGGTTTGTTATATTTTATTTCATCAATGAAAGATAATGTTTATGCTTTTACTTTATGGAAAAAAATACATATTTCTATAAAATAATTAGAAATATTTTTTGGGAAAATAATCCATCTAAATATCAAAGGATCAATAGATTCCATATATGAATACTCATAAATAATTGAATTGTTTGGATATTCAGATGTTGATTATATAGGATGTACTGATGATATGATATCCAAATATACCAGAGTATTATTTCTAGGGAAATTTTTTCTAATATGGAAATCTATGACAAAAAATTAGTAACTCAAAGAATGGATGATGGTGAGAATACTAATTCAAATCACGATTCTACAAAAATAAGTTGTATGAATACTATTTTGGAAGACTTACATATTGATGTACAATTTCCCTTTCTCATGGGTTGTGATAATCAATGTTCCATAAACCTTACATGAAACATAGAACAACATCATCCTTCAAAATATTTTTATATCATATATCATTACGTAAATGAGAATGTGTAGAAGAATGAATTGAACCTCGATTATGTTCATAGATCATAACAGGTTGATGTCATATTCACAAAATCAGTATTAAATAATGATTTTTTTTCTAGATGAGGATGAAGATGGGAATCCAACATCTTTATATCCAAATTTTAGGTAAACATTTTTATCCCATATCTTATCTTGTAATTAGATAGTGTTTAAAAGGGAATAAATATAATTATTCATAAATCCATCCACTGATATGTGTTAACTCATTTAAGGAATAATGTACATAGGAAGATTTGTGGGTATGATATTAATAGAGCATGTAATGGTTTGAATGATTCCAATATTTTATTAGATTGGTTGTAGGAATATTTTTTTACGTGTAACTAAAATAATTACACCAATATGTGTAGAATGATGTGAATTAATGTTGTAATGATAATGATGTTTCATGATTCACTACATATAGATAACATGGTTTTTCTATAAATGTTTGTTCTATCATATAAGTCGATATATCATATATTATTGGAAATATTGATAAGTAATTGATTTTTTAGGTTTCAATTCTTAGTTATATGTGAACCGTGGAAGATAAAAAAAACAAAGGAGGCTATTGTTGGGTCATTGTTGGAGGAAAGTGTTTTTGGAAATTGATAAATGTTTGTGATAGTTTTTTTTCATCTTTTGTCAAAAAAATGAAATAACATTACTTTTTAATTATTTTTTTATCATATTATAGGGATAAATAGAGGAATAAAATTATAATATCAGAGACAATTTTCATAGGAAATTCTCAGAGTTTTTTCAGTTCTTATGAGGGTTTTTGTTTGATATTGTGTTTCTCACTCCCAATAGTTGTGGAAGGAATGTTTTGATTATAATGACAAAGTCTATTAGAGACTGATAGTATCTATAATAAACCTAATGATTAATTGTTTATAATAGTGTTCTCATAAATCATATGTTCTTCATAAAATTGGTGAGGCTTTCCTTATAATGGAAAGAGGGAGAAAAAGTGCTTCCAATTGGTTTAAGGTTTGGCTAGAATGATATAGGGTGATGAAAGAATGGGATGCTATTATAATTTCAAATGTATGTTAGAAGACGATAATATGATATTATAGTTCTAAAATTCATGAATACGTACTGATACAAGAAGGATTGATTTGATAAAAAAAGGTTTGATGAATATGTATTTTGGTTTCACTACATCAGTGTGTGATCACTATAAGCAGATTTTTCTAAATGACATGGATGTTTTTTTAGAAATGTGCGAAGTTGAAGATGATGGTTTTTAGTCACACCAATAAGAAAAAAGAGAGATAAATTATGGTAAATAAGTTGGTTAATGTTGGGACACTTTTTATTATGAAATCAGAAAAAGAAAAGTGATTCTATTGATACTAGTCTATCAAATGAGGTATCCCACTGATTCATCAGAGGTAGAAAAGTTTGTTGACAAATATTTTATGATGATTTTATTTGGATTTATTAGAATGTGAGTGTTTTTAGAGTGAATAATTAAACATTATTATAGACCATTCAACAAAATGATGATAAAAATAAAGTCAACCTTTTTTACAATGTTGAATTGTATTCCAAAGGCTTAAATTGAAAATGGGTTCTATAATATTTTTCTATGTATGGGTGATGATAATAATGAACAAAAGTATTTTTTTTTACAAAAGTTTTACGGACTCGTCATATTGATGTTCAAACTAATCCATTGGAGTGAAGAAGATATCAATTTATCAAACTCATTATGACTCAGATAGTCATCATATTTTAGAATTCACTAGATGTTGGAACATCAGTATGAGAAAAAGATTTAAAAGAATATTTTTTAACATCTTTTGCAGATGTGTTCACCAATAAATGTTTCATATTGATGTATTTTTTATTTTTCTTTCTGAATGATTCATCATTATCATTTATGTTTTTGGAATAATGTTTTATGATGTTTTATGTTCATCAGTTATTATAGGGAATCATGTTGAGAATACATTATTTTAATTACAATTTGTTGGTATAGATAAATGTAAAGAAGAAAATAAAGTACTACATATCGTCAAAACACAATGAATAAATTATAATGACATATGTATCAGAATAATATATTTTTAGTAAGTTTCAAAAATCATGATATTTTGAGAAGATTTGTGAATAATTAAAAGGATTTGGAGAACTCAAAATTGATTCAAAATGGAAGAAAAATTCATGTTTTGGGAAATTCATTTATGCATTAAAACATTTCAGATTCCCACCTAAACCACATTTGGTAAACATATAAATAGGATAAATATCATTTTACAGAATTATGGATTAGAACAATGATAATGTGTAGATGATGAAAGAGAAGTGAGGAAGTTATAGCGAGAAAAATTTTCTAGATTTTGTTTCATGGAGTGGTTCTCTCGATAGAAGAAGAAGAAGAAGGGATTTCATATTTAGAGTTATCAGATCACATCGACACATCGGAACAAAATTTATGTATAAATTTTAAAGAGGTTATGAATTTTTCCATGGTATAATTTATTATCTGTTTTATATAATTAGTTATCTAACAGTCAAATCAGAATAAGAATCAGTAAAAAAAATCTAGGGATGTTCTTACATCCTATTGGGTAGAAAAATGATTTTTTTATTGTAAAAAAATGTGAAAGTTGATAATGTATCACCATAACGTGTTTCAACCAACTGGTGATGGTTTCATTACTTCTTACACAAGCTCATAATAAATCATGGGTACTAAGATAAAAACCTACACTATTGTAGTGATCATAGTGCTAGATAAGGATAAGTGTATACCATACTTGTTGTATACAAAAAATGGATTTATTTCTAGAAGGATATGTTGTGTTGGATTGTTTTCAAACCATACCATGGATGTAGATACTATATTTTAGTAGTGAACATTATAAATACTTATATTTCTATTCATATTTAATTGTCACATTTTTTGAAATGTTATAAATATTTAATTGGAGGTGAATGTTTATTCAAAATAATGGAATAATAAAATAAAAATATTAATTGATTTAACCCATTCCCCCTCTCAGTAATACATTGATCCTTGCAGGGAAATATAAAACTTATATGAAAGTTATGTTGAATTAGGGTATGATAGATTAAAATAACTGCGTTTTCAGATATATGTTTTTATGTTAATAAAATTCCCTATTTCCAGTTAGTAATGTATGAGATGAAATGAAATAATTCATTAGAAACATAATTTTAACATGGTTTACAGATACTAGGATACATTTATGGAGAATAAAAAAGTAATGTTCCAATATAAGAAATCAATTAATTTGAACTAATTATAAAAAGATAAGAGAAACCACACAATCTATCACAGTTTGCAACAAACTACAATATGAAACTCACATCACTCTCAACTAAAGTGTGATCACTACACCTATATAAGAATCTCAATTTGATCACTTGAATCAATATTGTTGATACCAAATTTTTTGTGTTATGAAGCTCAACACTAATCAACGTGATGGATACCACTTTACCAAATAAAATCTATAAAAATCTATGAATGTTTTAAACACATTATCCTTCATGAAAATCATTCACAATATCTTTGAAACACTACAAATTATTTCACAACATTTATATGTTTTCATGAAAAATTAACATTCATGAAACTATTTTACTCATAATTAAACTCTCAAATTATCCCCAACATTTTGATTTTCACAAAACATGCTTGGTTTTATAGATAAAATCATATTTTATTATCTTATATGATGTTTTAGTTTTTTCCTTGAACATGAAATATCATTACGAAAATTTTAGTAGATTTATAGAAGGAATATTCTCTAACAGATAAGATTCTAAAATGGGGAGGGGGGTACCTGACTATTTATAAACACATATGACAATTCATGAAACTACCCTACACAACTTTGACTATATATGAATCTTTACCTGTATGAAGAATATCAATTATTTATAGTTTCCTTTAACAAAAAACTCACCGCCTTCACTCAACCGAATTGAAATTTCATGGTATTGTGACATTATCCCTATATCAAGAATCTACAACTTTCACAGTGTTTTAGAAGATGTATAAAACCCTATACATTGTAGAATTTTGATGTGATCACATAAAATAATAACTTGTTCCCAAAATTTTGAAACATTATCACCTTGTTTCAAAACTTATAATATTATGAATAATTCATTTATTCCAAAAAAATAAAATTTTCCTTCGTTGAATATTTTTGACACAATTTATTTGAAAAATCTAGGTAAGGATTCCAACTTGTACAAGAAACATTATATACCACCTAAAATGATTCCATACCTATTTCATGATCATTTCATGATTTGTAATCCATCCTAGACAAGAATTTCACTATAACCACACAAATCATCTTCTCAACTGACATTTTTAACTAACACAATTAGCCTAAAAACACTGAACATTTAAAAGGGCCAATTTTTTATCAATAATATCCCACATTTGGGTTTTTGAAAACACAAAACCTTTTGAAACAACCTTAAATATTTTGATTATGATGTTTCGAAAACATTTTTTAATCGTCCATATTATTTTCATCTTTCATTTCATGATAGTTATCAATTATTTACATAACAACAACTCTAAGCCCACATGAGTCATGATCGGTGAGGGATACATCAATAACATGAAATGTTCATGAATGAATCAATTCATTCTTGATTGAACTTGTAAATATATATTTTGAACATCATAATACACCATTATTCATCCAAATATAGTAAACATCAATAATTATGAGCTTCTCTCATGATTCATCTCCTTTAAAGAATTGCACCAACATCACCAAATTTAGAACAACCAATGTTTCTGTAAAACCATGAATGATTCTTCCCATATCTTGATCAATTAATTACAACACCCTATTATTAAATCAACATAAAATTTGATCCTTAGTCGTCTATAAAATTTTAAATGACATATATCATCACATATGAAAAAACACACAATACCTTGTTGAGATTGGGGTCCAACATCCAAATTTTTTAAGTGTGGGGAGTCGTCTAAACTATAAGGGCCTGTAAATTTTTTTCAAATGATTATTTTCATAAGTCCGTCATTAGAATTTATTGAATCTATAGTTATATTCTCATATAAACTGAATTTAGAGGCCCTTTCTATATTTTATATTTGATAAAATGATACTTGATTTCCATTGGATTTTTCCTTGAGTTATGGAGTGTATATTTTCTCTGATTTGTAACATTTGATATATCACAATGTATTTGAAATGGATAATTTTATTCAACTCCCATATATTCATGTTTCCACTTCATCCATAATAAATGTATTCAAGAATGAGTATCCACTATATGTTTAACATCTTTAGTGATCCTTGATATGAAATTTGGTTTCTTTATTATCCAAAAAAACACACATTATTCAATGATGAAACACGCCACATAAAATAACTCTTCTATAATCATATAAAATATCCCAATCTAAACTTGTATAAACAAATAAAAATAGTTGATAGTTTTCATTTTACAAGAAACCAAATTACACTATTCACTTTATATAAAAACATATTATTTAAATGAATGTATGTGTGTTTTATTTATATTAATTTTATGCTATGTTGCTTCGATAGTGGAAAAAATCATATCAGCTCATTTCACTATTATATAAAACATACTACCAATGATATTTTATTATTCTAGGTGAAATACTACTTTTCCTTTATCATCACAATATAGTTTAATATAGGAAGTCCCAAGAGTTTTACTTTTCTTGGAACTATACATTACATATCGTTCAAGAACACTGTGAATTTGATGTACCATTTGTTTCATCATTACATTTAATCTAAAGTGAAATATTAGTTCTCCAATAATTTAAATTTCAAACTCACTTTTCTTGATTTCTAAAAATGGTGTGCATTGTTATTCATATGATCTACTAAATATTATGTTGTAGATATACTCCAAAACTATCATCCTTTTATTATATTTATTATTGACGTAGAAATTATAATCAACTCCACTGTGCAAAAATATTATATTCATTAAAATATGACCAATTATTGAATACGAAACTCCTAGTGATTGAAATAATATATATAATTCCTTCTTCATCTCGTAAAATTTTTATCATATTCATGGATAAGAAACCCATATAGTTTCTATATTTACACTTATTTTTCTAGAATCATGTTCATAAATTCCCAATTAATGTCCATCTAGAAAATGTGGAATTTTCTATTCATTAATAAATCCCATAAGCTGAAAATACTCTCAGTCTTTGCAACATGTGGAATTATCACATCAATATATATTGACTCTATTGGGAGTGTCCCTTTCTCTATAGTCAATTTTTTTTTGGAATTTATAATCTAAATTAATTTAGTTTATCTTGGAAGAACCATTTTGTACGGATGATATTTGTATCTTATGTTGTCAACAAAATCTACACTATTTTATTATTCTGAATTTTATAAAACTATCCATTTATAGAAAAAACCTTGTTCTAATATATAGTTTCTTCTTTAAGAATATCTAAACTCTACCAGAGATAGGATGGAATACATTTGTATAGATTTTATTCTAAATGTTTGAACTATAAGTTCCTAGTCACCAATTATGTTTTTACTATCAATTCCATCTCTACACTTCGTCTTCCATGAAGATATAGATTTGAATTACTTCTACTCGTCAACATAATATTACTACAAATCATTGTTTTCAACTTCTACCCCCTGATTTTCTTAAATTATCATCACTATCATCTGGTAATTGTACATTATGTTGTTGAAGATTATGTTAATTCTATTCGACAATGAAATATTTTTCATTTGACCACTATTTACAACCTCATATTAAATAATTTATATGCATCAATTTTCCATAAGTAGCTGTGGAATATCCTTTCAACTCTTTGAGATAGAATATTTTTGTGTTTCTATTTATTGAGAACAAAACACATAATTCCAAAGATTATAAATTAGTTACATGTTTCATTATTTTTATACCATATCACGTACAAGGACTTTACTTATTTTATACAAAAAAAGCACTATTAGATATATAAAATAATGTGAGGACTACTTCCTTCAATACATCCTATAGTAGTTCATTTTCAATATGAAATTTTATGGAATGCTATTTATAATCTGAAATATCCTCTAAAACACATAATTTTATTGGGAAATTATCATCGTCAATAGAGGGTGATTTATCCTGTGTTTTTTGAGATAATTTTCCATGTAGCTATTTGAGAATTTTGTACCACTATCGGGTTTAACCGTTATAATATTTTTTCTATGCACCCCAATTATATTACCTTTTATATTTTTATTATGAAACTAATCTTTAAATACTTTTAGTCAATAACAAATGTTTATGGAATCCTACTAAAATCATCAATTAAAATAATATAATACATATTCCCTTCAGAAGATCACAATGTGATATGTCCACACAAATCTGTGTTCAACGATACCGGAACTATGAATTAATTTTGATCTTTTCCTTGTATTTCATTTTGATAAAATGACCTTATTACCAAGAATCAAACATGTCAGCAAGATGGCATGATGTATTAAGGATATATCAAGGTGCATCACATTTTACCAGATCATCCAAGGATGGTTGACATATATGGCCAATCAATTTCCACCACAAGTAGTTTCGATCCACTATTGATAGAAAACAAATATCTTCATCTCCAATTACATGGTTAAGATACCATTTCATGTACTTTCAATGTAAAAATAACATAACTTCTTTTACCTTTATGATACATAACATCATTGTACATATTAAAGAATGACTTGAATCACACAATTGACAAAAACTTAGCATGTTCTGCATAACACATTCGACAATGAAGACATCATCATATCTCAAAAACGTTTCCCCAAATTTGTATTTTCATAAGCCAATAATCATTAGGAATTCATCGTTTCAAAATTTTACATCACCATTCATGTTATATTTTATTCCAATAACAAGATCATTATTTATTTTCTTATGGTAGGTTCCTACATTGTTAACGATCCATACACTATAATGATATAATGTGTCTAGAGAAATATCTACAACCACTACATTTTCGTTTTATATGTATTTATTATCATTAATAACTTCATAGATGTTGTGTTGTGATATTCTTGATCATCCTTAGAGGATTATGGATTATATTCATCTTACAAAGAAGAAAATATATATTTCAAATTCATCTTATTCGATGATTCTATGATATTGTTCTTACAACCTGTTTTGGTATTCTTCATCACATTCCTGTAAATTTTTTATGATAAATATTTTTACTACTGTCGGAATCCCTCTCAATAGAATCAGAGAACATAAAAATAGTTATTAGAATATTGATCACATTGTGGACACAATAACAACTAATGTTCCCTTGGATAGCTTTTTTCTATCGAACATACATTTTAGGAATGTTCCATATTTCGAAAAAAATAACCCCTAATTAAAGAAGAATTATTGTGAGTAATTATTACATGACATGTTGTTCAATAATAGCTATAAAGCTTATAATTTTGATTTTCCCCAAACCAATTTTCCAAATTATAGTGGGCACTGGTGGTTTTACATCAACAATAACAGATTTATGTTTTTGATCCTGAAAACTACTTTCCTTGTCATTTGAAAATAGTTGTTTCTTCAATTTTACAAGATCTCAGTGCTCCAAATCCCTGATTATTGTCACTATAGTGACATTATTTCCCAATTTCATACCAAGAGTCAAGATTCACTCCTGATATTAAAATTATATTCACTAGTTAATAAATTACACTTCATGTTCTTTGATACATTTCATTTAATCTTTTTTTCATTGTTAATAAAATCGTTGATCACCCATTTAATTTTTTTTAACGTTGAGATATTACTCAATGTCCTTTTTTGATCTCTCAGACATTTAAGATTTAGTATTTTCAATTTAGTCTTTGATCTCAGAATTCTCTACTTCTTGTTTCTTTATATATACTTTTTCTTCATAAACACAATATTTTATTTGTTCCTTTTGGATACATAAACATAAATCTCATTAATAAGTGATTCTAATTCATCATAGAGTTCAACCCTTCCTTCTATGTCTCCACTATAGTTTTTTGTGGTCTCCCCTATCTTGGAGTTACCTATAGAACCCAATACAGAATTTTATCAATGATCCATGATGTTGTCCATATAATTATCCATATATTCTTCTAAACATTCATTTTCTAATGAAATAATTTTATACATTTGGAAAACTTTTCTCTTAAAATGTTTCTTACAATTCACATGGGATGATTCCTTCTTCATGAGAATTTGGAATTCATCTTCATCACCATCCTGAAACTTCATACGTTACCTTACTAAAATATGTTAAACATTTCCACATTGAAAACATACAATTGGATGTTTCCCCTATCACATTCATTTCCATATTTGTAGATTATATGAAAGGAATGATAAAACAAAACATATGACTATTTGTACTTCTATATCTTCAATAGTGAGAATATTAAAGTAATTTAATTCCAACTCTTTGGACTTCAAATTTTCTAAAGATCCATTATCATCATTTCCCAAATTATATGAGATAAAAATACTATAGAAGTAAACCATTATCCGATACTATGGATCATTATCCTATAGTATACAAACATTGAGACTGAACTAAGGTAAAAATATTCTCAAGATGAAATTAACAATAATTATATCACTAATCATTTTTATAAGTACATATATAGCATCCACAAAATATTTCACTTCGTCAAATAATTCATTTGCAGACTCATTGTTGTGAATTATCAGGTCCTCATATTTTATCTAAAGAACTAATAGTTTTCATCCTCTATATTTTTTTTATCATGTTTATTAATATGAAATAGATTTTACAACATTGAATTAATTATAATACATGATATCACTTTTATATAGATTGTGTTATATAATGATCCTCATAAAAAATTGATTCCATTGGTATCAACATCATATTCTCTTGTGTCTACTTCAAATAAAAGTCCACTGTCCAAAGTGGTAGAAATACCATACAGTGAATCTATAAAGTCATATAATCCTAAGATAATTACTAATTTATTATCCCATTATTCCAATATTAAAAATCATTTCCATTGAGGTTTCAAATCCCTCAGAAAGTAGAAGCCTCTATTGAAATCACTGAGAGAGAAATAATAATTTTATCCTTTTATCGTGATACCAATTTTTATCTCAACATGGATAAATACCCTAAGAGGTGGTGGTGTTGAATCAGGATATTATATATTTAGAAAACTACCCCCATGGATCTTGTTTCCTCATTAACCAAAATGACATTCTCTTCTTTTTCCATTAGAAATATATGAGAAGAAATAGAATTATTCATGTGAAAAATCATTTTTATTATTTATCCCGCACTAGAATATGTCCACGTAATATACAAAAGTAATGTTCCTATGATCCAAACACACTAAATAACAACGATTTAACAATGTTAAGAGAAGACTCATTGTCCCTAATAGTTTACAACCAGTCTTAATTTGATAGATCACTACTCTCTAAACTGATGTATTCTCACAACTATGTTATAATAATCATCTTTTATCACAAGAATAAATATTTTTTAAACCTCATTTTGTGTATCATGAAGATGAACATTCATCTACCATATGACTACAAAGTTACCATAAAAACCCTTGGAATTTTTTTAATTTATTCAATATATTTTCATTCGTGAATCCTTTTCTTGAATTGTGAGAGACTCTACCAAGTTTTTTGAAACATTTATATTCTTTCACAATAAATTAACAACACATAAAAATTCTCCTCTTTACGGAAATATAAACATTCATAAAACTTTTGGGTTTTTCACAACATACATTGTCCTATTTAAACAATTTAATTTTTCAAAAGAAGCTGATGCTTATGTTGTTATTATGTATATAAAAATACCTTCATTTAAGTATTAGGTGATTTAGTGCCCTGACATTCTCTTAATGTAGAGGTACATAAATGAGGGTGGGGGATCACATATGTTGAGAAGTTTATTGATCCTTCATGGAAACTAATTTGAATAGAATAAATGGATTCTTTTTAGATTTATAAAAAATATTTTGTATTTATAAATATTAATACCACATCATTATTAATTATTATCCATTCGATGATTCTCCTTATAAGATAACCATCTGTAAATGAAAGATATTATTATTACTAATTAGAATTTATTTATAGAGGTGCCTTCTGAATTTAGACATTATAACCATGAAGATGTCATATCAAACTATGTAATTATATTTTATATAAGAATATCATTACTATAAAAAACAAACATATATTTTTTTGTAAAATATGAGATGTAAAAAAGGGGGATTTATAATGCTTAATGTTATAGAAACACTTTGCATACTATAATTTTAAAAAAAATTGTTGTCATTCTAAAAAAATCATTTTATGTAATCATTTATCAATGGACTTATCATTTTTAGAAAAATTATCACAGACTACGACCATGGTTTATTAAATAAATTACGATATTGGGAAATCAAATTTTTTGAAATTATTCATTTTCTAAAAAACATCAATACAATTGTAATAAAATGGGACTTTAAAAATGTCTTTTGTTTTAGTGGGGATAATATGTGTTCAAACGAAAAAATTACACAACAAACAAAATTATAAATGATCAAATAATTTTATCAATAAAATGAAAACAAAAGGAATAATATAGTAGTAGATAACCAACCATTTTGATATCCCATCATAGATTGGTGATTTTAGCTACTGTGACCCTTTGAGATGTGTAATAAAATTGATGGTCTGTGCTTAAATGGGGTATGAATGAGGCAACACAAACATTTAATCATGAATATTACATCTTATTAGATTAATATAAATTACATAATTGTAAAATAAATTCTAGAACAATAATTATTTACCATCTTTATAATTTTGGATATATATAAAAATGGTACATAAATTAACTACCACAACTACCATTAATTTATTCACAACTTGCACCCCTATTGGACATATCATGCATAAATACTTTATTTATGTCCTAGGGAAAACGATTAATAATAAATTTTAAAGTCAAATTCTTATTATTTTTCAATATTAGTGATATTATTTAACTTTTAAGAAAAAATTATAATGAGGGTATGATAACATGAGATTAAAATTTTAATAACAATACCCATTAATTCTTGGATCATAATATTTAGTGAAGGAGTAAATCGTGACAGTTCATTTGACATGAATCATAATTGAATCAAAATATGTGTTTTGAGATCATAACATTGGAATACGATCATGTTATAAATAAGTTGTATAAAGTATAGTATAATCATAATCATAAAAATGTTATGCCATGTCTCCCCAGTAAGACATTCATCACTTTTTCTCCTTAGTATATCCATGTATTTACTTGATTTGGATTTTGGATAATGAATAACCCTTATTGGGGTATGTATAACTTAACATGTACCCTTTTAGATTAGAAAAAATTAATATTTACTAATCTAAATAGAGGGAAACAATTTATCCACACATCACATAGTCATAATAAATTTAAATATATTGTACAAGACCATGAAAACATTTACAATTTTATTATATCATATCCTATTAAAAAAAGGGGGTTCATCAATATTTTGATATCCTAATAGATTTACATCCATATAAACAATTGGGATGATATAATATAATCATATAATTCGTAAATAATCTGTAACATCAAAGGTAATTAGCATATATGAAAAAATCCCTTAAAATATTACTTAATTATTTATTAAAAAAAGGAACTTCTTAAATTTTAAATAACTTATTTCAAAACTCATTTTAAAAAATTATAATGGAAATAATTTTCTTTGAATATATCCATGGTAACATATTATGTAATCTTTGATGAAAATAGTAATTTTGATGGAAGTAGGACCTAATTGTTTTTTTACATTAAAAAAAGATTTTGTTCACACCACTGGAGAAAATTACATCATTTTGAAAAGGAAAAGAACAGTCCATTAAAAAATTATATAGAAAGTAAAATGTTGTTAAAATGACTACAAACATTAAATGTGTATTTTAATAATATTATTTTAAATATTTTTTAGAAAATAAGTACATCGAGAAAATATTCACTACTAAAATAAAAAACTGAGTCTGTTTTACAGGAAAAGATTATTCAGTGTCTTGGGTATATTGAGAGAAGAAAAAGAAAAAAAAATTGAGTTTTACCAAAATAAAAATAGGAGAGGAAAATAAATATTATTCTTGAGAGATATATAATATAGATTCATCATTGGAAATGTTTAGGATAAACGAACTTGGAGAAAAAGAGATGGAAAAGTAAAACCCTTACCTCATGTAAGAATGAATTTGTAATTGTTATAACCTCCTATAAAACACCTAAATTTATTATAATTATTGTAACATCCCAGATCTAAAATCCACTAAAAGGTGCCCCATAATTGGTTGGACACATGGCCTTTAGTACATTTTCCTAAATGCCAGAGACATCCGACTAGCAGCAGAGGCCTACGGTGTGATAGTGGGGAAACTATGCAATTATTATTAGAGTTTAACATAGCAGATAAAATAATAAAAATAGAGGAACCCGAAAACAACATGTAATGAAAGTGAACAATGGAAGACTAAAATGTAAAGATAACCAAAAGGATTATAATATCAGAATGATGAATCAGGATAGATATTTTAAGAATGTAGTAAAAACAAGATACACTGCTATCAATAACCATACAATACTAAGGTAAAACAATAAACAAAGAAACACAATAGATTTGCAAGCCTTGGATTGGTCCCATGCTCTCCAGCTCCTAAATAGAAATCATGTCCCTTTTTAAAGATCCATGACCCTATTGACACATACATGAATATAGTTTGTTTGGGCCGAAAAACATGGCCCAAACAGGTTGTGAGAAATAAATCCCAGGATGCAACCACCAAATGCCTTTTCCAATCTATCAGTGAGTATATGAAATAGTACTGTATTATAATGAAAGAATTATACTATGATGTACTCAAAAGAAATCAATTCTACAAATCCTATTACATTTATATCATTTATGTTCATTAAGCAATTTAATTACATCGAATCATATGTTCATGGGGTCCCGGCACAACAAATCAATCCCCTTGTCATAAAAACAAAATAGATACCTTAATAGGAAATCTATCAAGTAAAAGGACAATACAATCTATGCTTTTTTTAGCTGGTAGATGCACCATAAGTCATTACAATATTCAAACATAAATTTCAACCTTTCCCTTAAGCAGTCCATAGAGATTAATAATCCTTATTTAAAATAAATTGGCCACTAGCATAAAAAACGTAGCCATCAAGAACACAAAACCTTGCCTACATGCATGACAAATCTCTTCACACATCAAGAATAATTCAACAGGGTCAAGCCTGAAATATAAGCAATGTAGAAAAAGGAAACACATGAAATCATTAAACTATTACATGGTTGACTAGGATGTAATCCACATTGGTAAGCATTTAATTAACCAATTCATTTTAAACAACCCATAATATGAAGAAAAGGCATACCCACAGTTATCTGAATCCAAAAGGACCAAATATAGCTATATAAGGGAAATGCACCCACACGATGGCCCTTAATCAAAACAAGTAGTCTCAACATTCTTCAATTCACATCATTAACCACCGAAACATAATTAGGCATTAACAAAGCTCATGTATCAAAAAAGGGACACCCCAAACATGGGCGCACAACATAATGACACAAATAAACAACTTGACATTATGAAATTAGCTCGAGAAGACCTACCTCATTGAAGTATGACTCTCCTTGTCCAGCCATGACTTCCAAGTCAAGCTAGAATGATACAGATCTATGAAAAAAGAATTTTTAATAAACCCTAAAAAGCATAGTACGGAAACAAATTACCACGAACGACTCCTGAGTAAATAAGAACTCAAAAATTGGGTTAGAACAAGACCGACAATGATCAAAACAGAGTCAAATGCTCAACTAGGAAACAAATCCTTTTCCAGCACTACTGGCTTGTGAACCCGGTACCCCCTCTGTCCAAAATGATAGAAAATGAGGAAATGCCTATTTTAAGTGAAAAACATAAACTAAAAAGTATGTAAGCCCAAATACATGCTGTGTATATCATTTAACTGTTTATTTGGTAGCTGTCATCCAATGACTTTCCTTCTAGGACCTACTGACATGACATCACGGCGTGTAACCGGAAGTACACAGGTTGTAGTTGGATTTTCCTATTTTCCTTTTCGACATGCCCATAAAACATGTATTCCCATCACACACGATCATACAACATGGTGTGTGATTATAATTACATGGCATGTAACCCCAGATACCTTTTCTATTCCAAAACAACCCTTGTTTTCTAGAAAACAACTCAATTGGAAAAATAATTAAATAAACCCATACCTACAAGTAAGAACTGGGTTCATACAAACTTCCCTGTATTGCAATTCGTCCTCGAATTTCCCATCCAATGGTGTTGCAGAAATATCTGAGAATAGCTATAGCCACTGAGTACAAACATCAGCCTCCCTTTCCCATGTATCTCCACGTACTCGGTCATGCTTTCATAGCACTTGTACAAGAGGAACTGACCATCCTCATAAAACCATTGTGCTCCTATCGACTATACGAATCAAATTCTCCTCAAATGATGCATCAACCGAAAGCTCAACATCCTCTATCTGGGAAAAGTGAGATGATTCTGAATGATAGTAGCATAGGTGAGATTCATGGGGGACATCGTGCATTGCTCGGTACCTCTGAGGTAACTATAACTGATAGAAAACTAACCCAAATAGCTCCAGAATCTAAAATAGATCGACATATCTTTGTGAAAGATTACCTTGTATCCTGATTCTCTTATGTCCCATCCTTGGTGCGACATGAATAAATACTCTATCCTCGACCTCAAACTCCAAAGGTCGTCTGTAGTGATCTGGATAATATTTTTATGAGATTGCACAATATCCATCTATCTCAAAATGAAGTGGACCTGATCAAAAGTCTCTTACATGAGACGTGTTCCCAATAAGGTTGCCTCACCTACCTCTGACCCGCAAATGGGATAATTACATGGCATACCATGTAAATCCTTATATAGATCAATTTGTATTGTCTCCTGACAATTGTTATTGTAGAAAAACTCAACTAAGAGAATATGCTTCTCCCAAGAGGCCCTAATGTCTAGTACACATGCATGGAACAAATACTCTTGCACATGTATCGTATGATCTGATTAACTAATAGTCTAGGGGTGGTATGATATTCTTAGAAGTACCTCTATACCCAGATCCCTCTAAAAACTCATCTACAAAAGAGATGTAATGAGGGAATCCTTATCTGAAATGATTAAATGAGGGACCCCATGATGTCGTACAATCTCTTTGATATACATTTTATCGAGAACATCAACACAGAAGGTATCCTTGATCCACAAGCTGTGAGTGACCTTCATATGTCTATAAAATATGAAACAAACATAATATCTCCCTTCAGGATACCTCGATAACCTCTTCAAAAAATCTATCACATCATCATTCCCATTTACACTTCAGAATCAGTAATTGTTGTACAAGACTATATGACCTTTGATGATTTTCCTTCACCTGATGATAGGTGGAACACTTCATAATAAAACCATCTACTTCTCACTTCATACTCGGCCACCAATACAGATGGCGCAACTCATGGAAAATCATGGTGACTCTAGGATGCACTACCCAAGCTGAATGATGAGTCTACCCCATCAACTCCTCGCATATATCCCATGAAAACTACATACGTCCATGGATACAAAAAACATATTCATTGCATATCGTCCATCAAAGAGGAGGGTCCTCACGTGGAATACATTCTAATAGAACTAGGTCTTTGAAATCTGGAAGCTTCCTCATATTCACTCTATCAAGTAAGGTAGAGGTAAAATCTAATGTTAAAAGATATGTTTTTCCCTAAATATTGTTCCCCTCTAAATACATCCTTACAAACAAATCCATAAGCTTCTATTCACCATTATCCTCCTACACTTCCTCTATTTGAGTACTCTTACTCATTGCATTAGCCACTACATTGACTTTTCTTGGCCTATAGGCATGCTCAAAATAGAACGATTGAAGATATTACACCCACCTATACTGTCTCATATTCAAATCACGATGAGTAAAGATATATTTGAGTTTTTTTGGTCGATGTACACCACATTATGCTCTAACAATAAATAATGTCTCCACAATCTCAAATCATGAAAAACTGTAGCTAACTAAAGATCATGAGTTGGGTAATTACTCTCATGTGGCCTCAATTGCCAAGACCCATACGCAACAACTTGACCCCCCCCCCCGAATAAGAACAAATCCTAGCCTAATAATTGAAGCATTACAGTACATGGTGTAACTCTTTCCTGACAATTGAAAAATTAGTATCAACACTGATGTTGAATGTCCCTTCAATTCCCGAAAGGCATCATCACAAGAATCTGACCACTCAAGATTCACACCTTTCATAGTCAAGACCATTATTGGCGCTGCTAATATTGATAAGTCTTGTATAAAATGATTGTAGTAGCCATATATCCCCATTAAACTCAGTACCATAAAAACATTCTTGGGCTTCTCCCAGTTCGCTACTGTTATCACCTTCATTGGGTCTACTAATATATCAGTCTCTGAGATAACGTGACCTAAGAATTGAATCTGATCCATCGAGAAGTGGAATTTTTTTATATTATCATATAACTGATTCCCCCTTAGAATATTCAAAACAATCTCAAGATTCCTATAATGGTCGTGTTTATTATGAGATTACACCAAGATTTATTCCTAAAAAATAACCAATAAAGAAAATAGCTCAGGATGGAAAACTCAATTCATTCGTGCAATGAAATTGTTGGTGTGTTCGTGATACCAAACAACATAACCAGATACTCATATAGACCATACCTACTACGAAACATGGTATATGGTATGTCTGTAGGTAGAACATGTTCCTGGTGTTATATTAATCTCATGTTAATCATTGATAACACAAGATCTCATTGATGATTATCAAACATTTCATTTATCTATGGTAAGAGATATCATTTTATAACTATCAACTTGTTCAGTTTCTGATAGTCCACACATAACCTAAGGGTACCACCTACCTTTTTCACAAAATGTACCAGTGAACCCCAAGGAGAAGTTTTGGGTTCGATAAAACCCTTAGCTTCTAAATCATCTAACTAGTTCTTGAGCTCTTGCAACTTTATTATAGCCATCCTGTAGGGAGGAATGGATACTAGTGAAAATCCTAGCACCAGCTC
Source organism: Viscum album (assembly GCA_963277665.1). NCBI lineage: Eukaryota > Viridiplantae > Streptophyta > Magnoliopsida > Santalales > Viscaceae > Viscum > Viscum album. Next base: position 974,548,947 of record OY728165.1, read on the forward strand.
GATAGTGAACTCCACCTATTTGACTGGAGGCAAGCCTGAGAATTAATCTAGAAAAACAACCCTGAAATGATCAACCATAGGACGGAAATTTTCTTGACATATTCCCTAGTCATGTAGATATAAACTCGAAATCTGGGTTGTCAGCTCACCCAACCCACAATGACTAGGTCTAGATATGCTTTCATGGACATCCCAATCTCTCTTGTATTGAAATGAACCACACTCAGGTGAGGTGAAACTAACCCTCCTATAGTAGTAGTCAATAAAGACTTGAAAAGGAACCAATCAGTCCATTCTGAGAATGACATCGAAACCTAGAATTCTAAGACATTGTGGTTCCATATAATGTTACACCCACCAATATCATGGGGGAAATCCTTTGCATTGACGCACACTAGTCGTTCTAATCCATAATGGAGTGTCTATCATTATAAAATTAAAATAAGTTTAAACACAGAGTCCAAGGATTTCCAAAATGGCCATTGGTATAAATCTATGTGTAGCACCAGTATCAAAAAGTGTTGTAGATAAAACAAAGGATACTAGAATAGTACCTCTGACATTAGAAGGTCTGGGATACTAATCTTGATGGGTATATTGTACTACATATGTCTGACTTGTACAATGACTCTGTTACATAGCCTAGATACCCTGAGCTGACCCACCCTACTGTCACTGAGATCCTAGGGTCTGGCTACCTCGACCACGACCCCCATCTTGTATTGAATGCCCCAATGTATTCCAGTTTCCAAACTGGTGAAAAGCTACTGACCCCAGTCTTGCACGAGGAGTCTGTACATATCCAATCTCACTAGTCACTATTCTAAATTCCAATCATTAGAGTGGTAGATGGAACATCCTATCGTAAGCTCGATGCTCAAATGGGTCCCTTGGACACTGAGATATCTTCTTCCCATCATTTCCACACTGGTAGCACGTCACTAATCTACCAGAGGAAACATTTTAGTTTCTACTATCACTACAAGAGAACTATGCATGATTATTCCGCTGTCCAGTTGAGACAATACTAGAAACCTATGCCAAACTACCTTGGAATGCACCACTAGATTCCCCAGATTGTGCTTGGTCATTAGTTCTTGATTCAAAACATTAAAGATATAAGGAAACCTGAAAACATTCACATGTGAACAAATATCAAACATAATACCATCCTCAAATATTTTATCTTTAAATACATCATTACCCTTTATAATAGGTGTGAATCGCTAAAGCTCCGCAAACCGGGAAGAATAGACTTTAACTAATAGTGTTCCCTTCTCTAGGTGCATAAACACCAAGGCTCTGTCTGCCTTTAGCGTATCAGGAAAATAATAATCACAAAAGGACCCCTTAAAGTCTTCCCATGACATATCCTAATGATCCACTGTAAGATTAATAACATCCCACAATCTCTTGGATGAATCACAAAACATATATGTAGCATGATTCACCCTCCTCTTGATAGGCATATCTGAATTCTCAAAGATAGTCATCACCGATTCCAGCCATGATTCTGCAGCCTATTGTCCTCCATGCCTTGAAAAAGTAGGTGGATTCTACTGCAATAATATATGTCTCAGCTCTACTATAGATGTGGAAGCCATCAGTGCTCCCCGAAGGGTCTGTATGAACCTTACAAAACCTTCACGGAACTATGCACCTGCACCTACCTCTAGTATAATAGATGGTGTTGCAGTTTCCACAACTAGAAGATCCATCGGTAGCCTATGGCCTACCATTTCTGGAGTATGATCATCACTGCTCTCCTAGGGTACAACTCCTTGTTTTCATTGAGACATGACTCTACATGTTCAGGAACATGCCTTAGCTAAATCTCATCATCATGGTTTTTCATTTAGGAGTGCCAAAAAGAAATATGAAACGACACTCAATGTTTAGGAAAAATGGACTACATGGCATGTAGAAAGAGTACATGATGTCTACACTTATGTTGTCACATAGTCATTTTCTACCATCATCTTGGGAATGTATAAAACCCAGGTACACGACATGTTTCACATGTACACAATGTGTACACAAGTCTATCATATTATCCATGTACTCCCACACGACGAGGTCCACACGGTTTCTGCCTGGGTAGGCTACATGGCATGTACTGAATGTACATGGTGTGTTCTAATAAAAACTCAATAGCCCATGTTTCTTCTCACACGTCAAGTTACACTGACACATACTGCTCGATGTGTAAACAAAATACACAATATGTATTTAAGAAAAGTATTTCTTCCACGAACAGGAAGAACAAACGTTGTGTGTGTATAGGACCGTATGTTTTTTTGTCTGGGAATCTATAGAGTAGGCCTTATAAAATTTATCAGAACCCCTGTTTTGGAAAAATATTCCATGGTATATGAAATTCTGATCCATGAGGGCCCAAAATCCATGAAAATCAATGTTTGTCACCTATACATATCATAAAATAACACAAGTCAATATAAATGGTTGAATCATGATAAACCAAATTCTAGTCCAAGAGGACCCATACACCTCATGAACCAAATATTAGCATCCATTCAATACAAAAATAGCATGTTCCAATACTCTTATCCCAAAATTAACCATTTCTATCAATGTAGTATCACAAAAATGTTCATCATTGATGCTCCATAAATGGAATGACATGTACGCATGGCATGTGATTTCTATCTAGTGACTAAATTATGCATGAGATAGATCACTATCTTCTAATTTGGTTGATACTATAGTAAAACATACTCTATCATCAATTGTAATAGCATAAATCAATTAAATTACCCAATGGTGAAATAAAATAAACTGTAATAGCTCAAAATACAAAAGAGAAATTTTATTCAAGGAAATTATATTTTTTCCTATACACTGGCTAGCTACCATCGGGAACATCTCATTACCAAATTCCACATCCTTTACATCATCACCAAATAGTAAATCAAACCATAAAATAAACACCCCTTTGATACCACTTTATAACATCCCAGATCCAGAAACCACTAAAAGGTTCCCTCATTATCAAATAGTAACATAATGGAATAAATAATAATAATGGAGGAAGTAGTAAACAACATTCAACTGATATAAAAAATGGAAGACTGAAAGGTAATGTTATCCAGAATGCATATATTATCAAAATCATACTGCATGTCACATGTTCTAATAACGTAGAAAGAACAGGATACAATTCTATCAAGTACAATACAATAATAATGTACAAAAATAAAAAAAAAGAAACATGACAATATAGCATGTCGTGGCTTGGTCCCATGCTCTCCAGCTTTTAAGTAGAAATCACGTACCTGTATAAGGAGATTCTCCCCTATCGACACCTAAAACAATATAGTCTATTTGGACCAAAAAACATAGCCCAAATAGGGTGTCAGATATAAATCCTAATAGGCAACTATCGATGGTCTATTCTAATCTATTAGTGAGTATATGATACAGTAGTGTGTGATAATGAAAGCATTAATTTAGGAGGTAATAAAAATTAAACAATCCGATAAGTATTGTTCTATTTATACCATTCATGTTCATTAATCAATTCAATTACTGACTGAAAATTACCTTTTTGAATATCAAAACACCTTTGAGGGAAAAGTGAGAAGCCATATGATCCAAAATTATAACCACATTTTGACCATATCTGGGAATAACCCAGAAAACGCTAAAGGAACTTTCCTTCCCTAGTAACTAAACCATGATGAACAGTCTTCGCCAAAGCATGACAATTCGGCTAGCTGTCCCATGCAGGGGTACATGGGCTCAAAACCGACAGCATAACCATACCCTCTCAATCATCAAAATCCAAATGATATGCACCAGTGAAGAATTCATGCTTTTATCCCCTTTATAAGGAATATTCAAATATATTTTTGGTTACATAGCACTAAAAATCACATAAAAAATAACCAATCCAATAGAAGACACAACTTTAACTAGTAATACTCTCATACTAACTAAACAATCAACCAGATAAAATAGTGTCATTAAAGAGTAACTTGAGATTATTAGAATTTGTTTCCCTAAACAACATTCATGATATAGATGAAACCTCGGTTCCTCGTACCTCTATCATCCACTTTTCAAACTCAAAATTCAGTTGGTCCCAGGACTGTATGTACTCCCCAATGATGATCTTCCCTTTACTAATCCCCCTACCTGAATTAGGCCATGTTTTTCAATCAATGATTATTTCTCCTAATTGAGTGTCACCTTTAATGGCCTCCCTATCATTTTAGCAACATCATATTCAATTTAATTAAGAAACATGACCTATTCGATCACTTATTCCTCATAACATAAAAAAATCCACAGATTGATCCCCCCGGTCCCTTGGTCTATGATGGCTATAGTCTCAATGATTATCCTCTAATTGTTTATATTTTTTTGTAAAGATTGTCTCCAAAGGTGGTGGTAATGATGAGTAATCCTTCCTCACCTTACTCCCCATAAGTGTACTATTAATCTTCGGGCTTGAAGCTCTATCTGCTGAGTTATCAAGTTCACTTTCATTTGTTTTCTTCAAGGGGACCAGATCTACATAAACAAGGTTATTTTGATCAGATCTGTAACCATCCTCTATAAGGCCTTCGAACCTGTTAGTCAAGTGAAGTGAGGATCAGATAAAATAATCTAAACCCCCTGAATTCTAAATTCTGATTTGATCAACCGCATCCATAGAAGACCCCTACCCCCTATGAAAGTCACCACTACCCGACGTTAACATCTTCCCAAAGGAAGCTACATATAAATCCTACTTCATTCCCATCATCTACTCCATAACCGATGTACTCACATTCATCAAGTATTTAATTATAGTAGCCTCATGCAAGACCAAAATATCACCCTTTCACACAGTATATTTGGACGGCCCATCCAGATCATACCACAACCTGCGAAACACCTCAGATACCTACAAATTAACCAGAGGCATTGTAGCCCTCTTCACCTAATCAGAGCCAAAAAAATTCCCAAAAATGGAATTCCAGACCACTAGAACATCTTCGGGTTGTTCTTCCTCTTCCGGTAGCAACGACTATTCTGAGCCGTCCTGCTCATGTGCCTATAAAACCTTACCATTACCACAATCATCCATCATTTCCATAAACTAAGCTCTCTGAGGACCAACCTCAAACGAGTGACACAATTTCTTGAAAATAGAACCAAATTTGTTTCTATTTTCTCTACCCCCAACATTCAAGACCCCCAACAACAATAATCTATAGAGTGTCCCGACCTCTTTCAAGTAGAATACAAATTGGACCGTCTTTCATAAATCACAGGTTGTTTACACCTATACTCCTAGCTTATTGAAATCCATACATATTCAAAAGGTATTCATGATGCATCCAGTTCTACACAATCCCACATATTGACCGGGTTACATACATCATCAATATGACTATCCGAACCTAAAAATCTACAGACTAGATTTCTAATCATTATAATAATTGGGAGTGTTGAAATATTAATGGAATATTAGGGAGACTTACCCAAACCGAAATGTAATGGGGATGATGATTCATATTGAAGTATAAGGACCAAATAAATAGGAATAATTGAAACACATTGAATCTACGGGGGAACACTATCATGCTCTGATAATATCCTCATAAGAATAAAATTTAATCATTATATTATGACTATCAAGAAAACCCACTATTTCCCTCTCATGAAGATCCCTAGATTCTAAGATGAACCTATCGATATAATCAACTGAAGGCCTCATTTTCTTAAACTGAGACACCATGGTGATATTCAAGAATGTGGTGGTTTCAATGAACTCTAATGTCAAAATCTGGTCAATACAAAGTCCATCGATGATATCCACAATTTGAGTACATAGTGATGCATACATAAAATTGAAATGAAACTCTAGGATTGAGAAGGGGAAGAATGAATGACATTCTCTCCTATTGGGCATCAGACGTCCCTCCCCAACTATGGGAGGAGGGACAATCGATGTTGCCACTGTCTTTACTGAATGGAGAAATGAATCTACCTAGGGTATCACCTATCCAACCATAAGCAGTTAAATTACATCAAATCATAAGTTCATGACATCCAACCAGGACCAGTAAATCCCTTAGTCAAGCAATATCAAATGATACCTCAGTAGGAAATCTATCATGTAAAAATACAATCAAATCCATGATTGTTCTTTAGCTTGCTAGACACTCCATAAGTCATTACAATAGCCAAACCTCAGTTCAAAAATGACCCATGGGCATTCCACAGACATAAAAAATCCTTTCCCATAGGAAATTACCCTCAAGAATAACAAAATGTACCCCACAGAAAAGTAAAACATTCCACAGATGCAAGATGAATTTATTCCCATAGGAATAATAATTCACCATAGTCAATTCTGAAATATAATCAATTCAGTATAAGGAAAAAATGAAATATTTACACTATTACATAGTTTACTATGAAGCAATCCACATTGCCAAGCATTTAATTAACCAATTAATTTAAATAAACCCATACAAGGGAAAAAATTCATTACCACAGTTATCCTAATCAAAAAATCCCAACAACTTCTATCCAAGGGAAATGCTCCCACGAGGTGTCCCTTAATCAAAACAAGCAATCTCAGCATGCTTAAATTCATATAATTTGTCATTTAAACATACTTAGGCATTAACATGGTTCATGTACCAATAAAGATACACCCCAAACATGGTCGCGTGGCACAACAACACATATAAACAACTTTTCATTAATCAATTACCACAAGACCACATGCCGCCTCGTAATATGACTCCCTTTGTCCAACAACGACATACAATTCAAGCTATAATGATATAGATCTATGAAACAGGGATATTAACTCAAACATTAATAACATAGTCTTGAACCAAAAATCACCATGAACATATCAAGTGTAAATGAGAACTAATTTAGTGGGTTCAAACAATACTGATGACGATCAAAACGGAATTCGAATGCTCAATCGGGAACAAAATCCCATTCTTGCGCTACTGCCTCATGAACATAGTGCCACCTCTATTCAAAACAACAATAAACAAGTCTACCTTCCATTTGAATGGAAAAATCATAAACTACACAATTTGTAAGCCCAAATAATGGCATGTATATCATTTAATTGTTCATTTTGAAGTTGCCTTCTACTAACATACTTTATAGGACCTACCGACTTGACTACCCGGTGTGTACTAGGAAGTACATGGCATGAAGTTGGATTTTCCTATTTTCCATTCCGACATTCCCACAGGCCATGTATTCCCTTCACACATGGGCATACCTAATGGAATTTCCTTAGGATTACATGGCGTGTAACCACTGATTCCATTACTTTTCCTAAATTTCATTTTTTTCTCAAAAACAACTCAAAGGATAAAGAATAAAAAAACTCGTACCTCTAAGTAAGAACTAGTTACTTAAAATTATATAAAAAAAATTTACATAATTATAATATAATATATTATGCAATTAAAATATTTCATCTCCCATTTATTTAAATTTATTTATTAGAGCCATAATTTCCAACTGTTAATTGTTTAAGTATACATATAAGATTCTGTTTAACATTTTTGGTCTTTGTATATTGATCATGGTTCCATAATTTCTAAAATGGTAATAATGATATAGATATCATATATATTAATTATATTCATATTTATTTAAATAAAGAAAAGTAATTTATCTAATAATGAATTACTCTCTTCATGTATATGATTGTATGCAAGTATGTGTGAATATCGTCATCATTTTTTTACTAATAATAAGAAATGAAAGATAAAATTTATTTTATCATTAAATTTTTTTATTATTTAAATAGTATCACATAAATTTATTTAATTCATCACTATAAATATCCTTGCATGGAGGTGATGGAAAAAAATTATATTTATATGTTCAAGAATTAGTCCACACATACGCATGCACAATACCTTAATTAACCATTGTATGGAAAGGATAAGAAAAATGGTTGAAAAATAATTATAATAACAAAAAAGAATATTTATAGTAATTAAATAATTATGTAATTACATATAAAATATGTTCTGATAAGGTGTGTGAATAACTAAATATGAAAGAACTATGTAAGGAATCTAGGATGTTATTACTATATATTATGGATTAGGTATAATGCTCAAAATTCATGAATAACTATTGAGAAGGGTTTCCCATTTATATGGTAGGTAGAGGACACTCATCAAATTACAGAAAATATTTAAATAATAAAATACCAATTTCCATTTAAAGTGGCTAAAAATGTATATGAATTATAAGTTAGGATAAAATAAAATCTAATTATATAAAAATAATAATTATATACATTTATTTTACTATCATACACGTATCTCTGAGTTTGACCCTATTTAAATCCATTATAATCTTAACTGTGGTAACAAATTTTAACTATTTATATTATTCATTATGTCAAAAATTGGAAGGTGAATCATTATTTTTTAAAATTAAAATTTAAAATATGGTAACTATTTTATATGTTTAATTTTTATTATCTAAAAATCGTTCAAAAATAATGTCCCAAAACGTAGTGAAAACATGTTTTTTTATAAATTCATTTTTAAACATAAAACTAAATTAACATTAATTATGATACTTAAAAACTATGAAATTAATATCAAAATATTTTTAATAATATATAATATATATATTTCATTAAAAAATATAGTAATTATTGATCTATTTATGTCCATAATATAAGATCACATTATGGATGAATATTAACTAATAAATATACACTATAAACATATTCAATTTCCGTAATTTATCAATAATGATAAGTATATTGTCATTAGAAAATAATACATAACATGTAGAAAATTCCATGTCTTAGAAATGTTGTATTTTAATAAGCATAAATTTATTGATTATTTCTTAAGAATTAATCAATACATTTGAATTTATGGAAAATAATTTATTCATATTTTATAATGTGATTTATCTTATTCATTTCTTCTAATAAAATAGATTTGTTAAAAAGGTACACTATATCATAAGTTCACTTAGACATGGGGTTCCATAAAAATCAAGTTATTGAATACGTCAAACTTATTTCAAATGAAATAATTAAAAAATATTTTGTTGTGACATTATATCCACCATAAAATATATTTATCAGTAGAAATTAGATTCTTCATACATAAAAAAATGATTATTCCTTTTAATAATCATATTAATTAATTTACAATAATTTTCCTTGAATTCTTTATTTATCCAGAGATCTTTAACAACGTGATTAGTATTGCATATAGCACATTATATATATGATACAAGATTTATAGTGGGTTCTATTTATAAAAATTACTTATATTAAATTTTATAGCCCCATAGATTAGTATATTCAGAGGATAATGTATGTAATTCATTAAGATAGATATTTGGAACAAATCATTTACATGATAGACATTGGGTGGAATGACAAGATATATGAAACTGTCTACATTTGATAAAGAATATGTAATTGGATGTGATATATAAGGGTTATATTTAAATTATTTATAAATAATATTACATTATTCCCTAGATAAGGTTGCAGGTATACCTTTTCACCATCTTCAAATTCCACATCTAACTAATAATTTTTAACTATAATGTTCTTTTGAATCTGATCGAACTTGATGTGTTGTTGAATGACATTAAAATTCATTGGAACTTATTTATCTAGATCAAATCCCAGTAGAATTCATTATCCCAAAACATCCTAGCATATTTTTTTATATTTACTTCCTTCAATAGAGGTCTTTTGAACATTTCATTTGAAATCACTAGTTAAAGATAACATTGTAAGATAATTTGTCAATAGAATGTTATTTATCTCAAAGATCATTGAAATCAAATTATAGGATCACAATATATGCTCTAGAGTTTGATTTTTTCTCAAAAACATACCACCAGTCTAATGATGATAAGAAGTATTAAAATATAAATCTATATATACTAGCATGACGAATTCATAAGAAATTTGAGGTAAATCTCAGTTATTGATTAGATTTAATGAAATTTGGTACTAATTGAAAGAATACATGTTCTATATTTCATATCATGAAAATAATAAAGGGATAAAAATATTCGTCAATAGGAATGAAATGTATTTAGTTCACAATTCCATCAGTAACAATCAAAAGGAATTTTTATAATTAACACATTTTGAAGAGATCAATGAGAAAATTCATTGTTCCATTTTCCCATTTAAATTTATTTATGGGTAATGGTTGCAATATCCACTTAACATTATATATCATAACATTAAGTTGATTATATACCATGAACTGACATACATCCTCTGTAATAATTCTCTTCATGTTATCCCTCCAGAAAAAACTATTTCACACACACACACACACTCACACACACACAGATATGTATATATATATATATATTTCATTATATATCTATGATGAATTGACAATGTTGAACATGGATCCTATTCCAAAACATCCTTATAAATGTTTGATATTGACATGACATATACCTGATTCCTAAATATTATCATTACATCCAAATCAAGGATGAACTATAAATCATTTATCACCCACTTTTTTATATCTATATCATTATTCAGTACCTTTTTAAAATTAACAATGATAGATATTTGAAAAATCACTAAAAAAGGTATAATTTTTACACCTTCCAAAATATTGTATTATCCATATAATATAAATTCATATATATTGGATATCTTTTAGTCATTATCATTGATAAAATAGCATGTAATTTCTAACTCAGAGCATCAGGAACCATACCTTCCATCCAATGTTGTTAATGTGTTTTGTAGTCATAATTTTAAATAAATGCGAACAATTTTCTTTGGTGTATATTAAACTATATATTTGTTAATATGTAATTTAATGTTTCTTAATAATCATACACATCATACCTTTCCCTATAAATATAAGTCCTCCATATCATTAATGAAAATATTTCCATTATGAACACCAAATCTTGAGTAAGGTTTTTTTTTCATAAACTGTCAATTTTAATGATTCACAATCATTCACCATATAATTTCATACAATAATACATCCCATCCATTTTCATGAATCATTATAAATCAAAAACCCTTTCCCATAGCAAAGAAGTGTCACTACAGACTAACTGACCAATCTACTCTCCAATTCCTTGACAATTTCCCCACATTCATCAGTCTAAATATCATTACAATATTCATAGTTAACTTGGTCATTTTATTTTATATCCATGATAAATTATTCAAAAAGGGATGATAATATCAAAAAAATAAAAAAACTATGGATCTTAGTCACATTTGTTACTCATAGCTAATTTTCAATAATATACATATTTGATGGATCAATCATTATAACCTTGATTACATTATATGACCCAAAAAATGATTCATCATGTATCCCAAATTAACATTCATATATTTTTCTTATAAATTATCATTTCATAGGGTATTCATTAAAACCATTAGGTGATCATCATCCCATTATTATGTATTTGAATAAATAAGAATATCATTGATAAATACAATTGAAAATTGATCATGGTAATCTCATAAGACTTTATTAATAAAATATATAAAGATAGTATGGGAATTATAAATACCAAATGGATTCAATATAAATTAATTGTGTGAACACCTCTTAAATAATGGTCTATTCGATTCACATTCGAGCCTCAATTAATACAATCTAGAACAATTATAAATCTTCTAAAAATATCGATCTCTTTGAGGTAGATCAAACAAGTGTTTAATATGGGATATAGGATACGTATTATTGATTTTTTATCTACATAATTTCTAAACAATAAATGAATATTTTCATTCATCCGCAATTCCTCCTAACAAAAAGAACTAATTAAATCCATCTTAATGTACATGGCCAAATGAATCCATTTTCATGATTCATTACATCTTTAATTCCTGAAAATCAATCATGGTAATTCTGCATAGAGTCATTGAAATGGGTGTAGAACAAGGTATGTGTTCTATTTAAATCTCAAATTCATGAGTTGGAGGATGACATAAAATATCATAAGAAAAGACAATAAGATACTCTATAATATATGCATATATTCAATTATGTCTTTCTCCCGAACCATATTAGATTGTTACCCCCATTTAATATGAATAAAGACCCATGAAATGAATGCAATTTCTATAATATGTTGATATTTATATTCACATTAATCGAAAATCAAATTTTTTCATAGAATAAAAAAATTACCATCCTCCAAAAAAGATATGGGATTTATATAAAGAAATAAAATGCACTCCCAATATAACATTATATTCAACAAACGGAGGAATAGATGATTTATATGGTGTAAATTAGTGTAAATTCCAATTATAGATGAATCATAGACACGAGACATGATTATCCCACAATTTGGATTCTTTACAACTAATTCAACAAGTAATTTATAGGGTGGTAATGTGATACCGATTGAAAATTCTTCAATATATATTTATAGAAAATGGGTAGATCTAGAATAAAATAAGACATTATTAAGTTGTAGTGTTCATGGTAAGTGTTTCTTTTAATACTTAATTATCATACAACATATTAAAATATAAATCACATTGGGTTTCAATTTTCCTCTGGGCTTAAGAGGTTCCTGATTCTGATCATCACCATTAACAATATGATCCAAGGAATTGAAATCTTAATTCACATAATCCTTTTGTTTATAATAAAACACTGTTGGTAGTTTATTTTCAAGAAATCTCACTCAATTCACATTATTATCTAAATATTTATCACCAAATAATTATTTTATTTCTTGATAAACATCATTTCTATAATTAATTAATTTACTAGATACCTTAATACAATTTTATCCATGTTTTATCCACTATTCTATCATAAATGAATACTCATATTCACCCCTTAATGATTTTTATTGTAATAATTTTTTTTTAATTTTCATATTCCCACTGTTGTTAAATCCATGATATTAGTGAGTGACTCGGATATCTATTTTAATATTGATAGAAAACTATATTATTTATTCATCTCTATTAAAATAACTTATGGATAAAGCCCTTTGTGGGATTGGTTTTAATCCATGAAATAATTAATTAATAATCATATTATGTTTGGTCCTAACACCAGATATGTTCCATGAATTATTGAAATATTCCACACATAGGTACTAATGGAATCATCATACATATAATTTATCCCATGCAATTATTTATCTAGTTTCTTTTTAAGAATACAATCAATGATATTATTTATAAATAACCCATAAACTAATTCCTCTCCTTTTACTAATTTTCATACAATTTAATAATATTTTTGATAATATTATTTTGTTAATATTCTTTTGCTTATGATTGATAAAGAACAAAAAAAATTTCATGGCCCATGATCTTAAGAATGGATAACAACTTTTCAGTGATTCAAATCCATTTCTAGGAAATTAATGGTTCAATATACGCACTAAATTAAGTTGGATGTTATCTCACAAATGAAACAAGAGAAAATTTTCCCTCCTATATTCATTTCTGTGATCATCATCATCCATAGATTGAGAATAATTCATAATATTTACTGTGACATTTTTTATTATATCTCTAAAAACATTCATTTTTTCAAAAGGATGATCATGTCATTGTCTATCAACTTTAGAATTAACATGGATACTTTAGGTTATAGGCACAAACATAAATTAATAATCACAATGTGAGATATAATAATTACAATGATAAACCATATAACCATGAATATAATTTATATGTTATCCAAATAAAAACACTTTAATTTCAATTTATGACTCCATAGGTTTATAATGGTAATACCTAGTTATCATCTATTAAAATTATTCATAATGTTTCATTAATAAAATTTAAATTCACCCAATAATATCATATAGGAGCATATAACTAGGGAAAAATTAATAGAAATACACATCATGCATCATTGATGATCGAGTTAATACAAAATTAACCTGATTCAAAGTAGTTACCCCTAGGTGAATCTATTACACAACCACATCCACTTTACTGTTTCTATAAATGGATTAATTTTATATAAAACCCACACTCCTTTAATTACCAAAACATATGATTTTATCCTCCGCATAGGATTATCCTAAGGGTTCTCACTAAATTTTTTTCATGTTAGATTCCAAAAATAACTAAACCATTCTGTAATAAAAATTGTTGAAACCCACGTATTTCATATATAAATTGTACATATTTTTAATTGAATAATAATTAAATAACATTATGATCTATTCTAGAATTGTAAAAGATTTTCATATTTGGAATCATTGATATAAAAATAACTATTATATAAAAGAAATACATAATATCTAACAATCTTCATCATGAAATCACCATTATAATATTTATCATACTCAAATACAGTCTTCATATCCTAAAGAAAATGAAATATTATAAATAGTGATCTTAGATTCTAAATAAGCATAAAATAGGAAGATATCAATGATCATTTAATCATAATGTGATAATATGTGTATGTAAACAATGTATTAAAATTTGTAAAACCAGATCAAGAAATTACAACATTATTAGAACAAGTCATAGAATAATGATTCAAAATTCATAAGAAACAATACACAAAAGAGTCAAATAACATGTGTCATGATAGTATAAAATTGGCATAATATATTATCATAAAATTGAGTAATAATGTGGGGAATATTAATAATCAATTAAATGTTTTTTAAGGGATACCCACTATGAAATTAATCACATGTTAGGATTGGGAAAACAATCCATCTACTTGTTTTGGACTTGTGATAACTTCTTGTGTACCCTCTTTTATTCTGGGATAATATATCATATACCCTTTTATATCATAAACCACTACTTATTACACAATGTGTTGGATGGATATAACGGAGTGAACCATAAACTAATCAAAATCCACCGACGTATACTCCATTTGGTAATGTAGATATTTATAATTTAATCATATCCTGACCCATGGAAAAAAATTGGGTTTCATAAATATTTATTCTACATAAAAAATAACTATCTAGAGAAAGAATAGGATGGTATCACAGTTTCATAAACCCAGTGATGCATAGGTAACAAAAAATCGTATTATCACAGATAAATATTTGTTTTAGAAGATCACTGGAGTATTTATTGTGGAAAATAACATTTTCATTTTCAAATCACCTATTTCAATTATAAACAATTTACAAAATAATATGGAAACTATATTTTTAAAATGGATGCATGGAAACATATAAATAATTCTTTAGAATATATTGAATTCATAATGCTGTGAAAATTCATTCTTGTAGTGTACGTTAAAACAAATATCCTCCTGACATCTTTGGTAAAAAGTTCCTTATTCATAAAATGACAAGAATATTATTCTCAATAATTATTATATAAATAAAAATCATTTTAAAAAATTGCATTAAATAACATAATATAACATTAAATACTTTTTCTAAAATGTTTTAAAGTGTATAATTATCTGGAAAATTTTATTCCAGTCTGAAGATAAAATCATAGATGGTTATCCATAAAAAGATTCCATACTTTTCATAATTATTAATGATAAAATAAAAAATAATAATTTCAATTTATGAAAATAAATATAGGAGAGGAAAATAAATTATACTTCAATGAGATAAATCATATGATTTTATCACAAAAAACCTAAGCATTAAAATCCAGATAAAAATAACAATATAAATTAAATCCCATACCTTATTACAGAAATTGTTTGTAAATACCCAAATTGTAAAGCCTTGAATCGAGACATTCAGACTCAGTACTAAAACATGTTTTTTTATAGAGGATAAAAAAGACATAGTAAATTATAAAATCATGGACTATTTCCAGTCTAGGTTCTGAATATTTAGAAAAGAACTTATAAATATTGAATCAATGTTTTAAAAAATAATAACGAATTAACCCATTTTA
The DNA here is from genome assembly GCA_963277665.1 of Viscum album. Classification (NCBI taxonomy): domain Eukaryota; kingdom Viridiplantae; phylum Streptophyta; class Magnoliopsida; order Santalales; family Viscaceae; genus Viscum; species Viscum album. The sequence goes on from OY728165.1 coordinate 974,564,815, forward strand.
TTATTCCACAATAGAACCATAACTATCCTTTAAACATATATGGAATCCTATGAAAAGCATTTTCAATACCTGGGAAGAAACAAAATATTAGTAAGGGATATAAATAATGGAATCATCAGTTGAGTGATAACATAAAAACCTACTAAAACAAATTTCATAAAAACTCATTAACATGCATAGAAACATAATGTAGTTTAATTGGGACATATTTAAAATATCACTATAAAAATAACCCTTTCTCATGGAATAACCATTCAGTAAACTTTCATATTTAGAGTACCTAATGCATTTTGTGCTATAATGGGGATCACCGGTCATATTGAGAGCTATAATGGTCTCAACCAACATATATTGAGATACAATGGGTCTCAACCCATCATATAGTGAGATATAATGGGGTTCAAACCATCATATATTGAGAATAATGGGATCAACCCAACATAACTAGGTCTAAGGAATATATAATGAATAAAACACTTTATAGATCATTTAATCCCTTGAGCCAAATATATTATGATTTTCAAAATACCCTTTCTTCATAAAATAGATCATTATTAAAATATAAAAAATATGAACACAGTAATGAAATAATATTCATTAAAAACTACTACGTCAATTTATGATGGAAGAATCATATTTATAATGCATAATTAAATACAGAAAAACCACTCATTCTATATATATATAGAACAATCTTTTTGAATTTCATTAAATATACTTTTAAAAGGATTTAATATGGAAATTACATAAAAAATATATTTTGGAGTGTGAATTAATATAATGGAATGGATATATGTATACAACATATATACACATAATAAAAAATAATATAACCAAAAATTCATCACACAAATAATCTCTATACCACATACTGAATAATGCACAATGGTAAACACCCGAATTTTAATTTGGTTAAGAATTCTCGTACCTCGAGTTCATCTTACTTAAAACGTGTTTAAATATTTTGTATAATGGTTAAAAGAGTGTTACTAATAATTTTTATAATCATAATCATTTTTATAACATCTTATATGAATAATTTATAACATCATTCCCCCCATTAATTTATACTATTTTGTTCATTCCAGTGTTCCAGGTGCGTTCTTAACATGATTTCCACATTCGATTCGTAAAGGATTTTTCCATTTCAAATAGAAGTTAATATCCAGAAGTGGAATGAGATTTTATTAATGTGTTTCTAGAATATTAAATGACAACATAAATAATTCATTTATCATATATTATAATGAATCATTAGAAAAAACATTAATGATGTTGACATCATTTTGGTGGTTCTTCGATAATTGTGAACATGATTAATCATATACCATTAATATTACGAATATAAAATAATTACATAACATAAGATATGTCATATCATACACTTTAAAATCCGTTTCAACCATCAATATTGATTTACAACCTGCTATGATGTATCTGAAAAAAATTGGATACAGATAGTCCATGATGTTGGTAAATCGACACATCACAGATGATCTGTTTATGTTAAGAATAAGAGAGAGAGAGGAGAAGGTGTATGATGATGAATTTTTCCATATATATGATAAAAACAACGTATATATATGATAATGGAAATTTCATGGATCTTGGATAAGGTTATGTGGAGATAGTAAAAGAGAAGAAGAAGAATTGAAAAAAGATTAAAAAGAAATGAATGAGTATTTTTACCTCATGATCTGTTCTCATTGAGATCCTCTTTAAGGCAATTAGAATTGCAATTTAAGTGAGACCAAAAGGACTTAGATGATGGGAAGTGACTTTGGAAGGTGTTTCGGCATCATTTAGACAATTCTCAATGATTGAGAGCTGTGAGAGGTGTAGATTCTGGGGGCAATAGAACTGCGTTGGTGGGGTTTTGCAGCTTTAATTTTAGCATTAACAACGATCAATATGATATCTGTCATGATAATAAAATGACATATCGTTGAAATATAATGAAGAACAAAAATTAATGAGAGGAGTCCCAGAACTAAATATAGGATCATAATTTGTTGTTTATAAATAATTTAATTAATTGAAAACAATTCCCTTGATTGAATTCTTTCTCTATTGATGTTTTCGATCATGATCCGATGTGATCCGTCATTGGGTTATAGAATCCAAGTGTATGATTCCTCTAGAGGTGATCCAAACGTGATCCACATATCTCTAGATGACGTTGAAGGGATCTCTAGGAGTTATCACGAAAGAGAATTCTCTTGCGATGTCCGCCTTCGATCACCGTGATACGGTGGAGGTAGATCTCTCTCTCTCTCTCTCATAGCTTGAGACCGTTCTTTGTGGAACAAGTAATCCTTATTTTCTTGAGAGATTTTCCAAATCTATTGTGCACAAGCACAAAAAATTTCTAGGCTAATGTGAATTATTTAATTGGGATTCTAATTAAAGAGAATAATAAAATGAATTAATCACAGGAAAGCATTTATTCATTTCATTTAATTATTATTAATAGACCACATATAAAAATAACTGTTGAGTATTATTATTACATGACATGAACCTAGAGAATTAAATCTAATAATATTTAATTAAATAAATATTATTATTTCTCATAAATTTTTAGGAATGAAATATGTGGCTTGTAATTTTATTTTAACGTTTTTCTTTATTTCCACCACTACATTTATTAAACATTGAGTAATGTCTATTTATTTCTAAAATAAATATCACTGCATTACCCACTAATAATAATATTATTTCACCCACAATATATTCTCTCAGATAACTAGTGTGGAAATAAATGCGATAATGAATCCTTAAATAATTATTAAACCACAATCGGGAATAATCATTTTTTGACTTGTTAAATTATTATTTAACTAAGATACTTGGACACACATAGTGTGTGACCCTCTAGGCCTATTTTTTAGTGGAATTAGGTGGAACCTACCTAAATTCCATTTTTATCATCTAGAAACACTCCGTGGAACCCATAGAGAATGAAGTTAATGCCGCAATGACGTGTCACCTCCTACTATCTCTTACCATGTAATGTAATCCCTTTGTCTCGATATCTCTAATCAAGCGGGTTGCATGCTAGTGCCATCAACCCATGTGCTTGATTATTATTTCTTTGACTTCTCTGAATTTAACTCGCCCATACCTAACCATGACCATTGATTTATTTAAGCTATATCAATTCCATCAAAGGTCCCAAGATATCTACTTCTGTAATGGAACATAAGGGACAAATCCTTTTTCGCATTTTATATTAATACAGTATCACTCGTGACACACCCAATGTATCCTACCACACTGTGAATAGTGTGTCATCATAGTTTTTGTCAAAACATCTATGTACGTTATTTTTTATACACGTTAATAATAATCATAACGTCTAATGACCAATACACACATCCATTGATAGGAACATCTAATGACACATTGAAATGTGGATTTCTGATTGGTGGGTCTCGTTCTCATAACATGCTCCTAAATATTACCAAGTGTGCACACCATGAGAAGGTTACTCAATGTTTAATGAGTCCCCACCCCCAATGGCATGTATTATTTGTGCCTCCAAAATAACATCATCTAGCCATAGAACATAAATACAAGAACAATGTTATGACACTTCTGGTTCTCATCATAGTAGGGATCCGCTATGAACCTTTGATAAAAAAGCTATCCTTAAGACATTATCACGTGAATTATGATGCATATGAACTATCAAGATGTGATACAGGTTTTATTAGTGAATAAATTACAAAATAGAAGGTTCTAGGCCACCAAATACAATATTCTCCCAGTTGGACTAGAGCAGACTACTATCAACCTTTAACCTGATAGTTCTCACATGATATTCATGTTTCTGCTGAGATAGGCCTTTAGTCATGGGTTCATCCATGTTCTCTTCTGTGGACATTATGTCCACTTCAAATTCACCTCTTTGATATATGTCCCTGAAGAGGTGATACTTTCAGAGTATTTACTTTATCTGTTGATGTGGCCTTGGTTATTTTTCAAGATCCACTGTTGTAGTATTATCAGAATACAATGTGATAGGATATTTACTTCTAGGCACCACATCGTGATCCTGGAAAAAGTTCTGAATCTTGAAGGCATCTTTGGATTCATAATAAGCTGCTATATATTTTGACTCCACTGTAGAATCGGCAACAACTGGTTGCATTGAACTCTTCCAGCTCACGGATCCTCCATTTAGACAGAAAACATATCCATATCATGACTTCATATTGTTCGGATATGTCTGAAAACCAACATCAGCATACCCTCTGATGACAATTTCTTCATCTTCTCCATACACTAGGAACATATCCTTAGTTATTCTAAGATACTTAAGGATATTTTGAACAGTAGTCCAATGTTGTTCTCCTGGATCTTCTTGATATATGACTACCTGGCTCATTGTATAGGAAACATCAATCCTAGTACATAACATGGCATACATGATGGATATTATAGCCTAATCTTATGATACCATACTTATTATATCTTTCACATGTTCTGTATGAGGCACATTTTCTTAGAATTATGAAGGCAATGTGACACTAGAACCAATACCCTATTGGAATGTTCCATACTAAATATCTTTACTATCTGGTCAATGTATGTACCCTCACTTAGTCCAAGCATCCTCTTGGATCAATCACGAATGATCTTGATACATAGAATGTGGGATGCTTCACCCAATTACATCATGGAGAAACACTTGTTCAATTAGTCCTCATCTGACTATAGGACTGGTGTGTCATTTCCAATAAGTAATATGTCATCTACATATAATTCTAGGATAATGACCACATTCCCATTAAACAAATTATAAACACATGGCTCACATTCTTTCTTAATGAAACGAACTTCCTTTATGGCTTCAACAAATGGAATGTTCCATGACCTGGATGCTTGCTTTAATCCATAAATGGATTTTGGAAACATGAAAACCCATTTGGATTCACCTTGTGTCACAAACCCTTTCGGTTGTGTCATATAGACATGTTCTTAATGGTTCCTGTTAAGGAATTCTTTTTTGACATACATTTTCCAAATATCATATTTAGGGTATGTTGCTATGGAATGTATGATTCTTACGGATTTAAACATGCCAACTAAAGAGAAGGTTTCATCATAGTCCACTCCTTGATGCTATCTGAATCATTTATCCAATAGCCTTGCTTTACAAGTGCTAACTTGACCACCATGTCCAGTTTTCTCTTTAATAACCGTTTGCATCCAACATGATTTACATCAACTGGCTCATCGACCGGAACCTAGACAGGGTTCTGATACAGGGAATCAATCTCAAAATTCACAGCTTCTAACCATTTGAAGCTTTTGATATTTCTACTAATTCCTTGTATTTCATAGGCTCATCATTTTAAAACAATAATGATTCACCATCCTCGGTGACTAGGACACCAAATCTATTTGGTTCCATTACCTCTCTTGAGCTCCAATACATTACTTGTGTTTCTAGAACCTCTTCCACGGGGACCTGTGGAACTTTTTCTTGTACCAACTCTTGTGTATATTGAGCATAAACTTCATTGAAGTCAATCTTGATCCCACTATATTTTTTGAGGATGTGCTCCCTCTCATGATAGAAATCTTGTCTGGAGACAATTAATTTATTGTATGAAAAGTTATATAGGTAATACCCTTTCGTTTCCTTGAGATATTCTATAAAGATAAACCTTGTGCTCCAGGTGATAGTTTTTTTCCTAGTAAGGACTTAACCAACGCCTCACATCCCAATACATGTGAGTGCGACAAAATGGATTTCTTTCCATTCCATAACTCAGTGGGAATTCCATTTTCCACCTTAGTTGGTACTCAGTATAATGTGAATGTTGTAGTTTGTAATGCATATCCCCCAAACGATAATGGAAGATCTGCATGACTCATCATCGACCTCACCATGTCCAACCAGGTACATTTCCTTCATCCACTAACAGCATTCCACTATGGTGTATAAAGAGGAGTGAGTTGAGATATAATCCTAGACACCTGTAAAAGATTGATGAACTCTTGTTTCAGATATTCTCCACATCAATCCAATCGAAGATTATTTATCTTCTTACCAAGATGATTCAATACTTCATTATTGAATTCTATAAATTTATCTGAGGACTCTGACTTATACCTTATTAAGTAGAAAAATCCATAACTACTCAAATAATCATTAAAGGTAATGAAGTAAGAATATCCACATCTAGATTCTATTGAAAATGGTCCACACACATCTGTGTACACCAATCCTAGAAGCTCTGAGGCCCTTTCACCCTGTCCAACGAAAGGTGGTTTGGTCATTTTACCTTTTAAACAAGCGTGACATCTATCAAGTGGATTTCGCTCAGTAGAGTCTAATTATCCATCGTGGAAGAGCATTGTCAAGTACTTCTCATTTACATGACCAAGACGGCGATGCAAAAACTGGGTGATGTATTAGTCGTGTGATTTTTTATCATTATTGATTTTCAACACTTGGTTTTCATTTTTTAATACTTACAAACCATTATTTAAATGTGACATACCATAACATATGTTGATCTTATAAAATAAGAAAACCATATTTCAAAACTTGAAAATAAATATATCCATATCCAAACATGATAGAAAAATTCTTTTTTGGGTAACACTAGGCACATAATAACAGTTATGTAAAACCAAAATCATCCCAATTGGCAATAAGAGGTGGTAATTTCCTATGGCTAAAACATCTATCCTTGCACTATTGGATGCTCAATGTTCCACCTATCCTCTATAGAACGTTCAAAATATACATGGTTCTTGCATTTGAATATATATGTGAGCCCCTAAAGCTGTATCTAATAACAAATGTGTTGAAATAAAAAGACTACACTCGATAACGAACACACCTTTAGAATCCCCACACTTCTCAGTGTAGTTCTTCTTCTAGTGTCCTTTCTTGGAACATGAAAAATATACAGAATCTCGGTCCTTACCCTACATCAGGATATTCCCCTTCTTGGAAGGATGGTGCTCGGGGGGGGATTCATACTGTTTTTAAGACCTTGGTCCCTTTTCCTTATCCTGCCTTTTTCTTATTCACCATAAGGACTACATGTTTTTCATGCCCCATGTCCTTATCTACCAGGAGATTTAAAGTAAGAAGTTCGGATAGACTAGTCTCATTGTTTCTCATGTTTTCGTTTATGATAATGGTAGATAAATACTTTGGTAGTGATGATAGGATGAGATCTGTACACGACTCATCCAGAAACTTAATCCCTAAGATGTACAGGCATTCAATGTAGCTAATGATGTTGACAACATGAGGCTCAGTAGGTGTAGAATGTCAATGTTTTGTTTTAAATAAAGTGTTAGAGATCTCATATCTTTATTGCCTCGACTTCTCTTGCTAGAGATCTTTAAGGTGAGACATCATGCTATACACGTCCGTGTTTTCATGTTGCTTCAAGAACTCATTAGACATGGCTGATAGCATGAAACACTGGACATATATGGCATCACCCATGTGTTTCATATTGAGAGAGAGTTCCCCATCACTCTCCACTTTTCTATGAGGAACTACAATAGACTCCTCCATCACATAGAATTTCTTCTCGTGGCGAAGGATAAATTGTAAACGCCTCTACCACTATTTTGAAAGTTGTTCTGGTGAGAAGGTTTTCCTTCTCGATTATGGTTAACAATGATATTTTTAAAGTCATTTTCTTGTTATTTATACAAATTAAGACGAGAAATGGTTTAGTTCTTTATTATGATAATACTAAGATAAATCAACTAATTAATTCGTATTACTCTCTCATTATTTTATCGAAATCCAATAGCCCTCACCATTGAATTTAGAATATTATGTTTCCTGAATGTTATAGTGTCAATGATCAATATTGTTCTTCGCATTACCACAACTAGGTTTGGTCAACAAACATGAAGGGTTTTGGGTAGGCATTCCAATTCATAACTTCTTTTACTCGCAGCTCCTTGATCCACTGAGTGTACTCCCCACTCCTAAAATCCTTTTATTATGGATTTCTGTAACATTTGCCTCTTGGTCACTCCACGTCCTGCTGTGGTAGTCATCCCTTGATGTGAACCAAGATAATTCAACCCAAAACATTCAAGTATAATTTCCTAAATAATTTAAAGCATCCCAACTAGGGTTGGTCAAGCACTATGAACTATCGTTCAATTCTGACCAAGAATATGGAAGGCTATACCGACTTAATATTTATTTGAAGGATTTTATCCTTATACATAAATTTCCAATTTATTATCTTTTATTACAAGACTTTAAATATTAAGTGGTATATACTTAATTGATTATCAATGTCTTAGATAATATTTACACGTACAAATGTATTATTTTAGTTATATCATGTATTCTTGTTTAATTCATTAATTGTGTGATCGTGAAAACACACCCACAATAAATAAACCACGCAACTGACAGAAATAAAATAAATGGTATGATCACTAGCTTGGTCTATTAGTTAGTTTTCTAGCTTCTGATAAACTAAACCAAGGCATATGAGTGAAACACCTTGAACCTTTCGGGTTCATGTTTATAGCTTTCCACCTATCCACCTTTGTATCTCCTTGGAATTGTTTACCTTGGATCCTGAATTGAGCTGCCTCTACTAGTTTAGGAGCTCCATCCATTAGATATTCATTTATCTCACATGGAGGTGAGTGGTAAAAGGGGTTTCTACATAAAATAATCATTTGGCATGAAATCCCGACATATTAATGAGGATAAGGCTCACATGACAACAAATTTAATTTAAATTAATTAATTAAAAGAACCCATTGACATACAAAGGTATTGGTCCAGCTCATGATCATCCATACATGCGATGATATTGACACATAAATTAAACTAGAATTAAATTATTTAATCGTTATTCTTTAAGATAAATCATGCTTGAATCAATTAATTATCATTAATTAATCAATCCTTTTATCTTAAACACTTTTCTGAATTTACTTGAGATTCTCATCCATCATAATTTTAAACAAATAAAATCTTTTAAAATTATATTTTCATTTAACATTTTCATTGGAGGAAACCATGTGAATTCTCAATCATAACTACGCAATGTGTAGAAAATGAACATTACTCAAATTGTTAAATTAAACACATATATATAAAAAACCTATCAAGTGTTGTGATTCAGCCTTACGGCTGCACAATGGTATACATCTCAAGGCTTTGTATAATATAATAATAATTTTTAATAAATCATCATAATTTGGAAGAGAACACGGTGTGTAGTTCTAACTACATGGAATGTAATTCTATTCACCATCCATCCGATGTACACACTAAGTGACATGGTGTGTAGATGTACTTCGGAAATATTTGGAGTACACAGCGTGTTTAGTGGGACACACACTGTGTTGTATCCTCATTACACGGTTTCTAGCCATGCAAGCCGTGTACGGGGTACATGGTCCAACCTATTCTGAGTGGATTACACGCCGTGTTTAGTAAACCATGCATCGTGTAATCCGAAAATCATGTCCCACCTATTCCTGGAAAACACAGTGTTATTTATTGATTAAAAATACTCCATCACATGGAATGATTTGGTGGACTAGTCTGATGCATTGAACCTAGACTACATGACGTGTACAGCAGAATAAACGCCTTGTATTCTGGTGTTGTATGGCTAAAAATGTTTGGAACCTATAGATGAGATCCTCCATTTTATTTTATTCAAAAATTTAATGAAAAAGTCCTTTATGTTAGGTGAATGAGAAACAAGAGAGGAGGGACAGATCTGAAGATTCAGATTTATAGAAATATGTATCTTGAATTGAAACAACTAAATTATTAAATGTGTAAATCACCAATGAAAAACTAAATAATTATAATCAATGATATGACCCCTCTGATACCACTTGTAGGTTCCAGGCGTAGCGGAAGCGTGTTGGTGGGTTTACCAAACTTTAATTTTAGCATTATCAATGATCAATCTGAGATCCATCACAACAATAAAATGAAGGATCATTATAAAAGAATGATAAATAAAGAGGTGTGTCCCAAAACTAATGATATGATCATCATATGTTGGTTATAATTAATTCAATTAATTGAAAATAATTACCTTGATGTAATTATTTCTCCCTTGAGATTTTCTCTCACGATCCTATGTGGTCTGTTGTTGCATATTATAATCCAAGTGTAGGAGTCTTGTAGATGTGATCCACGTGTGCTCCACGTATCTCTGGACATCAACAAAGGGATCGCTAGGGGCTAGCGCGAAAGAGGCTTCACTTTAGAAGTTCGCCTTCGATCGCCTTAATCTGGTGCAGGTGGTTCTCTCTCTCGTAGCTTGAGAGCATTATTGTTTAAAAAAAATCTCTCTTGGCTAGAGAGATTTTCAAAATCTGTTGTGTATAACCACATAAAAATTTCTAGGCCAATGAGAATTATAAAATTGGGATTTTAATTACATAGAATAAAAAATGAATTAATTACCCTGAAGCATCTATTAATTTCATTCTATTCTTGGTAATATCCCATACTAATAATTATAGTTGACTATTACTATTACATGAAATGCTCCCAGAGAAATAGACCTAATACTATTTAATATAAAAAATTAAAATATTTCTCATAAATTCCCAGAAAAAAAATCATATCATGTAAATTTAATATACAAGGTTTGTACTTTTATTTATCCATTATTCTTTATTTCTTCTACCACATTTATCAGACCTTGAATAATGGCTATTTATTTCCAAAATAAATATCCCTACATTAGTCGCTAATAAATAAATTATTTCACCCATAACATATTCTCTGAAATAACTAGTGTCGAAATAAATACTATCAATCATCCTTAAATAATTATTATACCACAATTGTGAATAATATTTAATTAACTTTGTAAATTTATTTTTAACTGAGATACTTGGACATACATAGTGTGTGACCCTCTTGGCCTCTTTCTCAGTTGCAATAGGTGGAGCCAGCCTAATGCCCAAGGTTATCATCTAGAAAAATGCCAAGGCACCCATAGAGAAATAAGTTAACGCCATAATGATGTGTCACCTCCTAAAAACACTTACCGTGTGATGTAATATGTTTGTCTTGATATCTCTAATCAAGCGGGTTGCATGCTAGTTCCATCAACACTTGTGCTCAATTATTCATTATTTGACTTCCTAGAATTGAACTCACCCATACATTACCATGGTCATAGATTTATTTAGGCTATATCAATTCCATCAAATGGCCTGATATATCTAATTTTGTTGTGGAACAAAAGGGACAAATCCTTTCTTGAATTATCTGTTAATGAAGTATCACTCGGGATGCACCCAACGTATCCTACCACGCAGCGAACAGTGTGTCATCACAGTTTTCATGAATACATCTAAGTGTGAATGTTTTAATACCAATTAATAATAATAATAAAGTATAAATACCAATACACACATCCGCGGATGGTAACATCCAATGACACTATGAAATTTTCATTTTCTACTGGTGGGTATTGTTCTCATAATATCCTCCTGGATATTACCAAGGGATCCCACTATGAGAAGGTTCCTCAAAGTATTAGGAGTCCTCACCCCTAATGGTCTATATTATTTATGTCCCTCAAAGAACATCATCTGGACATATAACATATATTCTAGAACAGTGTTATGGAACATCCAAGTTCTCATCATAGTAGGGATCTGCTATGACCCTTTAACGCAAAATCTATCCTTAGGACATTATCACATGAATTTACGCACAGAAGAAAAATCAATATGTGATAAGGATTTTATTAATGAATAATCTAAATAGTAGTTTGATCTATGCCACCAACTCATACATGAGGAAGAGTGTGGTGAGGGTGGTATTTGTAGTGGAGTAGAGGAGAGGTTTTCCATTATTTTATTCATTTTATTATTATTTTTCATCAAAAATATAAATAAAATACATTAGTGTGACTAATAATAGTAATTAGTGCATGTGATTTATAACTAAGTGTGATTACCTTAAAAAAACATCATTTATGACTTTATTAATCATTTATTTAGCTTATTTCTTATAATATCATATGTCACTATTCTCAAAAAATTTATGTATTTCTAAAAAATAACAAAAAATAACTCTAACCATTTCGTGAATTGTAAAACTCAATAGTGAATTTCATTTTATTAAAATAATTTTTTAAATTGAGAAATTTATCTGTTAAATAAAATAATAATTTATTTGAAAATAATAATTTTAAAACTATAACTGATTTAATAACCACATGAAAAATAATTGAGGTCTAATAAAATTATCTTATAACCATGAAATAATAAAATAATAATTTATTATTACACATTATAAAAATAAATTTTCATTAAAATTTTAAATTAATCATAAAAGTCTAATGAAATATTTATGACTTACAAAAATACCCACAGATATATAATTATCAAATTTTCACTTATAAGAAGCCATACAATTTATAAGGTTAATATTACTATTCATAATCATAAGATAATATTCCTATGGGTCTATTAGTATACATCAAAAATAATGTTGGTCCTATCAGCCTGAAAATAACATACTGATAGCAACAGCGTATGTCTATTATTGGAAAATTAAAACAATGAAATAGAAAAATTATGTTTAATGGCTAGATTATAAAATCTACATAGTACTAAATAGTTCCATTAATTACATACTATTTACTTTTAAAATATTGGGATGTTACATTCTCTTTCCCTTAAAGGAAATGTGCAATCGAAATTCTTTCATTGTACTTGTAGTATTTAATATACATATTGATAATTAAGAAAATCTATTTTCTATGTGGACATAATTATCTTGAAGTTTAAAAGTAAATAATATCACTAGAATTTTTCTTAATAAAATGACAATAAATAATGTCTAATGACGTCGCGAATGTTCCTATAATACCCAATATAAAAACTATATTTTCAACATCTAAAGAATCCTTTGAATTTTTTTTTCAAAACATGGGATGAGCACCAAAAATTCATTAAGGTATATAATGAAAGAAATCATTAGTCACGTTATAACCTAAAAACCAATTAAAACCCATTTCATAAAAACTATTTGGAATTCATAGAAACATCATGTAGTTTCCTTGGGAAATATTTACCATATAACCATTATAATCACCATTATACATGGAATAACCCATCGGTCAACTTCCATCTTTGGAGTACATGATGAATTAGTGTTCTATAATGGGGCTCACCCATCATATCATGAGCTATAATGGGCTCAACCCAATATATTTTGAGCTATAATGGGGCTCAAGATGTCATATATTAAGTTATAATGGGGATCAACCCATCCTATCTAAAGACATAATGGGATAAACCCAATATACTATTTCTAAAAAACATATCATGAATTAAACACGTTGTTACTCATTTAAAACCTTGAGAAAAACACATTATGATTTTCATAATAAATGTTTTTCATAAAATAGACCATGTTTGAAATATAAAAATCATGGTCACAATAATGGAATAATATTCAAAAAAAATTATGATGTCAACATATATTTGAAAAATAATATAAATAAAGCAAAATGAAATCAGGGGAAACCACTCATGACATATATATAAAAAACAATCTTTTTTGAATTTAATTAAAGTGACTTTTAAAACGAAATTACATGGAAATTCTCTTAAAAATATGATTGGAGTGTTAATTAATATAATAGAATGGATATATGTATAAATTTTAGATACACATAATACAACATAATATAATAAAAAATTCATCACCCAAATAATCATAATATGACATAATGAATAATTTACAAGATTAACTGAAATAATGGAAATTGGGTTAAGAATTTCCTTACCTCCAATTCGTCCGACGTCATATATGATAAAAACTCATGTATAATGGTTAAAAGTGTGTTACTAATACTTTTCAGAATCATAACCATTTCTATAACACTTAATATGATATATTTATAACATCATTCAACGAATTAATTTATACTATTTGGTTCTTTCCATTGTTTCAGGCGCGTTCTTTCAATGATTTCCCTGGTCGGTTTGTAAAATAATTTTCCATCATGAATGTTAGTGAATATGAAGAAGTGGAATGTGACATTATTAATATGTTTCGAAAATAAAAAATTATACCATTAATAATTATGTTATCATATATTATGATGAATCATTAGATAAAACATTAATTATGTTTAAATCATTTTGGTTGTTCTTCGATAACCGTGAACTTATTTCATCATATACCTTTAATATTATGCATATAAGATAATTCCAGAACATAAGATAGGTCCTATAATACACTTTAAAATATTTTTAAACCATAAATATGGGATTTCAACCCACTTTGAAGGACGTAAATGAAATTGGAGACACTTCGTCCATGATGTCATTAAAGCGACTCATCATGTATGGTGTTTTTATTTTTAGAATAAGAGGGAGAGGAAAAAAAGTATGACGATGAATTGTTCCCTAAAAAAGATAAAAAATAATGTATATATAATATAAGGTATATTTAATGGCTCTTGGATAAGGGGATGTGGAGAGAGTCTAACAAAAAGAAGAATAATCGAAATGAAATTAAAATGAAATGAAAGATGATTTTTACGTCTCGATCTCTCCTCCTTGAGATGCTCATTACGGCCTTTGGTATAGGAAATTTGGTGATTCCAGATGGTCTTGGACGTGGGTAATATCCTTAGATAGAATATTGGGAATAATTTATACAATGAACTATGCTTGAGAGTTGTGAGAGGAATAGGGGTGAATGTGGTATTTATAGTGGAGTAGAGGAGGGGTTTCTATTATTTTAAAATTTTGTTTATTATTTTGGATCAATACTCTGAATAGTATTCATTATTGTGACTAAAAATAGTAATTAGAGTTTTTGAGTTTGAAACTAGTGTTCTTACCTCAATATAACATCAATAATGACTCAATGAATAATGTATTTATCTTATTTCATATATTATATTATTTCAGTATTCACAAAAAAATCATGTTTTTCCGAAATATAAAAAAATTACACCATAACCATTTCATGACATGTTGAATTCAATAATGAACTCCATTTTATCAAAATAATCTTTTAAAAATGAGAATTTTTTTTAAAAATAAAAGAATTATATATTTGAAAAATAACAATTTTATAACTATAACTAATTTTATAACACCATAAAAATAAATCAAGCTCTCATAAGAATATTATATAACCATAAAACAATAAAATATAATTTATTATTATAATTTATTAAAATAAATTATGGTTTACATTATTGAATTATTCATAAAGATATAATGAAATATATATGACTTATAAAACACCAACAATTATATAATGATCATATTGTTACTTGTAAGATGCCTTTTTTACTATACATACATTGGTTCGGTTTCTATTCATTTGGCTAGTTTATAGTTTATATGGGTTATATTACTATTTATAAGGGTGCCTTAATATTCCCAAGGGTATGTTACTATTCACCAAAAAGATGTTCATTCAATCAGACCCCAAATGACTAACGGATCATAATAGTATATGTCCGTTTTTCGAAATTAAAAACACAGAAGTTGAAAAATTACATTTTATTGATAGATTATAAATGACACATAGAATTCAATAGTTCATTCAATCTCATAGTGTTCCCATTTTAAATATTTATATGTTACATTCCCCCCCCCCCCCATAATTGAATTGTTCCATCGTAATTCATTCATTGTACTTATAATTTCGAATTTCCATATTGATAATTAATAAATAACTATTTACTTTTGTTTATATAATTATCTTGAAGTTTGAAAGTAAATAAAATCACTAAAATTTTTCTAAGAAAAATGACAGCGTCTAATCTCCAATGCTTTCTAGACCATTACTCGGATACCAACTATAAATCCATAAACCCACATTTAAAGATTTAGTAATAAAACATGTTGTATATTTTTTTAAGGAAAAAATAAAAAATATATAGTACATTATACAATATAGGACCACTTATGATCTAAGATATGAAGATATAGACAAGAACATCGGTACATTGAATTAGTGTTTACAAAAAATATTAACTAATTAACCATTAGGATTCATCAGAAATATCACCATAACTATCCTTTGAACATATAAGGTATCCTATGATAAAAATTTTCAAAACCTGAGATTATCATAGAAATATAAATAAATTATATAATTAATGAGATCATTAGTCAAGTGATAACATAAAAATGTAATAAAACACATTTCATAACAAATCCTGAGCATGCATAGAAACATAATGTAGTTTACTTAGGACATATTTAGCATATCCCTTGTAAAAAACTGTTACACAATGAATTACCATTTGGTAAACATCAATATCTGGTGTACCCAATGAATTCATGATCTATAATGGGGACCACTTGTTATATCATGAGCTTCAATGGGATCAACCCAATATATGTTGAGCTATAATGGGGCTCATACAACAAAATATTGAGATATAATGGGTCTCACCCATCATTCCATGATATATAATGGGACCAAAACAACATAACTATTTCCAAGGAATATGTCATGAATAAAACACTTGATAATTCATTTAAACCCTGAAGAAAAAAACAGTGTGATTTTAAAAATACCATTTCTGGTAAAATATATCATTTTTTAAATATAAAAAATCATGAACACAATATTGAAATAATATTCATCAAAAATTAATATGTCAACATAAAATGGAAACATCATAGTAATAAATAATAATAAAATCATTAGAAACCACCCATTCCATATATATAAAAAACAGTCATTTTGATTTTCATTAATGAGACTATTAAAATAAATTTAAATGGATTGTTCCTTACATAAGTGATAATTATTATAATGGAATGGATATATGTATAAATTATAAAAAAATTAATATAACATAATAAAAAAAAAATTCAGCATACAAATAATCATAATTCCAATTGATGAATAATGTAAATGATTAACCCAATGAATATAAATTTTTTTTAGAATTCCCTTTCCTCAAGTTTGGATTACATCAAATAGGTGTAAACCACATGTATAATGGAGAAAAGAGTTTTATTAATAATTTTCAGTAGCATAATAAATTTTATATCACTATATATGATCATTTTATAACATCATTCCATCAATTAATTTATAATATTTTTCCATTGTTTCGGGGGTGTTCTTTGCATGATTTCCATGATCGGTTCATAATGAATATTACTTTTCAAATGGATGAAAATTACTAGATATGGAATGAGTTTTTATTAATATGTTTCCAGAATATTTAATGATACCATAAATCATTTTTTATTATATATTATGATTATTCATTAGATAAAAAATTAATGATATTTAGATCACTTTGGCAGTTCTTTGAAAATAATGAACTTGTTTCATAGTATACCATTAATATTATGAATACATGATAATTACATAACATAAGAGTGGTAATATCATACACATTACTATATTTTTCATCCCTTAATATAGTTTTACAACCCGCTTTGAATGAAATAAAAGAAATTGAAGACACAACTTCCACACTATCGGTAAATCAAAACATCCCCAAATGTGTTTTTATATGTAGAATAACTGGTATATAAGAAGGCGTATGATAATGAATTGTTCCCTAGAAATTATAAAAATATGTTATATATAAGAAACTAGAGCTTTCACAGCTCTGGATAATTTTATGTGGAGATTGTGTAAGAAAATAATAAGAATTAAAATGAAAATAAATAGAAATGAAATAGGATGTTTAACTCTTTATCTCTTCTCATTGAGATCCTCCTGAAAGCCATTGGTATTGGTATTTTGGTTAGACCGGAATATAATGGACATGGTGGAGAGCCTTGGGAAGAATTTTGGGTAGAATTTAGGCAATTATCAAAACTTGAAATTTGTGAGAGGAAGAGGGGGGAGGGGTGTGAGGGTGGTATTTATAGTGGAGGAGAGGAGGGGTTTTCCTTTATTTTGACCATTAGTTTTATATTTTTGATCAATACTATGAAAAATCATCATTCGTGTGATGGAAAATAGTAATTAGTTCATTTTAGTTTTAACCATGTGTTCTTACCTCAGTATGGCATCATTCATGACTAAATAAATAATGTATTTATCTTATTTAATATATCATCGTAATTGAATATTATCCAAAAGTCAATTTTTTCATTAAAATACAAAAAATTCACTATAACCATTTTTTGACATGTATAATTCAATAATGAACTCTATTTTATCAAAATAATTTTCTTAATATGAGAAATTTAATTTATAATCAATATAATAAATTATTCGATATATAAAAATTTTAATACAATAACTGATTTTAAAATACTTTTAAAATTAATCAAGGTCTCATTATATTATCACATAAAGATTAAAAAATTAAAAAAAATAATTTATTATTACACAATGAAAATAAATTTTCATTTAAATTAATGAAATAATAATAAAAGTGTACTTAATAATTTGTGACATCAAAAATACCTACACTTATATATAGTTCATATTATAACTTATAAGATGTCATTTTATTATACATACATTGAATAGGTTTCAATTAATTTTATAGATTTAATATTCATAAGGGGCATATTACTATTCATAAAGGTATGTTACTATTCATAAGGGTATATGACTATTTACCAAAAATTATGTTGCTCTATGAAACACCAAATAACATTTTGATAACAGCAGTGTAAGTCCGTTTTTTTAAATTGAAAACACAGAAGCTGGAAAATTATGTTTAAATGGTAGATTATAAATTCCACATAGTACTCAGTAGTTCATTTAATCATATAATGTTTCTTTTTAAAATATCAGGATGTCACATTCTTCCACCGTTAAATGAATTATGACCTCACAATTCATTCATTATACTTATAATTTTGATTTTATATATTGATAATTATGAAAAACTAGTTTCTTATGTGTAGTTAATTAAATGTATGTTCAAAATTAAATACTATCACTGAAAATGTAACAAAAAAAACAACAATTTTTAATCTCTAATGTTTTGTAGACCGTTCTTCTGATACCAACTGTAAATCCCTTAACCTACACATCCATATTCTGTAATAAAATGTGATTTGTATTTATTTAAGGATAACAGAAAAATATAAAACACATTATACAATCGAGGACCACTTTTGGTCTTGGTTCAAAAGATTTAGACAATAACTTACATACATTGAATCAGAGTTTGAATAAATAATAACTAATTAACCAATTGTATTCTTCTACAATAGCACCATAACTATACTTTGATCTTCAAATGAATATTTTGAAGAAAATATTAAAAAAAAATTGGGATTAACACCAAAATAACAACAAGGTATATAAATAATGCAGTCGTTAGTCAACTAATAACATAAAAACCTAATAAAATCCACATCATAAAAAACTCATTTTCATACATAGAAACATCATTCAATTTCCATGGGACATATTTTCCATATCAGCCTTACAATCACCATTACACATGGAATAACCATTCAGAAAACATCCACCTTCGGAGTACCCAATTCATTAGAGAGCTATAATGGGGCTCACCCATCATATCTTGAGCTGAATTGGAATAACACAACATACATTGAGCTATAATGGTGATCAACCTTTTATATCATCAGTTATAATGGAGGGAAACCCGTCATATATAGAGAGATAATGTGATCAACACAACATAACTATGTACAAGGAATATATAATTAATAAAACACTTGATAACATAGGTAAACCCTTGAGGAAAACACATTATTATATTCAAAATACCATTTTTTTTAAAATTGATCACTTTTAAAATATAAATTAATGTTAAAAAATAATGAAATAGTCATCATAAAATATTACTATTTTAACAAATAATGGAATTATAGTTGTAATAAATCATAATGAAATCAGGAGAAACCCCTCAAGCCATATATATAAAGAAACAACATTTTCGAATTTCATTAAAGATACTTTTAAAAGGATTTTAAAAGGAAAGTAACTTACAAATATAATTGGAGTGGGAATTAATAGAATGGAATGGATATAAGTATAAAATGTAAATACATATAATACAACAGAATATAAGAAAAAATTCATCACACAAATAATCTAATTACGACATAATGAATAATGTAGAAGGTTAACCAAATGAATGTAAATTCGGTTTAGAATTCCCTTACCTCGATTAAGTATTAAATAAAATGTATTTAGACCTCATATATAATGGTTAAATTAGTATTAGTAATACTTTTCATTAGAATAAATATTTTTATAAAACCTTATAAATTCATTTTATAAACTCTTTCCACCCATTAATTTATACTATTCCATTCTTTACATTGTTTTGTGTGTGTTCTTTGTATGACTTCTACGGTCAGATCGTAAATGATTTTCCTTGTCTAATAGAATACAATATCTATATATTGAATGAGTTTTTATTAATAAGTTTAAAAAATATTAAATGATGACATTAATCATTTTTTATCATATATTTTCATCAATCATTTGATAAAATATTAGTGGTGTTTATATCATTTTTGGGGTTATTCAATAATCATGTACATGTTTCATCATATACCTTTAATATTATGCATATATGATAATTCTATAAAATAATAGAGGCTATATCATACACATTAAAATATTTTTCAACCATTATAATGGTTGTACAACACTTTTTTAAGGAATTAATGGACATTGATGACACATCATCCATGATGTCGGTAAATAGACACATCACGAACGATGTTTATATTTTTAGAATAAGAGGGATAAAAGAAGTAGTATGAAGATGAATTATTCCATTATCATGATAGAAATATATTATATATAACATTCTATAGAATTAAAGCCTCTCTCATAAGTGGAAGTGGAGAGAGTATAATAAAAGAAGACAGATTATAACTTAATTAAAAGGAAATGAAAGAGGATTTGTACCTCTTGATCTATTCTCCTTGAGATCCTCCTTAAGGCAATTGGTATTGGCCTTTGGGTGAGACCAGTAGGTCTTTTCCTTGGGTAAGATCCTTTGAGAAGATTGTTGGGAATAATTTAGACAATGCTCAGTGCTTGAGAGGCGTCAGAGGAAGTGGGGGTGAGGGCGGTATTTATAGTGATGGAGAGGAGTGGTTTTCCATTATTTTAATCATTTGTTTAATATTTTTCATCAAGACTATGAATATTATTCATTCGTGTGACTAAATATAGCAATTAGTGCATCTTATTTTAAATCAAGTGTGCTTTCTTTATAATAAAATCACATGTGACTCGATAAAAAATTTATTTAGCTCATTTCGTATATTATTATATTTCACTATTAAAAAAATAATGTTTATTAGAAAAATTTAACAAATTCACTCTAGTTTTTTATGTATATATTTCTATAATGAACTCCATTATATCAAAATAATTTTCTAAAAAAAATAAATTTATTTTTTTAATAAATTAACAATTTATTCGAAAAATAACAATTTTTAAACCATAACTGATTTTATAACACCTTCAAAATTAATCAAGGTCTCTTAAAATTACCATATTACCATAAAATAATAAAATAATAATTTAATACTACACTTTTTGAAAATATATTTTCATTTAAGTTATTAAATTAATCATAAAATTTAATTAATTATTAGTAACTTACAAAACTACCAATACTTATATAATGAATGTATTCTCACTTAAAAGATTACTATTTTATTATACATTCATTAGTGTCGTTTCTATTCATTTGGATGATTTACTATTAATAAGGTTCATATTAATATTCATAAAGGTAACTTACTATTCAAAATTGTATGTTACTATTCACCAAAAATTATGATATTCCTATCATACTCTAAATGATTTACTGATCGCAATAGTGTATGTCCATAATTTGAAATTCAAAACACAAAAGCCGAAAAATTATGTTTAATGGATAGATTCTAAATGCCACATAACACACACTAGTTCATTTAAGCACATTGTGTTTTATTTTAAAATCTCGGGATGTTACATTCTCCCCCTCTAATTGAATTGCACCCTCACAATTCGTTCATTGTACATGTAATCCCGAATTTACATATTGCTAATTAAGGAAACCTATTTTCTTTTTTGTGTACTTAATTGAATATAAGATAAAAATTTAATACTCTCAATAAAATTGTTCTATAATACATGACAATGTCTAATCTCCAATGATTTCTAGACCATTCCTCTGATACCAATTGTAAATCCCAAAACCTGCACTTCTAAATTAAGTTATTAAACAAGTTATATATTATAATTTTCAAGTATAACATAAAAATATATTCTACATTATACAATAAATGACTATTTCCATTCTAGGTTTTGAAGATTTGGACAACATTTAACAAACATTAAATCAGAGTTTACAAAAATAATAACTAATTAAACAATTGGATTATTCTACAATAAAACAATAAATTTCATTTTATCATATAAGGAATCATATAAAAAAAATTACAATTTGGGATGAGATCAAAAATATCAGTAAGGGATTTAATGAAATAAATAGTTCCTCAAGTGATAGAATAAAAACCTAATAAAGGCCATTTCCAAAAAAAACATTTTCACACATGGAAACTTCATATAGTTGCCTTGGGACATATTTACCATATCACCCTTACAATCACTCTTATGCATGGAATAACCAATTGCTAAACTTCTTTCTATGGATTACCCAATACCTAAGAGAGTTATAATGGGGCTCACTCGTCATATATTAATCAATAATGGGCTCATTCCAAAAAGATCTTGAGCTGTAATGGGGCTCAAACCATCATATCATGAGCTATAATGGGGCTCAATCCATCATATATTTATCTATAATGGTATAAACCAAATATAATTACTTCCAATGAACATATCATGAATAAAACACTATATAGATTATTTAAACCCTTGAGAAAAACACATTAATATTTTCAAAATATGCTTTTTCGTAAAAAAAAGTTATCTTTTAAAATATATAAAAACATGAACACAATAATGAAATATTTTTCATAAACATTAAAATGTCAACATAAAATTAAAACATTATATTATCAAATCATAATGAAATCATGAGAAACCAGTCATGCCTTATAGATGAAAAAAATAATATTTTGTATTTCATTAAATTTACTTTTAAAAGGATTTTAAAAGGAAATTCCCATTGAAATTTAATTTGAGTGATAATTACTCGAATGGAATTGATATATGTATACATTGTAAATACAAAAAATACTACAAAATATAATAAAATATTCACCACAAAAATAATCTTAATACCACATAATGAATAATTTATAAGGTTAACCTAATGAATAGAAATTAGGTTAAGAATTTTGTTACATTGAGTTTGTCTTACTTAAATCATGCTTAAAAATACTCTATAATGGTTCAAAAAGTATTATTAATACTTTTAAGAAGAATAAAATTTTTTATAACACCTTTTAGGTTAATTTTATGACATCATTCCACCCATTAAATTATACTATTTTGTTCATTCTATTGTTTCTGGTGCATTATTTGCATGATTTCCATAGTTAGTTCGTAAAATATTTTCCAAGTCGCATGGAAAAGAACATCCAGATGTGAAATGAGCTGTTATTAATATGTTTATAGATAAATTAATGTTATCATAAATAATTTTTTATCATATATTAAGATGAATCATTAGATAAAACATTAATGAAGTTTAGTTTATTATGGTTGATCTTCGATAATCATGAACTTGTGTAATCATATACCATTAATATATTGCATGTAAGATAAATCTTGAACATAATATATGTCATATCATACACATTAATTTTTTTCCCTCCATTAATATGGTTTTAGAACCTACATTTAATGAAGTAAACCAAATTTGAAACACATCGTCCACAATGTCTATAAATCGGCACATCATGGACGATGTTTTTATTTGTAGAATAAGAGTGAGAGGATGAGGAGTATAATGATAAAATTTTCCATAAACATGATAAAAATATAAAATATATAATATATTGGTGCTTTAATTACTCATGTATAATGGTAACGTTATATAGAATAAGAAAATAAGATGAATTTAAAAGAAATTAAATGGAAATGAAAGATGATTTCAACCTCTTGAGCTTTTCTCCTTAAGATCCCCCATAAGGTCTTTGATATTGGCCTTTTGGTGAGTCCAATAGGTCTTGGAAGTGGGGAAGAGACTTGGAAAGATTATTTTTTAAAATTTAGACAATGATCAAAGCTTGATAGGTGTGAGAGGAAGTGTGGGGGGGGGCGAGGGTGGTATTTATAGTGGTGAAGAGGAGGGGTTTTCCATTATTTTAATCATTAGTTTAATATTTTTTATCAAGACTATGAATAATGAACTAATTGGGACTACAAACTGTAATTAGCGCTTGTGATTAAATACCAAGGGTTTTTAGTTCAAAATAACGTCATCCATGACTGAATAAACCTTGTATTTAACTTATTTCATATATTATCATATTTCATTATTCACCAAAAATTCATGTTTTTCAAAAAAATACTAAAAATTCACCCAACCCATTTTCTGACATTCATAATTCAACAATGATCTCAATTTTATCAAAATAATATTCTAAATATGAGAAATTTATTTTATAATGAAAATAATAATGTATTCAACAAATATAAATTCTAAAACTATAACTAATTTTATAACACCATGAAAATTAATTCAGGTTTCTTGAAATTAACTTATAACCATAAAATACTAAAATAATAATTTATTATTAAACTTTATGAAAATAAATTTTCATTTAAATTATTAAATTAATCTTACATGTGTAATGAAAAATTTATGTCTTAAAAAATACCAACACAAATAAATTGATCATATTGTCACTTACAGGATTCTTTTTTTATTACATAATAATTGGTGTGGTTTCTATTCATTTGGCCTATTTTGTATTCATATGGATCCTATTACTATTCATAAGTGTATGTTAATATTCATAAGGGAATTTATCTATTCACCAAAAATTTTGTTGGTCCTATCAGAATCCAAATAAATTAATTATTGCAATAGTGTATGTCCATTTTTTGAAATTTAAAACACAAAAGTGGAAAAATTAAATTTAATGTCTAGATTTTAAATGCCACATAGTACTTAATAGTTCATTTAAGCATGCAGTGTTTCCTTTTGAAATCTCATGATGTTACATAAACACACTATATAATTGACATTAAATTTTTATATTTTCATTATAGAACAATAAAAATAATTTTAATATCTTATATAACCCACTTATATAATTTGAATACAAAATAAATAAAAATTATTTATAAAAACCATTATTTTGGGGGTCAAATGTTTTGTTTTTCTTGTAAGTTTCAATTCACTAGTTTTGGTCATTTACATTTATTATGGTTTCATACATTATATAATGTAAATAATAATGTAATTAGAATATATAAATTATCTATATATATAATAGTTCATAAAAGGTAGGGATGAAAAAATGTATTACACTTTTCAGGGAGATGGTAGTCCATACAAACACACAAAATTCAATTTTATGTTCTAATAAAAATATCAAAATAATAATAAATGATTTTTTATCATTAAAAAATAATTATTATATCATAAATTCAAAAAAAATATATATTTATATATATATATTGTAAATCCCTTAATATAAATTTCTATAGTTCATGGAGAGGTGGTAGTCCACACTTTTATATGAGTGATACATTCATTTCCCATTTGATAGAAATGTGGTGAAAAATTGTTGGGAAAGCATCATAATAACATTAAAATATATTTATGATACAATATTAATCATTTTATGATTTAGAAAAAGTATTTAGAGATATTTTAATAAGAGATAATATTGAATGGGCGAAGCTATGATTCATACCTCATCTTTGATAGACCTCCTTTGTCTTACACCTTAATCATTAAAATATAATTTCGAGAAGAATACCATGGGATGTCGAATGAAGGTAATAAATATATTAATGAATTATGTTAGGTAAATTGTGATCTAAAATGATCAAAATAATTTAATAATAGTGTATATGTGGTTTTCTTATTATATGTGAGGGAGATGACAAACATGGAATTACATAAAATATTTAATTAACATGATGTTAGCTTCTTAAGATAGTGTCCAAAAAACGAAAATGAAATATATTTTAATATAATATTACTTCCAAACAGACAAAACCAAAAAGTATTATATAATTCAATGAATAAGTCATTCTCTTATATATTTGGTTGACCCCATGAAACCAGATTTTACCTGAATAATGCATTCTTTTGCGGTATTTTACAATTCATTGTGTTTAAAAATGAAAGTATTCTAATTAAAATATTTATAAATATTTATTTCAAATATGGAATATATTTTATGAAATTAATTTTATCCATGTGACCAAATTTAATTTGAACTCAAACCATATAACGCATTGAAAAACTATTTTTTTGAACAAAATATACATTTAAGCTTATAACTGAATTGAAATTAATTCATTTCATAAAAAACATTAAATTGAATGATAAAATCCACGAATGAATATATAACCTATAAATATTATTAAAACAAATATTCTGTAATTATTTATTTAATTTCTTATGATAAAATCACTTTCTGCATATACAAAAAATTTTATGAAAAATACATTGTTATATCATTAAATGATCTCATCTCCATTCATATACATTATATATCAAATTTTTTAGTGAAATTTAAATTATACATATAAATTATCTGTATCTTTCATTTAAATAATTATAAATTAGTGATCAAAATAATTTTTTAATATAATAATAGATGACATGTAAAATATAAATATTTTTTGAAAATATGAATTATAATCATTAAATAATTTCATTAAAAATTGAATGATTGTTCATTATTAAATAATCATTAAATTTGAATTGAGGAAAAAAATTAAATATATTTCATAATGTTAGTTCCCCATCTCATAATTTTTAATCCAATGACTAGGTCATAATGGTTTACTATATCACATGTTCATTTAGTCTCTTGGTTGCGTTTAAAGAAAGATATTGAATACTACTTGTCTTTTCTTGGAAAATACTTAGAAAATATTGGGTTGTTATAAGACCCATATAGGCCTTGGATAATTTATTATTCTCTCTTTTTTGGCTAGTTTAAATAGGGGAAAGATTTCAAGCTCGAACATTTTTTATATATCTTGGGAAAGCATGCAAACTATCCTATTTTGTTAATATATTTTTTGTAATAATAAACATTCTTTTATTTTTTAAATAATAATATTTTTTTCCTTCATAATCATATATATATATATCTCTGTGTCTGTGTCGGTGTGTGTGTTTTAGTAAATAAATTTTAGAATAAATTAGTCCCAGAATATAAATTTCAATATAAGGAATGACTGCAAACCACATTTACTACACCAAATAGATAGACGATGTTGATATTTCCTAATGAAACATACTACATAAGAAATGTGATCACCTAGAAGAATTCATGGACTATCTTGGTGAACCAATCATGTCCCAACATGTGAGTGAATGGTTTTGTGTCTCCAATCACTCAAGGGAGTGTTTTATCATTAATTTTTGGATCTGGTGTTGTTTTAGATGTGCTAAACCAAGTGAGATGTTGTAGGATATTCCTTTTGAGTGAATGTGCAATTATATAGGAAGATCGCATCACTTAGTAAAGGATTTTAATGTTTTTTTAATATTTTTTGATCGTGTGGTAATAGACTCATGATTAATGTTGCGACCATAAAGTGAACCACGCATGAGTATGGGTCCATTTGAAAAAATATATATTTGTCATAGTTTCAGAAAAGGGTAAAATAATCTTGACCCATACCACACCATATCCATGGAAATAACAATAAATTCCATGGCCCTGCTTAAATTTTATCATATATACTCAATTCTCACCTCCTATTGGCCAAGAGTTTATGACTAACATAAAGTGTATAATGTCAAAAAAATGGGAGGAATTATGTCCAATAGTGAACAAAGTTTCAAAATAAAACCAGAAAACACCCAACCATAATTAGTAAAATATTCTCAAGTAGTTGATATAATAAATAGTGTATAATTAATGAATAAAAAACATATCCCTAAAATGAAAAATTACGACAACATTAATAAAATGATATATAATAATAAACAGGAAATAAAACCCATGAACTTATTATACCCAAGTGGTTTATTACTAGACATTGAAACACTAATATCCAACCATAAACACCAATCATTGATCAACTGTCACCTAAAAACTGTACAAATAATCTTATAACATTATATGTAGATATAGGGCAGTGTATATCAACATACTGATTTGGATATACCATATGGTGGAACATCCATGTTAATGTCATTCGTGTATAATTATGAATGAATTAAAATCAAAATACATAGTTACATACTCCACTATAAGAACCACCCTTGTGTAATCTATGTTAGAAATTAGATAATATACTATCTTATCCATGAAACCTCACAAGATACTACATGTATTTCTATTGAATTGTACAATTCCTCACATAATGATTCAATGTTCAAGAACATTAGATTACATCTTCCACACTATCTAAAAATGTGGCACTATCCAATTGAAAAGTTTCTATAATAGGCTAACATAAGTAAAAAGGTAGATTTGTATCAATAAACTGACTTCCACAAGTTTGTCCAAAATTCCATGCTCACTAATTCTTTAAAACTACACCAACCCTTTCCATAAGAAAATAGTATCACTGAGGTATGGAAAACTACTATGAAATCTCTATAGTTTTCCAAATTCTGACTATATTTTAAGAAATAATACAAGGAAACCCTAAAAATACCTTCAAATAATTAATTCTAGGACCTCTAATGATGAATGTTTTGGGTCATGGGAATTCTAGAGTATACTCATGAAATTTAGGTTAGGGTGGAAAACACAAAATCTGGAAATGAGATACTCCCAATGTAATCATATCATGTGGTTGTTTTTATAGTAAATGGTCCACCCATCTATGATGTAAGATAAAAATATATTGAGTTCTAACACTTGAAATTGAATACCCATGAAAATTTCATTTTCAAATGATATCCTAAAAACATCCCAATATTATACTACCCATCATATTACATATTCCAAAAACTTCCATATCACACTATCTATATCGTTATCACCATTATTCAATAATAATCCACCATATGTGTTGGACTCCTCATATGTAAATCATGTTTTAAGGATCACAAATCTTATTACTAATAATTAATCTCAATCTTCATTTCACATCTTGAAAATTCTCTTCAATATCAATAATAACTACACATCATGTTTTAATGATAACAAATCTTATGGTCGTTAATCACTCTCTTTATTATTTACAAGTCTAATGCAAGATCACAAATCTCACATATAATATCAAGACATTATGTTTATGATTTATGTTCTCTTACTCTCTAATGATTAAACTTAATCCATATTCTGCA
The DNA here is from genome assembly GCA_963277665.1 of Viscum album. Classification (NCBI taxonomy): domain Eukaryota; kingdom Viridiplantae; phylum Streptophyta; class Magnoliopsida; order Santalales; family Viscaceae; genus Viscum; species Viscum album. The sequence goes on from OY728165.1 coordinate 974,594,184, forward strand.
TATTACTGTCTAAGTCCAAATACAGATATTTGTCTAATTATGGATTCACCGTGAAGGACACACCATGACCCAGACACCGTGAAGGACTCACTGTGACCCAGACACTGTGAAGCACTCACCGTGACCAAGACACCGTGAAGGACTCACCGTGTCCCAGACACCGTGAACGACTCACCATGACCCAGACATCGTGAAGGACTAACCGTGACCCAGACACCGTGAAGGACTCACCGTGACCCAGACACCGTGATGGACTCACCGTGACCGTGACACCGTGAATATCATACCATGAAGCTCATACCGTGAATCTCATACCATGAAGCTCATACCGGGAAGGTCATACCGTGAAGACTATACCGTGAAGAAGACACCGTTTACATAATCACTGTGACACTGTTTCTTAACTTTTTTTTCAATATTATTTAAATAATGGTAATGATCATATTTGATGTTTTTAATGCAATTAATGTAATTTAATGATAGTTGTTGGAATTTCAGGAAACCATATCTCTTACCTATGAAAAGGGAATCATTCGTACTACCAGAAATCGTGGAATATAAGGATGTTTGAGATGCAGCACACATGTGGCATTCAAGTGTGAATATAGAACATGAAGAACTTAGATACACCTGAGAGCATTATGTTGAACAAGCAGAACAATACTGAACAAGAAAGAGATTGCAAGACTTTCAAAGAACTCTCATGAATGCAATCCAACACCATTGAAGAACACACGACGAATCAAGAGATCATTTTCATTCCTATAGAATACAAACTGAACTAAAACACTCTGTTTTTCAATAGAAAAACCAGAGAAGGACTCATAAGCATTCCTACTGAATCCAACGAGTCTATAGCTGCATTGATAATCACCAGAGCTTTCTAAACTCTTATATGTTCTCTCTCTGTGATTTATTTATTAGCTTTCGAGCTGTGTGGTGTACACTGTATATCTTATACACACATTGTCTCTTGCACTAAACTAGAGTATATCAAAATCCTCACTCAAAATCTCTTAACTCTTTTTTACCCACATTAACTGTGGAAGAGGTCCTTGTGTGGCCTGGTATTTGTTTTGTTTCCCACAAAGAATAGTGGTAGAGGACCCTGCATGGCCTGGACTATTTTGTAAACTGTTGTTAACCCCTACCTAGGGTGTGGATCAAATTTATATAAATTTGAGAGGACTAAGTCTTAGCTTGAGATTGAACCTCTTGTTATATCTGATGTGAATCTTTAGTTAAGTTCAATGTATACTGCATATATCTTATTTATTCATATGATATTACTTTGAAATACATAGCTATTTTATAGCTACTTCGATAGTTAAATTAGCAAGTGATTACACTTATTGTATATCAGTAGGTTAGTATCAAAATTTGGTTTGATCTTGTGGTTAAATTAAAAGAGACCTAATAAATCTTTGAGAAGCTAAGTGAACATTTACAACTGTATAAATTCACTACAGTTTATCTTGGTTTTTAAATTGGGGGATTTTAAATAGACAATATTTTAACAGAAATTTTAATTGGAACTCAGTTCACCCACATCTTGAGTATCCACTCCGACCAACAATATGGTAAAGGTACTCATTCTAGTAATCATGTTGCAGCCCTTACTCTTTGAAGAGTCCAATAAGGAGAACCTTATAGTTATTATCAATGCATGTAATCCAAATTTTCATTACATATAATTTCCTCAAGTATATAACTATATAGATGAATCTTCTATTATAATTAAATAGGGTAATTGACATATCAATTTCATTTCATTAAAAAAATTCATTATATCATACTTATACAATGATCCAATGGATAATTTCTCTCAATCAATGAATTGTAATATGAACACACCATCCTATTCTAAATACATAAAAAGGATAAAATTATATGATTATTTGGTTTATAAGGGTTTACTAACTATTAATGAAGGGAGTATAAATTATTAAAAACCATAAACACAAGAACTACCAATGTTTAAACCTAAATCCATGTATGAATAAAATTGAGAACATGTTGTCTACCTATCAGTAAGTAATATTTCTACAACAAACATTCTCATATGGGTGTAATGGTCATCACCAAAATGTATTCCATCAACCTCATTGTCCATGGTGTATCCATGTGTTTCTCTAAGTCATTTTATAATAGAATGTTACCCTATCCTCACCCATGAAATTAAAGTGCATCTTGAAAGATAATAAAGGTAGAGGAAGGGGGAATTTGGGTAAGGATAGAATTTTCAAAGAGCCACCCATGGTTTACAAAAACAAAATCCATGGAATTTAAACCATATATAATATATCATGTATATTACCCATGTGTCATGAATTTATCCTTATTTTACATAATTCAATAGTGATGAACCGTTCATTCATATATTAAAAAATTAATGAACTGCCCATACAATGTGATTGATTTTATAAATAATTAATAATAATGATATATATTTGTGAAATAATGACTCGGTTATAAATCTCATCATTAAAATTCCATAGGATGTAATATTCAATCACTTATATCATGCATTAAAATTTTCTCTTACAAAGTAATATGATATGAAAATTTTTATTATAAAAATACCCTATATATTCTCGTATCATACCATACTATATGGTTTTTAGCTCATATCTACTCCAGTCTCCCACTTTCATTAAATACTTATACACATGGATTCTTCTCAATTTATATTGTATTATATTAAATAACATGTAATATAATATCCAAACGACCATGAAGATACATTATAACACACATTTAGAAAGCTATCATAAACCTCACCTTTTTTCAAATCATAAGAAATACCATATTAATACCTATAAAAATATCATTTTAGAGAAACAATCTACTCTTGTAGAGTGTGTGCCAAAGAAAATGATATCCCCAAATCACTCAACCATAATGTGTGACCACACGATCCTTAGTAGCATTGAAAATAAATAATTTTTTTGGATACTTTAAATATAAGAAAAACTGGACTCTAGAAAAATATATGTGATTCAAAATCTACATAGGGGTCCAGTCTAATCTGTATGAACACATATATATCAATAAATTTTATCACCGACTTCATCATATGAATGTATACATAATTAGATAGAATGAATCATTATATTATCCCCTTATTTAAGACACTGAGTAACCACGGGCCTTGATGTATTACAATACAATTTAACCTCATTTATTATTCTAAATTATTTTAGTATAGACTTACCAGGTCAATGAATACATCACATGAATTTCACATTTGTGGGTGGAGAAATCACATTCACTTTACCCTATAGATAATAAAATCACATATACTATCGAGGTATAATCCTACACAACCTTACAGTTTCTGAATCAAGGGACCATATGTCATAATCATCATATAAGAAGGTAAAAACATATTAGTTAAATCCCAACCAATGAACAGATTAGTAACATATATAAAAAACCCTAATTATATAATCCTAAAGTCTTATGAAATAAATTTCTATAAATATTAATGTACTCGTGCTAAGTATATCACTTACCACAAATAATGGGGGATAAATATTTGAACTATGAACAATTAATATATAAAATAAATTCTGTGTGACACTCTTTATTGTATATACATAGGGGATGTCTAGAACATAAAACTCATTTTGTGCATCTTGGGAATATTTTTGTAATGACCCGTAAATTTCAAGTAAATTTTTCTCGTAATTTCCATGGGATTTTATGAGTATGCAGTTTTTGACGTCACCTGATTCTGAGGCTCGGTGTGCCCCAAATAAATTTATAAAGATTAGCTCGGGTACGTTCAGTGAATAGACGAGCAGTTTTTTATAACTTTTTTTTCCAGAGCACAGAATTGAAATCTGAGGGCACCGATGAAACCGCAGTGCCGGTTTTTGCTTAGGAGGAGCATTCCCGAAGGTGCGTTTTCTCGGAGGAGTTGTTTAAAAAAGGATTTAAATGTGAAATAAATAAAATTCTGTTACAATTTTATTTCTTTTTCTATTTTGTAATAACCTATGTGTGGAAGTTGGGTGGGACCCATTTGTTGATAACTACCCTTGAGAGAAAAAAGGTGGGGTGGGTCCCACATGAGCCAAACCCCTCACATAACCTAACTCCTCTAAACCCCCACTTAAGATGGTTAACTCATCCAAACTTTTAAACATCCCATTAACTGGGTGACTTTTCTTCTCCTCACATTTAATCATGCAAACACACTAATTCAATTAATTGAATTATGTTTTTGAATTTTGAACTCATGGCATAACTTAATAAAATAAGAAGAGCTTATTTTATTTTTGGGGTTAGATTGGTTGTGTTTAGGATGGGAGGATAGAGCACTGTGTCTATTGAAGAACATCATTTTCTCCGGAGGAGAACGTCTTCACCCTCAACAAAGAACGACAACACTTCGTCAAGGATCATCGACTCGGCGACTGGATATCTTCGGTCCTCTTCTTCCTCCATGACAAAGGAGGAGGCACCGACATGGAATCTCGCCAACGACGTTTCATTCCTTCTCCTCTCCACAGCTAGTGTGAGACATAGTTCCCTTCTTGGTTGCATGCTAACACCATCAACAAAACCACCCCCGCGACGCTAGCTTCCATGAACTTCTTTTGAGGTAGGGGTTGTTTATTCGATCAAGTTTTTATTAAACATACTTTGTTGTTAAATAATTAGCCTAATTCCATCAATATAAAGGGAGGAGGTCAGACCACACAAACACGGCCGACCCTCCTCCCATTTTTATGATGATCACCGTTGTGGTTTGGAACGGAGGCAGTGCAGTGCAACGACACCACACTGGAATGAGGGAACCGTGGACGGAGCGGGTCACGACGAAGGATCACAGCGCTGTTGCGCTACGCCGGAGCATCAAGGGGTCCCGGTCAGGGCGGGCTACGGCGGAGGGGCGCGGTGCCGGTCGGACAAGGGCTGCGGCCCTTGTCTGTAGCGGGGTTGCATGAGGCGGTAGGACCGGCCGCTAACACACCTTGGAGGCGGGACCGTCGCGGGTCCCACGTGGTTCAACCGGCTGACCATAATGGAAGGCCGTTACATGGATGAAACGGGGGTTGAACCCCCAGCCAGCACAGCAGGGCGGACCCCTCAGGTCCGCCATTTTGAAGCAAGGGGTGCCCCCCCCCCCACGCCTGCTCGGTCACGAACCGAGCAACTAGCTGAGCCGAGCCACTCGTGCTGGGACGGGCCGCCCGCGCCGGGCCAGACCCCCACACCCGGCTGGGCCTCACCGTCCAGGCCATGCCGCACTAGCCATTCTGGGCCGTGCCCAACCGGGCTGGACCCGAACTCGGGTCGGGTCGACCCTGGGGTATCTGGCCGGGTCGGACGAGGCCCGAACCCCCTAATTTCCAGACAGATCCGTTCAAACACCCATAACGTGGGATAAGAACCTCTAATCGATGAAAATTCATTTGTGTATTGATCCTTGGATCGATATGGTCATTTTGATATATTATACCCATGGTTTTGGAGATCTTTGAGTACGGCAGGGTTGGTTCGAACACGAAACCAACCGGGCCCTCGGAGCGAAAACTCTTATAACGTGAGCTCCAGATGTCAGATTCACACGACGTCGACTTTTTTATTCCTCTTAGTGAGAATGTTCTTTTGGCTTATTCCGCTCGAGGTTTTTACGCAGCCAGAGTACGGCCGGGTTTGTTTTAGCTTAAAAACCAACCAGGCCCCTAGAATGAATAAGCAAATAACTTTCAGACCGGGCGTCTGATTGACGCGCAGTCTGTCACGATGAGTTCCTTTTCATGAGACGTAACATTGGGATACAACAACTCTAGACTTCGTGACAGTTGATGTATCAACCCCTTGGCTCGTGGAGTGGACCCTCCTGGAATCGAGCGTGCTGTGTGCGGGAACACTAGAGCTGGCTGCGACGAAGATGACATTCGTACTAGGATCCTCTGTGGATTCGATAAGAACGATTACCATACTAGGATCCTCCGTGGGTTCTATGTGGACGACTACCGTATTGGGATCCTCTGTGGGTTCGATGAGGACAAATACCATTCTGGGATCCTCTGTGGGTTCGACGAGGATGACTACCATACTGGGATCCTCCGTGGGTTCGACGAGGACGACTACCGTACTAGAATTCTATGTGGGTTTGAAGACGATGACTACTATACATGGATCCTCCGTGGGTTCGGTAGCGACGACTACTATACATGGATCCTACGTGGGTTCGGCAGAAGAGAAGATTCAGAGGCTACATCTAATCATCACCACCCATCTTCGTAAATGGATACATGTGTGTGCTAAGTCTTGACTTTCAATCAGTATCCATGATATGATTGACATGATTTCTGGTGTGGATTGGATTGTGCTATCCTTTGTGGATTTGGTTGTGCTTTCTTGTGTGGATTGGGTTGTGTTATCCTTTGTGGACAGGGTTGTTCTTTCTTGTGTTGACTGGGTTGTGCTTGGGCTCGAGAGTTAGAGTCGGTCTGGAATTAATGACATAGGTATATGTATGGGCATATACCAATGTAGGGTTGGTTTTCACTTCGTGATTCTATCATTCCATTGTGGTTTATCCTTCATGGATTCTGGGAGTCCTTCGGGAGTCACAGGGTCCCTACTGAGTATCATATACTCACCCCTGCATGTGATATTCATGCACTACGTTGTGTTGGTTGCAGATGACAGACAACACTGATCGTGGTTGAGGCTTGAGGAGCGGTACGGTACCCTGTGGTGGTCTATCAGGTGGGACATACATGGAGAGGACGTCTGGACATAAGGTGCTGACGAGACTGACTGTACTCAGCCTTCTGGTGGGAGTTCTTAGAGGACGTACTGGCGGTTGCTGTTTTGACTTTCAGTTGTTGTACTTTACTTTCAGCTGTACTGCACTTTGAGTTGGGTTTTTATACTGGCCCATTTACATTCCAGCACTTAGTTGTGTTTTCTGTTTACTTAGTGGTTACTTTTGTTTGCGTACTCTGTGGAATTTGTTCTCTTATAAAGGCAATTCCTTCCCTTTTATCGGGATTTACGCCTTTGGTGCTAGTCGCCAGCCCCTGGGGCATGGAGGCGGGCTTGGGTTAGTCACGGCACGGGCCTCGAGAACGGGTCTTGAAAAATTGGTATCATAGGAGTTCGGTTTTACCACATAACTCAGGAATCTGATCTCTCTTCTATGTGAAGCAATAGTGTTAAGGGTATTGAGTGTGGTTATCAGTCTAGGGAGTCCAGTGTTGGTGCGGCAGCCTACGTATCCATACACCAGGACCCTGTCATATGATTTCCGACTCAGTGCACGAAAACATTGATTGCATGTGTGTTTCAAGTTTTCTTTCTGATTATTTGTGTCAGTTCACCAGATATACCGTATTGACCATGGCACAACTGTATCTTTTCAGTATGGACCCACGATGGCATCCAGCTAGGGTTACGAGCTTTGTGCGAGACGACATCCCACCGAGCGACGAGGCCTCAGTGTAGGGCCCTATTACAGTGGAGGCACCAGCGGTACCTCAACCCGTCGAGCCACCGATGCTACCAGCCCCAGCCGCTGAGAGTGTACATCGCCTGAGTGCACTGCATGAGTTTCAGCATTAGAGACTTCCCTGGTTCCACAGGGAGACGGACACCTAAAAAGCTGAGGATTGGTAGGAGGCTGTTGTTTGAGTTTTCTGATTAGTAGGGACACTAGCGGACCTCATGGTGATCTTTACGGCGAGTCACCTACACGCAGCAGCAGGTAGATGGTGGATCCTGATGCCCCAGGTGCATGACGAGGCATCACATCTTTGGACATACTTCGAGAGCCTCTTCCGTTCGGAGTTCGTTCCAGGCACCCTCTGTAGAGACCCGAAGCATGACGTACATTGACATTACATTACATTTGCGGAATACATAGTACATAACAAAAACACACACTACAGGATCGTAATAGTTTAGTGTCTTTGGAAACTCGGAACGTAATCTTCTAATCCTGGTGAAAGATCTTCAATATCTCCCATAATGATCTTCCATTTTTTTTACCTAAAACCTTTCTTTATATCCTGGGGAAAAGAAAACATAAAAGGGTGAGCTCAAATTCTCAGTAAGGGTATACAAAAGAAATAAAAATCATATCATATCTTTTTGAAAATCATAACCTGCAAAAGAGATCATAATATCTTAACATGGAACAAATCATAGAAGTGAAAATGAGATCACCATAATCATAACATGAAACTTGAAACTTTGTGGCATGAACACATAATCATGGAAAATCATTTCTAGTTAGTCATGACTCATTGCCAAGACTATCTTAGTGGACAAAGTCCCATTCTGAATCGAGTAACCCTCGTTTCAGTCCTGTTTCACTGAACCGGTATAACCTACCATTCCAGTCATGTCTATCTCATGAGATGTAAAATATTTACCCAATGAATTGGAGGGAGATATAGGTCCCACCCATCTTATAATGAATCCTTTCTTATGTGTGCCACATAATCATAAATCTTACATCATCACATAACCCATGTAATAAAAATGGGATTCTTAAACAACATGACATCATAAAACAATTCATATAAGATAAAGGAATTCATAAAAATAATTCCATCACAACATGATCAAATCAATTTTATAATAGGGATAAAAACAGAACCCTTTATTATCTTAGATGGAAAATAATTTTGATAAAACACTTGAACTCCATTCTTGAGGAAAATATCCTTTCTTCTTCAAAAACATGTTTCCTTTCATAACATGTCATACAACTTTAAAATAAAAGAAGTTGATTAAAAATAAACTTGAAAACTTGTAAAGGAAGCTTCTTGGAAATAATGTTTTAAAAATCCATTCATGCCGTATAAGTTAAAAAAAACATTCCTCTCGTACTTTTGTCGGAAAAGTCAAAAATTACCTCGTATGAAAAACGACAAAAGATTCATTTCATATCTTTTACTAAAAACTCACTGAAGGGTAAAATTGGATTTAAACAATTGTAGGTGGATGTAAATAACATTACATATTGAGGAAACATGGATGTGGATGATAAATTATACCCCAATAAATTTCAAAGTACAAACAATCTCGGATAAGAATGAGATTGTGATATTTCCCTTACCTTAGGTCCGACTTGATTTGTAAGTGTCCGAACCTCCTGTATAATGATTTAAATCATGTTATTGACTTATTACAGAATCATATTCATTGTTATGATATCATATATGGTTCACTTATGACATTATATTACCCGTTCTTTTGTAAATTCCATGTTAAAGAAGCGTTTTGGGTAAAATCGTTTCATTTATCGTAGGTGTTTTGACTTGTTGTTTTTGACATCATTATTACTTATATCATGATTTACTTACTTCCAGAATATAAAATATGATTTATATATCATATATATTCAGTATATATATATATATATATATATATATATATATATATAATAGGTAGATAAATAAAATGAAAAACACCGTTCATGGAGACGGTAGTCCGTACGTACGCATGAACGCTGTTTTCCTTTCCTTATTGTCTTGAAATGGAAGTAAGTAGGTTACATACATATGTATATATATACATAAATCCAGTAGCTTTATAATGTCATATATTTCATTATTATTTCTTATATATACTTTATAATCATTCTTAAATGGTTAACATGGAGAATGAATCTCATCGCGTCGTGGAGACGGTATTCCGTACGTACGCACGAGCGATGATATCATTTCTATAAATATTGAATTGAAATGGAGTGGATTATACAATATATCAGAATCAATATGATGTTGTAATAACTATGTATAGTTATTCTTTACACCATTATACCCATCCATGTAAGGTGATGGTGGAAAATAGATTACACCACGGCGTGGAGACGGTATTCCGTACTTACGCACGCGCGGTGATTTCTTTTTCCGTAGGATGGATAGATTGTGAAATAGGGTTGTTTCATACTTATAATAACATATCTGTATATTAGTAATACTGATGTTATTACTTCATAATGAAACAACCTAAGAAGAAGAATTGGAAGAAGAAATAAAGATGAAAGAATTGGTAACGATAATTACCTCTTCTTTGAAGCGCCTCTTTGAGACCTCCTCTTAGGGCACTAAAATTGGTCTTTGAGGAAGACCAGAACCTCTAGGATGTTGCTAGGGAAGTGGAGAAGCTATTTTGGCAGGGTTTGGCCGAGCTTGAGTGCTCAAATTGGTGTGAGGAAGAGGGGGAGGAGGTGTCCTTTTATAAGGGAGGAGAGGGGCACCTTAGGAATACCTCAAAATATTATATTATATTAATGTCAAAATCGGTTTATAATGGTTCCAAAGAATCTTATTTCGAAGCTAAGGTGGGGATGGGTCGAAATCCTATCAACAAATAGAATTTAGACAAGTTTAGAATATTATTTTAACCTTATCAATTATATTTAACTCCAAGTTAAATAATTTAACTTTTACCGTGTCTTTTTGTTTTCTTTCACTATATGGTTAATAAACATACTATAACATGCCAAAAGAACCCCAAATTGTTTATTATTAATATATATATCCTTATCTAAGTCATTTGGCCGATCCTTAGATTTTGAGGAATAAAATAACAATTAATAATATAATATTTGATTTAAAAACTATTTTGTGTCAATTTTGACACTATTTGATATATGATTTTTGTGAAAGTCATAACAGAGTTAAATGTTCTAAGAAAGTTAATTAAATCAACAATAATATATCATAGTAACCTAGAAAATTAGTGGAATTCATAAAAAGTCTCAAATTACATTTATTTTGGTGTTTATAACATCAATTATGTCACTATTTCATTAATAAGATAATTACTGCATCATCATTGTGTCATAAATAAATTAAATTATTTAAAGTCTAAAAATTACAAATAAAATACCATTATGTAGGAAATCTTTTTATCTTTCTAATTAATATTTATAATCTAAAATCCAACATATATAACCCTATGTAACAATTGTTTTTCTAAAAGATATATGCTTGTGTCAATTTTGTATTCATTTTAACTTAATTAAAATAAAGTGTCATTATCACATACAAGTGGATCAATGGGGTCCCAAAATCGACCCAAAGATGCCCATGGTCGACCATGTATCAACCAATGGGGTTAAGACACGTTTTAGGGTAATTTAATATTATTATAATATTATTTTTTAACCCTTATTTACCGGATTTACCCTTAACCATGGTAAATAAAATATTTACTGCAGTAATTATTCAAAATGTCTAAAAATAAAAGTTATCTATTTACACAATTTGAACATCCTGATTCCAAATATGGAATCCATTTTTCTAAATTCAAAACACAGAAGTGGCAGAAATTAATTTAAAATTAATTCCCGCTGTCAAAACAAAAAAGCGTGTTTTTAAGAGATAATAACTATCAAAAGATTGACACTTGTTTATGTTCGGTTTAATTGTAAAATTGTGTCCAATGACCAACATTATATTAAGTGGTAAAAATATATTCTAAATATACTTTAAAACCATTCAATATTATAATTTAACCACATAATATATTACGATGAAAAAGTTGTTTTTAATTAAAATATAGCGTGTTTTTACTATTCATTAAAATATGAAAGTTGTCGGAAAAATATCAAAACTTTATCTAATGTAAATTTTTACATCCTGATTCAAAAGAAGAATATTATTTTTTCAAATTGAACATATAAACATTTAAAAAACTATATTTAAAGTGGGTGCGCCATCAAAAGGAGGTAAAACTGCATTTTTTGAAAAATACTTATTTTACCCGAAAAATTTATTTTGTTCTTATACCATGTTCTAGAAATATGTAAGATGAATAATAATGTTATAAAACTTAAAATTTAGTTAATACTATTCATAACGGCTAGTTCATGACAATATTATAATAATATAACATTGTTTATTAAAACCCGGTATTGCGTACAACACACGTTATCGAGGAAGGTCGTGATTGCGTGTAATGCAAGCCAAGTCAGGGTTGCGTGTTGTGAAAGAATCCTTCGTTGTTTCGTATAATAGAATCCAACCATATTTCATTTATACATTTAATATATATATATATATATATATACTCAATGTTGCGTAGAACAACTATTATCAAAATTGTGTGTAACACGGTCCAAGAATAGTGTTGCGTATACTACAAGCTAATACGGTGTTGCGTATAGCGCAAGGTAATATTGGTGTAGAATACAACATAAGACATTAATGAAATTAAAATAATATTTTTCATAAAATATCGGGGTGTTACATTCTACCCCCCTTAAAAGGAATTTCGCCCTCGAAATTCGTCAGGGTTATAAATGGTTTACTATTTGAATGTTTCTTTGACAGAAACCCACATCGTAAAAAGGAATACCAAAATTTGGCTTTAAAAACTAAAGTATGAAATGTAACAATTACCCAAATAAACTAATCACTGGGTTTCCACATAGGTGAAAATATGGATATGGAAGAGAAATCTAACCATCATGTTCTGATGGAGAGTGGTAGAGAACATGGCTATGGAAAATCCAGTAATTACAAATCCATAGATTTGTGATGATATAAGGTACCATCTGATTCATCAGATATAAGAGCACTAGGACAATATTTTTGGTTTTCAAGATCATTTCCCTAAAGTTGAAGAATTTGAATTAGAGTGAATACTTACTTTATTTTGGTACAATCTCACTGTTGTTCGTGCCTTGAACAATTTCCACTTCATCTCTTAAATAAATGAAGTTGAATTTGTTATTCGTGAAGTGTTAGCAGATCATGTGATAGAATGACGGGTCATTCCATCTGTCTCAAACAAAAGGTTAGAAAAAATTATATACATAAGTCGATCTATAGTGAGATTAATCATATATGGTTCCTAAAATGGACTTATACTTCATATATCATACTGCTTAATATAATAAAACTAGTTTCTACTAAACAGGGACTTCCTATAGGCCAGTGGTAGGCGATAAAGGTCAGTCTCACTTCAGTTGTGGGTTCGATTCCCACAGCCTTGTCCGAAGCGATGGGCTGTCGCCCGTCCTGCAGGTTGTCCTTTTTCTAAAACTACCTTACTATAACATCCCATCAATAATATCAACAAAAAAAACTTCTATCCTTAAACAATACTCACTTATGTCCAACATAATCCATTTCAATCTTTAGGCTTATCCATAATACTGCAGTCCACTCTCATAACATAGTGAAAACGATTACCAGAGATTTAATACCATCGTTGATCCCCATATATCATAAGATATGTCTTGTTGGTCACATTCCAAACATTCAAAGTCCTTAATCATGTATTATCTTGAATACCCATTGAACCTTAGTGAAAACATGAATGTAGTTAAAAGTTAACACTTTCCATATACCAAAATCCTCAAAATTCTATATACTCAAACCATGATATCACTTAGTCCTTATATCAATCATGAGCTCATGAATACTGTCAAATATTTAATTTTCTCATTTTCCCTTCATTATGTGCATATCATTCTTTTTCCAAAAATATCTCAATCACTTTCCATGGTTAATGGTACCATAAAATTATTGAAAACCACAATAGACCAATACATAAATATTTCAATACACCATAAAAGTACCTCAAAAACATTATTCCTGAATACCAATACATAAACACTACAGTCCATCCACTTCAATGATTGTCCTGGAAGAAGTCATTCCTTGATTTAGAAGTAAATTTTTAGGTCAGGGCATTGAGTTGGGTAATGCCCATGTTCTCCACAAATAAGACATTGAACTCCAAAACAGTCTGTCACTATATGACCCTTTTCTCCACACATATAACATCGGTCCCTCCATTTGAGGTATTCCTCAAGGTTCTTCTTCCCTTCTTTAGAAATCTCAATCTTCCTTTTTTTATGCTCCTCAGCATGCGAACATGCATAATAGTCTATCTTCCTCTTCTTTGATGAATTAGGCATACCACTAAATTTCACCTTGTTAATCATATATCGCGATGACTGATTCGGCATAATCACAACATCATTCTCTCTAGGCATTACACAATTTTGTTTCTCATAGTCACCAATTTGTCCATTGGATTTACTGTTAACCGAATTCCGTTTGGTTCCCTCCATTAACAAAAACACAAAAATAATTTTGTGAGAGGCAAAAATCATGCTAGAGAAAACAACCTAGTAAAGGGGAAGTATCCTCAATATCTAACTTCTTAGGTTAAATTCTATGATCGTTACCGTAGTTCTAGGACTGTATCTTATACGTATACTTATCCTTAGGGACATCCCTAGACATACCTTAGAAATATCTCTAGGGATCTCACTAACGTTTTCGCATCCTAGTTTCCAAAGGTTGACTAAACCTTTCCCATGATACCAACTGTAGAGACCCGAAGCATGATGTACATTGACATTACATTACATTTGCGGAATACTTAGTACATAACAAAAACACACACTAAAGGATCGTAATAGTTTAGTGTCTTTGGAAACTCGGAACGTAATCTTCTAATCCTGGTGAAAGATCTTCAATATCTCCCATAAAGATCTTCCATTTTTTTACCTAAAACCTTTCTTTATATCCTGGGGAAAAGAAAACATAAAAGGGTGAGCTCAAATGCTCAGTAAGGGTATACAAAAGAAATAAAAGTCATATCATATCTTTTTGAAAATCATAACCTGCAAAAGAGATCATAATATCTTAACATGGAACAAATCATAGAAGTGAAAATGAGATCACCATAATCATAACATGAAACTTGAAACTTTGTGGCATGCACACATAATCATGGAAAATCATTTCTTGTTAGTCATGACTCATTTCCAAGACTATCTTAGTGGACAAAGTCCCTTTCTGAATCGAGTAACCCTCGTTTCAGTCCTGTTTCACTGAACCGGTATAACCTACCATTCCAGTCATGTCTATCTCATGAGATATAAAATCTTTACCCAATGCATTGGAGGGAGATATAGGTCCCACACATCTTATAATGAATCCTTTCTTATGTGTGCCACATAATCATAAATCTTTCATCATCACATAACCCATGTAATAAAAATGGGATTCTTAAACAACATGACATCATAAAACAATTCATATAAGATAAAGGAATTCTTAAAAATAATTCCATCACAACATGATCAAATCAATTTAATAATAGGGATAAAAACAGAACCCTTTATTATATTATATGGAAAATAATTTTGATAAAACACTTGAACTCCATTCTTGAGGAAAATATCCTTTCTTTTTCAAAAACATTTTTCATTTCATAACATGTCATACAACATTAAAATAAAAGAAGTTGATTAAAAATAAACTTGAAAACTTGTAAAGGAAGCTTCTTGGAAATAATGTTTTAAAAATCCATTCATGCCGTATAAGTTAAAAAAACATTCCTCTCGTACTTTTGTCGGAAAAGTCAAAAATTACCTCGTATGAAAAACGACAAAAGATTCCTTTCATATCTTTTACTAAAATCTCACTGAAGGGTAAAATTGGATTTAAACAATTGTAGTTGGATGTAAATAACATTACATATTGAGGAAACATGGATGTTGATGATAAATTATACCCTAGTAAATTTCAAAGTACAAACAATCTCGGATAAGAATGAGATTGTGACATTTCCCTTACCTTAGGTCCGACTTGCTTTGTAAGTGTCCGAACCTCCTGTATAATGATTTAAATCATGTTATTGACTTATTACAGAATCATATTCATTGTTATGATATCATATATGGTTCACTTATGACATTATATTACCCGTTCTTTTGTAAATTCCATGTTAAAGAAGCGTTTTGGGTAAAATCGTTTCATTTATCGTAGGTGTTTTGACTTGTTGTTCTTGAAATCATTATTACTTATATCATGATTAACTTACTTCCAGAATATAAAATATGATTTATATATCATATATATTCAGTATATATATATATATATATAATAGGTAGATAAATAAAATGAAAAACACCGTTCATGGAGACGGTAGTCCGTACGTACGCATGAACGCTGTTTTCCTTTCCTTATTGTCTTGAAATGGAAGTAAGTAGATGACATACACATGTATGTATATACATAAATCCAGTAGCTTTATAATGTCATATATTTCATTATTATTTCTTATATATACTTTATAATCATTATTAAATGGTTAACATGGAGAATGAATATCATCGCGTCGTGGAGACGGTATTTCGTACGTACGCACGAGCGATGATATCATTTCTATAAATATTGAATTGAATTGGAGTGGATTATACAATATATCAGAATCAATATGATGTTGTAATAACTATGTATAGTTATTCTTTACACCATTATACCCATCCATGTAAGGTGATGGTGGAAAATAGATTACACCACGGCGTGGAGACGGTATTCCGTACGTACGCACGCACGGTGATTTCTTTTTCCGTAGGATGGATAGATTGGGAAATAGGGTTGTTTCATAATTATAATAACATATCAGTATATTAGTAATACTGATGTTATTACTTCATAATGAAACAACCTAAGAAGAAGAAGTGGAAGAATAAATAAAGATGAAAGAATTGGTAACAGTAATTACCTCTTCTTTGAAGCGCCTCTTTGATACCTCCTCTTAGGGCACTAAAATTGGTCTTTGAGGAAGACCAGAACCTCTAGGATGTTTCTAGGGAAGTGGAGAAGATATTTTGGCAGGGTTTGGCCGAGCTTGAGTGCTCAAATTGGTGTGAGGAGGAGGGGGAGGAGGTGTCCATTTATAAGGGAGGAGAGGGGCACCTTAGGAATACCTCAAAATATTATATTATATTAATGTCAAAATCGGTTTATAATGGTTCCAAAGGGTCTTATTTCGAAGATAAGGTGGGGATGGGTCGAAATACTATCAACCAATATAATTTAGACAAGTTTAGGATATTATTTTAACCTTATCAATTAGATTTAACTCCAAGTTAAATAATTTAACTTTTACCGTGTCTTTTTGTTTTCTTTCACTATATGGTTAATACACTTACTATAACATGCCAAACGAACCCCAAATTGATTATTATTAATATATATATCCTTATCTAAGTCATTTGGCCGATCCTTAGATTTTTAGGAATAAAATTACAATTAATAATATAATATTTTATTTAAAAACTATTTTGTGTAAATTTTGACACTATTTGATATATGATTTTTGTGAAAGTCATAACAGAATTAAATGTTCGAAGAAAGTTAATTAAATCAACATTAATATATCATAGTAACCTAGAAAATTAGTGGAATTCATAACAAGTCTCAAATTACATTTATTTTGGTGTTTATAACATCAATTATGTCAGTATTTCATTAATAAGATAATTACTGCATCATCATTGTGTCATAAATAAATTAAATTATTTAAAGTATAAAAATTAAAAATAAACTACCATTATGTAGGAAATCTTTTTATCTTTCTAATGAATATTTATAATCTAAAATCCAACATATATAACCCTATGTAACAATTGTTTTTCTAAAAGATATATGCTTGTGTCAATTTTGTATTCATTTTAACTTAATTAAAATAAAGTGTCATTATCACTTACAAGTGGATAAATGGGGTCCCAAAATCGACCCAAATATGCCCATGGTCGACCATGTATCAACCAATGGGGATAAGACACGTTTTAGGGTAATTTAATATTATTATAATATTATTTTTTAACCCTTATTTACCGGATTTACCCTTAACCATGGTAAATAAAATATTTACCGCAGTAATTATTCAAAATGTCTAAAAATAAAAGTTATCTATTTACACAATTTGAACATCCTGATTAAAAATATGGAATCCATTTTTCTAAATTCAAAACACAGAAGTGGCAGAAATTAATTTAAAATTAATTCCCGCTGTCAAAACAAAAAAGCGTGTTTTTAAGAGATAATAACTATCAAAATATTGACACTTGTTTATGTTCGGTTTAATTGTAAAATTGTGTCCAATGACAAACATTATATTAAGTGGTAAAAATATATTCTAAATATACTTTAAAACCATTCAATATTATAATTTAACCACATAATATATTACGATGAAAAAAGTTGTTTTTAATTAAACTATAGCGTGTTTTTACTATTCATTAAAATATGAAAGTTGTCGGAAAAATATCAAAACTTTATCTAATGTAAATTTTTACATCCTGATTCAAAAGAAGAATATTATTTTGTCAAATTTAACATTTAAACATTTCAAAAACTATATTTAATGTGGGTGCGCCATCAAAAGGCGGTAAAACTGCATTTTTTGAAAAATACTTATTTTACCCGAAAAATTTATTTTGTTCTTATACCATGTTCTAGAAATGTGTAAGATGAATAATAATGTTATAAAATTCAAAATTTAGTTAATACTATTCATAACGGCTAGTTCATGACAATATTATAATAATATAACATTGTTTATTAAAACCCGGTATTGCGTACAACACACGTTATCGAGGAAGGTCGTGATTGCGTGTAATGCAAGCCAAGTCAGGGTTGCGTGTTGTGAAAGAATCCTTCGTTGTTTTGTATAATAGAATCCAACCATATTTCATTTATACATTTAATATATATATATATATACTCAATGTTGCGTAGAATAACTATTATCAAAATTGTGTGTAACATGGTCCAAAAATAGTGTTGCGTATACTACAAGCAAATACGGTGTTGCGTATAGCGCAAGGTAATCTTGGTGTAGAATACAACATAAGACATTAATGAAATTAAAATAATATTTTTCATAAAATCTCGTGGTGTTACACCCTCTGTGATGTATGCATCTAGGAGCTACTACAGCTGTGTCAGAGCAGCATGTCAGTAGCCCAGTACTCAACAATGTTTATTTATCTCTCATGCTACTCCACATATATGGTACGAGACATGTTCATCAGGCTCTGGACCTTCGAGCAGGGACTGAGGTATGAGATCAGGGCTTCGATGATCTCCCTCAACATCCAGACAAAGGCGAGGGTGCTAGAGAGAGCCCTTCTAGTTGAGAATTTTTTCACTGAGTAGCCACCAATAGTGAGACCCTCCGCATGATGACCCGCAATAGAGTCTTCTGCAGCCAGTAGTAGACAGATGACGCAAAGGACCAAGTGGGCCAGAACATCAGATGAGTAGTCTCAGGAAATGGGTTCGTTTGTGCAGGGCACATGAAAAAGAGCCAGCCACACGAGGAGAAGGTAGCTCTATGCATGTGGTGGGCAGGGTCACATGGCTCGAGATAGCCTGAACCACCTGTCAGATGAGCAGAAGGTGGTAGAGGGACCTCCCAGGAAGAGGTTTGACCATGTCGGTATGCAGGGAGCAGGAAGACGAGGTAGAGGAGCTGGCCGAGCAGCGGATTGTGGGCGATGCATTGAGGACCTACCTCCACCACCACCAGGAAGACCACCCTAATCATAGGGAACAAGTGGACATGGGATAGCTCAGCGGCTGGCAGCTGAGGCCTACGACCATGGAGCTCCGGGAGAAGACCGATAGGAACAGGACTAGCTCTAGTCATGGAGACTTTTATTCATGACACTTCTAGCTTTGTGGACATTTTGTTTGTGGATGCTTTGTGTCTTTCTACCTTGAGATGCATTAAGAAATGACACATGTTCTTGTGACATTTTCTTCCATGTCTTTTCTATGTAGTTGATACTGAAATGTTCCGGTTAAAACCGTTGAATTTACCCTCACTTCCGTGGTTCCTACTGGAGGACACATAGTGACCACACACTGCTGCTGACAGTGTGACTTGACCCAAGGAGGCGAGAGTAACGGTTTCATCTATTGGTAGTCACGTAGAGGCCTTACGATATTGTCCATAACATGAAATAGTATCATTCATGTCAGGATTGACTGTATTAGGAAAAGAACATGGTTCATCCAGGGGATGATACCATATTTCTCTTTTCGAAAGAGGAGGATTCTCAGTAGCACTGGTAGATCGTGGACGAAAATGGGTGGAGATGAGTACTTATAAACGGCTAGTGTCACCCATTGTTTGTCGAGCGAACGATTTATGATTCTCACCAAATTGGTTAGTCATAGGTGTATCCCCTATCAGAAGGACATGAACCTAAGATAGAAGAAATGACTTGAGTTCCTCCAGGACTATGACTTTTAGATAGACTATACTCTTGGGAAGGTGAACGTAGTAGCTGATGCTCTCAGAAGGAGGTCGGGCATCCAGCTACATGGAGTGGGGACAGAGCATTTAGCGGCTTTTCAGATATCCTTTGTGGATAGTGTTGAAGTTAGTACATGTAGAATCAGAGAAAGTGCAGAAGCAGATGAAGAGCTGACTATGTCATATGATTATAGGAGACGAGGACCACTGGAGTTCGAGGGTGGCGACCACGACTTCTTACGGGACTCCCCTCGATGGGGTCAAAGGAGTTTTGGCCGAGGCGGAAAGATATCTCCATGCTTCATCGGACCATTCCGGGTTCACAGTAGGATAGGTGAGGTGGAATATTGCCTAGCTCTTCCACCTCAGTTGCACCGGGTGCATGAAGTCTTTCACGTATCTTTGCTGAGGAGATATGCGAACAATCCAACGCATTTCATCGACCATGGGGAGCTGGACATCGATGATAGAGCAAGTTTTGAGGAGGTCCCGGTGGAGATAGAGGATTGATAAGAGCAGGTCATATGTGGATGTTTGATTCCTCTAGTGCGCATCAGGTGGCATCACAGGGGCCTCCAGGAGATCACATGGGAGCAGGTGGCTCAGATGCGTGCACAATACTGCCCTTTTTGTTTTTTTAGTTTTTGATATAACTTTACGGGGACGTAAATCCATGAGGTGGGAATAATTTAAAGACCCTTAAATTTCAAGGAATATTTTTTCCTAATTTTTTTGGGATTTTACGAGTACACAGTTTCTGACGGCACCTGATTCTGAGGCCCGGTGTGCCCCGAATATATTTCTGAAGTTTAGCTCGGGTACGTTCAGTGAACGGACGAGTGGGTTTTTTATCTTTAGATCCGGAGCTCAGAATTTAAATCTGGGGGCACTGATGAAATTGCAGCGCCGGTTTTTTCTTAGGGGGACCTTTCCGAAATGTGCGTTTTCTCGAGAGGAGTTGTTTAGAAAAACGATTTAAATGTTATGTAAATAAAATTGTGTTACAATTTTATTTCTTTTTCTAAGTTGTTATAACCTATATGTGGATGTTGGGTGGGACCCTTTTGTTGTTAACTACCATTGAGAGAATAAAGGTGGGATGGGGCCAACAAGAGCCCAACCCCCCACATTCCCTAACTCTTCTAAACCCTCACTTAAGATGTGTAACTCATCTTAACTTTTAAACTTCCCATTAATTGGGTGACTTTTCCTCACCTCACATTTAATCATTCCAATAGACTAATTCAATTAATTGAATTATGTTTTTGAATTTTGAACTCATGGAATGACTTAATAAAATAAGAAGTGCTTATTTTATTTTTGGGGATAGAATGGTTGTGTTGAAGATTGGAGGAGAGAGATCTAAGTCTCTTGAAGAACTTCATCTTCTCCTGCGAAGAACGTCTTCATCCTCAATGAAGAACGACAACACATCGTCAAGGATAATCGATTCAGAGACCCGATATCTTTGGTCCTCTTCTTCCTCCACGACAAAGGAGGAGGCACCGATGCAGAAAATCTCCAACGACATGTCCTTCCCTCTCCTCTCCATAGCTAGTGTGAGACGTCGTTCCCTTATTGGATGCACACCAACGCCATCATTGATACCACCCCCACGACGCTAGCTTATACGAATTTCTTTTGAGGTAGGGGTTGTTTCTCTGATCATGTTTTTATTTAACGAACATTTTTGTTAAATAATTAGCCTCATGTTATCAATATAACGGGAGGAGGCCAGACCGCACAAATCTGGCCAATGCTCCTCCCATTTTTATGTTGATCACCGTCGTGGTTTGGAATGGAGGTGGCGCAGTGCCACGACACCACCCTGGAATGAGGGAACCGCAGCCAGAGCGGGCCACAACGAAGGAGCGCGGCGCTATCGCACCGCGCCGGAGCAACAAGGGGCCGAGGTCGGGGCGGCTTCTGGCAGAGGGGCATGGCGCGGTCGCTCCGTGCCGGTCGGACAATGGCTACGGCGAAGCAGCAGGAGGCGGCCGGTCTGACCGGCTGCAGGCACACCCTGGAGGCAGGACCACTGCGGATCCCGCGTGGATTAACCGGCCGGCCATAATGGCCGGCCGTTACCCTGATGAACCGGGTGATGAACCCTTGGCCAGCATAGAAGGGCGGGCCTCTCGGGTCCGCCGTTTTGAAGCAAGGGGCGGCGGCCCCCCTTCGCGCACGCTCGGTCACGAACCGAGTGCCCTACCGAGTCGGGCCGCTCGCGCGTGGGCGGGCCGCCCGTGCCGGGCCGGAACCCCAGGTCGGACCGTGCCGCACCAGCTTGGCCGGGCCGGGCCGCGCCCATCCAGGCCAAACCCAGACCCATGATGGGTCGACCCGGTTCGGGCCGACCGAGGGGTATCGCGCCGGGTCGGACCGGGCTCATACCCCATGATTTCCGGACAGATCCGTTCAAACACCCATAACATGGCCTATGGACCTCCGATCGACGCACCGTCAGTTGCGTATAAATCCTTGGATCGAGACGGTCATTTCAGTATATTAAACGCAAGGTTTTAGAGATATTTGGGTAAGGCTGGTTTGGTTCGAACACGAAATCAACCGGGGCCTTGGAGCGGAAATTCTTATAACATGAGCTCCGGAAGTCTAATTGACGTTCCGTCGACTTTGTTGGATTCCTCTTAGTGAGATGGTACTTTTGGATTACTATTATCGAGGTTTGGATGCCGCCAGAGTACGGACAGGTTGGATTTAGCTTTAAAACCAACCAGCCCCCTGGGATGAATAAGCCAATAACTTTCAGACCCAGCGTCCGATTAACGCGATGTCTATCACGTTGAGTTCCTTTTGACGAGACACAACATTTTAATAAATCAAATTTGGACGTCGTGACAGTATATGTATCGACCCCTTGGCTTGTGGAGCGGACCCTCCATGAATCGAGTGTGCTGTGTGCGGGAACCCTAGAGCTGGCTGCGTCGAAGATGACTTCCGTACTAGGATCCTCCGTGATTCGATGATGACGACTACCGTACTGGGATCCTCCATGATTTTGAAGAGGACGACTACCGTACAAGGATCCTCCATTGGTTCGATAAGGAAGGATATCGTACTGCGATCCTCTGTGGGTTCGACAAGGACGACTACCATACTGGGATCCTTCGTGGGTTCAACGACGATGAATACTATACTTGGATCCTCCGTGGGTTCGGCAAAGATGACTACTATACTTGGATCCTACGTGGGTTCTTCAGAGGAGATGATTCGGAGGCTACATCTAATCATCACAACCCCTCTTCATAAATGGATACATGTGTGAGCTGAGTCTTGACTTTCAATCATTATCCATGATTTGATTGACTTACTTTCCGGTGTGGATTGTATTGTGTTATCCTTTGTGGATTGGGTTGTGCTTTCCTGTGTGGATTGGGTTGTGTTATTCTTTGTGGACTGGGTTGTGTTTTCCTGTGTGGACTGGGTTGTCCTTGGGATCGAGAGTTGGAGCCAGTCTGGAATTGATGACTTAGGTATATGTATGGCCATATACCTAAGTAGTGTTGGTTGTCACTTCATGATTCTACCTTTCCATTGTGGTTTATCCATCGTGGATTCTGGGATACCTCCTAG
This sequence comes from Viscum album, assembly GCA_963277665.1. Taxonomy (NCBI): domain Eukaryota; kingdom Viridiplantae; phylum Streptophyta; class Magnoliopsida; order Santalales; family Viscaceae; genus Viscum; species Viscum album. The sequence continues at coordinate 974,617,839 of OY728165.1, forward strand.
AGTCTCGGCGTCCCTACTGAGTATCACATACTCACCCCTGCACGGGCTATGCCCAACCTACATTGTGTTGGTTGAAGACGACAGACAACACTGATCCTGTTTGAGACTTGAGGAGCGGGATGGTACCCGGAGGTGGTCTATCAGGTGGGACGTACACGGAGTGGACGACCGGACATGAGGTTCTGACGAGACTGATTGTACTCACCCTTCAAGTGAGAGTTCCTAGAGGACGTCCAGGTGGTTGTTGTTTTGACATTCAGTTGTTGTACTTTACATTCAGTTGTACTACAGTTTCAGTTGGGTTTGTATACTGACCCATTTAATTTCCAGCACTTACTTGTGTTTTCAGTTTACTTAGTCTTTACTTCAGTTTGCATACTCTGTGGTGTTTTTTCTCTTATTAAGTCAATGCCTTCCCTTTTATCGGGATTTAAGCCTTTGGTGCTATTCGCCATCCCCTGGCCCATGGGAGGCGGGCTTGGGATAGTCACGGCACGGGCCGTGAGGACGGGTCGTGACAATTTTATATCCTTATATAGGAATTCATGTCATGTTAACCTTTACATTTTATCACAATCTATAATATTCCATGAATAATATCAGTTAATGATTACTCACATTCGTACATTAATTGATCCACGATCATTTCAATTCATGATATATATATATATTAAATAAATATGATTGAATGTTAGTGTGGTTATTTCCTTCTTGAATAATTTGATATATTTACAATATAAAACTATTTAAAAACAACTAATTAACCCATATGTTTTTTTCACTATTAAGTGGGGTTTAAACTCATGAATCTTCTATGTGATAACTACAACAATATTATGTGACTATTTGATAATACCCACACAATAATAAAGTCTTTAATATGAAACATCATTGTGGTAAGAATTTTTGGACAATAAAGATACATAGGAAACATATTTGGAATTTTTAACTCCTTAAACATATACAAAAATCTTAAATTCATAACACCACAATTTATGTTGTTAATAAATGTTTTCCACCTAAAACTATTTTTATATTCATCATCGACCTCATTCTTGAAACATTTCCATTTTAATTTTACCTTAATTTATATCTATGAATAATGTATCTCATTATATTAATATTTATTTGTATATTATAAAATACATTGAGATAATGCGACCAGTTTAATTTATTAGTTGTCACACATATAACTTTCCGAAGTCCAAAAATGCTATCGGTATCCACTTGGACAGTATATATTTTATAAATACCATTCTAATACACACATTCTTCTATGTATTCATGAAATAAGTCCTACTTCCAATTAGTTAAAATATTTAGAAAACAATCTATTTTATCCATATCATATATGCGATTGAGATTTCAATTATACCTTGATGAAAAATGCTTCATGCACTAGATTTTTTTATGAAAAAAAATTACTTTGTTTGAAATAATCTACATTTTTTGTTACTATAGAGATTTGTGGATCATCATGTGTTTTTTGGGAGAATGATATTCTTCCCCCAAAATTTTCCCTTTCTCTGAATCCTCCCAGATCCTTATTTCATCAATTTTCAAATGTTGAACCTGATTTTCTCTATCTCAAATTTTCTCATAGCATCTTTCATTGGTGAAGGGTAAGTTAGATTGAGAATCATCTACTGGGTAACTATACTATGTTGGTCCACATACCTTTAAATATATGTCTATGGAAGGTCCAAATTTGATAAAAACTAATCCTATCACTTCCATTCAACATACATTATTTTTTGTGTCAATATTTTGATTAAAAAATTGTGATCTAATAATCATCTATCATGTGGATTATTTTATATTGATGTATAAACAACATAATTGGACCATTATGGTAATGTTTTATAAAATTAATCCATTTCTACATGATTTTAAATTAGTAGTATTCCCTTTTAATATTTCTGGTCCCATGGAAATGTCCATCCTCAACCATATTTTTTTAGAATTCATCCTCCTTTAGAAGAATCCGTCACGGTTTTAGTGATGTAATTTAGATCTTCCGAATATAAGAATTTTATTTAATATCACTAGTATATGAATGATCATAAATGTAATGATTCTCCCACCAGTATTGTATGGATGAGGGTTCCTAGAATATCATTTACTTTATTTAAATAGTCACTTTTGTAGTGCATAAGGGGTTCCATTGGTAATTTCTTATATATATATTTGGACACCTTAACCATGGTAAAAAAACTACAGTGGTATGAATTTATGTAGAATTTTATCTATAAATACCCTAACCTAATTCCACATTATTATAATATGGATATTATGTATGTGATTTATAGTATCTAAAATAATTTATAAGAAATTTGTTCTTCCCCATCTGTAGTCCTCACAACCACTCCTATGATGTTTGTAGAAGTTCATCTCATCCATCTTTATTACTCAAATTTGGTAAGACTTATTCTAATAATGGCTGGTCTGTTTTCAATTTTTCTTTAGCTATAAGAAATTTAAATTCACACTATTATCCATATCATCTTCTTGATGTTTTATTTATTTCCCCATTATTGTGGTAGGTATCATTAGATCCTCATCCAATATATTTTGTGCTTATAATTTCTACTTATGGTTCATAAGATCATACTACTTAACAATATTGTATATTAGATGAATAACTTCAAAATTCAATGGTTCTTATCATGGTACATACTTGTGAGGACCCAAACATATCAAGAATAGATATCACATCCTAATATATGAATAATCATTACATAACATAATGATATGCACTAGATTCATTTATGACTAGCTCCTTTTGAAACGTAGACACATAATCAACTGGTTCATTAGTGAAATACATCATCTCCCTCTATGTTCTTCAAAACTAGAACCCTACATAGACACATCATACAAAATTAATTAATTTATAAATAGGGGAATGGAAATATAAAAAAGTGCTACCATAAATTGACAATAAAATTAAAAAACATAGATATTAACATGACATTAGAATATAGTTATGGGAACCTAAGAATAACTTTTAAAATCCAGACACTGCATATCAACTATCATAAAAAATAGTCATTTAATTAATTATTGTATTGTATAATACAAGAATCATAATGTAATAAAAAATAGTTCCATGAGATAATACAATTTGAAAAATATATTTATTTTTTCATACACCTACGAAAAGTTAATATTTTCTCAAGTCTACCAACCATGATAATTTTCACATATTAGCCTTGCACATACAACCCTTATAGCTACTTTAGGTTTTAGTTGATATATTTTGTACAATACCATATACATGGGATAAACATCCATGTACCAAAAATTTTCAGTCTTGGTAGAACCTCATGTGTACCCTTTCTTGGGCTTGGGATAACCTCCATTGTTCCGTTATTTTCCCCATGATTTGGATAACTACCCACACACCCTTTGAACTCATAGAGCAGTAATAAATAACCAATGAATTAGATTGGTATTTATCTCCCAAATTTTCAAAATCTATAAATTATTGTTTGATAAGGTAATAAAATGTAAACCATATCATAACCCATGAAAAAATGTGTTTCAAAATCATTTCATCATAGCATGACCTGAGAAAAGTAAACTGTTTTAAAAAACATTTCAGCATTTTATCCAAGTATAACCGTTAGAAAAGTAGCAGGTTTCACAAAAATATTTTCAACATAATAATATTCCATATATTGAAACAATAATAATGGTTAGAATAGATCTTATACCTAGTAAATAATAATTTGGATCAAGTGATTTCAAATTTGATGGAAAATTAATTTAAAAAAACATGCAATGTTTGTTGAGGAAATTATAAATTTTATTTCTAAATACCTTATTTAAAATATAAAAAAGTTTTAAATGTGAAGGAAATAAATTTATAATAATGCATCCTTAGAAATTATTTTAGTAATATTTAAATTATTCAGTGGTCATTATGGAGGGGAATATTTTCCATGCCATACATGTGAAAATAAATAATCCTTTTACATTTTTGATATAAAGTCAAAATGTTTTTTTCGGTAAATGAAAATAATATATATCTTAAAACATTTTTTAAAATGTAAAATATAGTTAAAAATTTCAATAAGAAGTTAATTATAAAATATTAAAAAATTTCATTGAATCCTTTTTAGAAAACATGGAGATGGATTAAAAATGGTTTTCGATAAAAGGAATAAATACAGTTTATTTTCCATAAAAAATCCTTTATGTCTATATTTTTAATAAAGATAGGAAAATTAATGTAGAAAATTTACTCTCCAAAATTAATTATAAGATGATAAAATTTAAAATTTCCATGAGCGTATGATCACAAGATTCTATATTTGGAAGCATAATCATAAGCAATCTCGATAAACAATTTGATTGTAAAATAACCCCTTACAAATTTGTTATTATTGGAATTATATTCCCCATGGAAGAAATAATTGTATATGGATATTTAAATCCTATTCAATTTATATTAATCATCATAATATTCTTTTATGATATTTATTTACACCAATGAAAGTACATTATTGGTGAATAAGGCTTGTGTCTCAAAAATAAAAATGACATGAAAATCCTCAACCACATTGGTAACATATGAATAATATGACCTATTAAAGAAAAATGTAAAATGAAAAATTAAATATTGAAAATATTATTATATTCAACATATTAAAATTAATGGTGGTAGAATATACTCCACAAAGATGAAATGAGTGGTGAATGTGGTATATGTCTCCCATTAACAAAAGAGAGACTAAAAATCCCTTACCGTATTTATTCAAATTCTTCATAAACATTTGAAAATAATTTATAAAAAAATGTATATATTATGTTATAAAAAAATCATACTCATATATATCATAACAGATATGATTTACTTATGACATTTTACTACCCTTTTATTATTAATATTTAGTTAAAATCTAATTTATGATAATAACTACATTGAATTTATTATATGTTTTGGTTTGGTATTTTCATTAATTTTAATTTTATCATGGTTCAATAATATCAATATTGTCAAAGATGATAAAAATATACAATATATTCATTATATGGTTATTTATAGTAATCTAGAAAAGGTTAATATCGAAATTGAATCACACCATTCATATGGATAGTCGGCCAAATGTATGGTTGAAAGGTTTTTATATTTTCCTAATAATAGAATAAAATAATGTTAAATGTGAATTTAATTTTAACATAAATTTTTTTAATCATAGATATTTATTAAATATACCATCATTACCATCCAATTAAAAAATAAATAAATAACATATAACTTCATTTTGTAGTGGTGGAAACTCACATGTACACATAAGAAATGTCATTATTTCCCAAAATATTAGATGGTATGAAGGTGGATGTTATATTTAAATTCCAAAAATACAATTATTTCATTAACATCTTGAAATTTTTTTAAATCCATAATTATATCCTACCATGATAGGTGGTGTTGGAAAAATAATTTCATCGGTTCGTTAGGATTTATTCTATCGTACACATGATCAAGGGTTTTGTATCCCATTTGATAGAAGAGCGGATGGATATAGGTTATTATATCAAAATAATATAATTTCAATATATGGTACAATATTGTGTTATAATATTTAAAATGTTAATAAATTAATGATGTTGGTAAAAGGGGGAGTATAAATAAATATTTTAGTGATTAAAATTACTTCACATAGAACAACCTCCATTTTATTTCTAATTAAGGACCATATGTTTGTTAATTTTCGTAGACTATAATATCAATAACACTGATAACGATTTTTGGGTGATATTATCATATGATTTGGTATTTCCAAATGTCTTATGATGTATAAATAAGTTAAGGGAGGAGGTTCTATATTATAATTGAGGAGGATTAATGTTTTTGAAAATGTACAAAAAAATTTAAATAAAAGTCAAATGCGTTTGTAAAATTATATTGAACATAGGATTATTTATCATGTGAAGCCATGATTTATCATTAACCATGTAATAAATATTTGCATTTTTCAGTACTCCTTATTACCAAAATTTATGTTAACATTATTAACTAAAATTAATTATACCAATTCATAATATGGAATCAATTCTACAAAATTTAATTGATAAAAGTGGAATTAATTTATTTATTTTTACCTTGCATGCATGATGAAAGTGTTATATTGCATAATTAAGGTGTAGTTGAGTAACTACATTTTATAATACAAATTTTTCAAAAATATGATTTTAAATAACTAAAATGGATTAATAATAATATAATAAAACTAATGTTACTCTCAAAAAAAATAAAACAAAATGAATCATTTGAAATTGTTTAAATGAAATAGAATGTTCTCAATAAAATTCATAATTTTATAATATTTTAATAAAATTAATCATTTTCAATTTTCAAAAAAATACTAAATGATAAATATAAAAATTTTATTGATAAACTGAACATTATTTTTCAAAAACATTTTATAAAATTTTTGAAAATTAATTTTAAATTATGTGTATTAAAAATAATAAAAATTCATTTTTAAAATATAGTTTTTAAACATAAAAATTAATTACTTTTTATATCATTCCAATAGAAATATTATTGGAATAATGAAACATTTTATTGAATATATAATATAGATATTTTATTAAAAATAATTCCCATGAGATATTAAATTAATTTATTAAGTTTAAAATACATTTTTGGGAAAACAATTCTCAAGAAAAATAGTTCTTTTACTTTCAAATGATTTTTATTTAAATTTATAATCATTTGATATCCAATGAATTTATTTTTTACATGTGTACACTATATAATTTTCACTATTTTTATATCCTCTTTATTCCATCTAGTCCATAATCTAGTTGATAACAATCTTAATAAACAATAACATTTCAATATAATATCATGGTTTGTCTAAATTCAAGGTTTCATGTAAAACATGATAAAAAAATTAAATTTATTTGGAAATAATATTTAATAAAATATCGGTGTGTTATATTCAACCCCCTCTTAATATACTGTTTCCTCAGAATTTGAAATTGATTTTGGTATTCAAGGGAATGTAATCTCAAAATACCATTATTTGAATCCAACATTGTATAATGTGTTAATAAAACATACTCCTTGAAAGGGGGAATGAATACATATGAATATATTTTATAATAAAATACAAATGGGTTTTAATATAGGAGAAGAATATTGGGAGGTGAAAATTTGGGCTAGGACAAAATGTAGTTTTTGTAGATCACAGATCATAAGAAAGTGAATGATCATTAGAAAATTAACGACAAAAATACATAAACCAATGAGGAAAGAAGAATATTATCAATTCATCATAATTGAATATAATTGGAGAAATTTTTTGTTTCATGTTCCTTTCCCTAATACTGGATAATTTTCAAGAAAATTTACTTACTTGATTTCACTCAATTACTGAATCATTATCACATCATTTGGTTTTTATTTGATCAATTTAGACTTCATCTATTACTATATGAAATAAATATTACTTTTTTATGATTTTAGACATAATATAAACATTTAAAAGACCATATTTGCCATAAAATAATGAAATTTCATTCTTTCTATCCCTAGATATTATCAAAACTAAAATGGTTATCACAGGTTATCCAATATGGATAAATCTTCATATGATGAAATAATACATCAAATTAAAAAACAATTCCCAAAGTTCAACATAAACCATTCCACAAATTTATATCATCAAGACCCTTCCAAAATTAAAAAAAATCACAAATAAGGTCATTATATTTCCAAAATCAACTTAATTTTGATCCCCCAAATAACATAATGTGTCGCTTAGTTTTCACATTCCAAAAATGGGAACATCCACATCATATATACTATAAAAACATAGTAATAAATAGAATTACCAAAAACCATAATGAAGAAATAAATTATTCCTTATTACATAAATAAACCACATATTATTGAATATATATCATAAATCCAAATATACTATAGACTCCATCAATGATAAAATAAACTATTTTTCATAAAATAATTAATCAGTTCCAAGGTGATCAATGCTGTAGAATTTACTTTGTAAATATTAATCATATATTTATGAATAATGAAAAACATTACCTCAATATCATTAACATATTATGTTTTATTTTTTCCTTATTCATGATTTCTCTTAAAAATATCACCTTTCCATTCTATAACTTTTCTAGGTCATCTATAAAATTCAACATGTTTTTGAAAATACTTAAGGAAAACATTTTACATAAAAATAAATATATATTTTAGGATGAATATAACATATTTCTTGAGTTAAAATAAATAAATACATCTATCATTTACATTCATCCTAAAGACATTCATTAGTATCCATCATCTTATTCCGTAATACATATTTCTTTTCAGATATCATTTTTGTCTCCTAATTTTCAATATTAAAACTATTAAACATAAAACCATTCTGATACTCTTCATAATATTTCCCCTTGGACATAATTTTAATTAATGATCATACATTACACACTTAGAACATCCATATATTTATAATTAATTTTGGAAACCATGATCCTATTATATTGAGTTAACTGAACATTTCATTTTTCCGTGGAAAATACTAACTCCAATCTCTTCTTATCCACAATTAAAACATCTTATAATTACATTGATACATTTCCTTGAGTTCTTATTCCATCATTATCAAAATATTTAAAACATAATCCTCCATCCTCTATGGTCTCCACCAAACTATATACGAGTGAGCTCCATCTTTCTCTCCTTTGGTGAGTCAGAATGTTGGTTAATGTTCATTTTCATAATCAAATGGCATGATTACCAATTAGGAATAACAATAATATCCTTCTATATAGTCAGTTACCCATTTGGTTTCTTATAAATACATTATATATCAAATTCAATGTTATACTAGATTTTTAGGTTCTCGAAAATAATAATTAAAAAATTTCATAGCATGAGAAACAATATTCACAGTGGAAAACTGTATATTAAAGTAAAATTATTTATTGGATGTCTAACTCATAAAAAATATTTCCTATGTATGAAACCTTTTGATTAACCTAGGTCATCATTGATCATCATATATTCAAATATTTCCTAATGGTTCATAAATATTTTCTGAATCCCTAAAACCATATCCCCTAGAAGTGTCAAACCTAGTGTGTATACATGCATATTTTTGTACACCAGGTGAGGATTGAGTCAAATACCAATGCACACATTTCAATGTTAATACACTGTAGTGAAACTATTCATGTGCCTTATCCCCTTATAGTATCCATATATAGATGTAAATTCATACAAACCATTCACTATATCCTTCACTAAAATTCCATGATATGATCCTACACATAGACATATCCTTAGACTTATCCTCATTGATATACTTTGGGGTCTTTCTAAATGTTTCCATTACCATTTTCAAAGGATAGCTAATACTTTCTATCATAGCAACACTAACAATAAGAAGTTATCATACACAGATAATAATTCTTAATAGATAAATATTCTAAATATATCCTAATGTTCTATACCAAAATCATACAGTTCTAGTTATTTTAGAAACATTGATACATAAACAATTAGTTCATAAGTGAACTATTCCATCTCCATCCATGTTCTTCATGACTAGAATTCATTTTATACATATCATACATAGTACATATCTATATAACCCATGAAATGGAAACATATTGTTGGGTTATCTTAGATGTCCAGTTAAGGTAAGAATGAAAGATATAAAAATAACAAGAGTATAATGGTCTGAAAACATTGAAATAATTTTTGTTAACCATATACTTCTTATCATATATCATAAAACTGAGTTACAGAAAAAATATTGTAAATTCATAACATATTAATAATAAATTAATAAAATAACATGAGACAAGAGAGATTAAAATCTAGATAAGACATATATTTTTGGAATATACATAAAAAAATGAAATATTATGTCATGGACACCAACAAATAAATTCATCACATATTATACTTGGGATAACCTGTAATTTAAATTCTTCAGGATTGGGATAACATCTCATGTACCCTATTTTTGGGTTGGGATAAACATAGGAGTACCAAATTATTTCTTATTGGATGACCACCTATGTGCCCTCTTTTTTAGGCATGGGATATCATCCTATGTACCCTTCTTTTTTATGCCTTAAGAAAACCTCGAATATACCCATTGAGATCATATAGAATTAATCATTACCAACTAAATTAGATTGAGGCATTGGTCCCAACCATCGTATTACCCAAACATTTGTGTTCCATAAGATCATAAAACATTTATCACATATAAACGCATGAAATTAATGGGTTACAAAAATATTACATCATATGCAGACCCGTAGAAATGTCACATGTCTCATAAACATTTTAACATATAATTATAAGATGACCAATGGAAAATAAATGGGGTTTATTATCATATTTTTACAATAATCATAAAAAATAAAGGTAAATTAGAAGGATGGATAAATTGAAACATATCATTATTAAATCGTAACTGATATAAATCGATGTCATTTTAAATATAAAATGAATTTGAAATATAATTTTAAACATTTCTTGTGGAAAATATCTTATCGATTTCGAAATCACATTTTAAAATATAATATTTTTCAAAATATTAAAAACATTATTTAAAATAACATTGGAATCATGTAAAGGATTTTATAAATTACTGAGAGTTTCTGTCAGAGGAAAATATATTTCATTCCACACACATAAAAAAAATACTCTTTTCACAATTTTTGTAATAATTAAAAACAGCCGTGTTTGGAAAATTACCAAAATAATCTATTAATAAATTTTCCAAAAATAAAAATGTGGGTAGAAATTTAATTTTAAAATATAAATAATATAAAAAATTTATTTAAAACATTTTTATATGCCATTGACATGGAATAAAAATTTATTTCTACTAAAGAGTGAAATAAGGTCGATTTACCTAAAAAATGTTATTTTAGTATATTTAGTTCTGTAATTGAGTAAAATGAAAGAAAAAATGTGTTCAGAAAATTAACTATAGATGAATAATATTAATTATTTTATTAATATATTGATCATAATATATCATTGAAAGAAACATAATCATAAAAATTATGATAAATAGAGAGATTTTAACATAAAACTTTAGTGCTTTCATAATCATTGAATAATAATACCCATGAATGAAATAACCATATATGTATAAGTAAATAAAATTAATATTCATAAAAATAATCATAAATTAAATTCATGGGTATTATATAAATAACTATACATAAATAATTGTTGAAAAATTCAAGTGCCCCACAAAAATAAAAGTGATACAAAAATATATTCCACAATGGTAAAATTTGATTAGTAATTCCCATTAAAGAAAAACTTCAAATGAAATAATAAATATAAATAATAGAATTTGATTCATTATATTTCTTTTCAAAGGTTAATTTATACACAACACAAAATAAATGAGGGGTGAATATGGCATATGTCTCTTAGAAATAAAAGAGAGATAAAAAACTAATTAGCTCAAGATTCAAATTTCTCCATACACATTAGACCTATCATATAAATTTTTTTCTTTATTATTAATATATTATATGACCATAATAATATATATAACATCATTAATTATTTACTTATGTCCTTTTATTACCTATTTCATTAAAATTCCATGCTAAAATCATGTTTCGTGTCAAAACTACATCATTTTTCGTGAATGTTTTCATTTGGTATTTCAAGTTGTTTTTATCATGGTTACATAATCTCCAGAATGTTAAAAATTAAATAAATATCCTATATATTATTCATATATGTTTTTATATTAATATTTTAATGTTTGATAAATAAAACGAATTCATTTTTCGTTTAAATAGTATGCCTTACAGATTCGTGAGCATTTCTTCCATTTTCTTAAAGGTTGGAATGAAATAAAGGTAAATTTAAATTGAAATTTATATAAACATATTAATATCATATATATTCATAAAATATTATATATTTACATATATATTAATGAATTAAATGGAAATCATATAACATCTCTTCATGGAGGCAGTAGTCCACACATTTGCCCAAGTGCCATTATCGTTTTACAACCAATAGAATGGTAAGATGTGGATGTGTTTCTATAATTTCATAATTATAAATTTTTTATGAAAATAATTTTTCTAAATTAAATATATAATTATATACACCTGTTATAGGTCGTGATTCAAAACAAATTAAATGTTTTTTTGAGATTGTAGTCCGAGACACACATGATCGACAATTGATTTCCATTTGGTGGAAAATGAGATGGATATGGGTTATCTCATTAAAATAATAAATTATTACTATAAGATATATTTTATTATAATATTTGACTTTTTAATATATAAATTAAGAATTTAATATATCGATTAAATAGATATATCTTAGTGAAGAAAATTAGAAACAATTAGAACAACCTCCTTTTGATATCTTATTGAGGACCCTAGGGATATTATTTTTTAAGTACAAAATATCATGAATATTGATAGGGATTTTGGAGAGAGATTTTTGAAGTTTCGTTTCATTGAAAAAGGCCTATGAGGTGTGAATATGTTGTGGTGGTATATTCTCTTTTATTTTTATAGAGAATTGGAATTTCTGTAAATTACAAAAACTATTCATTAATGTGAATTTACTCTCAATTAATGTACAGAAAAAATTGAATAAAAATGGATTATATGGAACATATTGTCTACATAAACATCTAATAGAAAAACACATGTTTTAAAAAATTTATTCTTTAACCTCATTGTTTAATTACATTTTCCATTTTAGTTTTCACCACGGTAACTAGTTTTTTATTTATTTTACTAGGTAATTTACCCAATAAACCAAAATAATGTTCTTAATTAGAAAATTTTTACCTAATTTTGGTAAATATAAAATAACATTTTTCAAATATTTTTTTGGTGTGTGGATAATTAATTTTAACATAGGCGCATATAACCTGAAAACCATATTTTAACTATATTAATGATAATTAATTTCTACTTATTTTACTAGTATTTATGACCAAAAAGTATTTTAACCACATTAAATAATTTATATTATGTTATTTCAAAATATAGTATCCTTTTTTCCAAAATAAATTTATATAATTGGTTGAATTTATTTTTATATTAAACCCACATGCACAATGAAAAAACGTTTGTCCAAGGGAAATATATTCTTAATTAAAAAAGGTATTATATCCAAAATAGATATAAAACTGAATCAGATGACCTAAATTTGGTTAATAATAATTTTATTTAACAAAATTATCTTTTAAAACAATTTTATGTCACAATGGAGTTTTATAATTACTTTAAATGATATGATAGTTTCAATAAAATTCATATTTTTCCGTATTTATAAAAAAATTAAGCTTTTCACAAAATTTTTATAAATTAACATGATGATAATTTCAAATTTTTTATTGAAAAAATAATTTTTTTAGATACTTTTATTATATTTTAAAAAATTAATTTTAAATTACGTTCACAAAAAGAGATGGAACCTCTTTTTTTTAAAAATATAGTTTTAATTCAAAAAATTAGATTTAATATTATCTCATAACTATAAAAACATTAGATGAAATGGAAAATATTTTATTGAAAATATAATATTTAAATTAAATTTAAATTATTTTTGAAATGTGATTGATTTAATTTATTATGAAAAAAAATTGAACTCATTAAAACTGTTTTGTTTAGAAAAGCATTACATTTAGTTTCAATTTATTATTTATTTCTAATTGATTAATGACCAATTAATTTATTTTAAACTGATTTATAGAATATAATGTACATTATTTAATGTTTCCTATTCATACCCTCTAATAAAATTTCTAAGAGATAAATATAATAATAAATAATAGTATTTTAAGTGTATATCGATGTTTTTTTTAAAAGTATTGTTTCCGGTAATGAAAGCTATAAAAAATTTAGATTTTATTTTGAAAAGAAATTTATCATAAAATATCAGTCCATGACACTAATTTTCCCTCTGTAAAATATATTTGTCATTCATGTATCCTTGTAGTATTTTTCCTTATAGATCCTCCAATCTTAGAGGTCCCCAACCTTTTTATTATTTTTAGCATTCAATGGTTTGTCATTCAAGTTACAAAATTATACCTCATGTTTTATAAATTGAATTTCTTGGGTGAAAGTGAACCTATAATTTGGATCTTTTCTAATTCCATCTCATCTATATCTTAGTGCTTTGGGAGATTTAATCTCTTGGTGTGGTGTCTTAGGGATCTACAATGATGGTTTACTTGTAGCTAATTCAAGGGATTCATGAAGGTAATTTTCTTTTATGTTCTCTTAAAAACATCCAACACACTTCAGTTTACATTTAAAAATCATTAATTATTTGTCATAGGTTAATTAGGAATCCTAATAAACTCTGCATCCTATGGAAATTAATTAAAAAATGGTTAATGAAGCGAACAATGAATCAAGTACTATGATAGTCAGACAAACATGATGTCTATTTTTGACAGTGTGATTTCTACAACATTAAGTTTAAAGGGGAAGGTGTTTTAGACCACCATATACTATTAACTATGTTATATATCCTTATTAATAATTTCTATGATAATTATTCTCTGGATATATGTAAATATATTCTCTATGAATAAAATATTGTAATCTTTTATCTAATACAAATTTTATATCCTAAGAAAAATGTAGTTACCATCCAGTCCATTGGACATATAATTATTTAAGTATCATTTTTCATTGAAACACATATGAAATGGAAATTTTGTTTTTTAAGAAATAGAATATTCAAGTATATTTTACCTATTCATCCTTCTGGAATATAACTATTAATGTGAAATTTCATTTTTCACACACAGTATTTCAGTTTTGTTTATGCTAAATGTGAATAAAGTGAATAAAGAGAGTTATGAGATTCTATCTCAATGATTATCATGGGTTATCTCCAATCGATTCATGGAGGGAACTTCGACACCATATTGGATCAATAAGATAAAAAATATGGGTGGGATTACATTAGGATGCAAATGAAAAATTTCAGAAATATTATTTCCTTTAATAATTTATTTGATATGGGATTATAAGATGATAAATATTCATGGTACAATAAGTAATAAAAAAACATATAATATGGAGTTGTAAAAATGTGTTCTAGTTTAACCATTAATGATATCTTTATCTTTAAATTCTGTTATGTATCTCCAACAATGTTCTATCATAGGTAATTATCCAATGTTACTATCGTTAAAAAAAATTATAGTTATATAAATAATATTTTACTCTCTAAATCAAGGACTCATCCTGCAAACATAAAGGATGTTGGGAATTAGTGCGAGACTAAACATGTGAATAGTAAATGATTATTTATTATTCATTAAATCATTAAACAACCCAAGATAAATATTAAAGCATGATCCAATCTATAAGATTCATCCTTTGTAGGCATTAAAGATCTAAACTCGAAATTTTTAGAATATATATCAGTTTTAATGACTCTATAGATGAACACTTTTTAATTCCTCTAACAAAAGGATAGGAGTGTCTAGATATATTTTTGGTGGTAGAGAATATGCTTGAAAAAAAATTTGTATCCAATTGACAAAGGAAGAGGATAGGAACAAAACTGACTTTCATACCTACATCAGGGAGAGGAGGTTAATTCGTAACCATAATTGAAAAATTAAGGATATTAATAATACCATTTATCTCAATATATTAGAAATATTGTTGTTCAAACACTATGAAAACATATTAATAGGAACTCAAATATAGAATCATTGTGGACTTCCCTATGATTAATAGAATGATTCTTTCATCAACCCCACTACTTTAACAATAGCTGATAAAATAAACATGATCATCAATGATTCACTGGATGATAAAGAAATTAAAATTCAATCTTATCTCTTAATATAAATATAGATCAATGGTTGGATGGTTTTATAGATGCCTTATTTTTTGTCAAATTATAAATTTTAATGAGAATCTAATCAATGGACACTGTTATTATTTTTATGGTCGTAATCATTCTAGAGTAATTTGTACAACAAATAATTTCATTTTCTAAAAGATAAAAACCCCATTTATTTTGACCAACTTTGACCCATCATCCGATGAATTTTCTCTTTAAAAATACTATACAAAACGAATTCTCCTATTCTATATGATGAATAAGATGGATTCATCTAAAATATATATATTAAATGTGTTATTCCCCTAGACCAAGAGATTGTACATAACATCAATAAGAATATTATTTGGTCTATTTTTATATTCATGGTGGATATGTGAAATGAATATGATACTATTAAAAAAAATTATTCTTATGCTCAATAAATGTCAAGGTATCTATTAGTGGTTTTATTTACATTGCTTTAATTCTTCGCCACTACATAGTTATTAGTGTTGTTGATGGGGATTATGTTTAAATTCATCAATTATTATAGAGGTATCCTGGAGTGTGACTCAATTTATCTTTTTCTACTGTCATGGATAAATATTATATTATTAGGAATTTTAATTATTAGTTCTTAATGGGAATGATTCTCCTATTTAATAGTATGTTTGAAAGACCCAAAATCTCACACATACTCTTTGCTGATTATTTTTTATTTTTTCTGAAGGGGAATTGGAGGTCTATATGGGGATTATAAAATAACTAAATGTTTATGGAAAATGGAGATTCCAGCTTTAAAGTCCCATTTAAAATATGTATTTATAACATTTATTCTTTTCTTCCATGTCTTATCAATTAGATTGAGTAATGGATTGGTTTTACTTTTAATTCTACTTAAATAGAGTATCTCAATGCACCCATATGAACTGAAAGGTTTTAAGGTTTCCCCTTATACAACCAAGTGAAAAATTATATTGTTATAATAAATAATTGAATTAATTGATTTATTTATTTTTTAGTGTGAACCATGATTATAAAATATTTTCCCCCTTATTTTCCTATACATGTCTTTTTAGTAATGGAGGTTGAGAAATGTGTTGTTCACATTATTGATTATTCTATAAAAATTTCATTATGGGACCCTTTATGATTGGGAAGATTTCATTGGACATGTTATAAATTCATTTCAAAAATGATTTATTAAATTGGTATTTTTTATAGTTTATTGACGATTCCAATCAATCTATTCATACAAGGAGTTCGTGGGAAACTATATATAGTAATTCAATATGTGCCATGTTTTTTGGGGCTAAATATAGTACATTTCAGGATTTTCTTCACTATGTTCCATCATAATAATCTCCATTATTTCACACCCTAATTTTATTTATTCATTCTCTAAAAAACAATAAAAATGGATTACTGGTCAAGGGAGAATTTCTTCTAGAAAATTAATTATTTAAATATTCTAATATATTTTATACATTGTCCCATTCAATATATTAAATTTAATATATATAAGAATTTTAAAACTATTTCAACAATATAAATTCCAATGATCAAAAATATATCTTGAAAAACATTACTTTTAATGATTAATATAATAATTGTTGCTTTAACACTTAAATATTGTTAACTTTCAACCAAAAAATTATAAAAAATCGTTCATTTCACTAATTGGGATTATCCGTGGGGATATGAGTACATTTATAAATCAATAAATTTGAAATAAAACTCTATTATATTAAGTTATCATCATTAGTCAATCTATATGGATAATGATTTCTATTGTAAATGTGTTTATCTTACATCAAATTTTTACTACATCACCATTAATAAAAGAGAATAAGAATCGCATCTCTTCATGATGTGAAACTGGATGATGGAAATTAGTTTTTTATTGGAAACCTTAGGAATATTAATCAATTTGATGATTTTGTTGAATCTTTTCTATGACATTGTATTGAATATGCATGCAATTCATCTGTTATTCGTTCTATTTGAAAGGTGACATTTAGTATAGCATTTGGGGTACAGTGGGATATAGAAAATGGTTCCATTAATCATTGAAAGATAAATATTTTTAGTAAAAATCCACATAAATTTATTATGATGATATATGTTAAATATATTATCTTCAATATGACTACTTAATAGAAAAATATTATTTGGATTCATTATCATATGATCATTCTAAGAGTGGCATACTGGGAACTAGGTATGTTGGAAACCTCCAAAATCATACCAAAACATAAATTGGATGGATGATACTTTATATAATTGTGAGTGGGGTGGGTATTAGTCGTTACTACAATAAATGGAGCGTGTTTTCTATAATACTTATTATGTATAAGTAATTCCTCTATATGTTAACAATTGTTCCAAAATGGGTGGTTTATTTCTTGATAGGGAATGGAAAAATATCCTCTCATTGGTGAATTATAAATCATATTTTATCACTATATTCATTAATTATACAATACATGTACATTCTTATATATTTTATATGATTTTTTTCAAGAAAATCATTTATCTAAACACAAATATTAGTTATAAATGATGATATTGATTAATCATAGTTCCACCTTTATTAATAAGGTTACTCTCTCCACTCCCACTAATAATATCCAGTCAAATTTCAATATGAATGAAAGCCTCTATTCTGTAATGAATTCATTGTTGTTATACATTCCTTGGAGGTTAGTTGGAGGAAGATATATTGGGAGTGATGTGGGATGAAAGGTCATCTGGCTAATCTATACGTAACGAAACTAGAGAGGATGTATTCAGATTTAGCAGAATCTCTTGATTATAATGGATATGTTATCAAAAACACATATTACTCTAAGTTTAATATGTTGTCATCTTACAATGATCCTCAAGTGGAAATTGTTAATGGAGAAGGACTAATGGGTGGTAAATCATCAATGAGAGCCAATAATGGTCCCTTTAATATTAGGGTTGAATTTCCAAAATATGATTCATCCTATTATGATTATGCTATCACACCTATTGATATTTGAGACCCGACTAGTCTCACTATTTTTGTGACTCCTGTTTGTACTCATCCTCCAGATGCATGTACTAGTGCATGTTTCTAGGATGATGAGACCGTTGACGTGGCTCCTATCATTGGGCCACTCAGTTTGTTGATTTCAACTAGGAGATTTAGAAAAATGTATATTGTTTTACGATATCTAATATGTGGTGTAACATATCTACGATAGTAACGATGGATGATTTAACCACCCTAAAGGAAATAAACAACGTGGTTAATTACTATTTTAAGGACACACTTTAAAATAAAATAAGAAGGTGATTGATAGTGTGGATTACATTCCATTTCCCCCAATGAGAAGGTCATGAAAGTTCTATTCTAACTAAACTCACACTAATTATACCCAATATACTTCAAAGTTTTCTGGTATGTTCAATCCTAATATTCATAAGATCTTCAATTAGATTAAGTAATAATATAAGTTGGAAACTGATGATCATTCTGACTATGGGAATGAAATGTCTTATTATGGAATGTAAAATTTCATTTCTAATGAGGGGAAGTCCCTTTGTTTAACCCAGTCTGGTTCCCAATTTTTTAAATATATGGTTATAAGATTAGCTTATGGTTAGAATTATTGAGTATAACATCGATACATTAGTATTAATCTAGAATATCATGTTTAGTTCACATGTCATACATTTTTTTTATGAAATAGAGTAATTATTTCTCAAACCCATTCCCATTATTTGAATGTTTCCATTGATGATAACAGATGAATTTTCATATCTTGAATCAACGTTTATTGGAATTCTTTTGAGATTAATCAATACATTAGAAAAATAAATATAATTAATCTTATGAGTAGATTTTTAGTTAATATAAATAAAATAAATTTGTGGATATAAATATCTTAGTAAATATAATTTAATTCATTGGACATCATGTTTTACAAGCAACACCGAGTATAAACAAACTTTCTTATAATAGTAAAATGTTATTATTTAATGGGATAGATAATAAATACCCATTAAATTGTAATGTATTAATTACAGTAAGTAAATTATAAAATTTATAATGATTAATAATTTATAAAATAAATTATTTTGTTGAAATCTTATTATAAATGAAAATAAAAATCATTTCAAAATAAAAGAAATATTTTTATCATCATATTTTTTTCCTGAAAATATTTTTTAACAAAATAAATTAAATTGATAACTATTTGTGAATTGTTATAATGATATTTATATATTATATATTTATTTAAATGTTTTATCCCTCATATGATATATTTTATTGTAATGGGGTAATAATAAATCAATATTTATGACTAAAAATTGTATTTGTTTAATGGGTTGTTTCATCATGATTTAGAGTTGTTATTTTAAAAATAATTTCATTCTATTTTTTTAAAATATATTTGAAAAATTATCTTCCTTTTGAAAATTTTAATTCAAAAACTATCTTTCATTTGATTTTTATAATTTCAAAAAAATGATTTTTTATTTGCTAAATAGAGAAAATACTGATTTTTATTAAAATATGTCTGGTTTTTAATGATTTTAAGAGGTACCATTTTATTTACAAAAAACTAGAATGTAAAATTTTCTATGATTTATTATTATTATTATAATTTTTGTCAATATAATAAATTTTATGTTGAATTTTTATATGAAAATAGTTTAAATATTAGAAAATATTTGTTTAGAAAACAATTTTTCGTCATGTTGCTGGTGTACTCTTATATTAACTTACGCCACATATATGATTTGAATTTCATAAAATTGTTTCATTATTCATAATAAAAATAATTTCTAATAGTTAAAAATGTCAACTTAATTTTTATTCATGGTGAATATTAAATACATAAAAATCTATTTTTTTCTGTTAAGGTTAAAATGTAGTTTTTCATGTTACATGCACATGTTTAGAAATTAATTTTTCAAAAATATTCTATTTTAATTTGATAAAATATATTTAGTAATTATTATTTTAGGGACGAATTTGTATAATATTTCTTATTTATTTTTAGTCTTAAAGGATAAATTACCCTTGTAATGAAACAAGAAAACAAATTACAGTGTTAAAAGATAAAATGGTATAATTAGTTAAACATACGTTTTAAGGTATAAAATGTTAAATAAATTTCTATATTTTTCATTTGGACATGTTTATAGACATTACCAACTATGAAATCAATTATTTATCAATTTTAGTGGCACGGGGTTTGAGTGTGACTTCGCATTATTAAATAGTTTTTGGGATTTACCAAAACTCCACCACTCCACAATTATAAAAGGAAACCCCCAACCCTCACTTTTTCACACATCATAGTCCATTTTTCAAAACAAAAACCATAAAAATAACATATAATTATACATATAGATGTTATATATTTATTTCTCCCCTATAATATACCCTAGGGTCCTTACTAAGAGATATAATTATGGATTTTCTATGAAAGGTATATGGATTCACTAAGCCCTGTCTTATTCAATTATTCTCTAACCAGATTCATTCATTTATTAAATATTAAACTATTATAAAACTGTTATATTAATTTTAGTAATAATAATTTATTATATTAATATTATAAACAATATCCATTTCCTCTTCCATCAAAGGTGAAATGATACATTCAATAGTTCGTACAACGAATTACCACCTCTTCTATAATTGCAATTTGTTTTCAATCACCATCAATAAATGATGCATATAATGATGGATTTATCATATACATATTATGATTATGAAATAATTATTATTAAATAATTATATTATCACATCTACCTTATTAACATCTAGTATATTGAAAAATCACATCATAGTTCACGCATATGTGTAGACTACCGCCTCCATGAAGCAATGTGATACGATTATATTTTTTTTACATAGATTGAAATGACTATATATTTAAGGTAATTATAAAATTTATATATATGGAATAAAAATTATTCTCTAAATATGAATTATTTTTTGAATTTGTTTTGTTCATTCCCTCAATAAAACGGAAACAACATTCATGCGTACATATGAAATATTGTTTCCATGAACTCTCTAATTCATTTTCAATATATAGATTTAATGGATTTATATAAAATCACATATAATGAATATATATTAGATATAAGATATGGTTAAAATTATTGAGATTATAGAGATTTTATCAGTGTAAAAGTAGAATAATTATCAAATGAAAACATTAATTTAAAAATGATACTATTATTACCCGAAACATGATTTTAATAATGATTTATAAATAAACTGGTGATAAAAGGTAGAAAGTAGATAATATATTATATGATATATATTTAAAAGGTTATATTATAAATTTATAGAAATCCTATATTTATAATATTGGTGGTTTAAAAAAGTACAATTAAATTCAAGACTTAAGATATGGGATTTTCGTCTAACTTTTATTTTTGAGAGACACATCCCATATTCACAAATTATATATTTTTTTTGTTTAAATAAAACCCAAAAATGTATAATTTGTTAATCTCAATTAATTTTAATAGGATTCAAATATTTTTATACATTTCTCTCTTTCATGGGTTTTATGTATCAATGTTATGAAGTTGTTAATATTATATATTACTGTCACATTGTTTGGGGGGTTGTTTATGATTTAGTATTTGATGTTGATATATTATGATATATCTCTCCAAAAAATAATTTATTTATTATAATTTACATATTTAAATAAAAATACATTTTTTAATTTCATTTTATTCCCTCTAATTAGAAAAGTGGATGAAACTATATTTTTAATGAAAATCCACTAAAATTAACTTTTTTGTAAAAAATCTATTTTCTTCCATGTCGACACATTTTAAACATGTTTTGACGTATGTTTTTACTCTTATAAAATAATTTATATTATAATAATTATACTTATTTTATAATATACAAAATGGTTTTAATTGAATAAACATTTCTATTTTTCAATTGACGCATTTTCCAATTTTTAGCAGAAATATAATTGGAATCTTTTGGTTTAACATGTATAGCAGGAATGATATTTCACCCCATCATGACCAACCAATTATTTAAATCATACTTTTAAGGTGTCAAGTTTATTTTATAATAAAAATTTATCTTTAATATTTGGGAATTTTTTTGAAATTAAATAAGTGATTTAAAAATTGAAATGATAATTTCTAGAGAAATATTTAATTATATTTTTATTAAATTTTTATTCATTAACAATAATAGATTTTTCTATTTCTAATGTTTTATTATGGATATGATCAAATGGTAATATAATAATTATTTTTTAGGATATTTTATTATTATTATGATGTTATTTTCATGAAACCCATTTATTTTCATTAGGGTATGCTAACATGGATTGATGAAATATCATTGAGACACTATTTATTTTCATGGGTTATGACATTATTATTTAATAATTGTATAATTCATTTTTTTAAAAATATACACGATAATAATTATGCGAAAAGTGGGCCCCGAAATCTATATCTCTATAATTCATTGGGGAATGTTTTATATCTCATGAGATAACCATGGATGACATTTTTATGTGTTTGATGTTTTATGGGAAACGTTTTGTTGTGCATAATCCACTATGAATTAAAAGTCAATGTTCTTGATCCACTACGGTTAGTCGTTGATGATTCATGATCCTTTATGATATGTGAAAGATGTTTTCATTCTTGATACAAAATGATATGATGTTCAGAGTTAAATTCCATTACATATGAAATGGTTTTGACATTTATTATAGGGACACAGAAATAAGACCTGAAATTAAGTTTCATGATTGGATTATGATTATATATATTTCATGCATTTTAAATGATCATGGTTTATTCTATATCTCATTTTTAAAATCCATGAAATATTGAGTATGAAATTTGTATGTAATATTCATGATATCATAACCTAATTCTTCTCTTATTCCTTAATATCACCATTCACGGATATCTCTAATATTTACCTGTACAGAGCATCAGAGCTCTCACTTTATTATGTTTATCTTTCCTTAGTTATAAATAAATGTAACATGTTGAATATTTCTAAAAATGTTTTTATTAATGAAGAAACTAGTGGGAGAATATGTATTTCAATTATGATCCAGTCGTTTTTGTGTTTAGAATTCCAAAGGCACAAGAACAATCGGATTCCAACATGGATCACTATGTTACCTAATGAATATTCATATAATAATATGTGAGTTCTTCTCATTATTAGTAATGGTATTTATAGTTGGAATTATATTATGGTTTTGTTAACCATTTTAAACTAGGATGAGGATTATTTTGAGTGAATAATTAGGATATGTTTATTTATAAGAAAATATGCTTTAATTTTAGTAAAGGACAACGAAATAGGATTCATAGACATTAAATATGTATCGGAATACAACACGTATATTTTGATCTGCTACAATTTTAACAAGGGAAAATATCTCTAAAAAGGTTTCACTAGTCTTTGAATTTATCTTCACATGGTGGGTGAAAATGGTCCATGTTGGACACATAAGTCGATAGTCCTAGGAGATATGTATTGGATATTAACTAAATATTTAAAAAACATCATGATATATTTGAATATACGATGCCCATGGTGTATTTATGTTAAACATGAGGTTTCATAGGATTAGAAGAAGGTTTCATGATCTCGACTTCCTTTAATGTATTTTTTTTGTTTTCCCATTATGATAATGGTTGCATTCACAATTCATTTTGGGTTTTTCAATTGTGGGGTCCATAAGGAACATGGATATCATTAAATATGATATATAATTTTTTAGTGGGAAAATAACTAGGATTATGATTGGAGTAAGTGATATTATGAATATTCATAATTAGTTATCAAGATATTTGATTAAAAAGGTGAACATTATCAAACTTATAGAGTCAACAAAGATTATATGGATAGTTTGAGATCTCTAGTGGAGGAGACCACTGTGGAAAGAATATTTAGTTTCGAATATTTCATGAATATATGGAGAATAACAAAAAGGAATTTATTTATAGAATGAGAAATTTTTTTATGTGCATTGAAGAAGGTAATTGAGAATGTAATTTACATATAATGAAGAAATGTTTTTTTAACATAATGGATTAACATAATGGCTTCCCTAATGCTTTATCAATGTCTGAATGTTTTAAATATAGAATCTACAGTAATTATAAATAATATTTTCCATTTTGGAACTCTCTAGAAGTGGATTATAAAGTTTATATGAGTAATGTTTTTCTATTTATTATGATGGGACTGTGAATAAAATCTAAATTGAAGGAGGTATTAATGAATGATATGATAAATCCCATTGAATAGTATAGTAAAATGGCGAATTGATTTATGGGTTTATGTATTTATCTCATGAATTATGTTATATGAATCATAAAATATATAAATATTGTCCTAATTTTGGAAGAATATATGTCATATTGTACTATAAATATAAGAGTTATGGATTCCATCATTGGTTTATTAATTAAATTTTTATTATAATATCTACATCGTAAAAAACAATTCGGTGGTTTTAGGTGATATAATTTTAAAGTGATTAATGGAATTTTTGGAGAAGACTTACTGTAATAAGATTTATGTAACTCTTAGGTCCAACATGATGTAGTATCTGAGAAGAATTATCTTTTCATAAGTTGTAAAGTATTGTCAACCTTCATATTTTATATGATTTTTGATTTTTAAGGTGATTTAAAATGATGTTTATTTTATATATGGGGAATTTGTATGAGATGTATTATGACAATTATATTATAAATGTATCTTTGTCATATCTGTAAAGGATGCAGTTCATGGACCCACAACCCTATGTAATAATGATGAAATGCATAATTATAGCCTATGTCATATATTGGTCAGTATTACATTTTTTAAATGATGTGATAGAAATAAATATGGTTTTTGGAATATTTGTTTTATCTTAGTGATAATTATATGAATTAAATTTTATTTTCTGATTAATATTATTTTAGAAGAAGTTAACTATTTTTTAAAACCTTATATGATTAAGATAAACTTAACCTTATGTAATTTTATATTAGGAATCAAAATAGAATGACCTTTTCGAAGCAATAAATATTTTAATGTATATTTATGGAGATTCAGATAATGATTAGAACATAATACAGATTATATGATTATGGATTATGAAATTTTGGTATGAGACATAAAGAAAGATATATGTTATTTAAAGAAAAATAAAAAATTTATATTGAAAAATTATGGGATCAAATCGTTCTAGTACATTGGTTTCAATGTTGTTTTAATATATTTTGAATATTTTTATTGTTAGTTATATATCAAATGATCTATGTTAATCATTGTTTATTTCAATTGAGGTATTATTTATTAATGTGTTATTTCATCATGTAATGGTTTTTTAATTTTGAATTATCTTGTTCCAACCATATTTTTTTGGTTAATATCTAAAGATAGGAGGAATATATTTTTAAATTTTTTTCGATTTTTGGATTTCATAGAAGTTAGTTTTAGTGCTTCAATGATGTCACGACCCGTCCTCGGGGCCCGTGCCGTGACTACCCCAAGCCCGCCTCCCATAGGCCAGGGGCTGGCGACTAGCACCAAGGCGTAAAATCCCGGTAAACAGGGAAGGCATTGCCTTTAAAAGTAACAACCACCACAGAGTCAGCAAGCGGAAGGTAACTACAAAGTGCAGAAAAGTAAAGGGGGCCGGAAATACAAGCCCAACTGTAAAGTACAACTGAAAAGTAAAGTACAGCAACTGAAGAAAAGACGGCGGCCTCGTGTCGTCCACTGGCAATCCCATTTGAAGGGTGGGTACAGATAGCCTCCAGGCTCCTCGGGTCCCACGTCCGCTCCGAGCACGTCCCGCCCAGTGGTCCACCTCCAGGTACCGTCCTGCTCCACGCCCCAACCGAGATCAGCGTTGTCCGTCGTCTGCATCCAACACAACAAGGTGCGGGCATAGCCCGTGCAGGGGTGAGTATAAGCTACTCAGTAAGGACCCCGAGACCCCCGAAGGTCTCCCGAAATCCACAAAGGATATAGCACAAAAGAAAGATGCAATCACGAAGTAACATCTGACTCGACTTAGGTATATGCCCATACATATACCTAAGTCCCCACTTCTAGCTCTGCTCACAAGCTCAAGAACAACTCAATCCACGCAGGAAAGCAAGACTCAAATCCACAAGGAGAGTAAACAGTAAATCCACAAATGATAGTTCAACACAAACCACAAAGGAGAGTAACATAAGATTCAGCTCAACCAGGTATACTTTTTCAGATCACGTCAAAGATGATCACTGATCCATCTAAGTCGCCGGACCCACGAAGGATCGATAGGTACTAACCCCCGCAAAAGACCCATGTAGGATCGGGCTCACACAGAACCTGTAGGCAGTGGCTCACACAGAACCGGTAGTAAGGACCCACATAGGATCGGGCTCACACAGAACCTGTAGCACTGATCCACGTAGGATCGCTGAGTGCAGTAGTTGATGCAGTCCACTGAGGATCTCTGCATAGTCGTCGCCGCAGTCCACGAAGGATCTCTGCTCTGTCGTCGCCGCAGTCCACGGAGGATCTCTGCTCTGCCGTCGTCGCAGTCCACGGAGGATCTCTGCTCTGTCGTCGAAGTCACAGCCAGTTCTAGGGTTCCCGCACATAGCGAGCTCGTTTAGGAGGGTCCGCTCCACGAGCCGAGATTCTGATACATCAACTGACACGTAGTCCGAAGTTGATGTATCCAAAAGTTCTGTATCGACAACAGGATCTCAACGCAACAGACGGCGCGTCAATCGGACGCCCGGTCTGAGAGTTATTAGCATTTTCGTCCCAGGGGCCCGGTTGGTTTTTAGGGCAAAACCAACCCGACCGTACTCCGCCTGTATCCGATCCTCGGGCGGAGTATGCCAAATGTTCCGTCTCACTTAGAGGAAACTACCACAGCTGACGGTACGTCGATCGGACGTCCGTAGCTCAAGTTATGAGCGTTTCCGCTCCGAGGGCCCGGTTGGTTTCGTGTCCGAACCAACCCGGCCGAACCCAAAGTCTTCCGAAACCTTGAGTGTAATATACCGAAATGACCGTCTCGATCCAAGGATCGCGTAGCCGCTGACGGTTCGTCAATCGGAGGTCTCAGGCCCATGATATGGGCGAAAGACCGAAGAGGCCCGAGAACGGGGGTTCTGGGCCCGAGGCGACCCGGCCCGAACCCCCCCTGGGTCGGTCGACCCGGGTCCGCCCGAACCGGGTCGGCCCGACCCGGCCTGGGCGCGGCCCGGCCGGCTAGGCTTCGGCCGAGCGGCCGAAGGAGCCGCCGCCGCGGGTTGGACCCGCGGCTTGAAGGAAACGCAGCCCCGCGGGGGGGGGGGGGGGGGGGGGGAGGGGGGCGCCTGTCACGCGGACGCGGCCGGGACGCCGTGTCCCTCCCCGGTTCCGCGCGGCCGCGGAACCGGCCGCCGCCGCCGCGGCTTCAGTCGCTGCGGATCTTCTCCACGGCGGCGCGCCGGGCGCCGCCGCCTCCGGTCGCCGGCGCCGCCTTGCCGGCGACCCGCGCCGCCGCCGCCTTCTGCGGGCCGTCGGAGTTGCTCCGGTGGCCCGTTTTGCCTCCTGTCTGCGTCGTTGCTCCTCCCGGGGGCCGACCTTCACTGCGGGATCAACAGATCGCCCCTGCCGCGCGGTTCGTCGTCGTCCGCCATATCCGCACAACAAAAGAGATCGGCGGAGGGTTGCCGGGTCTTGTTCGTTAGACCCGCACCCTCCGCGTTAGTCATAATCCACGGGAGGAATAATCAACAACAATTTTAAATAAATTAAAATTGTCGGAGATCATGTTCTTCACTTTAAAAGAATAAACACGGGGATATAAGATAAAATATTCCAACATCCCTTACCTTGTCGTCGTCGTCGGACGAGAGGTCGTCGCGGAATCGCTCGTCGCGGATGAAGGAGATCGTCGCGTCGTCGCGGTATCCGGCGTCGCGTCTCCAATCTCTGGATCAAGATCAAACGGATTAATTTAAATCCGTTGATATTGAATTATAAAAAGGGGAGAAATAAACGATTCGTTTCTCACCTTAATTGCCGAACGAGGATCGGCCGCGGAAGAAGAGGTGCCGCCGAAGAACGTCGCGGGTAGGGCTCGTCGACGTCGCAGATCACGGGGTGCGTCGTCGAATTCCGGTCGCCGGCGTTCTTCGCGTTCTTCGCGTTCTTCGCGTTCTTCGCGGGGGAGCTGAAGGAACAAAGATCCTCTCAAATCCTTTCAAAGGATTTTTAGGTTGGACTTATTTTATAAACATGCCAACAAACGCAAAAACGTAAGTAACGACCCATCAGTTCGTTGAATTAATTCAACGAGCGAAACAGACCATTTAATTTACGAAATAAACCGCCCAATTAAATGGTATGTTAAGAATTAACGAAAATGCATCGGTTGACTTTTCAGTTACTTTAACGGGTTTTCGCGGGTGCGTTACTTAGTGAAAGAAACGGCGGGGCTCGTGCGGGCCCCACCGCACAAATATCCTAACAAGGGGTAGGATATTTCCGGATAGCACCCTATCCGCTTTAACTCAGTTCAAGTGGGTTCTAAGTGACTTCCAAGCAGCTTAAGTGAAATAAAATAATGTTGTCGCACAAACTTTATTTTATTTCTGACTTAAAGCCGCAAAATTTAAAAACCACGTCTGAGCAAACGCAACTCCGGAAGAGGCGTTTCTAAGCAAATACCGGCGCTGCGATTTCATCGGTGCCCTCAGAATTTGATTCCGGGCACCGGTTCAAAAGATAGAAAAACCCGCTCGTCCATTCACTGAACGTACCCGAGCCAAACTTCGGAAATTGATTTCGGGCACACCGGGCCTCGGAATCAGGTGCTGTCTGAAGCTGCGCTCTTGTAAAATTCCAAATAAAATTAAGAAAAAAATTTCCTTGAAATTTGCGGGTCATTACATTACTCCCACCTCAGGGCTTTACGTCCTCGTAAAGATACATCAAAAACTAGGGGAACAAATGGGGGTACTGAGCACGCATCTGAGCCTCCCGCTCCCAAGTGCTCTCCTGGAGGTTCCCGTGCTGCCATCTGACGCGCACAAGAGGAATCGACCGCCCACGTAGGACCCGCTCCTGTCGATCCTCGATCTCCACTGGGACCTCCGCAAAAGTCGCCCCATCGTCCACGTCCAGCTCCCCAAAGTCGATGATGTGCGTCGGGTCGTGCACGTATCTCCTCAACTGAGACACGTGGAAGACGTCGTGCACCCGGTGCAACTGAGGTGGTAGAGCCATGCGATACGCCACCTATCCTATCCTGCTGAGGACCTGGAAAGGCCCGATGAAGCGTGGAGACAACTTGCCGCCTCGGCCAAATCTCCGTAAACCACGTCGAGGTGAGACACGCAAAAAGACGTGGTCACCATCCTCGAACTCTAGTGGCCTCCGCCTCCTGTCAGCATATGACTTCTGCCGGCTCTGAGCTGTCCTCATCCTCTCCTAGATGATCTGGACCTTCTCTGTCGTGGCTCGGACCATCTCTGGTCCCACGAGTGCTGACTCCCCAGGGTCTGTCCAGCACAACGGTGATCTGCAGGGTCTGCCGTACAACGCTTCGTATGGTGCCATCCCGATGGTGGAGTGGTAGCTGTTGTTGTACGCGAACTCCACCAAGGCTAGGTGGTCCTCCCAGCTGCGACCAAAGTCGAGAACACATGCACGGAGCATGTCCTCGAGTGTCTGTATGGTCCTCTCCTTCTGACCATATGTCTGAGGGTGGAAGGCTGTGCTCAGATGGAGCCGCGTCCCGAACGCCTCCTGCAACCCCTTCCAAAGCCGGGAAGTGAAACGAGCATCTCGATCGGAGACGATAGACGATGGCACACCGTGAAGCCGTACGATCTCCTGGACGTAAAGACGTCCCAAGCTCTCCACTGAGCCTTGCTCTCTGATTGGTAAGAAGTGTGCCGACTTGGTGAGTCGGTCGACAATCACCCAAATGGAGTCGTGACCTCTAGAAGTGTGTGGAAGTGCAGTCACGAAGTCCATAGATATGCCATCCCACTTCCACTCCGGGACCTCCAAGGGCTGTACCAAGCCTGCTGGTACCTGATGCTCTGCCTTCACCTGCTGGCAGGTGAGGCGTCATGAAACGAACTCTGCCACAGCTTTCTTCATGCCCGGCCACCAGTGCTGTCGTCTGAGATCCTGGTACATCTTCGCCACTCCGGGATGCACCGCCAAGGGAGAAGTGTGAAACTCTCTCAGCACCTCCTCTCGTAAAGCAACTGGTACGAAGGTACGTCCTCTGAAAAGGATGTCGTGCTCTACTCCAAGGGAGAAACCATCAGGCGCCTGACCTGAGGATATCAGTGCACGCCGGGTCTCACAGTCAGCGTCCCCACGCTGAGCCTCTCTGACCCGCTGTAGAAGTGGAGGAGAGACTGTGAGAGACTGAAGAAAGGTTGCTCCGTCTCTATCCACGAAGGATATCTGCAAGGAGGCTAGCTGCACCGTCGCCTCCTCAAGTAGCTGAATGCCCGTCCTCCTGCTGAGGGCATCGGCTACCACGTTCCCCTTCCCAGGAGTATAGACTATCTCAAAGTCATAGTCCTGGAGGAACTCAAGCCATCTCCACTGTCTCAGGTTCAGGTCCTTCTGAGAGAAGATATACCTGAGACTTTGGTGGTCAGAAAAGACTGTGAAGCGCTCGCCCATCAGATAGTGCCGCCAAGTCTTCAGAGCGAAGACCACTGCTGCCAACTCCAGGTTATGAGTGGCGTAGTTCTGCTCATGCGGCCTCAACTGACGTGATTCATAGGCGATCACGGCCCGCTCTTGCATCAGGACGCACCCGAGTCCAGTCCCTGACGCATCGCAGTAAACTACGTATCCAACTCCCTCCTCAGGCAACCTCAAGATAGGTGCGCTGGTCAATCTCTGTCTCAGCTCTTGGAAGCTCTGCTGACATCTGTCTGACCACACGAATGGTTTCCCCTTCTTTGTCAACGCTGAGAGTGGTGCCGCAACTCTGGAGAAGTCTGGCACGAATCTCCGATAGTATCCGGCTAGGCCCAAGAAGCTCCGCACTTCCGTCACGCTCCTGGGTGGCTCCCAAGCCAGTACTGCCTCGATCTTCGCGGGATCCACTGCAACTCCCGCCTCAGAGATGACGTGCCCCAAGAAGTGGACCTCACGTAACCAGAACTGGCACTTTGAGAGCTTGCCATAAAGCTGGTGCTCTTGGAGCGTGTCTAGCACAACTCGCAGGTGGTAGGCATTCTCCTCCTCAGTCGTCGAGTATACCAAAATGTTGTCAATGAAGACCACAACAAATCGGTCGAGGTATGGATGGAAGACCATGTTCATGAGGCTAATGAACACTGCTGGAGCATTGGTTACGCCGAACGGCATAACCAAGAACTCATAATGGCCATACCGACACCTGAAGGCCGTCTTCTGCACGTCCTCGTCTCGAACTCTGAGCTGATGATAGCCTGACCGGAGGTCTATCTTCGAGAACCACCGCGCTCCCTTGAGCTAATCGAAGAGGTCATCAATCCGTGGCAGCGGATACTTGTTCCTCACTGTCACCTGGTTCAGGCGACGATAGTCGACACATAGTCGCAAGCTCCCGTCCTCCTTCTTGGCGAACAAAATCGGGGAAGCCCAGGATGAAACACTGGGTCGGATAAACCCCTTGCTCTGCAAGTCTTCCAACTGTACCCGCATCTCCCAAAGCTCGGCGGGGGCCATCCGATATGCTGGAGTATATATCGGGGCTGTCCCGGGGTACAAGTCGATGTAAAAGGCTACCTCTCTACGAGGAGGTAGCCCTGGAACGTCGTCGGGAAAGACGTCCACGTACTGGTCCACCACTGCAGGAAAAGCTGGATTTCGCACATCCACTGCTCCTAGGATGAGGCTAGCCAACTGATGAGAGATGGGCTGCATTCTCCTCCGCGGAAGTCCATCCTGTGCTGTTAAGGTTCCCTTCTCGCCCCTGAAGGTAAACCTGCTCCCGTCGGTGCGAACACATCGCACCTTGCGCCTAAAACAGTCGATCTGGGCATGAACCGTGGATAGCCAATCCATGCCCAAGATGACGTCGTAAGGCCTCGACGCCGCTACAAGGAGATCCCAACCGAAGCTCTCGCCTCCTAGAGTAAGCTCACACTGCCGGCACCAGTGCGTAATCGTCGAGTCTGCTCCCGTAGGAGTCTCTAGCCGTAAGGATCGAGCCAACGGCTCAGTCGGAATCTCCGAGCTCCGAACAAGGGCAGAGGCTATGAACGAGTGACTCGCTCCTGTGTCTATAAGTACTGCAGCAAGGGTGGAATAGACACAGATCGTACCTCGAATCATCTCTGGCATGTCGGGGTCGTAGGCCTCCACTGCATGGAGCTGGGCATGTCCCTGCCCGCCAGCTCCCTGTGGTCGAGGTGGCCCTCCTGGTGGTGGTGGGGGTAGAGCCTGGAAGCGTCGCCCACCACCCGCTGCTCGGCCAGCTCCTCTGCCTCGTCCGCCTCCTCCCTGCGGACCGCCACGGTCGACCCTCTGCCTCTGCCTGGGTGGCCCCTCCACCGTCTGCTGCTCCTCTGATCGGCAAGTCGGGCAGTCACGAGCCATGTGACCCTGCCCGCCGCAGGAGTAGCACAGCCTGCCTCTCGGAAGGCTGGCACTCTTCTGTGTGCCCCGCACTGCTGAGCCGGTGACCTGAGGCCGTCTGCGTGGGGGTCTGGTCTGCCTGGACTCATGAGTCATCCGTCGACTACTTGCTGCCGAAGACTCAGCTACCTGCCGCCCTGCGCTAGGTCTCGCCGCTGAAGAAGGCTCTCCCAGGAAGCTCTCGATTAGGAGGGCTCGCTCCAGCACTCCCGCCTGGGTCGGAATGCTGAGGGAGATCAGCGACGCCCGAATCTCCTGTCGCAAGCCCTGCTCGAAGGTCCGGGCCCGGAAGAAGGGGTCCCGTACCATGTCAGTCGAGTAGCGAGATAGGTCAGTGAACCTCGCCGCGTACTGAGCGACCGTCATGCTGCCCTGGCGCAGCTGGAGAAGCTCCTGGATGCACACCGCTCGGAGGGTGGCCGGGACGAACTCAGAGCGGAAGAGGCTCTCGAAGTCCGTCCAGAGCAAGGATGCCTCATCGTGAACCTGGAGCATCAGGCTCCACCATCGTCCTGCCGCTGCCTGCAGGAGGCTCGCCGCGAGAATCACCATGAGATCCGCTGGTGTCCTCACTAGCCTAAAGATCTGTACCACCGCCTCTAGCCAGTCCTCGGCGGCCTGGGGGTCCGCCTCACCACGAAACCTGGGTGGTCACTAGCTCTGAAACTCATGCAGTTCCCTGAGGCGACGTGCATCGTCAGCGTCTGGTACTGGTAGCATCGGTGGCTCGGCGGGTAAAGCTACCGCCGGTGCCACTGCTGGCAAAGGGCCCTGCACCGAGGCCTCGTCGCTCGGTGGGCTGCCGTCGCGCCCTACACTCGGAACCCTAGCTGGCTGTCGTCGCGGGGCCATCCTGAAAAGGAGAACAAGAGCACCACAGTCAGAACAGTATACCTGGTGAGCTGGCACAAGTAATCACAAGGAAAACTTGAGACTTTCATGAAACATATCAGTATACCCGGTGAGCTGACACAAGTAATCACAATGAAGACTTGAAACACACATGCAATCAATGTTTTCATGCATTAAGTCGTAAATCAGGAGTCAGGGTCCTGGTGTACGGATACGTCGGCCGCCGCACCAACAATGGGCTCCCTGAACTGATAACCATACTCAATACACTAAATACTATTGCTTCATATAGAAAGAAAAGACGATCAGAGTCTGCGGTAGAACCGACCACCTCTGATACCAATTTGTCACGACCCATCCTCGGGGCCCGTGCCGTGACTACCCCAAGCCCGCCTCCCATAGGCCAGGGGCTGGCGACTAGCACCAAGGCATAAAATCCCGGTTAACAGGGAAGGCATTGCCTTTAAAAGTAACAACCACCACATAGTCAGCAAGCGGAAGGTAACTACAAAGTGCAGAAAAGTAAAGGGGGCCGGAAATACAAGCCCAACTGTAAAGTACAACTAAAAAGTAAAGTACAGCAACTGAAGAAAAGACGGCGGCCTCGTGTCGTCCACTGGCAATCCCACCTGAAGGGTGGGTACAGATAGCCTCCAGGCTCCTCGGGTCCCACGTCCGCTCCGAGCACGTCCCGCCTAGTGGTCCACCTCCAGGTACCGTCCTGCTCCACGCCCCAACCGAGATCAGCGCTGTCCGTCGTCTGCAGCCAACACACCAAGGTGTGGGCATAGCCCGTGCAGGGGTGAGTATAAGCTACTCAGTAAGGACCCCGAGACCCCCGAAGGTCTCCCGAAATCCACAAAGGATATAGCACAAAAGAAAGATGCAATCACGAAGTAACATCTGACTCGACTTAGGTATATGCCCATACATATACCTAAGTCCCCACTTCTAGCTCTGCTCACAAGCTCAAGAACAACTCAATCCACGCAAGAAAGCAAGACTCAAATCCACAAGGAGAGTAAACAGTAAATCCACAAAGGATAGTTCAACACAAACCACAAAGGAGAGTAACATAAGATTCAGCTCAACCAGGTATACTTTTTCAGATGACGTCAAAGATGATCACTGATCCATCTAAGTCGCCGGACCCACGAAGGATCGATAGGTACTAACCCCCGCAAAAGACCCACGTAGGATCGGGCTCACACAGAACCTGTAGGCAGTGGCTCACACAGAACCGGTAGTAAGGACCCACATAGGATCGGGCTCACACAGAACCTGTAGCACTGATCCACGTAGGATCGCTGAGTGCAGTAGTCGACGCAGTCCACTGAGGATCTCTGCACAGTCGTCGCCGCAGTCCACGAAGGATCTCTGCTCTGCCGTCGCCGCAGTCCACGGAGGATCTCTGCTCTGCCGTCGTCGCAGTCCACGGAGGATCTCTGCTCTGTCGTCGAAGTCACAGCCAGCGCTAGGGTCCCGCACATAGCGAGCTCGTTTAGGAGGGTCCGCTCCACGAGCCGAGAGGCTGATACATCAACTGACACGTAGTCCGATGTTGATGTATCCAAAAGTTCTGTATCGACAACAGGATCTCAACGCAACAGACGGTGCGTCAATCGGACGCCCGGTCTGAGAGTTATTGGCATTTTCGTCCCAGGGGCCCGGTTGGTTTTTAGGGCAAAACCAACCCGACCGTACTCCGCCTGTATCCGATCCTCGGGCGGAGTATGCCAAAAGTTCCGTCTCACTTAGAGGAAACTACCACAGCTGACGGTACGTCGATCGGACGTCCGTAGCTCAAGTTATGAGCGTTTCCGCTCCGAGGGCCCGGTTGGTTTCGTGTACGAACCAACCCGGCCGAACCCAAAGTCTTCCGAAACCTTGAGTGTAATATACCGAAATGACCGTCTCGATCCAAGGATCGCGTAGCCGCTGACGGTTCGTCAATCGGAGGTCTCAGGCCCAAGATATGGGCGAAAGACCGAAGAGGCCCGAGAACGGGGGTTCTGGGCCCGAGGCGACCCGGCCCGAACCCCCCCTGGGTCGGTCGGACCGGGTCGGCCCGACCCGGCCCGACCCGGCTCGGCCGGGTCCGGTCCGGCCTGGGCGCGGCCCGGCCGACCGGACTGGCCGGCTCGGCTTCGGCCGCGCGGCCGAAGGAGCCGCCGCCGCGGGTTGGACCCGCCGCTTGAAGGAAACGCGGCCCCGCGGGGGGGGGGGGGGGGGGGGCGCCTGTCACGCGGACGCGGCCGGGCCGCCGCGTCCCTCCCCTGTTCCGCGCGGCCGCGGAACCGGCCGCCGCCGCCGCGGCTTCAGTCGCTGCGGATCTTCTCCACGGCGGCGCGCCGGGCGCCGCCACCTCCGGTCGCCGGCGCCGCCTTGCCGGCGACCCGCGCCGCCGCCGCCTTCCGCGGGCCGCCGGAGTTTCTCCGGTGGCCCGTTTTGCCTCCCGTCTGCGCCGTTGCTCCTCCCGGGGGCCGACCTTCACTGCGGGATCAACAGATCGCCCCTGCAGCACGGTTCGTCGTCGTCCGCCATATCCGCACAACAAAAGAGATCGGCGGAGGGTTGCCGGGTCTTGTTCGTTAGACCCGCACCCTCCGCGTTAGTCATAATCCACGGGAAGAATAATCAACAACAATTTTAAATAAATTAAAATTGTCGGAGATCATGTTCTTCACTTTAAAAGAATAAACACGGGGAAATAAGATAAAAATATTCCAACATCCCTTACCTTGTCGTCGTCGTCGGACGAGAGGTCGTCGCGGAATCGCTCGTCGCGGATGAAGGAGATCGTCGCGTCGTCGCGGTATCCGGCGTCGCGTCGCCAATCTCCGGATCAAGATCAAACGGATTAATTTAAATCCGTTGATATTGAATTATAAAAATGGGAGAAATAAACGATTCGTTTCTCACCTTAATTGCCGAACGAGGATCGGCCGCGGAAGAAGAGGTGCCGCCGAAGAACGTCGCGGGTAGGGCTCGTCGACGTCGCAGATCACGGCGTGCGTCGTCGAATTCCGGTCGCCGGCGTTCTTCGCGTTCTTCGCGTTCTTCGCGTTCTTCGCGGGGGAGCTGAAGGAACAAAGATCCTCTCAAATCCTTTCAAAGGATTTTTAGGTTGGTCTTATTTTATAAACATGCCAACAAACGCAAAAACGTAAGTAACGACCCATCAGTTCGTTGAATTAATTCAACGAGCGAAACAGCCCATTTAATTCACGAAATAAACCGCCCAATTAAATGGTCTGTTAAGAATTAAAGAAAACGCGTCGGTTGACTTTTCAGTTACTTTGACGGGTTTTTGCGGGTGCGTTACTTAGCGAAAGAAACGGCGGGGCTCGTACGGGCCCCATCGCACAAATATCCTAACAAGGGGTAGGATATTTCCGGATAGCACCCTATCTGCTTTAACTCAGTTCAAGTGGGTTTCAAGTGACTTCCAAGCAGCTTAAGTGAAATAAAATTACGTTGTCGCACAAACTTTATTTTATTTATGACTTAAAGCCGCAAAATTTAAAAACCACGTCTGAGCAAACGCAACTCCGGAAGAGGCGTTTCTAAGAAAATACCGGCGCTGCGATTTCATCGGTGCCCTCAGAATTTGATTCCGGGCACCGGTTCAAAAGATAGAAAAACCCGCTCGTCCGTTCACTGAACGTACCCGAGCCAAACTTCGGAAATTGATTTCGGGCACACCGGGCCTCGGAATCAGGTGCCGTCTGAAGCTGCGCTCTTGTCAAATTCCAAAGAAAATTAAGAAAAAAATTTCCTTGAAATTTGCGGGTCTTTACAACTGATAAAAAAACTAATACAGTAAATTTATTTAAATGAATAAAAAATAAAGGGGAAATTGATCAAATCATAAAAAAATGATGAAATTTTGATTTTAAAATAAAAATATATAATGTGGGTATATAAATTGGTCTTCAATATATAATATTAAAACAATCCCTCAACATCAAGAAAATGATCCTGACATGAAAATTGGATCCCATTACCTTAATTTTTTATGATTCAATGGTCTTCTCACCCATCCCAAATTTATGTCTTCATAGCCATTGAATTTATCCTAACATTGTACTGTACCACATTTTATTAGAACCTGTGATTTATTTTTAACATCCATGTATATATTTGAAATTAATTAAACTATATTTAAAACATAGTTTTTTTTATTCTTGATGACCATTATCATTCCATTTCACACTTTGTAAGACGATTTTTTATCAAATCATTTGAGAATTTTTTTCTCTAAGTGAATTTTAAAATCCCAAACCCTAGAATATTCAGATCATGTAGAGATTGTATGGTTACAATTAATATATGGGGAATAACATGACAAATGAATATTTTAAAGTAAATTTCACCTTATTTTTTTATTATTTAGATATCTTGTATTACATGCTACACATAGTTTAAATGAACCGTGATATGCATTGAATTTTTATTTATTTATTGTGAATATTATGGAATAGATTTTTAATTGGATGATTTTAATATAAGTAAATATATTATTATAAATATATGGTTTCCATATGTCTAAAACAAATTCAATGGAAACAATGTTATTATAAATGAAAATAAAAAACCTTTTAAAATTATGGAAATATTTTAATGAAAAACATTTTTAATGAATGGAATGTGTTTTTATCATAATAAATTAAATTTTCACTATGGGTGATGGAATTTAATGAGATATAAAAATTATATATTCAATTAAATTTTAGGTCAGTAATATAATATTTTTGTAGGAGTGGCATAAGATTAAATCCAGTTTTATTATTAATAATTATATTTTCCCTAACATGATGTTTCATCGATGTTTAGTTTGATTATTCAAAAAAAAATTGAATATTTTTTAATAAATGACATTACTTTATTAATTAATAATTTAATCACTTTATTAAAATTAAATTTTTATAATTTTCATGAAAAAAATTATTTTTTTATTAGTAGTAAAAAATCATATTTTTATTGAATAAGTGTCTTTTTTGAAACAATTGAAAAATATATGTTCTATTTTAAAATTTATTTTAAAGAAATATTAGTTAAAATATATTATTAAGAATAAAATTTAGGTTAATAGAATCAATCTTATGTTGAATTTGTTATAAGAAAACATTTTATACATTAGAAAAATTATTCTTCAAAAAATTGTAATCATCATGTTTTCTAGTTTAATTTAAAATAATACAACATATGTAAAATATTTTTGTTAAAATGAATTATATATTTATAATAATAATATTTAATAATATATAATATTTTCAACCAAATTTATGTTAGTAGTGAATATTATATTCATTAAAAAGTTAATTTACATTGTTAATGTTAAGATATGGGTTTTTACATTACATGGGTTTGTACTAACATTAGTTTTTTGTACATATGGGATTATAATTTTTTAAATTGGATTTAATATTTAGAATCAGTGGATAAATTTTTTCTAATATTTCTTATTTTCATTTATTATTAAATGATAAATTATAGAGGTAAATAAATAAATAAATAAATAAACGAGTTATGGTGGTGAAAACTGAAAAGGTAAAAGTGAGTTAATATATAGGATAAGGAATAATTTTTTTAAATGATTATATTTACGTGTTGAAGGTTACTTAAAACATAACATCCCTACATTATACTATTTATCAATTTCTGAGGCACAAGGGTTGGAAATGTCTTTCCACTATTGAATTTTTTTTATTTACCAATATACCACTCCTCTATAATTATAAAATGGATCCCCTCCACTCACTTATTCTCAAATCCTGATCAATTTCTTCATAAAAACCAATATAAAATCCATCCCAAAAATAATTATACATTTTCAAAATAATCTAATCTTCCCAATACAACAACCTTAGGGTCCTTAATAAGAGTTCAAAAGGCGCTTCTTCTATGTGTTGATCATTTTCTTCACTAAGATATTTCTTTTTAACATGTTCTCTTACCCCTTTATTTCATGAATTAATAATTAAAATATAAAAAATCATTATCTACCACTTATTTTTATGAAATTATATTTACGGAATAACCAATATCCATATCTTCTTCCATAAAATTGTCAAATAAACGGTCGATCAAGCATACAACGAAATACAATATCTCAAATTGATATAATTAATTTTCCATCATAACCTATCATGAATGAAAATTATGGTGGATTTAATATATACATATATGTGATATTTATGACTTAATGATATAACTATAGTTATAATACTTCATCTAACACTTCATCTTCTGATCTATTGAAAATCCATAACGTCTTTCAAGCATATTTGTGAACAGCCACCTCCACAAAGTGATGAGATATGAGAATAATCGTATTTTTATATGGATTGTAATGATGGTATATTCAATGAATTTAATTGATATATGTGGTATAAAATTTAATTTTCAATGATTAATTATTTTTTAGTTATATTTCAGTCTATTTTTTGAGAAAATCAAAACAACATTCATGCATTCAGACAGCCTACAGTTTCCATGAGTTGTGTAATCAATTTTCAAAATAATACATTAACATATTAATGTAAATATATTTATAGTGAATTTAAATTATTTTCATATAATTGTAAAAATTCTATACATTATGGTATATTTATCAAAGTAAAACAAACAAATTTAAAAAACCAAAAGAGACATAAAAACTGAAGTTTTTATTACCTAAAAATGATTTTTACTAGAAATTGTTAATAAAAGGGTATAAAGAGGTCATAATTAAATAATATATGATATGACGTATATTATTTTAGTAATTTAATTTATTTATAGTAAAATTATTATTTTTATAATGAATTCATTAATTTATATGAATAAAATCTAGATTTGACGTAAGGTATTTTCATATCAATTTTATTACTATGAGACACATGAAATATTAACCACTTGTTTCTTTTGTGTGGTGTATATAGTTTCTATTTTTTTTATGTTGATTATTATTAATTTTATTATGATTTACATATCCATCTAAATTTCTCTCTTTCATATGGAATATTATTCCTAAACTACCAAAGTAAGAATTGTTTTATATTACAATCTCGTTATTTATTAAGATTATTTATGATTAACCTTACAAGGATGAATTATTATGATCTATATCTCAAGATGCTAATTTTTTTTATTATCCTAGTGTTATTTTTAGAATAAATATTACATATAATTTTCCTCTCTCCAATAACATAATAGACTAGGATAATGTATTTTAAAAAAATATACATTATTTATCCCTTCATTCGAAAATCATTTCTCTTCCATGTCCAAATTTTGTTAATAAATTAATGAATTTATTTAATAACATACAATGATAGTTAAATGCAGTCTTTATCATTTTTTATTTTTTTAAAATATTTTAATGTATAATCATATTGTCATTTTGGAATGATTCACTTTTACATTTTTATCAAAAATGTGAATGGAACATTTCAAAAAAATTAAAGGCATGAACTATATATCTCTCTATCATGATTTCTCAATGATTTAAATATTCCGTTACACATTTCCAATAAAATTTTAAAATAAAATTATATCTTTAATATTTGATAATTTTTTTGATAATAAGAATTAACATAAAAATTGAAATGACATTATACTCAATAATGATTTAATGATACCTTTTTAATTTATATACATCAATAAAAACAACCACTAGTGTTGCTTAAGTTTTAATAAGAGGATGACCTAATGTTATCATTATTATCTTTTTTAGATGGTTTTTGACTATATATTTCAGATGCATATGAATCCCATTTATTTTTTATTGGTTAATTCTAAGATGGATTGGTGAAATGTTCATGGAATGTAGTTTATTTTCACAGGTTGTGATATATTGATATAATGAATGTTTAATGAGTTTGTGGAAAATTTATTTATGTTATTCATAATGTGTTGTTTGGGCCCATAAATATATATTCGTCCAATTAATTGGGTATTTTTTTTATATCTCATGAGATAGATATGGGGGGAGGCTGATGTGATTGACCTATTATAGGAAACCCGTCGATCT
This sequence comes from Viscum album, assembly GCA_963277665.1. NCBI lineage: Eukaryota > Viridiplantae > Streptophyta > Magnoliopsida > Santalales > Viscaceae > Viscum > Viscum album. The sequence goes on from OY728165.1 coordinate 974,660,217, forward strand.
GATTGACCTTCTACGTGAAACAAGTTTATGTTATTAATCTTCTACAAGAAAGAGGTGATTATTCATGATTTGATAGGATATGGAAATGGGTGATAATTCTTGACCCTCTACGAGTTGAAGGTATCTATAGTTAAATATAACATATAAAATGGTTTCTATATGTATGAAAATGACTCAATTATGTGGGATGAACTTATTGTTCATGATTAAATTTTTATGGTTTCTCACAATTATGATTCATGCTTTTATAATGGTATTGTTTTCTTACATTGATCATATTTTTAGTACATGAGATATTGGGAGTTAAATTTTTATTTTGTATTTTGTATGTAAAACAATTATTCTAATATTATGCTTTTTATGACCATCGATTGATATCTCCCACGTTTACCATTATTAGTAATCTAATTTCACTATTTAAATATTTTTCTAGAGGTTATGGAAAAAGGTATTATATATGATAAGTCTATCAAGGGAAGACATTTGGATGAAATTAATGAGATAAGATGTAGTTCAATTATGAAAATGTTATTTATTTTATCCATGTTTTAAAATGCACTACAACTATATAATTTTGGCATGGATCATTATATAATGTAATTGATATTCATCTATTAAGATGTGATATTGTTATATGATAATTTAGGGTCTGGACATTTGCCTTTTGGGATTCTATATCAAATTCCATTAAATCATTAGGTGAATCAATCCATGCATATAATAAGAGTCCAGATTCCATAATTGAACAACTTCAATAGATGTTTTTTAGAATGGTATTTCTATTATACATAGAATTTTCCTAAATAAAGAATAGTTCAAAAACATATATAGTATTTTAATATGTTTTATATATAAAAATTATTCTTTATAATATATGGATATCAATGTTTTATTCGGATGATAATGATGATACTAATATACTATAGAAGTGTTTATCAGATGATTATTTTGTGTTAAAGAATTTAATAAAAAATCTATTAAATGTGATCCCAGGAAAATGATAACTCCATTTAAACTCATCAAATCCATTAGTGTGAAATGATTTATTTTTCTCTTAAAAATGATTCTTATTCAAAAATTCTGTCACCCTATAGTTTTCACATTTGAATATTATTCCAAAAATATCATATATGAATGTTGGATAGTTGGGGAAAAAGTATTTTCATAATCCATATTATGGATACACATAGAAATATTCCAAATAAGATGTTACGAAAAAAATTTCCCTTCTAATTGTAACACATATGTAATAGGAGACATGATAACCTTACTCTTAGAATTTTTTCCTACTATGCAATATAATCTATAAGAACCCTTTCATTACCATTTTCTACCTGGTTGAATGATCAAGGTATATTTTTTTTATCATTTGATGGATTCTAAAGATTAGTATTCTAAGAGAGTTAAATATCCCCATAACAACTCATGTTATTTTATTTTTGTACTATTTTATTGATTTAATTTGGAATCTTATTCCATTGAAAAAAGATTATATGTTATTATTGTATTGATATGTAACTATTTAACCAATTAATGGAAAATATTTAGTTATGGTTGAATAAAAAAAAGACAGTAATCAAAAAAAAAAAAATTATTTTACATTCATTCTTGATAAATCATAGAAAAGTATAAATTTTTAATCTAAATAATATATTTACTAAAAATATATTAATTATATTACTAAATAAATAATAGATTAAACAAATTAAATACACAATTATCATATTTTATCATGACATTAACTATTTATTAATTGTACATAAATGAAAAATTTCAAACAATTTAATATTTACTATATATTATTTATATTCAATAATATATAAAAATATTACCATTTTAAATTTATTCCCAATATGTAATATTTCAAATTATTCGTTAATTTTAATTCACTTCAAATATCTATTATTAAATGAAATATAAATAATTTATGTATAAAATCTAACTATAATAACCAATATTGAGTGTCTATATTGGTACATTGAAATATTATACAAGGTAACACATCAAAAATGATCAATATGTTTAGTATTATTGAAGAACCAGATATAGTAACACTTCCCATTTTACATTATAAATACAAAAAAGAAACATAGTGAATGTAAATATATTGTACTATTAAAATCATTAAATTTTTTTCTTCACATCCTTAGAAAAGGAATCAAAATAAGGGTAAGATGAAATTCATAGTATATATTACATAAAATAAATTATATCAAGATTAAATATAGTATAATCAGTTGGGTAAGGTAAATAATTAGAAACTATCATTTAATCAATAACATTAGCATCAAATGAATACATGTATTATATTAATGAAATAATCTCATGGATAATAATAATAAAATTCTCAAATGATAAATAAAATAATATTGGATTTCATCATCTCAAAGATCATGATATATTTTCCTATAAGGCCATGAAGCCATGTGGTTTAAACTAATGGTATGAATACCATGAAAACCTATTTAATATAGAAATACAACTACTTTGACTCATGATACCGATACATGAATCGAGGGGATATATTATTTTGGGCCCCACCCATCACTACATGTCTAATGCATTCCTCATATATTAAACTATGAATTTATTTCTTAAATAATATACCTTATCCTGAAATATCCTCATTGTGTAAATATTTCATGATGTAATGATTTTTGATGTTAATTAAATAACATTCATAGTAAACCCCTATATTTAGAAATGGTATAAAATTTTAGAAATAAGTATATCCCTTATACAATGAATATGGAAATCAAAGATAAATTTAATTTCCAATGAAAAATGATTACATGGAAGTTTATTTTTCTACGTAATGATAATGAACATAAAATCAATCTGAATTTGAGAGATGACAATAAATTCTTCAAAAAATTAGATTTTTGTATTAAAATCACGTATTTTATAGAATATAAGATAATCAAAATGAAATATTTGAAATATTTTTTCATTAAATTGTTTTATTTTTAAGTCAACTGAAAAAAAAATGATTAATCTAAATATCCTAAGATGGTTAAGGCTATATGAAATTACAATGATATTGTATATGTTAAAAAGAAACATTCCTTATGATTTTTTGTAAATAATTATAAAAATTAAACTTTAGGAAAAAAATTTAATGAGTACATTCGATACAATTAAAAAATAAATGATATTATAAAATGTAATTAATAATTAATTTGAGTAAATAAATATAAATTTTGTAGATATATTGAAATAATATGGACATTGAAGAATAATATACCCCCTTAATGTGAGAAATAAGATCATCATTGCTTTTAAACCATTGAATTCCTGATTAAAGTTACATTTTGAGAAAAATTTGTAATAAAACATATAAAATTGTTAAATATCAAGATTATTAGAATATATATGTTGTTTATAAAGTATATATGATGATATTATTTAAATGATAAATACAAAGAACCCTAAAAATCGAGATAGTAATACATGTTTCCATATCTATGGTAAAATTTATATTATATCCCCAAGAAATTGTAAATATGAATTTAATTTTAGAAATTATGGACATATATTTATGTTAAATAGAATTAATATGTAATATGTATGATATATAAATGTAGATAGGTTTATAATACTAAATATTTTTTAATATAGTAGACATTGAGATGGAACCCCTTACCCCATTCTTTCACATCTTTAAATTTTATTTAACATAACTAGGGGTTTTGTGTTCCCTAATCCACTATAAAAAGTTGTTTTATTTATTTATTTTTATCCACTACATATTTTCATGTAGAATAAAAAAATTATATCCACATAAACTATAAATGGTTTAAAAATATATAATTGTGGATGATTATTTGAAAATACACAATTCACTCCCTCTTGTGTATTACTTTGTATATTATAACCTAACTAAATGATCATCAAGAAGAAATATTTTTGATATTTACTAACATTAATGGAAATGTGTTCATGGGAGGTGTTAATAAAATACATTTATAAATGATTCTTTAAGAACAACGAAATATGGGAATATGTGAACTTCCTTCAAAATGGTTGACTATATAGAGTTTATCACAAAAATATTTGATAAAATAATTATGTAATTTGTGTTATATAATTTTCAGAAATTTAATATTAATGTGGCATAGGGTCTACTATAGATTCAAACGTTTGGCTATGAACTAATTCCCCATAGAATTACAAACTATTATATAGATTCTGATGAATTAAATATGTTTGATTGTTGTCCCATAAAGACCTGATGTTGTTGATAATTATTAAAAATCAACTATTTAATGTGATACTGATTAACAAAAATACTAGGAAACAAATTGGTTGCTTTTTTTTGATAGTCTCGATGGGGGATACTCAGAGCCTGGTCTCCCTTAAACATACCATGAACACCATTATAATTGACTTTGGGGGAGAATGTGATTTCTCAAGTGTAAGGTGGTGATAACAAGTTATGGTAATTCAATTTCATCACACTCCATTCCTAGTACACCATAAACAATGATCTCATATTCCTTGGTAGCATGACCGTCTGAGCATCTTTGGGTGTCCGAGGAAGGATTCTAAAGAGGTGATACACATGGATCATTTTGGTATCTATCTCCAAAAAAACTGTAAGCGTTGGGGTGTTCCATCCATGATTCTATCTAATCAAATCGGGATAAAACAACTCACTGTTACATCTAACATTTCTTAGAGATATCAGTTTATTTTAGATAAATTGGTCTTACTATGGACTAGGCTAGGTCCTACAGTCATGGAAGAAGACCAAAAATATTTCTGAGAGAATTATAAATTTTTGTAGTTAAATTATATAAATACATTGGGATATTAAGAGGAAGAATTACAATAATTTTTTTCACTCATCCATGAATCTGCCAGTTTTATATTATTTTTTTAAAATTGCACTTGAGATTTGATGAACTGAATCCATTTCAGGGGGTTTTGGAGGTGAATAATGCTCTAGGAACTTATATTATAAAAGGATTCTATACATTCTACTGGCTGATGCAATGTTCCAATGAATGTGAAAATGAAATTATAAACCTATTATGTTCATATACAGAAAAGTTTTATATAGGGCTACATTATATTCAATATAATGAATGGTCTGATAAGGGAGGTTAGTTACAAGATCCAACTCAACACAATTCCTTGAAAAACATTTGATCACCATCCCAAATTTCCATTAATTATTAAAAATAAAAATTCTCAATGTAATTTATAATACCTATGAGTCTTGTAGGAATGTAAATAGAAATATAAGGATTTTAAAATAGATCTATAGTGCTTCTAATGAATATTGACATCCCATGTGTACATGAAAAGACTAGTACATGAGTAGAATCTTCCCTCATTAATAGGATATGGTATCTTCCTGGAATGAGAATTGAACTAAACCCTTATATATATATATATATTCAATATTTCATTGCTAGAAATTTATGATTTTCATGAATGTTATAAAATAGCATGAAACTTGTAGTAACTTGATAAACTATTGTCACTTATTTTTCCTCCAATATAAGCTATAATTTATTTATCGATTACATATGGTTTATTAGATTGGTAATATATTATTACTATATGGGATTCATGAGAATTCAATGTATGTATTTAATCAGGGGTTTTAGAGGTATGAGTAACAGATGCGGCCCAAAGAGTATCTGTGAGGTTTATAAACTGATATCATATGATGGAACTCCATGTGTATTGATTCAAAATAGATTACTCGAAACTCCCTATTATTTGAATTTTCTATTTAACCATATAAAATTTATTAGAGAGATTATTAGAGATTTTAGTAATTATTTATCTCATATGAAAGTCCAATTATTCCCTTATCCCGTGAGTAAACTATAGTTTTTATTTCATTTGAAATAAAATTTTGTTTCCATGAAAGGGATATCCTCAAACTGGGGTTTATTTTAACTTTTTACATTTGAAAATTTATTTTTGGCTTATTCAAAACCCTTCATTGGCATCATATAAATCTCACGATTATGATCTATAGAAACTAGTGTCAGTGAAGAAGGAATTGAAAAAGGAGCAGTGTTTTGTATATCGGGATATTCAGTTTTTAAAATGTATTACCAATACATACTAAGGGAATCCCGATGATTTATACTATGTAAAGAATTCATGTAAAGGTACACATGATTGTAACCATTATATAATAGTTTTTCATAAAGGTGATATGTAAGGGTATGATGTTCGTTACCACTTTGCGTAATGGTATCTAAAACCTACCTATATAGAGATTAGGTGGTAAAATGGTCATACATGTTTAAAAATATGAAAGGAAGCTTGTTTAATGGTCAAATAATCATCTCTTATGGTTTATAATACAGTAATGTAAGACATACCACTATATATTGTTTGTACAAAATGGTTGATCTATATTTTATGGGATTAATTAATATTAACTCAGGCTTTACAATGACATTGTTAGATCCCTACCCTTATTATGAATTTACATTATTGATTCTATCATGTTGTGAGGATTTAAAAATACATAAAAAATGTAGAAACCACATTACCCTTACGTAATGTGTTAGTATAATGGTAGTTGGATGTTACCCTTTTAACGGAATGTGAAATAGGTATTAGTAAATAGTTTTGATTTAATGTTTTTTTTAAAAATAACATTTAAAATTGTTTAAAAGTGTTTTACAATATTTATAAATCATTATAAAATTTATTAATAGATACTTATTAATTAATAAATTTTTAATAAATCAAATAATTACATATACTTTATAAATAATCGACAAATAAATATAAAAATTTTATTTAAAAAAATCTAAAAAATAATAATAATAAATAAATTTTTATTTTAAAAATTCTATATATTTATATATGATAATGCAAAAAAGGGGTTTATTTTTTAATAATAAGAAATAATTTATTAATGTTTATACATTTTGAAATAAATCAAAAATATAAATTTATTGTATTTAAATTAGCAATTGTTCTTAATTAATTAATTTCAATTTTACAAATTAAAATGTATTTCGTTGGATATTTCTTTAGACACATAAATAGTGTTTGATGAATGATATCATGATGCTTTAAATAGTATTTAAATATATGGAAGTTAAATTATCTAAATTTTCTAAATTATCTAGAAAAAAATAAATTAGATTATAAATTATTTACAATCCATAAAATATCATATATTAAAATCAATTTTGTATATAATGTTAAATATATAAGTGTTTATCTAGTTTTTTAAATATTCATGTAAATATTTTTTTTAAATGTAATTATACTCTATAGTAATGCTTAGTAATTTATATAGAAAATGCGTATATTTTTTATTCATTGTTTTAATTTCAAAAATTCTTCTAAACAGTGCCCTAGATTATATTCTATGTTAATAATGAATTTAGTTTTTCATCTAGATTGACCATTAATTTTAATTGAATCTATGAAAATGAATTTAGTTATTTAATTTATTTTATCAATATTAGGTATTATATTTATGGTGAATTTAGTGCACTCTTGCATATAATATCACCGATAATATGGGACTGGGGTCAATCTTCCCAATACCTAGTGGATTATACTTTATCAAGGTTGAAAATATTTATATCCAGGATGACCCATGAGTAAATTGATGAACTGATATAGTTTTAAACATTTACATGATGTATTCATACACTGTATGAATATATGAATGAATATAATTTAAATTTATTTTTGGTTGAGTAATATAAACCTATGTGTTGTGTAAATTGTGACACATCAATAGGGTTTGAAATATTGATTTGGTTAAGGAATATGATTATGAAAAAATTAACTATAATCATGCATATATCAAATGGAATAACGTGAGATATAATGGTGAGATTAAATAATCTTAAAATAATAAGTGTTATATTCCTTCCAAACCAGAAGTTTTCTAGATGTCATTCATCCAACTAGGTAGACCATGCCGTAGGGTGCCTCTCTAATAATAACTTCTGTATGAAATGTAAGGATATGTGAAATTGTATCATCATTTTTTATGTCATGTCATAGCATGGGGACATATTATTTTCCTTTTATATGAATTTCATGACATTTTCAGGGTTACACAAGCCAAGTGACCCTAATAAGGCCATTTTTTTGTTTAATAGACTTAGGTTTATGCATACGATATATTCAACATAGATTTTTTATCTTAAATATCCATGATCCATATATGATGTAATTGGGATTAATAAAAATGTAAATAACTATGTTGGGAGAAAAACATAATTTTATACTCAATGATTATCGAAATATGGCTTATAGGATTCTAATAGGTATGATTTGTTTTTAAGAAAGTCATCATTTTAGATGAATTCCATTTAAAATATTTTTTTTAAATGGTTATAATAACATGATATTCGTATGAAAAATTATTCTATTGTAAATATATATCTTCATCACCCTGAAGCTCAATTTTATGGTAAATATTAACATTTAAAATTTTATGGAATGTATATCTTCAAAATAGTAACATAATTTTTTTATTAATTATGATTGTTGATTTTAGTAATGTTCATTATGAAAAAAAATCTATGTGATAGAATAGTTTCATTCAATGAAACAAGGTATTGAATTTTTTTAATAAGTGAATCTTTTTTCTTATAGAATAATATAGTGATTTACATAAGGTTTCAAAAATATTAATTCAAAATTATCCAAAAGATTCCTTGTCTACATTCCGGTATACAACTGGATCCGGTATGTCAGAAATTTAATGAATTTTATTATCATATAATAAATATGAATGGTTGTGAGAAAATGATATTAAATATGATTGAATATGTTAAGGAATTATTGAGACTAAATATATCTGTAGATATTTAATCATTACTGAATGAAATTACATTGTTCTGATCGATCCATGATATGAAAATTATGATTTAAAAATGATATAAATAAAAAATGTTGGGAAATAAAAAACAATTGATCTTTTGAGATTGATATTTTATGTATAGAAATGGTGAAAATAATTTTATACATTAATAACATATATACATTAATATTGGATTAATATTGCATAAAAGTTGTATTTTATCTTTGGGAAGAGTATGTAAATAATTTTGAATTAAAACATGAGATAGATATCTTTAATACTTGTAGTTTCTGATTTGTTAAAATTCTATACCATCATTTAAGGGGAGAGTATAAAATAGATTGTCCAAGATAAAGAATTTATCATATTATCTTATATGGAAATGTTTTGAAAATATGGTTGACTTCAATTAACATTTTCCTAATATTATCATAGTGATCGTAATACATATGAACAAGTTTTATGATGAATCAGTTGTAATCTATTATATAGACACTACAAGTAGGTAAATGTTGAAATTGAATGAAAAATGGTTGGTTTAATAGTTTATCAATATTTCATTTAGAATTCAGTCATGATCATTAAAATATTAGGTTTTCCGGAAGGAGTAATAATGATTCATTATAATGAGATTATCTATAATAATTAATGTAGTATTTGGAAACATCATATAATTTACATTCTAGGTAATATTTTTAATGAAGTAAATTATTTTATTTTAAAATTAAATTGATACCATGTATATATTTTATTGTGTTTTGTAAATATATAGGGTGTTAAAAATAATTGGATGAATATATTGACCTTTTTCTATTGATGTGATGATGTAAATAGATACTTCATAAATGATTTAAATGTAATTTATTTTATCAATATAAAATGAATATAATTAATAAATGTGTATTTTTAAATTCATTATCTAATAATATAAGAAGATTAATTTGACAAAAATAGTTTTTTCTGAACAAAGATAAGAGGATTATGATTGTACACATGGGTTATGATTCACAAATCTGTATAAATGGTTTTGAGAAGAAGTTATGGATAATTTTTTATAATATTAGATAATGTGTTTTTAATGATGTTTTTAAAATTTGATAGAAATTTTTCATATCACAGATTGATAAAATATTTTAATAAATTAATCTTTTAATATTTAAATATCCAGACACATATAATACCATATATGATATGGAAATAATATTTTATCTATTAAATGTTTCAATTAAAATGAAATAATTGGCATATCAGAAAAAAAAAATTGTGATATTAGCTAAATGTTTTGAAAAAATATTATTTCATAGAGTTGAGTGAGAGTATATTTGGACTTAGAGAACATAAAATATTCTAAAATAAAGGATATAATAATCTATATTTAAAGATATTTTCACTTGATAACCAAAAAGGGTTGAGGATGTATTAATAATCAATAATGTATGTATTTACATCAGTTCAAGGAAAATATTGATGGATTAGTGTGAGAAGAATTATTAAAATAAAACTAGAAATGATATTTAATTGTATAATAGAAGTTTACATCATAACATGTGTTTATGTAAAGTTAAAATGTTTTGAATTTGTTCATGTAATTGAATAATTTTGAATATGATTCCAAAGTCTAACCATTATTCAAAATAGATTACATTATAAATGTTTTTGTCTATTGATTTTAGTGGGAGGGTTTTATCATATGGTAATATAAAATTTTTATATTAATTAAATTTGGTGTAATTCAATGAAAAATCCAAAAATTGAATGAACCATATGGGTGAACTCAATGTTAATCTTATATTATATGAAAATCAATTGCAACAACAGGTATTTTTAAAAATTCTTAATGATTTTGAGAATATTAAAATATATTATATTAATGAAAATTTTCTTTTTAATTTTTCATTTACATCTTCTAAAAATTTTTGTATATTGGTATGCATTTCATTATGTTAGATGATAATCGAATTTTCCATGTGTGGCTCTGAGTTTATCCCTAATCAATGTTTTTCAAGTTTTATTATAAGTTATGAAGAAATGATAAGGTTAAAATTAGTGGGATTCTTGAATACAGAAACATAATATTCCTATGATGAATGAAGCGAGTAATATTATTTTTTTATTAACATACATTATATTACATATATAGCATTATAAAGATATTATTGGAATAATATATGTGAATGGATGATTATTGAGTCCACATTACATAAAGATGGAACGATACCTATCATGAGGAAATTTATACTTTCATAACATCGTATGAAATTCTATATACTAAATTATAAAATATATGGGTGGTTTGTTATGTTTCTGATCATATCGTCTATTGGATATTATGAAATAAGGGTCTTTAAATATCTTATGACAGGTATAAAATTTTGTCCCCTGATTGAGATGGAACGCTGGAGTTTTCTACAACACCAATTAATTTTTTACCCATCATGATAAGGGTCATTGGTTGTGTTATCCATAGATATGTATGAAATTTGATGTATTCATTAATCAGGTATGTTTATAGCATGTGAATTTGGAACATATGAGTTAGTTATACGAGATTAGAATTATCCATTTTCAATGGTCACTTGAGGTCTTGGAAAAATGAAAAAAATACGATAATTATAAATATTAGATGATTTAGATTGGTAGAGAATGGTATAATGATATATTTGTTTAATGTAGATCGTATATAATAACATTATTTCTCGATTTCCATTGAAACTATAATATAAGACACTCCTTCCTAAAATATATGGACTGAGACATTCATATTTGTTATAAGTTCAATAATTGATCACGGGGTTACACTTTCTAGCCGACATGAATAAGGATTGAGTGTGACATTGTGAGATACTCAAAAAGTGTTTTGGATTTTATATAAGATGTTTTAGGTGGTTATTCATAAGGTTTTTCATAATATGTTATAAATTGAAAAACTAATGTTCTCTTTCTAGAAGTGTTTTAGAAAAAATCCAAATCTTATTCGATTTTATTTTGTATGGTATTGAATAAGATACAATATAAGGTAAAATGGCACAAAATCTTTTAGGTTTTAGTGATATATGGAGATTTTAGGAGATATCAACTAGTTCATTGTGTATATATATATGAAATTTTTATTTAATGAAATTTTTTATTTTTGTGCATGGTATATCGCTCAATGAAACATATAAAAACCTAACAAAATATTATAATTTAGTTTCTTCGCATATAATATATCAATGATTAATCCCTCACGAAAGGTTTAATTGATATAGTGTTAATTATTCATGAATGTAATTCATGACATGATTGGATCAACATTTAATCTTGTCTTATAAATTCGTGAATAAAAGAAACCGGTAATGGATCATCCTCGAGGCATATAATCAAATATAAAATGATGGAATTTCGTGTGTGTTCATTCCATGTTACTTGGAATAAACTCCATAGTACCCATGCTTACACTTTTTTTATCTCCTTTTCATTATAGGTGTTAATAGTTCATGGAAGAATAAATGATCCCTTCAAAAAATTCGATGATTCACATAACCCATGGATTCACTATAGAGGAGGGATTAATTTTAGAGGCACTATTGTGGTATTTATAAAAACCATGAGACGGTGTTTGAAGATGTTTTATACGATATTATTTTTTTAGTAAACCAATCATAGTATTTCATCACATCCTTTAATAGAATTTTATTTTATCTTTGAAGAGAAATCATCATTATATAGTTTAAATGTGATCCACATTTTTTAATACATATTAATTTTAATGTTTTAAACTCATCACATAGACCATGTCCTGATGAAGTCAGCTTGAGATATGATATAAAAAAATTCTATCCCATATTAAAATGGAAACTGATAATGTGAGTTTTGATGACCAGAATAATTGGGGGAAAACCAATAGGGATGAGTGATCCACACTAAACATAACTACTATCGACTATATATGATACTATGAGTGAACCTAAATTTCACTATCCAAAAAGGAATGGGTTGGTAAATAGTCCACCATATTACATTATTTACCTTCAATGGTTATTGAAGGGAAAGAGGAAACAATAGATTTTTGATTTGTGTGAAAGACACCACGGAGGACCACATTCTAAGACCCTATAAGGGGATCATAAGGAGGTTTAAATAGGGACTTGATCGGTGAATGGGAGCATGTTAACGTAGAGGACCAAAATCAATTGTATCTTGAGAAGGCATAATATGGTTGAGGGTTTATTCAGGAGTGAAGTGGGAAACATATAGAATAGAATCCCCAAAGATATGTAGTAGAGATCCAAATATCTGGAAAGAAAGAAGTGTAAATGGTTTTGGGAATTCATCTAACCATGCCTATATGAAAATTACATTCCCTAAATCAAAATGATAAATTTTAAGGGATTTATCTGTGTAATGATTTTATAGGAAATAAGATAGATCCATATCTCAGTCTATTTAAAAAAGGAAAACCCAACATCAAACTAGTAGTTGAGCCTTCATTTGTGAACACTTAGCTAGTGGTTCCTGGTTGAGTGTCAACATTTCCTCTACTATCTTAATTTGAAAACCATGACAATGATTAATACATTTTAGAATATAAAAATAGCTATCTTCAACCATTTAGATACCAAAAAAACAACATAATTTCATCATAGTGTTCACTTTTAATATTTTTCATTAACCTAATGTCCACCCCCACTACATATGTCATGTCGATCCATTTACAAAATAAGGAACAAATTAATCTTATGACTTAAATTTAAAAATTCATCCTTTACGATGTACTAATACATTTCGTTCATTATAGATTCCTCCCCTTTTCCAAATATGATGTTTCCATCAAGGATAGTAGTATCGATTTTAAAATTTCTTATTCTAAAATGATCCACTACATTCTAGATGTAGTAAGACAAGTATTGGAACAATTATTTATACAAAGTTTCCCTTAAAATAATAATCCCCAAAATCCAATTATAAAAAAATATCAGTTATCATGAAACCTAAATAAAATAAAACATTAATATCATCAATCCTTTTCATTACGGATCTATAAATAATTAAGGCATCAATTAAAAGGATTAAAATAATGAAACACAAATCACTATATATTTTTTACAAAATAAATGATATTTGTTGCTATGGATGATCATTCATTTCAGTTTTAAGTCATTAAACTTCATATTAAACTACCATGGGGGATATTTTAAACCATAAAGTCTCCAATTCATCTTACACACTATTCCATTATTTCATTTCTCCATGAAACCCATTATGTGATCCATGTAAAACTCTTCATATAAGTCTAATTGAAGAAATTTTTGTTTCCCAAATAACATTTCTAGATGAAACGCTTATATAAAAATCACTCTGAGTACTAGCATAATAGTATAGTTTTTAAGAATCATATAATTATTTATGAAAAATTAAACATTTTAACTCATTCTATCATCATATACCTCCATAGAACAATCCAATTATTTTTTTTAAAAAAATTATCCCCCTAGTAGTTCAGTTTGTTAACTATCATGCTTTAGAAAAATGTATGAAATGTATTAAATACATCATATATAAATACCAATAATTATAGTCACCGAAACATAAAATATCTTCTAGAATATCATGTTATCCATCATCTATTAGGAGAATGTACTACAAGTCACTTCTATATATATTAACATAAAATATAATCTTTGTAATTCAGTGAAACTGGCCCTACATATCTTCTCCTTTTGGGACCAATTATTTTAAAACAATTCATTCCAGATCTCTCCCATGATATTCTCAGGTCCCTGGTCTCTCTAGTACTTATGTCATAGGAAATTAAATCAAGAGATAAATTCTATCTAAAATTTCATCAAAAAAATAAAGTATTTCATAAACTATTGTACTTTCTAGACTTTCTAGAACATCTAAAATGTTTATAAATCAATTCAGATAATCCAAAAATTTTCATGATTAATTAGTCTCATCTATAGATTATTTTAGGTTACAATCACTCCTCAAGATATTTTTAGTGAAGATAAAATAATGGATTTAGATAACCTTCTATCAGTTGTTAACCAAAGCTGAAATCCAAAGTATTCATCACTATATCGTAAAAAGAATTTTTCTTTTGACATATCCTCTAACATTTATATTTCATTGGATTCAACATTTTTTTAGGGGATTGAATCAAATTAGTTTAGATATTAAATTTTGTCCTACCTTTTGAACTAATATCATTATATAGGATCCTTCTATAATAGAGATGAATGTATTCTATTCAGTAATAATACAATAAAATATACATAGTTCACCCATAACTCCATTGGAAAACTATATGAGTCCTGATTCTTCATTACATCTCCATTAAGGTATACATATTCTTCACTTTAACCCTATTTTTAGGTTTACATGGATATAGTTTCTATAAGAATATGATTTTACACCAAAAAATCTCTAAAAATTTATCGCTTCTATAGTATCGATCATTTTAATGATATAATCATATTAGTTTTTTCTAGTCTATGTTTACCCCATGGATCTCTTTCTAAAAAGGGGTTAAAAACATAATAATTGATCATGATAAATATCAACCACACCATCCATGTTTCATTTTCCATTAAGGTATTATAGTAAAATTAGCCTCACTAAGAAAGAACCAAATCTTCCCCCTTACATCAATAAAAACCAAATCTATCATTAAATCCTTTGTAATATTACAATCAATTTGGAAATCCACACTATATGTTTTCCCAATCATGAAATATTCACATCTTCATTAATCCATTATATCAGTCATTATTATTCCATTATAATCTAGTATTATTATCCCTTTCTCACCTATATGAGAAGGGTTTTCATGTCCTAACATTGTGAACATTATTTTTCATGAATGAATTTCACCTTATGAATATCATAGTATGTGGATTGTTTCATCATTCACTCTTTTAGACAACACCATAAAACAATGTGTAATTTTGACTTCAATATCCAAAATGGTATTAAAATAACTCACATCATACATCAGTCTTACTATGATCTTGTTTTTTCTTAATGAATATATTTTTTACTCCTTATAAAATTCCAACACGTTATTGTTATTATTTATTACATAAATATTACAATGTCCTAAAACACTGATAGCTTAATCACCTACAATATTAACCTTTTTTAACCACCTTGTATTATAATTACTCAAATTACATATCTCGGATTTAGAGTGAAATCAAACTCTAAATTTTATGAACCACAATTTAAGAGTACTAGAGAAATTCTGTAATAGACAACTCATATCATCAAAAACAAGATTCACAAATGAATATTGAGAAGCATATCATACAGAATTTACCATTCTACCACTTTAATATTTTGTTATATTACATTTCATTCCAAAATTACAAAATGTAGGACACCATTTTTATAAGCCACTAAATTTTCTATGTTTTCACTATTTACATTTCCTATAACTCTTTTCTGAAATAGAACATATCAACCATACTCATTAAATAAATTTATAGTTCATTCATGTATCTTCATATGACTAATATCCTTGTTTATAATTAAATTCATAACATATATCAATTCTAATTCATCCTCATATCTTAAATTTCTAATCATGGTAACCATTGTATCTGATCATTTTTGGAGTGATGAAATTGAAAATAGTTCCCACGCCATATTTTTCATCATAACCATTATTAATTCCAAATAACTCTAAATCATAATAAGATCATTATCATGATCAACCAATAACATTCCTTCCAAAATTTTCATTTTATATAGCCTCAAAAATAGAAACATATTATTCATTGAAGTTGGTTTCTCATATATATTGTATAAGGTATTCATAATTTTTAAATCCTTTTTCACTTCAAAAATGTTATAATCTGAATTTGAAGATTGGGAAATCCAGATCTTCCCCAAATTAATTCTTATCAAACAGTTACTAATAATACTTCTTCATTGATTAAATCTTATTACTCATCAACAAAATAAATAGATCCTTATCTTTTAGGAAATCCACTATATTTATATTACAAAATCAAAATACATCCCATTGATTTTCACCACTCCAAACATAAGATTGTCAAAGAAAATATTTTTGGAATAATAAATTCCTAATAAATCTATTATATATAATATAGATGAGGAATTACATTCCATAATTGCCCTATAAGAATGAGGGAAGACTAGCACTACTGAACTAATAGCTAATATAACTTGTTTTTATAGAACCTCTTGACCTAATGTTATCCATAAGAACATGACTAGGGAAACAATTTGAGAACCTTTTAATCAAAGACAAATAAATTTATATCATGTATTTAGAACATAAAATTAAAAATTATCATATTTAACTAATCTTTAAGGAACATTTAAACACTTGAAAAGAACATCTATAAGTCATCATTTGAAGGAATAAAAATAGATGAACAATATAAGTGATTCACAATATTTGGATGAAGTCTTACTCCTTAAGGGTAGCTGAAAAAAATCTTTTCTTAAAGAAGTATAATATGATTTCACTGTCCAATACACTTTGATCAAATGATACCACCTTATAATTTAATGTTGGATTCAACTGGTGTTACCGTTTCCAACTCCTTCCAATAATCACATAGAGTATTCCCATGAGATCTATCATTCCCAAGAATCTGTTTGTCTTGTCAAAGGAATTCATTAAGTCAATTGACTCATTGCATGAACAATACACACCTTCAAATAATTCATGAGTTTACCCATACATATCCTTTTTAAGAATCCTTTTTCATCAATTATGAATAAAGAAATTATTTCTTAATATTATATATGACACGTACATATCTTCTTTGTTTCTTCTAACTTACCAATTTAAAACTAAAAAATTTAGTTATATATATAACTACTTTCAATTTCTATGCTTCTGTACTTCTATACATTAGTCACACTACTCCCCCAACACCCTTCTAGCTTCATAAATTGTAATTTTAGAGCCACACCTTTTTAATGATAAAATACATAGCCATAAAATGTTTTCAAATTATAGAATACTATATCTACATCATCAACAACAAGGTAATAAAATATTTACACAATCAATAGTAACATCATAGTATATTAATCAACTCAATATTTCAAAACTATAATCCATCAGTCCAGAGTTATATTCAAATGGATTCACCACCAATGTTCTCAAATAACATCACCAATTTCGTATGTTATGAAAACCTACAAGCTGATACGAGTTATATAAAATGTAATCATGATGATAGATCAAAACAAAATTCCCCAAACAATGTGATAATTATATAAAATACCATAAAACTCACAGGAACAATATCATTCAAAAAATTAGTAGTTTTATCATATGTTATTATTAAATCACTCAACATATTGGGGAATGGGGATTTACTCATAAAATAGAGGAATATGTACTCTTGTAATTTTCCTAATTCATCTATAAACCACTCATGATAACTATAATTTTTTAATTGCGAAATGTAAACCGTTAATTTAATCATCTAGAAATTTTTAGTATAAAGGAACATCAATGAACCATGGTAAATTATCATATTCTATTCATTTATTATTAATAATTAATTTTTTTATTGGTTTTGTGTTTTATTCTCTCAATAATGTTGTATCAGAGTCGTTGTGGTCAAAACAATGACAATGAATGATTTTTTTAACGTGAATGATGAATTATAGAAGATCATAATTAATTTTTTATTCAATATTCAGAAATATATCATCGGTAAAATTACAATGATAAAATGAAAAATATAATAGATTTAAAATGATATCACTATAGGCAGAGGAAAATTTCCACACCAGGTGTCATAGTATCCCCTTACATTTGAAGAGGGAATTGTTCAACCAATAATGAATTTTCCTATGACATTTTTGGTGAGCCACGTCTATGCTACATCAATGGATAATCTTGACCATTTTTTATAATTATGACCATATCATGGTCAACTAGAGAATGTTAAAATGATCCAAAATACTATTCCCAATATTTATCCTATCTCGCAAATATACGCACTATTAGATTTTTGAGATTAAAATTTAATAAATAGAGGATATTCCTAGTAACATTATTATGCATACCAGTTTTACTTATGCTATTTGGAAAATAATAATTTAAGTTCTCGTATATAATAAATATTTATCAGATCTCACATTAGAGACTTATATAATCATTGCCTTTAAGTAGAATGACTATTTTACATAGAATCAATCTAGAGAGAAGGAATATACTAATACAAGAATAGTTGATATGGAGTGGGTCATACTCAACCAGAAGTTCACTAAAAAAATAATGAATTCTCTTGACAAGTGTATTTTCCGAAACGTGATAAATAAACATGGATTTTTTTGTTCAATGATGAAAATTATAAATGTTTTATTCAAGTAAAACAAAAAAATTATATAAAATCTAATATTCCAGCTTATTATAATTAAGTACAAAGATGTTAACAACATAATAGAGAACTATGTGAAGTTTTAATGTAATGTTGATTTGTTGAATTACAATATTATTATATACTATTATGAGTCATAGGAAAAATTGATTTTGATCTCCTTACAAAATATGTTAGATACACGATTCATGATAGTTAGAAAAACATGACATGATGGAAGGCTAACCATAAAAATGTTGATGGACATAATTTAGAATAAATTATTAATAAGGAATAATAATAGATGTACTTTGAATTAAAAGGCTTATATCACTAGAAGAAAAGGAAAAAATAACCAATATTATGTAGAGGAAAGTAACATCATTATCAGAATCAACAATGGTTGATGATATGAAAATCAGGATTAGTATATGATATAGTGTTAAAAAATTGTTGAAATCATAGACACTTTATCATGGAATTTTTTAAACTAATGGAAAACATGATAAAATATAGAATGTAAAATAAAAAATAATGACTTATTACTTATCAATTATGATATCATTTTTATTTAGGAAGATGAGCATGTCAACCATGAAGGACAAGAGATAACATAGGTTATTAATTCAGAAAATTTATGCCAGGTCACTACTCAATGAAATTAATTCTCCATCTACACGCCATGCAGTTTTGGACACATGATGATGAGATATGATGGATCCCCCAAAATTCATGGAATTGGTAATATTTCATAGAACACAATATTACATTTAAATTATATTGATTTATGTGATGCATGCTCAAAAATTTCACCTCAATTTGATATCGACATGAATGACTTAAAATGATCGATATAGTTGTCCCTTTAATGAAAAATATTTAAATCTTACCGAATTTAATATATTATTCACTAATAGAAATAAAAGTACTTCCCTCTACCTCATATATTCAAACCCCTATAGGGAGAAATCAATTCATCTAGAAATAAGGATTAAAATATATTATTAAAAATTTATATCAGTCACATTATTGTGGGAGAAATTAGAATATTATCTAGGAAGGGTATCTCTCAAAGAATAAAAAGAACAAATTATGAACTTTCTTTATTTTATTATGGGCGGAAATTAAAAAATATTTTTTCATAGTTATTTATCATCTATAAAAGGAACTATTTAATATTTGATACAAACTATTATTTGTATTAGGTGAACTAAGGGGATGTGAGGTAGTATTAATTTTTTTGGATTATTTTATGATCACTCTAGGATTGTGTGGGTTTATTATTTTTAAAATAAATATAATTTTCTTGATATTTTAAAGAAGTTTCTTCTAATAGAAGAAATCGAAATTGGAAAATGGTGGGAGAGTATTCATCAAATAAATAGAAGTTTGTGTCATGAATTATTTGATGAATATTTCAGGAGTTTAAACCTCTATATAGATAAAAATTACCAAATAAAATTAAACATATTGGTGATACTAAGAGTATAATTACAATCATTCATAATAGATTTATGTAAATTCAATTAAATGATAATTTTCTGTAACATCCCAGGTAAATAAAGAATATGACATTTTATATTTATCAATATTTGTGAATAAAATATTTAAATGACTTTAAAGGGGACGCTATGCTCGATGGCGTACCCAACACGCAACAACAAGTTTTTGGGAATCTTACGTTGCACTCTAATAATAAAATAATATTATTTTAAATGGAAGTTAACATGTAGCCGTTGTAATGGCGGGAATGGATAGAAATAACTAATATATGATTATATATGTTTTTAAATGTTTTTACATTTTTCCAATAAAAGCTAAAGGCTTAAAATACAGAAAGAATTCAATTTTAGGCGTATATGCCCTAGTTTTCACTAAAGGTTCACTTATCGCCTTTTAATGGAGAACTATCATTAAATATAGTTTTGATCACTCTTATACATTCTTTTGGACCAAATAAAACTTTTATTAAGAATCGGGACATCAAATTTTACTTTGTGTAAATTTTTGGTATTTTTCTGATAAAGTTCATTTTTTAATGAATAGTGTAAATGTTGTATTTTAATTCAAAACCTCTTTTTAATATAATTTATTTATATGATTAGATTATCTTTTTAATTGGTTTTAAATTGAAATTAGAAAATATTTTTACCATTAAATACAATAGTGGTCGTTGGAATCAATTTCACTTTGAAATCGGACTTAAACTAGTGTCAATCTTTTGATACTTATTGTTTTATAAAAACACGCTATTTGCTCTGACAGCGGGAATCAATTATTGAATTAATTAATGTGACTTATATGATTTGATTTTTGTAAAATGGACTTCATTTTTGAATTCGGAATATCAAATATAGCTTAGGGTGAATTTTTGGTAATTTTCTGAAAAACTTCAATTTTTGATGAATAGTGAAACCACTAAGTGGTAATCAAGCAAACTAATTTTTCAGTTAAATGAAATTTTACAACTAATGTGTATTGAATTTTGAAAATCCGACATACATGGTTGTCATTAAGAAGTAAAATGTGGTTCAATGAGATTATAATAATTTTTTGGTGAATAGTAACTCATTAAGTTCTTAATCGCGATTAGTGGTAATTAGGGTAGTTTAAGGTATAAATAATGCTTTAATAATATAAAATGACCTAGAAACATGTCCCAACCTTATTGTTTGTGTCATGGCCGACCACGAAAAGCCATGGGTCAACTTGGGGACCCCATGGATCCACTTTCGTTGGGAAATGACATAAATTACTTTTTATTTAATGTTAAAGTGAAAATGACACAAACATAATATGTTTTGCGAAAACAATTTTTAAGTGGGGTTATACAAGTCCAAATTTTGATTAAAAATAGTCATTGGAAACATAAAACTATTTCCTACATCATAGTAATTTTTTTATAATTTTTATACATTAAATAAATTAAATTATTTATGACATCATAATGATGCAGTGATGACATCATTATTTAACGATTAAAATAAAATGGAAAGATAATGTAAAATCTATGAACTAAACATGTCCATAACCAATTGGATGAATTTATTTCGATGCCTTATCACCTTATCTAAGAATTATATCAATGTGGGACCTTTTGAAACCGAAACACATTTTCAAATAAAGTAATATTTCTTACTTTCCAAAAGTGCCCCTCCTATCCTCTTATAAAAGGCCCCCACCTCTACCTCATTTCACACACTTTTCAAGCCATTGGTTCGGCCAAACCCTGCCCATTTGCTCTCTCCACATCCCTATCATCATCCTAGAGGATTACCTTTGGGCATAATCCTTTCAAAGGAAGCCTTTAGGCTCAACTCAAAAGGAGTTACACTTTTAAAGGTAATTCATTCTCTCATGTTCATTTGTTTTATTTTGCTTCTCCAACCCCCTAAACTCTTTTTATTTACTTATTTTGTAACAACACCAGTATCTTCAATATACTAGGATGTTGTTATAAGATTTATTTGAGCTACACTCTCACACAACTACATCAAATTGTTAGAGAACATAAGGTTTCCGTGGATGGCGAAATTCTGCCTCCCGAAACGATGATTGTTCAACACTCATTTAGCACCTTCAAAGGTGGCCATTATGATGTCACTATTTTTATATATGATATATAATATGTTTATGTTTTCCTTAAGCTTATGTTTTTTTTCATTTTGGGCATACCTTTATGGTTTCCATTATGGGTGAAACACGATATCTTCATTTTAGGAAGTGCGGACTACCGCCCCCTAAAAGTGATTTGATTCGTTAATACAATATGTGGGATGTGTAAAGGATAAAGTTAATGATATTATATATGTTATTATACTGTAATTATAATATAATCTTATATCATTATGATTCCATTCCAGAAAATATGAAATAGAAATGGAAGTAGCGTTCATGCGTACGTACGGCTTACCGTCTCCATGAACGGTGCATTTCATTTCTTACCTCTAAATGTGATGTAATATTATAAATAAATGTATGTACTGGATATATATGACATATATGATATCTAAATCATGAATACCATTCTGGACATAATGAACCTTTGACCAAATTAACAACATGTATGTATAAGAAGTCTATTTTTGACTTAAGAACCAAATATCGGCAAAACAAATATTATTAACTTAAATGATTACATAATGTTTATGACATGGTAATAAGTGATATAAAAGGAATAAGGAACTTGAAAAGGGTTCTTAATGAAGTATAAATTAACTCAAGTTTATTATTCAGGAGATTAAAGAACGATCGAGTCAAGTCGGACTCGAGGTAAGGGATCCTACTCCTCTCTTTCTTTTTAAGTACACACTTTTATGTCATTCCTTTTAAATCTCATCTTTCTTATTATTGGGATGATCTTTTATATTAAACTTACTGTAATTTTTATGTCCATGTGATGAGAGACCCTATTCTCTCTCATCAATCCATTTTGGAAGTTTTGAGTGGCGCCGTTAGGCTGCCGAATTTTCGTAAGGGATTTTTCATCTCACTTTTATTCTCGTGGGATTTATGCTACATTTGCCACAAATTCCATTGAGTGGTGTATGTACTGCCCATTATTCTACTATTTGTGTAATATAATTTTGTTTATGATTATTTACATCAATGATCTATTGTCCTTCTTTCATGGGGTGTATGTTTTGAATGATACCCAAGTCGGTAAGGGAACCTTTCACCCTCCTCTTTTTAAAAAGACTTCTTTTGTTGGGTCTTTTAATGTACATATTGTTATGTTGGGATATGTTATCATATATCCTTATTGATGTAAATTTTATGTCCAAGTTATGAGATACACTTTTTATCTCTCATCAACTCATTTTGATGTGATGCCGTTAGGCTGTCAAGGGAACTTTTTAACCCAATTTCGACTTCTTTGGGTTCAACATGTAGTCATTGAATATGTCATCCATTGAATATGTGTGAATGACCTTTTATTGTTTTACACTTAATATCCACTTATATTGGGTGTATTTATTTTTCTCACACATATTTTTGAGATTGATTAGTCCTTAATTTAAGGATACCTTCTTTATAAGGGATTTCATCACATTTGACATTTCTATTGAGGGTTCATTGTTGTTATTCACCAATTCACTCTTATATGGTGTATATACTATCCTTTGGAGTATTATATCATGAATCCTTTTATTCTCATGATATTATAAAGTTCTGACTAAATGTTATTCCTCGATTATTGTATTCAAGTGTCTCTAATTTTGGCAAAACCCCTTTAACCAAAATATCGTTTTAAAGGATTTAATTATTTGTTCTTATTAATATCCATGTATTCAAAATGGTTTTAAGGATTTATTTATATGGATATTAATGGTTTAAAATGTTAAAAGCTTCAAGGTGGTATGGGGCACTTTGATTAAAAAATCTCTTTATTAAATGTTTTAAATGGTTTTGGAAATGGTTTCTTTTTATATGGATTCATTATTTCAAAATACTAAAATGTTATGTTGTGATTGAAATGTGGAAATGTTTTGTTTCCTTTATTAATATATTATGTGATACGTGTATGTTATGGTTCTTGGGCATTGTTATGAAAATGGGTGGTTCCGTGATAAACTTAGGGCGGGTGAGCCCGTTATAGCTCTCCAATGCATTGGGTAACGCGAAGGAGTGAAAAGTTAAGGTTTCTCCGAAGAGATTTTAGGGAATATACTATGATGGGTATTCCAAACGTAACCAAGAGGGTTACTCCCTACGTAAGAATGTTATGAATGCCTCAAGATACCTTTATGTCTTATGTTTTCTATGATTTATTCATGATTTGATATGCCTATGTTTTATGGGTAAAGCATGATTTCATTCTTATGTATTTATGAAGTCATGTTTTTATAACCCTTACTGAGCTTTTTATTCTCATCCCAAGTTTTTGAAATGTTTTTCACAGGTCAAGGGAAAGGTACATGATGTGATGATAGTGTCAAGGATGTGTCAAGAAAGAATCCGTGTTTTATTTTAAATAGGTTTCCGTTGATGGGAAGAATGAATATTGTCTTTTATGTAACCACTTTGTTTAAATGTGGAATGTAATGCAAGTTTCATGATCTAATTCTCTAAACCTCTAAACCTGAAAAGATCCTCAATGTGTAATCTTGTAATAACTCAAGATTAAGTAAGGTTTAAGGTTGGGGCCTTATAGTTGGTATCAAAGGCCGGTTTAGATAACTTTAGAGGTTAGGGTATTCTCTAAGCACAAGTGACATTGCCATAATGGTTAGGATTTCAAAAAGAGTCCTAGTTTTAGAAAAAGTGAATTATTAAGAATATATTAGTGTTTACCTTCCTCGTTAGTACATGATGGTTTTGTTGATATACTCACACTGACCTTTTTGGTTTTAGTAAATGGCTGGATCTAGCAGGTACCAATGTGACAATGGGTTTGAAGGAAACTGTGGCTGTTCTCTGATTAAGAGACTAGATGAGATGGGGGATTGAATGAGGAATCTCATGGTTGTTCTAAACCAACTATCAAGGAGTCATGATCAACTACTTCAACCTTGGTGAGTTCTCTAATGCATCATGTACGAGATGGCCAACTCGATGTGGAAATTCAGGTAATAATTATTAAGGTAACCATTAGGGTTTATATGATCCTGACTTTTGAGGTAATTATGGGTTATTATATGTTATGATGGAAAATGAAAGGCATGAGATAAACTTGAGGTTAAAATATGTTATGATCATCTTTGAAGATTTTATCTCATTTCGGGGATTGTTTTAAGAATTATATAGTTTTGGAAAAAGGACAACACGTAGACCGTGTGACATCC
This sequence comes from Viscum album, assembly GCA_963277665.1. Taxonomy (NCBI): domain Eukaryota; kingdom Viridiplantae; phylum Streptophyta; class Magnoliopsida; order Santalales; family Viscaceae; genus Viscum; species Viscum album. The sequence goes on from OY728165.1 coordinate 974,686,145, forward strand.
CGTCGCGTCGGACAAAGCTGCGGGAATCGAACCCACAACCAATGTGCGACTGTTATTTATCGCCTACCACTGGACTACGTGAAGTCCCTGGTTAGTTTGACTGATTCTTTTCAGTTATATGATTTTATGAATTAAGAGTAAGTTGATTTTGGGTTATTTATGAAAATGATTAACCTATCATGGAGGATATGTGATTAGGTTAATTACTTTCAATGCGAGACTTTAAGAGCAACTGATTTTGTTTGGAGATAAATGTTACGATTTATCTTGGAAGACTATGCGACTAAATCCTTCAAATATTTTGGTTTGAATCTTATATTGGTTTACTTTGAAGAATTTTATGGACAAATTGATTATAGAATGGTCCTCGTTGAACTTTGGGTTTTGTTGGACAAATTTTGGAGATTAAGAATAGATTTTCTTTTTTATAAGGGGTTATCCTTTTCTAGATTATCTGATCTTGTACTAGCCTTTTTGGTTTTGGTTTTGGTTAAAGTCTAAAGACATGGGATGCATATAGTTCTCTTTTTTGGATTAGGTGATTCTCTAGATGTTTATTATAGTACTCTTAATGCAAACAAGTCTCCCTAAATACTCGTCTTTTGGAAAAAATATGAGTTTGATTAAGAAATCTAGTAAAAGTTGAATGTCAAAATGATAAGTGATTATGTTTCCTTATGAATAAATTCTTCAATAAAAAGTAACTTAAAACAAAAATGTTGTCTATTAACTTTTCCTACTGGGGAATTGAATACCGTTTAACCCATCACAAGTTTGTGATTTTCTCGTGGTTAACTTTCTCCTAAACATGTTTTCTATCACTCTCCATCAGAACATGACCCTTTGTTTTTTCCTCCATGTCCATATTTTCATACTTGGAATCCTAGTATGGGTTAACTCGGGTGACCTTTTTACTTATCTTTCTTTATTTTAAAGTGTTTGTTTTACCGACTTTTGTTCTGATGTGGGACTTTCAAGGATGTTTCCAAGCGCAATTTTAAAATTGCGAGGATGCAATTCCCAAAAGGGGGGAAGGATGTAACATCCCAGGTAAATAAAGAATATGACATTTTATATTTATCAATATTTGTGAATAAAATATTTAAATTACTTTAAAGGGGACGCTATGCTAGATGGCGTACCCAACACGCAACAACGAGTTTTTGGGAATCTTACGTTGCACTCTAATAATAAAATAATATTATTTTAAATGGTAGTTATCATGTAGCCATTGTAATGGCGGTAATGGATAGAAATAACTAAAATATGATTATATATGTTTTTAAATGTTTTTACATTTATCCAATAAAAGCTAAAGGCTTAAAATACATAATGAATTCAATTTTAGGCGTATATGCCCTAGTTTTCACTAAAGGTTCACTTATCGCCTTTTAATGGAGAACTGTCATTAAATATTGTTTTGATCACTCTTATAAATTCTTTTGGACCAAATAAAACTCTTATTAAGAATCGGGACATCATATTTTACTTTGTGTAAATTTTTGGTATTTTTCTGATAAAGTTCATTTTTTAATGAATAGTGTAAAATGTTGTATTTTAATTCAAAACCTCTTTTTAATATAATTTATTTATATGATTAGATTATCTTTTTAATTGGTTTTAAAGTGAAATTAGAAAATATTTTTACCATTAAATCCAATAGTGGTCGTTGGAATCAATTTCACTTTGAAATCGGACTTAAACTAGTGTCAATCTTTTGATACTTATTGTTTTATAAAAACACGCTATTTGCTCTAACAGCGGGAATCAATTATTGAATTAATTAATGTGACTTATATGATTTGAATTTTGTAAAATGGACTTCATTTTTTGAATTCGGAATATCAAATATAGCTTAGGGTGAATTTTTGGTAATTTTCTGAAAAACTTCAATTTTTGATGAATAGTGAAACCACTAAGTGGTAATCAAGCAAACTGATTTTTCAGTTAAATGAAATTTTACCACTAATGTGTATTGAATTTTGAAAATCTGACATACATGGTTGTCATTAATAAGTAAAATGGGGTTCAATGATATTATAATAATTTTTTGTTGAATAGTAACTCATTAAGTTTTTAATCGCGATTAGTGGTAATTAGGGTAGTTTAAGGTATAAATAATGCTTTAATAATATAAAATGACCTAGAAACATGTCCCAAACTTATTGGTTGTGTCATGGCCTACCAATACATGCCATGGGTCAACTTGGGGACCCCATGGATCCACTTTTGTTGGGAAATGACATAAATTACTTTTTATTTAGTGTTAAAGTGAAAATGACACAAACATAATATGTTTTACGAAAACAATTTTTATGTGGGGATATAAAAGTCCAAATTTTGATTATAAATAGTCATTGGAAAGCTAAAAATATATCCTACATCATAGTAATTTTTTTATAATTTTTAGACATTATATAAATTAAATTATTTATGACATCATAATGATGCAGTGATGACATCATTATTTAACGATTAAAATAAAATGGAAAGATAATGTAAAATCTATGAACTACACATGTCAAAAACCAATTGGATGAATTTATTTCGATGGCTTATCACCTTATCCAAGAATTATATCAATGTGGGACCTTTTGAAACCGAAAAACATTTTCAAATAAAGTAATATTTCTTACTTTCCAAAAGTGCCCCTCCTCTCATCTTATAAAAGGCCCCCACATCTACCTCATTTCACACACTCTTCAAGCCTTTGGCTCGGCCAAACCAAGCCCATTTTCTCTCTCCACATCCCTCTCCTCATCCTAGAGGATTACCTTTGGGCAGAAGTCTTTCAAAGGAAGCCTTTAGGCTCAACTCAAAAGGAGTTACACTTTTAAAGGCAATTCATTCTCTCATGTTCATTTGTTTTATTTTGCTTCTCCAACCCCCTAAACTTTTTTTATTTACTTCTTTTGTAACAACAACAGTATATTCAATATACTAGGATGTTTCTATAAGATTTATTTGAGCTACACTCTCACACAACTACATCAAATGGTTAAAGAACATAAGGTTTCCATGGATGGCGAAATTCTGCCTCCCGAAACGATGATTGTTCAACACTCATTTAACACCTTCAAAGGTGGCCATTATGATGTCACTATTTTTATATATGATATATAATATGTTTATGTTTTCCTTAAGTTTCTGTTTTTTTTTCATTTTGGGCATACCTTTATGGTTTCCATTATGGGTAAAACACGATATCTTCATTTTAGGAAGTGCGGACTACCGCCCCCTAAAAGTGATTTGATTCGTTAATACCATATGTGGGATGTGTAAAGGATAAAGTTAATGATATTATATATGTTATTATACTGGAATTATAATATAATCTTATATCATTATGATTCCATTACAGAAAATATGAAATAGAAATGGAAGTAGCGTTCATGCGTACGTACGGCTTACCGTCTCCATGAACGGTGCATTTCATTTCTTACCTCTAAATGTGATGTAATATTATAAATTAATGTATGTACTGGATATATATGACATATATGATATCTACATCATGAATACAATTCTGGACATAATGAACCTTTGACCAAATTAACAACATGTAAGTATAAGAAGTCTATTTTTGACTTAAGAACCAAATATCGGCAAAACAAATATTATTAACTTAAATGATTACATAATGTTTATGACATGGTAATAAGTGATATAAAAGGAATAATGAACTTGAAAAGGGTTCTTAATGAAGTATAAATTAACTCAACTTTATTATTCAGGAGATTAAAGAACGATCGAGTCAAGTCGGACTCGAGGTAAGGGATCCTACTCCTCTCTTTCTTTTTAAGTACACACTTTTATGTCATACCTTTTAAATCTCATCTTTCTTTATTATTGGGATGATCTTTTATATTACACTTACTGTAATTTTTATGTCCATGTGATGAGAGACCCTATTCTCTCTCATCAATCCATTTTGGAAGTTTTGAGTGGTGCCGTTAGGCTGCCGAATTTTCGTAAGGGATTTTTCATCTCACTTTTATTCCTGTGGGATTTATGCTACATTTGCCACAAATTCCATTGAGTGGTGTATGTACTGCCCATTATTCTAATATTTGTGTAATATACTTTTGTTTATGAGTATTTACATCAATGATCTATTGTCCTTCTTTCATGGGGTGTATGTTTTGAAAGATACCCAAGTCGGTAAGGGAACCTTTCACCCTCCTCTTTTTAAAAAGACTTCTTTTGTTGGGTCTTTTAATGTACATATTGTTATGTTGGGATATGTTCTCATATATCCTTATTGATGTAAATTTTATGTCCAAGTGATGAGATACACTTTTTATCTCTCATCAACTCATTTTTATGTGATGTCGTTAGGCTGTCAAAGGAACTTTTTAACCCAATTTCAACTTCTTTGTGTTCAACATGTAGTCATTGAATATGTCATCCATTGAATATGTGTGAATGACCTTTTATTGTTTTACACTTAATATCCACTTATATTGGGTGTATTTATTTTTATCACACATATTTTTGAGATTGATTAGTCCTTAATTTAAGGATACCTTCTTTATAAGGGATTTCATCACATTTGACATTTCTATTGAGGGTTCATTGTTGTTATTCACCAATTCACTCTTATATGGTGTATATACTATCCTTTGGAGTATTATATCATGAATCCTTTTATTCTCATGATATTATAAAGTTCTGACTAAATGTTATTCCTCGATTATTGTATTCAAGTGTCTCTAATTTTGGCAAAACCCCTTTAACCAAAATATCGTTTTAAAGGTTTTAATTATTTGTTATTATTAATATCCATGTTTTCAAAATGGTTTTAATGATTTATTTATATGGATATTAATGGTTTAAAATGTTAAAAGCTTCAAGGTGGTATGGGACACTTTGATTCAAAAATCTCTTTATTAAATGTTTTAAATGGTTTTGGAAATGGTTTCTTTTTATATGGATTCATTATTTCAAAATACTAAAATGTTATGTTGTGATTGAAATGTGGAAATGTTTTGTTTCCTTTATGAATATTTTATGTGATACGTGTATGTTATGGTTCTTGGGCATTGTTATGAAAACGGGTGGTTCCGTGATAAACTAAGGGCGGGTGAGCCCGTTATAGCTCTCCAATGCATTGGGTAACGCGAAGGAGTGAAACGTTAAGGTTTATCCGAAGGGATTTTAGGGAATATACTGTGATGGGTATTCCAAACATAACCAAGAGGGTTACTCCCTACGTAAGAATGTTATGAATGCCTCAAGTTACATTTATGTATTATGTTTTCTATGATTTATTCATGATTTGATATGCCTATGTTTTATGGGTAAAGCATGATTTCATTCTTATGTATTTATGAACTCATGTTTTTATAACCCTTACTGAGCTTTTTATGCTCATCCCAAGTTTTTGAAATGTTTTTCACAGGTCAAGGGAAAGGTACATGATGTGATGATAGTGTCAAGGATGTGTCAAGAAAGAATCCATGTTTTATTTTAAATAGGTATCCGTTGATGGAAAGAAAGAATATTGTCTTTTATGTAACCACTTTGTTTAAATGTGGAATGTAATGCAAGTTTCATGATCTAATTCAATAAAACTCTAAACCTGAAAAGATCCTCAATGTGTAATCTTGTAATAACTCAAGATTAAGTAAGGTTTAAGGCTGGGGCCTTATAGTTGGTATCAAAGGCCGGTTTAGATAACTTTAGAGGTTAGGGTATTCTCTAAGCACAAGTGACATTGCCATAATGGTTAGGATTTCAAAAAGAGTCCTAGTTTTAGAAAAAGTGAATGATTAAGAATATATTAGTGTTTACCTTCCTCGTTAGTACATGATGGTTTTGTTGATATACTCACACTGACCTTTTTGGTTTTAGTAAATGGCTGGATCTAGCAGGTACCAATGTGACAATGGGTTTGAAGGAAACTGTGGTTGTTCTCTGATTAAGAGACTAGATGAGATGGGGGATTCAATGAGGAATCTCATGGTTGTTCTAAACCAACTATCAAGGAGTCATGATCAACCACTTCAACCTTAGTGAGTTCTCTAATGCATCATGTACGAGATGGCCAACTCGATGTGGAAATTCAGGTAATAATTATTAAGGTAACCATTAGGGTTTATATGATCCTGACTTTTGAGGTAATTATGGGTTATTATATGTTATGATGGAAAATGAAAGGCATGAGATAAACTTGAGGTTAAAATATGTTATGATCATCTTTGAAGATTTTATCTCATTTCGGGGATTGTTTTAAGAATTATATAGTTTTGGAAAAAGGACAACACGTAGACCGTGTGACATCCCGTCGCGTCGGACAAAGCTGCGGGAATCGAACCCACAACCAAAGTGCAACTGTTATTTATCGCCTACCACTGGACTACGTGAAGTCCCTGGTTAGTTTGACTAATTCTTTTCAGTTATATGATTTTATGAATTAAGAGTAAGTTGATTTTGGGTTATTTATGAAAATGATTAACCTATCATGGAGGATATGTGATTAGGTTAATTACTTTCAATGCGAGACTTTAAGAGCAACTGATTTTGTTTGGAGATAAATGTTACGATTTATCTTGGAAGACTATGCGACTAAATCCTTCAAATATTTTGGTTTGAATCTTATATTGGTTTACTTTGAAGAGTTTTATGGACAAATTGATTATAGAATGGTCCTCGTTGAACTTTGGGTTTTGTTGGACAAATTTTGGAGATTAAGAATAGATTTTCTTTTTTATAAGGGGTTATCCTTTTCTAGATTATCTGATCTTGTACTAGCCTTTTTGGTTTTGGTTTTGGTTAAAGTCTAAAGACATGGGATGCATATAGTTCTCTTTTGTGGATTAGGTGATTCTCTAGATGTTTATTATAGTACTCTTAATGCAAACAAGTCTCCCTAAATACTCGTCTTTTGGAAAAAATATGATTTTGATTAAGAAATCTAGTAAAAGTTGAATGTCAAAATGATAAGTGATTATGTTTCCTTATGAATAAATTCCTCAATAAAAAGTAACTTAAAACAAAAATGTTGTCTATTAACTTTTCCTACTGGGGAATCGAATACCGTTTAACCCATCACAAGTTTGTGATTTTCTCGTGGTTAACTTTCTCCTAAACATGTTTTCTATCACTCTCCATCAGAACATGACCCTTTGTTTTTTCCTCCATGTCCATATTTTCATACTTGGAATCCTAGTATGGGTTAACTCGGGTGACCTTTTTACTTATCTTTCTTTATTTTAAAGTGTTTGTTTTACCGACTTTTGTTCTGAAGTGGGACTTTCAAGGATGTTTCCAAGCGCAATTTTAAAATTGCGAGGATGCAATTCCCAAAAGGGGGGAAGGATGTAACATCCCAGGTAAATAAAAATATGACATTTTATATTTATCAATATTTGTGAATAAAATATTTAAATGACTTTAAAGGGGACGCTATGCTCGATGGCGTACCCAACACGCAACAATGAGTTTTTGGGAATCTTACGTTGCACTCTAATAATAAAATAATATTATTTTAAATGGTAGTTAACATGTAGCCGTTGTAATGGCGGTAATGGATATAAATAACTAAAATATGATTATATATGTTTTTAAATGTTTTTACATTTATCCAATAAAAGCTAAAGGCTTAAAATACATAAAGAATTCAATTTTAGGCGTATATGCCCTAGTTTTCACTAAAGGTTCACTTATCGCCTTTTAATGGAGAACTGTCATTAAATATTGTTTTGATCACTCTTATAAATTCTTTTGGACCAAATAAATCTCTTATTAAGAATCGGGACATCATATTTTACTTTGTGTAAATTTTTGGTATTTTTCTGATAAAGTTCATTTTTTAATGAATAGTGTAAAATGTTGTATTTTAATTCAAAACCTCTTTTTAATATAATTTATTTATATGATTAGATTATCTTTTTAATTGGTTTTAAAGTGAAATTAGAAAATATTTTTACCATTAAATCCAATAGTGGTCGTTGGAATCAATTTCACTTTGAAATCGGACTTAAACTAGTGTCAATCTTTTGATACTTATTGTTTTATAAAAACACGCTATTTGCTCTGACAGCGGGAATCAATTATTGAATTAATTAATGTGACTTATATGATTTGAATTTTGTAAAATGGACTTCATTTTTGAATTCGGAATATCAAATATAGCTTAGGGTGAATTTTTGGTAATTTTCTGAAAAACTTCAATTTTTGATGAATAGTGAAACCACTAAGTGGTAATCAAGAAAACTGATTTTTCAGTTAAATGAAATTTTAACACTAATGTGTATTGAATTTTGAAAATCTGACATACATGGTTGTCATTAAGAAGTAAAATGTGGTTCAATGAGATTATAATAATTTTTTGGTGAATAGTAACTCATTAAGTTTTTAATCGCGATTAGTGGTAATTAGGGTAGTTTAAGGTATAAATAATGCTTTAATAATATAAAATGACCTAGACACATGTCCCAACCTTATTTTTTCTGTCATGGCCTACCAAGACATGCCATGGGTCATCTTGGGGACCCCATGGATCCACTTTTGTTGGGAAATGACATAAATTACTTTTTATTTAGTGTTAAAGTGAAAATGACACAAACATAATATGTTTTACGAAAACAATTTTTAAGTGGGGATATACAAGTCCAAATTTTGATTATAAATAGTCATTGGAAAGCTAAAAATATTTCCTACATCATAGTAATTTTTTTATAATTTTTATACATTATATAAATTAAATTATTTATGACATCATAATGATGCAGTGATGACATCATTATTTAACGATTAAAATAAAATCGAAAGATAATGTAAAATCTATGAACTACACATGTCCAAAACCAATTGGATGAATGTATTTCGATGCCTTATCACCTTATCCAAGAACTATATCAATGTGGGACCTTTTGAAACCGAAAAACATTTTCAAATAAAGTAATATTTCTTACTTTCCAAAAGTGCCCCTCCTCTCATCTTATAAAAGGCCCCCACCTCTACCTCATTTCACACACTCTTCAAGCCTTTGGCTCGGCCAAACCCAGCCCATTTGCACTCTCCACATCCCTCTCCTCATCCTAGAGGATTACCTTTGGGCAGAAGTCTTTCAAAGGAAGCCTTTAGGCTCAACTCAAAAGGAGTTACACTTTTAAAGGCAATTCATTCTCTCATGTTCATTTGTTTTATTTTGCTTCTCCAACCCCCTAAACTATTTTTATTTACTTCTTTTGTAACAACAACAGTATATTCAATATACTAGGATGTTTTTATAAGATTTATTTGAGCTACACTCTCACACAACTACATCAAATGGTTAAAGAACATAAGGTTTCCATGGATGGCGAAATTCTGCCTCCCGAAACGATGATTGTTCAACACTCATTTAACACCTTCAAAGGTGGCCATTATGATGTCACTATTTTTATATATGATATATAATATGTTTATGTTTTCCTTAAGCTTCTGTTTTTTTTTTCATTTTGGGCATACCTTTATGGTTTCCATTATGGGTAAAACACGATATCGTCATTTTAGGAAGTGCGGACTACCGCCCCCTAAAAGTGATTTGATTCGTTAATACCATATGTGGGATGTGTAAAGGATAAAGTTAATGATATTATATATGTTATTATACTGGAATTATAATATAATATTATATAATTATGATTCCATTACAGAAAATATGAAATAGAAATGGAAGTAGCGTTCATGCGTACGTACGGCTTACCGTCTCCATGAACGGTGCATTTCATTTCTTACCTCTAAATGTGATGTAATATTATAAATTAATGTATGTACTGGATATATATGACATATATGATATCTAAATCATGAATACAATTCTGGACATAATGAACCTTTGACCAAATTAACAACATGTAAGTATAAGAAGTCTATTTTTGACTTAAGAACCAAATATCGGCAAAACAAATATTATTAACTTAAATGATTACATAATGTTTATGACATGGTAATAAGTGATATAAAAGGAATAATGAACTTGAAAAGGGTTCTTAATGAAGTATAAATTAACTCAAGTTTATTATTCAGGAGATTAAGGAACGATCGAGTCAAGTCGGACTCGAGGTAAGGGATCCTACTCCTCTCTTTCTTTTTAAGTACACACTTTTATGTCATACCTTTTAAATCTCATCTTTCTTTATTATTGGGATGATATTTTATATTACACTTACTGTAATTTTTATGTCCATGTGATGAGAGACCCTATTCTCTCTCATCAATCCATTTTGGAAGTTTTGAGTGGCGCCGTTAGGCTGCCGAATTTTCGTAAGGGATTTTTCATCTCACTTTTATTCCTGTGGGATTTATGCTACATTTGCACAAATTCCATTGAGTGGTGTATGTACTGCCCATTATTCTAATATTTGTGTAATATACTTTTGTTTATGAGTATTTACATCAATGATCTATTGTCCTTCTTTCATGGGGTGTATGTTTTGAAAGATACCCAAGTCGGTAAGGGAACCTTTCACCCTCCTCTTTTTAAAAAGACTTCTTTTGTTGGGTCTTTTAATGTACATATTGTTATGTTGGGATATGTTCTCATATATCCTTATTGATGTAAATTTTATGTCCAAGTGATGAGATACACTTTTTATCTCTCATCAAATCATTTTTATGTGATGTCGTTAGGCTGTCAAGGGAACTTTTTAACCCAATTTCGACTTATTTGTGTTCAACATGTAGTCATTGAATATGTCATCCATTGAATATGTGTGAATTAACTTTTATTGTTTTACACTTAATATCCACTTATATTGGGTGTATTTATTTTTATCACACATATTTTTGAGATTGATTAGTCCTTAATTTAAGGATACCTTCTTTATAAGGGATTTCATCACATTTGACATTTCTATTGAGGGTTCATTGTTGTTATTCACCAATTCACTCTTATATGGTGTATATACTATCCTTTGGAGTATTATATCAGGAATCCTTTTATTCTCATGATATTATAAAGTTCTGACTAAATGTTATTCCTCGATTATTGTATTCAAGTGTCTCTAATTTTGGCAAAACCCCTTTAACCAAAATATCGTTTTAAAGGTTTTAATTATTTGTTATTATTAATATCCATGTTTTCAAAATGGTTTTAATGATTTATTTATATGGATATTAATGGTTTAAAATGTTAAAAGATTCAAGGTGGTATGGGACACTTTGATTCAAAAATCTCTTTATTAAATGTTTTAAATGGTTTTGGAAATGGTTTCTTTTTATATGGATTCATTATTTCAAAATACTAAAATGTTATGTTGTGATTGAAATGTGGAAATGTTTTGTTTCCTTTATGAATATTTTATGTGATACGTGTATGTTATGGTTCTTGGGCATTGTTATGAAAACGGGTGGTTCCGTGATAAACTAAGGGCGGGTGAGCCCGTTATAGCTCTCCAATGCATTGGGTAACGCGAAGGAGTGAAACGTTAAGGTTTCTCCGAAGAGATTTTAGGGAATATACTGTGATGGGTATTCCAAACATAACCAAGAGGGTTACTCCCTACGTAAGAATGTTATGAATGCCTCAAGTTACATTTATGTATTATGTTTTCTATGATTTATTCATGATTTGATATGCCTATGTTTTATGGGTAAAGCATGATTTCATTCTTATGTATTTATGAACTCATGTTTTTATAACCCTTACTGAGCTTTTTATGCTCATCCCAAGTTTTTGAAATGTTTTTCACAGGTCAAGGGAAAGGTACATGATGTGATGATAGTGTCAAGGATGTGTCAAGAAAGAATCCATGTTTTATTTTAAATAGGTATCCGTTGATGGAAAGAAAGAATATTGTCTTTTATGTAACCACTTTTTTTAAATGTGGAATGTAATGCAAGTTTCATGATCTAATTCAATAAAACTCTAAACCTGAAAAGATCCTCAATGTGTAATCTTGTAATAACTCAAGATTAAGTAAGGTTTAAGGCTGGGGCCTTATATTTTCCAACCACGTTCTGTGCGGAAGGAAATGGGGACCGTGATTTATCTTATCATCCATTACCCACGAGTTCCTATAAACTATTACATAGTAGAAAGTGTTTTGTTAAAATATATGTTGTATAAATTTACATGAGGTTTTTTTAGCATAGGGAATTCATAAAAATCCTAAAATAAGAGAGGGTGATGTCGGATGAAAATGGATAATTGTGTATCATTTTATTGGTATTATCATGATGGGTTTGGATATTGACGTTTAGATCCTATCAGAAGGAGAGTTGTCAGAAGTTGAGAAGTATTATTTCTTGATAATAATATTGTGGATGATTTTTAATCACCATAAAGTAGAGAGTATATAAAATTTTAGGATGTTTTATTCAATATGGATCTAGTAACATCATTATGTGTTCGTAATTTTAGTGGAGATATTCAAAATACTAATGATACATAACAACTAGCTAATATGTGTATATAAAAGGTCCATTTTGGAATATACCTAACATAGATACGGTTGTGAATCAGTGTTAAGGAATTTTAAAATAAATTTATAACTTTTTACCCCTGTACCTCTTGACCTGTTAGGATCTTGATTCTTTTATTCTCTATTCCCTATCGTATTCAACAATATGAAAGCATTAAAAATAAGAACATTATATTTTTTCAAGTTTCACTACTCAATAAGAGAATCTACATCCCTTCCATGTATGTGGATTACTATTATATGGATTTTTCACTATAATATAGAAACATTGAAAAAGGGTTGGCTTAGAAAAAAAATACCTAAACAAGTGTGAGTCCTTACTCTTTGGAGGTAGAATGATATAATTATACTTCCATGAACTGATGATGACCAAATCCAACATGAAGCTCCTAGATGGTTCTTTATACTACCTCCCAAGACATACATCTCCCTTGTTGAATAAGGTAGGTTCTTCTTTGACCTTCTTCAGCCCTCTTCACTTATTTTCAAATGAGTAGGCAATGAACTTACCTATTCTTCTATCTTCTTCAGTGAAAAACTAAATACACATATATTATTCTTATATATTCTTATTTAGTGAAAAAACATAATGAACTAAAACTTCTTATTCATTTGGATAGAAATAAAAGAACCTATGAGATTGTTTAATCACTATTAATCATCTTACTGTGCATCATCAAAATCAACTCCTTATCCTTTCTTCATTTCATGTATGAATGAAATAATGCATGTAGCGTTAGAATAAACTTGTCCTCTTCTTTCCATAATTCGTCTTCTCAACACACGTTCACCCACTATCTTGGTTAATTTTTTAAATACATCCATGTATAAATTTTCATGAAAGAGTGCATGAATTTTCAAGTTCTTCTCTCTTGGATGGAAACCCCATTGGGTATAAATCATTCAACGCAAAAACTACGTATTCTCTTCATTCCATTCTCTTATTTCCTTTTCACATGGTTCGAGTGTCTATAATTCAGGAACATGACAACATGCATGTATATACTTTCCACCTTCATGAAAACTCTTTATTCTTCAAAAAAACCCCAATAAATAGTATTTTTTTCATCTGAAAATAGGAGGAGGTTTACCTTTGTGAAGATTGTGGGGTTAACGGTTCTTCTTTGTGCTGAAGGTACACAAGGAACAATAAGGGTGATCTTGAACCAATTTCTTTAATATGGGATCACTTTCATGAAGCATCTGAAGGTTTTTGGTAAACGAGTTCTATTCTTATTGTTCTCCTATGCACAGAAGGTGTAGATCTTCTTCATGAAATCATATAGTTCATGGTTCTTCTTCATCGCAAGATTCATCAAGAGTGAGTTGAACTGGTCAGAGGAATGTGGGATCCTCTCTTCATGATGCCTTAGAGGATTTTGCATACTACAACTCATTTTAAAACCCAAAGATAAAAGATGTTCTATTTTTGAGGAAAATGAGTGATCTCTAAAATACGGGTGCATCAGCTTTTCCTCAGCATGGTGTGGCTCCTTTTATATGTGAGGATGAAATTATTTGTTTGCATTCATATCACAAATGATAAAATCTTAAAATATATTCTTTGAATAGCCAAGATCCTTGTAATTTAAAATCAACAGACCTGTGTTAAGATATTCCATGATTTATGGGTGTTTTCTTGTACAATAGACCTTCTCTTTTGTAGAGAAAAAACCATATGCATATGATAAGGATCACAAGATATTCTTTTTCAAGAAATCTCGAGCATAATGACATGTCCAAACAACATCATTTGATTTACCCACATTTTAACTTAATTATTTTGTTGCATTATTTCAAATTTAATTTCATTCATGAACTCGTGGATTTCATACAACCATTATATAGTGGATTTGATCATTTATGACTACTGAAATCTCAAAAATGGATTTTTAGTTCTAACTAAAACATACACCGGTGTCAGGATCCCTTTAGGAGTTCAGAGGTTGAAGACGGTATCATGGAAGATATAATATCATTGGATCAGAATAGATTGGACATAGATACCATCTATTAGATGAGAAGATATAGAATTAGATGTGCGGTTGTGATGTCACAAAAGATTAAATGGATGGACAATATTTCTATGTTCATTAAAATTGACATCCCACGTAGAAATAGATACATGGTTGGTGTTTGTGTTATCAATCAACTCCCATCGAAAAATGATAATATTACTCTTTCCCCCTCTATGGAACTGCCCCGTACGATGTTCTATAGGCACACTCTGTGCCCACTTCTTTCTTATGGTATTCCTACCCAAGATATGCATGATCTCTCTCCAGTTAAGTCATGTGGGCCTACACATAGCCATTCCTCTTGCGAACTAGCTTGGTTGGCCTACATAATGTGTGGTTGACTCTGATTCCCAGATGTGGCTGGGGATTAGGCTTTCTGGTTGGCTAGTGAGTTAGCAATATTTTTTTTATTAAAATCGATAAAAAAATCATAGTTGAAAACATGAAAGCATTGAAATGAATAGACACCTTCTCTATCAATACTAATTCATAGCCACCATAGAACTACAAAACATTTGATACTCTCTTGCTATCATCATCTTAACAATTATTATGCTTCTTATTATTTTAGGTACATGAATTCAATAGAACTTAAATCATTTTCAATAGATTATACATCAATCATTTCATTTTTGTAAATAATGTGTCACCTTTTACATAAGTTCAATGAAATAAGGATTAGTGCAACAATCATCTAATTTAAACAACATGGAGAATTTAAGATGCAAGGAATCCAATTCCCTCAATCAATAACAATTATCTGTGCATCACATCAACTAACATCCATTATCATTGGATCTTCTTCTTAATTTTCATCATCATTGATAACCCTTGACAACAAATATAACTCAAACAAAAAGTGGTCCCATAAATATCTCCATTTTATATTTTGTTAATACTCAATGTTCTTCTCTTCTAATTTATTTTTCAAGTTAATATGAT
Organism: Viscum album; assembly: GCA_963277665.1. Lineage (NCBI taxonomy): Eukaryota > Viridiplantae > Streptophyta > Magnoliopsida > Santalales > Viscaceae > Viscum > Viscum album. The sequence continues at coordinate 974,701,518 of OY728165.1, forward strand.
AATATTCTCTATCCCTAGTACTTTTCTGTCTATTTCCATTTATATTTTAGGATTTCATTTCTATTTTTCTCTCCCTTATTGATAATATATACATGTTCATAGGATATTGTATAAATCCATAAATATGAAATTTGTCATAATTAATTTCACTCTAAGTATATGTGATCTATTCATTATGTTGAAAACAAGAATATTTTATTTGGATGACAATGTTTCCTATTAACAACGAATCATAATACCTTATAAGATGAGAACTCATATACTTGCCTTCATGGGTTTTCCACTTTCATTATAGGAAGATGGTATTAAATGTGATGAGTATCATTTATAGAACAATAAACCTAAAAGACTTGTAGTCGAATAAAAAAATGGATCAAAAACCTTCAAGTGAATGAGGCAGAGAATGTGACCTTGTAGTACTTATATTCTTCTTTTGTCACTGATTAATTTTGTTAGTCACTCTTTGTAAAATGATCATTATTTTTAGTAACCAAGGATGAGATATTGAGAAATTAAATACCTTTTCCAATGACATGATATTCAATGAATTTATAGTATAATTTACTTTGATACCAATTGAATTTGATACTAATTGAAATAATAACTCTGGAAGCTTCTTTATTTTTCTCCCCCTCAAGAGAAACACTCCTCATCATAATGTCTCTGGTTCTCCCCATGAGAACATGCTTGACCATCAATTCCATATGTTATGAGAATAGATAAACTACACAATTATTTTATTGGAATAAGGTGTATCCTCTTTGAATCAACAATGTAAAATGCAGGGTTGAGATGGGTTTCTTAACCATGCTTCTCTATTTTCTCCAATAATCTCAGTTGAAAATTTGAACATATGTTCTGATATATATTGAAGTAGCATGGTTTTCTAGAAATCATCTTTTATATTTTGTGGAGAGATTTTTTTCTTAATAGAATTTATAGATGATGCATTATTGATCCTCTTGAGTACTACTTCTTTCTCTAGTAGTATGGTTAGAAAGCCTATTATAATGTCGTTAGGTTTCATGCATCTCTCACGTGGAACATCAATTCCACTAGCACTAACCTTTTCTTGTCCATGTTTATGCATCCTCATTCATTAAAATACAAAAGGCCAAAAAACTAACATATTATTATGGATTGTTGAAGTATGCTTAGATATTCCACATGGGTTATTCATAATGTCATACATTTTATAATTTTTTTTTGGATGAAACACCATATAAGTTATTGGATTTGGAATCTATAGAATTCTATCCTTTATTTCTTCGAATATTCTTTGGAATTTTTTTACAACATTCATAAAATATCATCCTAATGTATGTTCTTAATTATTATCTAGGTTTTGTTCTGTTCATTTATTATCATCATTTGATTACTATAGAGATGATTATTCACCAACCATGTGAAAACTCCTATTTTATACATCATAGATGTTGTCAAGGAATCCAAATCTATTCGGAATAATAATGTGGTTCTAGATCTGAGTATGTCACTTTTTCCACATTGTATTGATCACCATTGAGATGGTATTTATTTGTTCTTTTATAATTTTAGGTTTTCACCCACAACTTAATGCACAATACCCAAATCCTAGGAAGCACCAACATTGACCCACAAATCATTATTTGTGGACATCTTCTATAATGGGTTTTTTAGTCTTCTCTATGATTTGATGTTAATATCGGGAACCATCATCCACATTCTTCTGCCTATACACCCTATCTGTGGTGGTAGGTATCTCAACACCTTTCCTTATTTATACTTTTTTATAATTTTTCTATCAACATTCACTCTTTGTAGAAGATGATTTAGAATAATTATTATAAGATGGAATGGATGGTACCTTTTCATTCGTAGATGTTTGTGATGGATCATTGAGTCATGTAATGATATTCTTATCACATGTTGGAGTTCTTTTGATAGTAAAATAGTATAATGAACATTGAGTACCTGAATCAACATTCTATTTCTCTTGTGATGTGTTAATATGAGTATTCTCAAGATTTGTCAACTAATATTCCAATTATATACATTTTATATTGAGGATGATTTTCTGATCTTCAATAATCGAAATATTCTCTTCACATACCATCTTTATTATTTAAAATGCATCTTCATGAAGCTTCACTCTATTTTGTAATAAGGATCCAAGTTCCTTGTCCTTTTGGGAATTATCTTCTGAATATAAACTCTTGAATTTAGTGATCTTCTTAATATCATATTCATGTGCAAGGATCTTCCATTATAGGGTTTTGTCGAATCCATATTTCTATTAAATTTCTTTAATCCATTTTTTAGAAATCAATTCAAATTTCTTATCTATTTCTTCAAATGTTCTAACCTATCTAGAGAGCTTCATATATTCAATAGTTTTTTCGTACAAACCCTTCTATAAAACATCATTGTGTTCCTCCAAATGGGTGTTATATTCATTCATATATTGAAATAATCCACAAACCATGGATTCCCTTTCTTCTAGAATAAAATGAAGAATCATTATTATTCTATACAATGATAATTCTTGAGAATTTTTAGATTAATCATCACCACTAGAGATAGAATTTTCATCATGAGAATAATTTCTAAATTTAATAACAAGTAAATATTATTCACTTGAGGTTGAAAGGTTGTCAATATTGTTGGTGGAAACACGATCAACCTTCTCATTATATTCATAGATCAAGGTTTCATCATTATAATCAAATTAGGGAGAAACTGCTACTTATTATTCTTTAGATAAGAGGGACTTCTTCCTTAGTTTTATCTTCTACTTCTTCCTATGCATCATGGTCTGGGTAGATTTAGACTTCTTCCTGCAGATAACTGAATCTTCACCAGAACATTACTTCATTGTTGGCTTACTAAATAAACACATATCTTTAAAATATAAAATGTTCAATATAGAGAATCTATCAGGGGTGGTCATGGTGCTCATATACCAATTGAAAGGAAAATTTGTCGGATATTACTAACACTAAGATGTAGGAGGGTAAATCAGTGTTGGGGAATTTTGATACCTATTTATAACTTTTTACCCATGTACCACTTGACCTATTAGGATCTTTATTCTCTTATTCTCATTTCCCTATCACATGATATAATATGAAATAATTAAAAATATCATGTGATATTTTTACAAGTTTCACCACTCAACAAAGAAGATAAATCATTTCCTTGTATGGTAATGAAAAATACATGGATTATAAACTATAATGCATTATCAGTTACAATGAGTTGGATTAGAAAACAGTACTTAATCCAGTGTGAGTCCCTACATTTTGGTGGGGTAATGAAACAATTCTACTTCCCTGAACTGGTGATGAAAAATCCCAACATGAAGATCATGTCTTGTTATTTATACTACATCCAATGATATACTTATCCCTTCTTGAATAAGGTAGTTTTATCTTTGATATTCTTCAGTCCTCATCACTTTGTAACTTTGAAAGTAGTAGGTGATGAACATACCTCTTACTCTCTCTTATACAGTGGAAAACCGAATTCAAACTTCTTATTCTTCTTCTTTATTCTTATTTAGTGCTAAAAATGCAATCAGTAAAAATTATTCTTCTTTTGGATAGAATGACAAAAAGCTATGATATTGTTAAAACAATGAGGATTAGCTTACTGGACATCATCAGAATCAAATTATTCTCCATTCTTTTTTTCATGTATGCATGAAATCATGCATGTAGAATTTGAATGTACTCCTCCTTTTCATTCACATATTCTTATTTTTACACATGTGAACCCACTTTTGTGGTTTTTTATATTTATGATTATTCCACATATGCATTTTTATGAAAGCGTGCAAGAACTTTCCACTTCTTCCCTCATGTGTGAGAACCATAATGTGTATAAATATTTGCACGCACACAAACTTCCTTTTATCTTCTTCCCTTTATCTTATTTTCTTTGCACTTGGTTCGAGTGTAATTAATTCATGAATATCAAGTAATCCATGGATTTACTACCCATATTCATGAAAAATACTACTTCTATAAAAAAAACCACTGCAAAAAGTATGGTTTTAAGGTACAAACTGGAGGACTTTTACATTTTTGCAGACCGTGGGGTTCACAGATCTTCTTCATGAAAAATGTGCATAGTTCTATGTCTTCACAAGGAACAACAAGGTTGATCTTTCATATGATTCATGCATGGGACATCTCTTTCATGAGGCTTGATGGGGGTATGGATAAACCAATTGCATGTTGGCGGTTCTGCATTGCACAGAAGGTGAAGATCTTTTTCATGAAATGAGATGGTTTGCAGTTCTCCTTCATCATGAGATGATTCGGCAGTTCATTAATCTTTTTTAGGGAGTTCATGATCATATCATTAGAAATCCTTGAAGGCTTGTGGATGCAATTACACTTTTGTGAACCCGAATATTGGAGATGAACTATTTTTCGAGGAAAACAAGATCTCTGAAAAATATGGGAGAAACAAATTTTCGTTGTATTTGTGTGGATGAAATTATAGAAGAGTACAATAATATTTTTACATGTCAAAATAATGCATGATACTCTCTTCAAATATATTCATTGAATAGATGAGATTCCTAGATTTTATAATCTCAAAACCTATGTAAAGATATGCTGAGCTTTTTAGGTGTTTTCTTTTACAAGAGACCTTATCTTTTGTGGTAAAAAAATCATGTGAATGTGATAAAGATCACATGAAATGTAATTTAATGAATGATAGTGCTCAATTATGTGGACACATAACATCATTTTCATCAGCCACGTTCGAATATCATTATGTCATTGTATGTAGGAAAATGTAATAGAATTCATGATCCTGTGGCTTTAATACTACCATTATGAAAAGGATAAGAACATTATTGATGAAAGGAACCTCGATCATGGAGGTTTGGTCGCAAATCTAGCGTATTGAGGCATCAGTAACCCTTTAGGGTGTCATAAGTTTATTATGGTAGTATGGAAGATCTATGATTGTTGTTTTTTCTTATATTAGAAATTAACAATGGTGATTAGATGATATCATATGGAATTAGATGTATGGATACGGTGTGACACAAGATCAGATGGCTGATCAAGATTTCTTATTTCATTATAATTTTCATCCCACAATGAATTTGAGACACAGATAGTGCTTTTTTACCAATAAACTCCCACATCAACACACTCACATTACTCGGTCCCACTCTATGGTACCTCCAAGTGTTGTGTTATTTGGGTGTGCTCTATGCCTAATCCCTTTCTGTGGCCTTTTGGACCAAGATGTTCATAGTCTCTCCCTCGTGTGCTCATGCAGGCCTACCCATGGCCCTACCGCTTGCTAGTTGTCCTAGCTATCTTCCCTTAGGTTCGGTTGATTCTGTGTCCGGCATGTGCCTGAGTTTGAGGCATTCTGTTTGTCTTTTGATTTGGGTATATTTTTATTAAACTCCATAGAAAATAAATATCTTAAAAATAAGTATGCTTTGAAATACATGACCACCTTCTCTCTCAAAACTCATGCATAGACACCTTAGAACACCAAACCCTTCCACACTCTCTTTCTCAGTTCACCTTCACAAATATTTTTCTTCTTATTATTTTTGGAACATGAATTCCAAATCACTTTTAATCATCCTAAAATGGATGATACATCACCCATATTCATTGTTGTTATCAATGTGTCACCTTTGACACGTGTTCTGAAAAATAAGGCTCAGTGCAACAATTGTCTAATTTAAACAACATGGAGAATTTCCAAAGTGTGGATTTCAAGGATATGAATCCATAAAAATTCTCCAGTAATCACTTCAACCAACATACATTAACGTATGACCAAATTTTTAATTTATATCCGCATTGACAAACTTTGACAAAATACATAAATCATACACAAAAGCGGTCCAAACATCTATCCAATAATATGTCTCCATAATGTTCATTTTTGAGTATATCCCATCCAAATCATACATTAGTAGATATACTAGAGATTGAAAAATGAGTTATGGATACACACAACCTTGGTATGTGATTATTACTAGTGGATGAGAGCTTGATATTTGTGATGTCGTAATCTACATTTAGTAGTGGATGTAAATGGAAATTTTCTAGAAAGTTGATATATGATCCGTAAATACGAATCCAATATTTGATTTTATAATTTTTCCACATGGAACGTTGGGAATCATGAACAAGTTGGTGTATAGAATTAATGAAAAAGGCAGTGTGTCACAACAACTTTATATAGTAAACATGGATGTGAATGGTATTTACAAGAAGAATGGAATTGACTTTTTTAGAAATTTTTCTCATGTGGTAAAAAATTATTCTGTTAAAGAAATATATTGGTTTGGAAAAAACTATTAACATGTAGGTTTAAATACTATATGTAAACACTACATTGTTACATTATGAAGATGAAAAGAATATATAAATAAAAGATTTATAACGATTCATTTAGATACAAAAAAAGAACAGGGTATTAAAACAGAGGAAAACTGTATATGGTCTGAAAACATCACTAAGGTAGTGGTATAAAAAAATCACTCATTATTATAAATGAGTGTAGAAGAACTCTTTATAATCACTATATTTTTACCAAATATTGTTCTTCTAAAAATATCATTTCTCTCTTTCTTTATATTTTTGATATATTTATTATTTATAGATATATACCTATGATTTAAATCATAGGGAAAGATCATAACAAATATTTTGAAATGAAGAACATGGGATAGGCTATATAGAAACTTGGTATGACGATTACTTATGATAGGAGGAATAACTAGATTTTTCCATATCATAAATGGTAAATTCATTTGGTTAATAAAAGGTTCATCATTAAAAATAGACAACCAATTAGTATTATACCTGGGAGTTATTATATGCTCATAAAAAGAGATAGTCCACCAATTGAAGATGAGAAAAAAGAAATTGAAAAAACATCTAATTAGTTAGAAATTAGAGGGATAACAAATATCATGCTGTGAACCAAACTGGATATTTCTCATTTTGATTTAATTTAAAGAGTATTATAATAAAATACCATGAAGGGTCTTTTAATAGTGGTAAAAATAATATTAAGGTATCTATATTGTATTTCTTGTCATTATTTAGGATTTATAAGTTATAAACTAGTTTTGAAAGGATACGCAGATGTATATGTGGCCAGAGAAGTAGTCATGATGAAAACTATAAAAAAACATCTTCATATATTTTTAGGGGGTTATCATTCTTGAAAATAATGTAATAATAAATATATTTCTCAATATATAATAGGAGATGATTATAACATAAGCACTATAGTTTTCAAGGATATGTTATGGATGCAGATGATTCTATTTGTGTTTGTGAAGAGAATGGATAATTATACTCTCTATTATGAATTTGAATGTTTTATTCATCTTAGCAATAACATATCATTTCATTGATGGTATAAACACATCGATATCTGGTCTTATTAGATCTATAATTTTTTTGAAGTGTAATTATATAGAATTGAAAAAACCCACAATAATCATAATTGGATATATATATATATATATAACAACAGGGGATCATTTGAAATAGAATTTGAAATAGAATTTGAAATATTACAGGAGAATAAACATTTATCTTTGATGCACATTTCCCATGATCGGGATATATTAGGGGTCTACCAGCAATTATAGAGCCAGATTTTTTATATTCATATGTTGGAAATAGAAAATTGACATGTCATGTGATTACATATTGAGGGGGTAGGGTAAATCAGGCTATATAGTTCTAAATGAATTAAAAACTATACACTTTTAAAAATGTCACATAACTAATAGGATATTGACCACTAAACATATATGGCCACTTTGAATTTCTATAAACTATATATACATTCTTTAATAGATATATTATGGTGCTCAAGCTTCAATTAAACACGTACCTGAGAATTTACATTGATTACCCTCACTATGATGTGTCCCAGGCCAATGTATCTCCATTGTGTTATTCCCCAACATCATTATAAAGATCACTACGTACAATGGTTTATGAATTTACTCTCTTATGGAGAGGGTAACATCCTTGAAATGTTTAGGGATACCTCACAAATTCCTAATGGTAACTCTTTTAAATATTAAATTACTGGAACAATATTGGTAGAAAGGGATCCTTATCCAAAACACACACGCATGGATTGAAACCATAAGTATTAATGGATTATCATTTGAGTCCCATAAGGATGATTATTCACAACTTGTGAATATAGGTTGATGATACACTTTCTATATATTCTAAAATTACTTTGGAAATCGTCACTATGAAGCGAGTATAAAAAATAAACTCCTTATTCTTATTTAAATATTTATATTTAATGGTTACAAATTCATAAATAATTTTATCCTATATTTGGAATAAACTCTCCTTTATCTCCTGTAATTGAATATTGAATCGTGTTCTCTATGAAATACTTTTTCACTAAAACATCTATAGGACGTTGTATAGTGAACTACTATATTTCTAGTAAATCCAATGATTTTGATTTAATAACCTATTTCACAGGATTATTTTATCTATCCTGAGTATTTATAAGGATTATAAAGCACCTTTAATTATGTTTTTGAAAAACTAAATTAGTGTAATAATTCAACTTATTTTTTTTATTAGAGAAACTAATAGCTGAATGAATACATCGTGGATATAGTATGGTACGATGCACTACAGCCTGAAACCTTCCTCTATGAATCAATTGATGCATGGATAGGTATACCATTGTATAGTCATGCCTCACTATGGCATTGTCTGGTTCAGAGTAGAATGATCCTATATTGATTACTAGATCCACCAAACTATGTAATTAACTCCTCCATGACATGTGCAGTATCTCTTTAATGATCTCATCTAACTACATAAATCACCAAACTGTCATTGAAATGGGAAATTGGTTATTGTTTGTCATCATGTATTATTGGATATTCTAAATTATTTACATCTGTGGGATTTATAACCACTAGGTCCAAAGGAGTAGTTGCGGTGTGGTGTTATTCTATTCTGATGAGATTATGAATTAATATTCTCTGATATGTGGTAGACACATTAAAAGTTTTAGTGGCACCAAAACACCTCTAAATCCCCACTATGAAATATCATTATCTATATGGAATGGACATAACATATGCATTACTACACCTCAACACCATGGTGAACCTGACTATGGAATATCTTGATATCTCTATATCCCACATCATAATTTCCATGGAAACTCATATTTAATATATGCTTCAGAAATTTCTTAACTCACCATTTGAGAATAAAATCATCTTATCTCAACCTCCTCTAATATTTTTCCTTCTATGTGGACCATAATCTTTGCACTCCTTCATTACAATGCAGACTGCTTCTTTTATGCGTGAATTCCTCCAAGTCCCACTATAGATAACTAGTTTTTATAATTACACTATGTGGTCATGATTTCTTCCACATGTGTACGGTTGAGCTTGGTTTTATAGGTAACCAAGTTTTGACATATTTATACATCCTACTATATATCCTTGGACTATATCCATGGTGTTTATATTGTGGAAATATTGTTCAATTATCTTTTAATATATATTTTATGGTGTAGCTGGATGAAATAAACCTAGTTCACTCAATATGATCTCATATACTTTATAGATTATGATCTGTGGGGTAGATGGATGATCTCCCTTCACTACACACCCTCTACGACCACCACTACGGACTTTCCGTACATGTTTTCAACATCTTTCACTCTTGTGAAACAAATATCATGAATATTAATTCTCGAATCCCTACATACATCATGAAAATAAAATAAAATGATGATATAAAAAAATAAATAAAGTTCCATGTCAACAACTTACAATGTCCATCATATTTTTGAACAACCAATATACATTCTAACACTTCGAGAAATCAGTCTTCTTGAACATCTGTTTTAAAAAATGTTATTATCCCAAACCAGAGTTACTTCATTACGATTACAAAAAATGTAAGAACCCTATTTCATTATGAGGTATGGAACCATTAATTTTGATTTTATCTTTTTCTTTATGACTTAATGTGGATTTCTAGTGAGGTTATGGAGTAAATGTGGTTTTCTGGTGCATGTTTAGAGCCTGGAACCCCATCTGATGGATGAAATAACTAGGGTGTATGGTTAGTAGAAGATGTGTGTCCCCACACTCATAGTTTCTACTAACATTATTGGGATTTATATAGGGAATAACAGACTTCATGTTTTACCTTAACAATTCACCTAGGTCTGTATTCCCAATAAAAGTAACTATTGTATTTAAAAGAGATAAATGGCACAGTCGGCACACTCCTTCTCAAGCAGTGAATCCATACCCTGTGAGTTCCCTCTCATGATAGTGATATAATCACGGTTGGTAAATGGTTTGTCTTACGATGGGAAAAACATATTTGGTATCTCTATGGGTATGTCATGGAACATTTCTATTGAATTCTATGTCCAATATTATGGAAAAACAATGAAAACCCTTTAATGATGGTCAATTTACCATTTCCCCAAAAAATATTATATTATAATTTCATTTTACTCTATCCGATATTGATGGTAACTCACCGGACTATTTGATTTTTAAGCACCTAACCATCCATAACCTAGGTTTATCAATTGTTTTTATATCTTATTGTGGAATTAGAAGTTGTTCAACTCACTGGAATCCTCTATAGAGATGATCTATTTATCCATATTATTCAAATCCAATAATAACTAATGTTTGATACATAGCAAGGAAAGTTTTATAGGATCAAGGTATGATGATTATTAATTGTGAAAAACCATTTCATCATTTATAAATATCATCCATTATGAACATAATGGAGTCTAAAGGAATTGTTTCTAAAATTCATATTCCTTTATTATAATCGTTGTTCTCATATTCTAGATCTATTTTTATACATGTCCTTCAGGGCATTGGTGGATTTTATCGCAATTCCTTTCACAAAATTTGATTGTGTATCATATAATTCTATATTAACTATTGTTATTATTATTTTAGAAAACATTCTGGTGTTGATGCTTGGCATTGTTAATGGAATTTAATTTTTATCAAAATGAATTACGAATTACTGAGGGTTAGAAAGTGTATGTTCCATACAATTATTAGATTTCATTTTATAGTAAGTATCTAAACGTAACTTGTGATTTATAAATTTTATTATTTATATATATATATTTAGTGTTAACAGATATCCCTATTCTTATAGATGAATGGAAACTTGTTTCATATTCTCTACACCCTTAGTAAGATAATAAAAGTTATGGAATTAACCAATTAAATATTAACAAATTAATGTTATAAATGTTTTCATGCCCTTGATATGCCTTTAATAATTATTGAATTATAATGGAATTAACAAATTAAATTATTAAATGACATGAGTATTAAATTAACCATGATTATATATAATATAAATGTAATTAGTATAATGTTTATATTTCTATCGACCTTTTTTATATTTATAGAATTAGTTAGACATGAGCCATATATGAATTACCAAGGGAATTCTTTGGTCACTCATAGGACTCAATTATCATTCATTAATCCAATTTCTATTGGAGATACCAACCATTGAATCTAGTCATTGTATCATTATGTTAATGCCTCTGTATTTTAATGATTATTCACATGACATTAATTCTAGGTATGATAATTCCTTGGATATACTACTTATACTCAAATTGATTTCGTTGGACCTGTGGACGAATTTAATAATGCCATTTAGACCAATCATCCTTAGCATGTGATTTTTATGGAAGAGTTCCATGGGAAAAGTTCGAATAATTAATAGTGGACCGAATTCGGTGAGTCCCTTGTATTAAACATAGTCCCATTATTTTCTAGACTGCATGAGTTACTACAATGTGCTGGTCGGTCCCTAGGGTAGAGGGTTCTTTGGTTTCCCATTAAACCATTTTACTATTATTATGATCATTCAGAGTACCCTATGTACATTTATATATCATATATCTATAAAATGGAACAAAATTAATTAAATGGATATGTATTCAGTCACATTCTAACGATGAAGATGTTAGGAGTTGTTTATTTGTGGAATTGAACAAGAAATATATATTTTCACAATCTTGAATTTATATTCATCGACTATATTATATAGACTCCATTTCTGGTGGATTACTAATATTTACCCCACATCAAATCTCATACACTTTTGCTAGCCAAGAATATTATATGATTCCATGTATAGATAAGGGGAAGTGTCCTTCCTTGGACAACAAACTTTCTTGATTTCATAGGATGGAACATGGTAGTAGATGTCGAAGAATGATATTAGGATGCTTGGATTATTTTTGGTATATTTTATATTCATTTGTATAGAATGAATTTATCTTTCTTCGTTTTTACATGTTGACATATTTTCCTTTTTTCGAGATGTTACATTCTATTATCACCATTTGAATGTGATATAGATTATATTTTAAGTTGGTTTTCTATTACATATATGATTATTCTTACATTCTCTCACAGTTTCAAAATTATAAAACCATCCTCTATTTATTAATGAGTTATATCTCTATTGTTCTCTACTCTATCATAAATGAATAATGTACCCATTTTCACACCCAATTTACTTATTTATAGTTAGCAGTATCTAGAATATAGGGAGGCATTCTTGATACAATGAGGTCGGCTGAGTTCGGATACTCAGGAGTGAGTCGGGTCTGGGACATCACAATGTGGTTTGATATAGTCTCATTTCAATTATTATTGTTTAGTAAATTAGACATGAGATTGTGGATATGTTAAAATTTGGTTATAATACATTCTATGAAGTATCAGACCCATATTCAATGTAAATACAATGTTTTTGGGAATGATATTTTGTTCTATTTCACTTTTTATAATTAATATTTTTTTTACTATTTGGGATTGAACATGAATTTTGGAATTTTATATGATGTTTTCAGATATTTTACCTTTCCTGATATGACATGCAGAATTTATACATGAATTATTATAGGTACCTAAATATTACATGCCATGCATATTTCGTGCATCATTGGTTCATTTTTTTAATTACATTACCTTCGTTTCCTATGATGGTTTAGTGCTCCATGGTTGTTATATATATCTATGCAATTAACATATTCATAAGGGAAGGGAAAGAGTCCATTTAAAATTTCCACATTATTTTTATAGTTTATTCATTTATAGATTGATGGTGGATTCATAAATATATAATTTCAACACTTATAATCAATGTATCCTTAGTTACATGAGATGGAATTTGGTCATGATTGATTGAATATCATTTTCAATTTATGAGTTTCATAGTGAATTTATAATTGAAATGGGTAATTATCCAAGTCAATCAATCATTAATATATAATAAAATTTTAAGATGAATTTTAAAAAGGATGATTGGAATAAAATGGGCATCGATTTCAGCAATAAATTATATGGGCCTTTGTTAGATGGGAATGAAAATCCATTTAATCAAGCCTTGAACTAAGGATAAAAATAACTTATGAATCTAAAATGTAAATTTGGTCCATTAAATAATTTTCATCAAGAGAATAGTAAGGATAATAAAATTTAGAGGGTGTTACATCCATGTAATATAATTAAACCTCCATCAACCATAACTGATATAAATTAATATTTGAAACCATACAAATACCTTGTAATACATAGAAGGTAGTTAGGGTAGTATGAATTGGGTAGTGACCCCTTTTACCTATGATATAATTACACTAGTATATCTATCTATTTTATTATCTATTTTAAGTATTATTGTTAATATTTGTAGAGGCATGCCTATATGACATTCTCTATTCATTTTCCATGAAGGTGATGTTGATCATGAACAAGTGGTTGTGGGCCTTGATCCACTAGTTATTCCTCAATTAGTTCCTGAGGCGCCACATATTATTACTGAAATGGTCGCAAAAAATTATATTAGTAAGAGTTTCTAAAATATAATTCTGTTTATTCATGGTTCTCCACGATCTGGACCTACTATGTCTAATATGACTTATGAGTTCGGGAAGAAGCATCCTCTCATTCATTCGAGAAATAGAGGTCCTCTGGATACTAAGTCAGGGATAGAAACCATAATTTATATCATTGAGCATCTAGATATGCCTCTAAAGGGGAGGGTAATTATTTATACCTGTATACTATGTAATTCGTATATAAACTGGTGGGATATGATTTCTGAGGCTGGTCTTTATTAGGGCATGGTCAGGGTGGAATTCCATATGTCATTCTATGATTACTTCTTTCCTTCAGATTCTAAGATATGACTGATCCTCGATAAGGATTCGATGTATTTCATAGACTATTCAACATGATTTAAAGAGTTACAATGGGATTCCTTACTTTCAAACAATTATGATCTATGGTGATCACAACATTTCGGGGATGGGATAAACTATTCCATATGCTCACAGCTGATTTTTTTCACCTAACTAAATTTTTTGGGATTAGTAATCAGCATATTCTAAATATGTTAAAACTATGAGAAGCTGATTGTACTAGGAATAGTGGTACAATGCTGAGGTAGGGAAGTATATCATCCAGTATGAGGAGGCGTAGCCTTGATGTTTATCATCAAATTATTGGCATCCAGAGCACCTTTATTGGTAGCTATATCTTATTCCATCATTTAGAAATACATTTCAATATAAAAAATCAGTGTAATAGAGACCCTATTGATTTCCATAATTGAGTCCATATGTGTCATCTTCAAGGAATCTATTGGACCTTTCCACCTTATTCCAATTTATTGGGATCCTCGCCAACTCCACCTTCAGAAGATGGATTTTTTATGATGCGACGTGCTAGGAGTTGGAGTAGCACTGATCTAATAAGCTAAGAAAAAGTTCAGAACCATGGTGGCCAATATTTTGATTATCAGTGATATTAGAGTGTACCATATCTGATTATTCTATTAGTATCAATGTGATGTATTAGTCCATTTTCTAATACTATGGTCAATTCCCAAGGATCTATGAAAAGGAAAATAACATTTATAAGGTACTAATCTAGAGGCCACTAGTATTGTATCTACATTCTTTGATAATGTTTAATATCAAACACTTTTATCCTTATTGATCATATAAAGTGTTGGGATTTAAATTTAGATTTATTAGGGTCATAACACTATAAACACTGTTTGTTATATGGCCTTATAGAATATTTTGATGTAGGGACTATCCCATTAATGTTGGAAGTTATACATTGTAACAGTACCACTTCTTCCTTACGATTAATAACTTCTCTTTTATTCCCATGATGGAATAATTGGTTCCTTATAATGATTATATGGGCTTCTATCACTACAGATTATCGTTTTCATCATTAGTGGGTGGAAGTTATCTTTATAAGGGTGAATGGGATGTCCATGATAGTAGAGTTCAACCAGAGATTCAAGGGCTTACTAGAGTAACCACCTTGATTTATATCCTTTATATGGAGGTGTAGGGAATAAATTTGACATATTTTCCTCCAACAATGGATCAATTCGGAAATGTTTTTATTAATGATTTTTCTAGCATACCTCCCATTATATTGGTAGGGATTACAACTGAGATTTTTCTAGGAGAGGATCTGTTAACTATTCATCCATAAAGTATGAAACATATTGATATCAAAGAGATAAAGTGATTGTTGGAGGATTTATAATCAATGGGTTTTATCTAAATCAACACTTCTTAAAGGTTTTTATCCATTCTATTAATGAGGAAGGTTTTTGGGACCCTTATGTTATGAGTGGATTACCAAAATTTGAACCATCATACAGTTAATAATCTATATCCTTTACATGAAAAAAGGACCTATTTAATGAAATTAAAGGATATAGAGTGTTCTTGATGATCAAACATAGATCAGGATATCATCATGTATAATTCAAGCATTCATATATACCATGTATTCATCTCTGATGTTGGTAAAGTTTATATTACCAACTTTTTATCATGTTTAGTCTTATGAACGTGTTTTACATTTTCATGGAATTAATGATGAGGTTTTTCCACCCCATATTGGATTCAATTTTCCTCCTTTTGTTGAATCCATCATGGTTTATTCTTAAATTCTATGTGACCAAACAAAACAACTTTAGAACATCTTCAATTCATCTATGGAGAATCAGATATATGCTAATCTTATGTTCCACTTAGGGATCGATAAAGTTCAATTTTTTGGTCATATTATCTCAGAATAAAAAGCATCTATTGACCCAAAAATTGTAATTAGTTTTTATTACTTATATTTTCTAAAGAAAATGTTATATATATTATTTCATGATGTTGGCTATATATTATATGTTATTTATACATGATTCTCATGCCTTCTTTCACCACTTACTATTCATAATATGAAGGGTGTAATGTTCTTGTGTTTGAAGCGTGTGAAAAATATTTTAATGAGCTAAATAGAAAGATTAATTGGACATAAATTATGATTATTATAGATCCTTTTAGATGATAAATGGTTTTTTTTGATGTATTATGAATTAGACATGGTGCATTGCTGATGCAAGATGGCAGAATCTGTGCATACATGTCTTTCCAGTTGGGACATCATGCACATAATTACCCAATTCATGACATTGGTATAGTATCAATGGACAATTCAATATGTTACTAGAGAAAATATATAATATAGAGAGAACATTGTCATTATACATACCATAAGATCCTCAAAAATATCATTATGTAGTGTGACATGAATCTCAGATGGTTAAGATGGTTCAAGTACCTTTAGTTCATGGATTTTGACCTTGCATATATTCATGTATAGAGAAATGTAGTTTTTGATACAATGATCTAGAAGTATCGGGAAAAATCCATTATTGAATCTTGTGATTAATTTAAATTGATGAAAATTATTTCAGATATGAATTTGTTGTTTCACAAGATTCCTGAAAGTCCTTTTTATTACGGACATAGAAGTTACACATTCACTCATGGATATGGTGAGGAAAAGATCATTTCTATATCCCAAGGGGTTGGTTCTATGTGAGAGTATTTCAGGGGGATTTCCTACATATTGGTATACTGATAGAGATGAAATCCTTCACAGACATGGGTGTTTCTTGGTTACCACAAAATTAAAGAGGAACTGATGCAAGAGTCTCATGCTTCTCAGTGGTAAATTCATCTAGGAATATCCAAGATGTATTGTGACGTGATACAAAATTATTTTTTTCAAGATATGAAATTTAATATTATAGGTTATATCTCTAGTGTTCCACATATCAGTAAATGATGGTGGAGCACCAGTGGAATAATATCATGTTACAACAATTTTTTATTCCAAATATGGTAATGGGGTGATGTGCAAATTGATTTTTTTGTCGGATTACCATGATTCCCTTGAGTTAGTGACATGATTTTCATAGTCATGGATTGATTGCTAAAAGTATCTCACCTTTTCTTATTCAAGATGTTAGGTCTTAATAATAAAAAGCAACATAAGAGGGTGGTGAATTGTGTCTTTTCCAAATATCCTACACAATTATGGCTGTTGACACCCTCGTTGATCAATATGAATATGTAGTTTTTAATTATGTAATGAGTATAAGAAGTAGATAAATAAAAATAAAGACCAAATTATTTTATAATATTCCAGGTCATAGTGATACACTAGTCCACTCTACCAATAATTCTCTTTTAGATATTTGAAAATTTCACTATAATGGTCCTCTAATAACAAGGCCACAAGTCAACAACTCAGTGAAAGTAGATGACACCTTTATAGCAGGGCTAACAAAAAATCCCTCCAGTTCATTAACCAAGATCTAATTATCCTCATATTAGATCAGTAAGTAGATACTCCATCATAATTGAGTCGAGCAGTTGATACTCTAATAAACCAAAAGATGTTGATTTGTTAATTTGGGTTGTTCTTCACAGTTTCAGTAGTATTATTTGATAGTATACTGATAACATTCGTCAGAAATGAATGTTCTCAAGATTGTATAGGTATGAAGTGATCCTGGTTTCAAATTATCTTCAATAATAATAGAAACAAATAGCTGTGGTAATCTTATAGAAGTTCAACTTATCACATTTATGTCTCCGAAGTGTAGTATTTAAGAAATGTCGACCATTTGTCATAGAAAAACTATGAAAAGATATTCACCAAAAACTAATTTTATATAAAAATATATAAATTGAATATCCCATATTTTTAAATAATGCACTGGTATAATATTTATAGCATAACATTTTCTTTGATAGTCTTGATCAAATAATGTACCCTGAAAGATTACAAAAATTAAAATCTGAAATGACCCGGGGAGTTGTAACATAATATAATAATATGAAAGATTTTCTATGATTAAAATGTTTCTTTGAATTTATTGTAATTATCTTTTAGTAATTATAATATTCTTTTAAGATCGTTTATGGAAACACATCTACAATAGCGAATTAAAAACTCCACTACAAACTAAATGACATAGGGTTCAGTCGTGTGGCTTAGGGTTCCTTTGATAAGAGTATGGTTCCTACCAATGTATGGTTCCATAAACATACTTTCATATTCACATAATGATCTGAATAAAAGTAATGTAGTGATAATGATCAACACGTTCATCCTTTTCATCATAAAATCTTTAACATATCATTTATTAACTATACGTTCAAATTCATAAAGGTAAAGTTGCTGATCTATATTATTTTCAATTATCCAAACCTAAGGATACATATAAAAATGAAATTTTTTTATTATAACATAAGATTGATACAAGACAGAAGATTTAACATTCTAATGTAGTTTGGGGATAATGAACCATATGTTCATTTACCAAATGTAGGGATTAACATAGTGTATCCAGATCACATCCCATATCGTTATACTACATTAACAATGAAAAATTATTACTTATAAATACCTAATACTCAATCACCAAAACATAATTTGAAAACAAAAAAGGGTATTTAAAATCATTAAAATCATAATATATTATAGAGTATTTTTGATATAATACATTCCCAACAAACTCCCCTATTTTGATGATTAAAAAACACATAACATAATCAACATAAATTAAAGGAATTGTAAACATATTTAAAAGAATTTGATTGCACGCAATTATTTCAATTTGAAAAAACATTTTATCTAATTAAATGTTATGGTGTGAAAATATTCTCCCACTTTTTCCTTACAAATATCCCCCCACATGTATTCTCCCCATTTTTGTGATGTCAAATAATAGGTTAATATATTAAATGATTTAATACACCATTAATGTTGCACCAAACTCTAAAATGAATAGTTATAAACACAATTATTAGTGAAATAAATTTAATATTGGTAATTAAATATCGAACTTAAATAAATAAAAATAAATAAAAATAATGAAAAATTGAAGATATGAATATTTCAATTGTTTTGTAATAGAGCATAATCAAATGCCAAAAATGATTTTTCAAAATGAGGGGCTATAATAAAAATCACTATAGGTAGATGGTGAAGAACGATGAGGAATGACTTCCAAAACAACATTAATTTCAATGAGCTTTAGCAGCAAGCTCAGAAAATGGTTTTTGAAGAATTCAGTCCACTATTAAAGAAGCTTCTCTGAATCTTGTCCAATGTTCTTGATTTTCAACCAAATTAATCATCACAAACTCATGAAGAACATATTCTAACTAAATGAATGTAGTTTTTTTTATCTATGACATGATTAATCCCTTGTCCAAACCAAGATTCTATAAAAGTCTATTATCTAATCAAATTCTTTTGATTATCCATATAAACACTTAGAGGAGTACCATCACACTAAAGAGTGTGCAGTCTGTTAATGAATTCATCAAGTACTAAAGTTACTGCATCAAATATTATGATCAGTTCTGGTGGAGTCTTTTTAGTAGAAGTTGATGCCTGATCGATTTCTTTGAGAGACTGAAATTATCATCCTATAAGAATCTTTAACTTATAAAAATATGAATTTTTGAAATATTATTCTTTCTAAAAAACTGAACTCTCTATAAATTTTAATGATAAACTCTTGAAGGCCTCTACTAGAAATATTATTTTATTTAAATTTCCTTATATGGATTTTCATAGACACAATCCCTAAACATGGCACTGATGATCATTACAGATAATCAAACTTATTTTTATCAGCTTCTAATTCACGTGGAAGAGATAGATTCTAATATTTTAACATATTTAACTTTATTAACAAAGATTTATCATTAGAGACACAAGACTCCTGAGATTGAGCTCTAGATTTTACAAATCCTATAAAATCCAAACATGGAACTTCATTTCCTTTGGATCTATCTCTTAAGAAATTTCCTCCTATAGCATAAGAATCAGGGAAAATGAGAGAATGATTTTTTGGATCAGGGAAATCATCCCTTTGATGTTCATGAAAGAGAGCCTAATGCTCATCAAGATCATCCATTGGAGTTTCACACTCAACTCTGACAACATCTTCATTTACAATCTATAGAATTTAAATTGTAACTATCATTCTATTAATAATATTTTCTACTACCTGAGATTCACCTTCTTCATCAATCCTTTGTCTAATAAAACTGACCGAATGAATCATTCTCTACTCCCCCCATATATGTAGCTATCAGAAGCATGTATTATTCCTCCAATATAGTAGTTATAAGACTACTTACATATTTCCACCAAACAAAATGTAACATCGTAACAGTACCAACATATAAAATTTTGTTCGAATGACATGCTTTACCAAAAACCATATTACTATTTATTCATATTCTTCACATCTCAAAATAAATTTCCCTTCCATATGGATAAAAAGTCATCTTGGCATCCATATAGAAGCAATGATTTAGATACCTTTTTTAAACTTGTATAAATTGAAATTGATGTTCTTCAAAAAAAAGGTCATCGATTTTTGGATAAGGAAATTTATCTAGCTCAAGATTCCAAAGAAAAATTCTAGATTGAATGAATTTCTGTAGAAATATCCAATAAAGAGTAAGATCTTTAGACATTACCTTATAGATAGTCCTCATTCCAAACAAAAACATGATGTCCTCTGAAAAATAATTTCCATCAACTATACTCCTAAAATTAAAATGAAACTCCCCTTATGCGGAAAACACAACACCTTATCCATTTCCAAAGTGGAAAAGGAAAATTCAGTATCTTTAATAATAAAGATAATTGAATCTTCATTGAACCCTAAATTGAAAAAATCTTTCATACAGAATTATTTAAATTCAATTTCATAAACTATAGGAATGTTTCCTTCTCCAAAAGAAAAAAATATATACTGAAATTTTATGGATTCCTTGAGTTAAAGATTTTTTGAATATAAACAACTTAGATAAATTAACATAACATGGAGCACTTTTAAATAAAAACCTGATGGGTAAGAAGATACATCCAACTCTGTATATTTATATCATAAAGAAGTTTCCATATCTAAAGGATTTATGTTTTAATGGATTGAATGATTAGGTTTTGGAAAATGGGAATTGAGATAAGAATAGTGATCTGAATGAGAGAGGGAGAATGAAAACAATTTTATCATACCAATTGAGAGGTAGTAAATACTTTTATATTAGGAAAATACTAATAAAAATGAAGTCAAAATGAAAATATTTTCATACAAAATTAACATGTAACATAAAAGAGAATACAAATAATTAAAAATGTGAAATAATTTTTACTAAAATTAAAAAAAAAGATTGACTGAAGAAAAATTAAAAAACATTTAATTAAATTTTAATATTCCAAAATTCCCATTAATAATATGAAAACCTTTATTGTGAAGTGGTTTAGTAAAAATTTCAGATAATTCATATTTGATATTAATGAATTCTAATAATATATATTTTTTAACAACATGATATCTTAGAAAATTATTCCTTATATAAATGTACTTAATCATGTAATGACTTGAAAGATTTTATAGAATATTTATAGAACTAATATTATCCCATAAAATAGGTATATTCTTGATATTTAATCAAATGTGTGGTTGGGGTTTTTTCATCCATAAAACCTTTTCACAACAACTGCTTGCAGACACATATTCTGCCTTAGTGGTTGATAGGGTAATGGAGTGTTGTCTCTTACTAGACCATGATACTAATGATATTCCTATAATGTGACATGTTCTTAAGGTTCTTTTTCTATATAATCTACAACCTCCAAAATCCTTATCGGAATATGAAATTAAATTAAAATATTTTTTTGTAATGAAGTGATTTAAACTAGTACCTTTTAAATATGTATAAATTATTTTAACAGTAGAAATATCAGACTCTTTTTATTTTGATTGAAATCTAGCACATAAACATATATAAAACACAATGTATGGCCTAATATTAGTAAGATATAACATGCATTCAATCATTCCTCTATGTATTTTATTTTGAAATGGTTTTCCAGCTTCTTCCAAATCATGTTTTACATTAGTATACAAAGAAATTGTATATGACTTATTGTTTTTAGGTCCATATTTTTTCTATAAATCAATAATTTATTTAATTTAATTTATAAAAATTCCATATAGTTATTGATAAATCAAAAAACCAAAAAATAAAATTAGTTCCCCCACCAAACTCAATTCATTTTCATTTTTCATTAATTTTGAATAATAATTATAATGTTAATTTTTAGGGGAACCAAAAATAAAATCACGAATCTAAATTTGTTCTTATATAATATTAGAAAAAATGATTTTAATTAACATTTATGGACTTCCAATCCAACAATAAACCCATTTTTTCAAAGAAAATAACTCAATCATTCATATCAATCATTTGGTGCTTGTTTAAGGCCATATACATCTTTAGTAAGTTTAAAAATGGGGTTTGTTTTTAGAGTATTTTCAAAACCTATATATTGTTCAAATTAATCATCCTCCATAAAATAACCATTTAAAAATGATGATTTAACACCTATTTGATATAGTTTAGAATACATATGAGATGCATATAATAAAAGGGTTCTAATGGATTCTAATTTAGATATAGGGTAAAATTTCACCTCCTAATATATTCCTTCTTCCTGATTATGTCCAATTGCTACTAATCTATCATTATTTATAGTTATGATCCCTTGATCATACTATTTTTTTCTAAAGACCAACATTGTTCCTATTAATGGATAATTGGTTGGTCTTTCTACTATATCCCAAACTACATTTCTTTTAAACTGATTTAGTTATTCTTTCATTCCAAGCATCCAACATTCATCTTATTTGGATTATTAAATAGAATTAGTTTCTAACTGAGATAAAAAGGTAAAAAATTATTATAGGATTCAATTTTTTTTTCTATTTATAATTCACATGTCTAAGTCTCATATTACAGTTTCTAAAGGATGATTCTTTAATGATCTAGACTACATAAAAAAGACACTTTTAGGTTCTTCAGTGTCATGTTCTTTTGAACTAGAATTTATTTTATTACTATTATTTTGAAATTTAATTTTATATATTTCATGTTTCATGTTATCAAATGAATCATTGTCTTTATTAGTTTGATATTTATCTTCACTAAAAGGGTCATTCCCATCAAAAATCACATGAACTTCTCATTAATCATTCGTTTAATTTTTATTTAACACACTATATGCTTTAAATGTAGAAGAGTATCATAATAATACTCATTCAAATACTAGTGAATAGAACAAACAAAGGATTTCCATAGTATTCAAGATATAAACCTTGCATGAAAAAACATTAAACTATTTTACATTTAGTTTTTAGTAATTCCAAAGTTTATAGATAAAACATTTGATAATATTCCATATTAAAACTCTATCCATGATATATGAGGCTGTGATTATAGCTTCTTCCCAAAATAATTAAGAAGACTATATTAAGTTGACATAATCCTTTTAATTTCTTGAATAGTTCAATTTATTATTTCAATAATTCCATAATATTGTGGTGTCCTTAGAGTAGAGAAAATGTTCAGAATACCCATATTTTATAAAAAAAGAATTAAATTCTTGTTTCTAAAATTTTACACCATGATCAAACATTAATAAAATTATTTTTAAACCTTTTTCATTTTGAAAAATCATACCAAAACATTCAATAACTGTGAGAACTTAATTATTGTGTTTTTCAAAATATACCCCTGTAAATCATGAATAATCATAATCTACACATAGAATTATAATTTACCAGCTAAACATGCTACTCTGGATGGTCCAAACAGATCCATGTGGATAAATTCTAAAGGATTAGATATATATATTATGTTAATTGATGTGAAATAAGAGTTATGATATTTTTTAATTTGGAATGAAACATTGAATCTATCATTGTCAAACGTAATACTAGGAAAATCAGAAACAATCCATTTATTAGATAATTTATGTAAAAAATATATGTTATAGTGTCATATTCTTCTATTTCAAATCCATGAAACATTTTTCTGGGATGCCATAAAATTAATTTTTGATTTACATAGGGAATTTAAATCCAATGTATAAACATTATCATTTCATGGTGGTCTAAATTTAAGAAAATAATCATTAAACACATAGAATGAATTTTAAGAAAAATTAAAAAAAATCATCATCATAGTGTTGAGGAATATTTATCATAATGTTATTTAACCATTTCAAATACATCAATTTGTTGATTGAGATTGTCTTTGGATCTCTAAAATTTATAACCCCAACAATTTTTCCTTTGTCATTGTCACCAAAACTAACTAGTCCTCCATCCATTTCAGTAAGTGTATGAAAATCTGTTGAGTATCTAATCATGATCATGGAATGACCATTGTACATAACAAATATGTATTATCTAATCCTACGACATTTCTTTCTTTTTATATTTTACCCACAAAACACTTTCTTTATTTTAGATTTGATGGCTCCTACATGGAATCAGACATTGATGACCTATTGGAGTCTTCAGATACACTCGATGTAGCATTCATTTCTCAACATTATTTTTTCTCAAAATAAAAGCCTTTTTATACTTTTTTTCTAGCCTTTTATTTTCATATATTAGTTGAGGACAATTAGGTCTAATATAAACTAATTCTTTCATTCATATCATCAAAATTCTCTTGGTTTATTCTGATCATTCCTAAAGAATTTTTTGAATCTAGTTTTATTTTTGTAAAATTCTCTAAAAATTATAGATAGTAGAGCAAGGTCTATTTCAGAATCTACAGAATCTGAATTTTTCTTATTTTTGACGCATTATTTGGTTTTTATACTATGCTTTTGAGATGTCACATTCAGAGATGTATTTTCCTTTTTCACTATAATGTTAGGATCTTTAGCTTTAGTTTTCATCTTAGATTCATAAATCAACAATGTTCTAATTAGATCATTCTTTATTAAATATTTGAAAAGTGATTATAGAAGAATAAAAGTAGATATTCCATTCAATTTTTACGGTATTAATTTATGTTCTTTGAAATTTGGATCAGATTGTCGGATAGGTCCCCCAAAGGATGTAATATTGTTTTCAATTTCTGTATGCCCTCCATTCATATATGAGATTATTTCATCATAAATAATTATAAAGGTTTTAGACGTTACATTTTCTATAACATACATTATATATCTAAAATTTTCAGTTCTTTCATAATAATCTACAGTAGTTTTCCACATCCCATAGGTATTTGGACATTGTGAAATAGGATTAAACACATCAGCTCCAAGTCTGTAGATAATAGCATTCTTTGTTCTCGAATTGATATCATTCTCAGATTCTATCTCAATGGTTTATGTTTTTAGTTTTTTAGGAATCTTATATGGAGTAATGATTTTTGAGTATACATTGAATCCAAAATTTGTTAGAAACACAATAATTTGTGACTTATGCACCCATAATTTTCATTATTAATCTATGGAAGATGTGCCATACACATTTCATCGCTAAGATCATCATTTTATATCTTTTTATAATCCATGATCTTTTTTATTTCTATATATTTATCTCAAAATATCACATCTGAAACCAATTGTGAGGTCAGAATAATGCAATGTGATATAAGTGGGGGAGAATTGTGTCTTTTCAAAAGACCTTACACACTTCTGGATTTTGAAACTCTATGTGATTAATATGGATATGTACTATTTAATACTTTAATTAGTATAATCAATTGATAAACAAAAATAAATAAAATAGGTTTTTATAGTGGTTCGGGACAGAGAGATCCCCAAGCCCGCTCTACCAATCACTCTCTCTATGAGCTAGGTATATTTCACTAGAATGGTCCTTTTATCAAAAGACCGAAAATACACAACTGAGTGTATGTAGTTGACAGCTTTAAAAAAATACTAATATAAAATCATACTTTATATTTAATATATAATAATTTATCCATAGAATATATCAACAATTTGATACTCTATCACAACTAAGTACGGGATGTTGATACTCCAATAAATCAGAAGAATTTTATTTATTGTATCTGGTTTTTATTCACAATTGAATACGTAAAAACTAACAGAAGATGGATATTCTTCATCACAGATGAATGTATTGAATATGTTATAGTTATAAAGTGACCTCAGTTATAAATGATACTCAATAATAATAGAAACAAATAGTAGTAGTAATCTTATTGTACTGTCATGACCTGAACCTACCCGAGCATGAGCCGAAACCACTCCAAGCCCGCCTACATAGGACATGGCCTGGGGACCAGCACTAAAGGCACAACAACTCGGGGAGGCCTTTGCGTGAGTACATGTACACACACACGCAACCCACTTAATGTAGATGTGATGAGTAAAAGAAAATACAAGTAAAGTAAAGTGAAAATGCTATATATAAACCACTAAAGTGCATAGACCACTAACTATACAAAGAATGTGTTGAAGGTAAACTGAAAAAGAAAAGGGGCTAACACGTGCCCAACTAGAAATGGTGCCATAACCTGGCAACAGGTAAAAAAAAGAAAAAAAGCTTGAAGGGTCCCCCCACATGGAACCTGACTTCAACCACCCTATGTGGTCCAAGCACCCGATCTCCTAAGCTCTACTGAATTCATGACCCACCTATCTGTCTTCAGAAAGGGCACACCAAGTGCGGGAAAATCCTAAGCAGGGGTGAGTACAAGAATACTCAGTAGGATACCCCAAAGGATCAAGGGAGCAACAAAGAAGGTACAGAGGGTGACCTGTAGATAAAATAGGGGAAAGTAAAGGAGTAAAACCAAGAGTGCAGTATTGAGTACAACAATGAGTGCAGTAGAGTAACAATAGAGAGTCCAGAAAACCCAACAAGAGGTAGGGGTAGACTTGTCCATACACAAGGAGCTGGAAATTGTGATAATATGAAATTCTCGTCGAGTCATAGCTACCTATAGCAGGAGAGTAGACACATCTAACCACGAGAAGCTAGACACGGAAAGCATGTGGCATACCCCGCGCGTCTTCCCCTCTCATGGAGGGAGAGTAACCAAGCCCAGGAAGTGGTTACTTGAACTAGATATACACATATATATATGCTCTGTCAAGAAACCATAACAATATCATAAGGGGATCTTCATCCCGTAGAACAACCCAAGAACGCGTTTATCCAATATTCCCAGTAGTAAACACCATCGATGCCATGCATCCCACATGTCTACCCTGAACTGCATGTCAAGGGTCTCAAATCACCACACCTTGACACTAGCTGCTTTGGGCGGCACTAAATCAACCACACAGTTTTAGTTCGCGTCTCAATGACATGTCTTGGTGGGAAAAGTACCCCTTGTACTTGAGAGTTCTGGGGGAACGTCAAACCACACCTCGTCACTGCCCTGCAGTCGAGAGGTCTCCTCAAAGTCAACAGGTGACCCCCTGCCCAGCCCCGCTGGAAGGTAATCCCCGGAAGTCGACATGTTCTCACTGGAGGGAGATCCGGCAAGAGCCAACGGGTGCCACACTGCCCAGTACCGTAAATGGTTAATCCATTGGAGGGAGACCCAGCTAAAGTTGTCGACGAGTCCTAATGCATTGTCCCGTAAAAAGGTAATCCATTGGAGGGAGGCTCGGAACCGTCATCAGGGACCACTTCCCAGCCCAGCTTGAGGTAAAACTGGCATCGAGAACCACTTCCAAGCCCTGCTGGAGGTAAACCCAGAACCTCTCTGTCCATTCCTGCTGGTTGGTACTACTCAGTGAACATCATTGTACTGGTCAGCCCTACTGGATGGTACCCCACTATACATCCCTACTGGATGGTAGCTCACTGGCCATCCCTACTGGATGGTACAACTGGCCATCCCTTCTAGAAGGTACCTCACTTGCCAGCCCTATTGGAATCAACCTCCTGGCCAGCCCTGCTGGAAACAACCTCCTGGGTAGAGGATCGGTTCCCACATAATGTGTTGGTCACAGTGAATCCATAAGAACTCTACCAGGGAACACGAAGAAACTCTGCCGGCCAAACCATCGAGAATAGAACTAGGGGAAAACCACTCAACCCTGATGGTCAAAACAAACATGAACTTAACAAGGGGGAACCCACTCAGCCCTGATGGTAAAAAAACAAGAAGAGAACAAGGGGAAACTCGACCAAGAAGGACAAACAAATGAGAACAGAGGGACCCTCTACATCGCGAGAGGTCAATGGTATGCAAAGCAGAACAAAGCACGCACATGGGGACCACACGACATGTGGCCCCAAGTCAACTCCAAAAAAGCGCACAATCGTTCTCAGGTACAAACATCCACTTGTACCTCCCAACGTTATCGGATAATCCTAGAGTATTCCACCTCTCCAGCACAAAGGCTAACGTCCACACGGCCACCAATGTCAACGCAATGGCGTAAACGTTACAACTCCAACTTTCCACCTCATCGGCCCTAGCACAACCAACTACATCTCTATAAACATTTACTTCACTCACACGGGAGTGCACGCGATCACACGCCAAGGGTTCTCTGCAAACACCGCTGAAGGAACCACCACCAGTACACATATCATGCTTCCATATTTAAATGAGCCCTCGAAAAAGACTCTGCACATCTGAACGGATCACACCGTTTTAATCCTCATGGAAAAACATGAGAGATAGAATATTTAATCACCTCAAATGGATATACGACGAAAAAGTCGCCAACACCACTTTACGCCTGAACGACATCTCGTGATCCTAAGCCTCAGCCCCGAAAACAGTCTGGTGCATCACACCATTGCGATCCCCTCAGAAAAGCACATCAAAAGGACTGATCGTATGAGTGCAACAGATATCCGAAAAAAAAATGCATTCGACGTACCGCACAAGAGTGGTGATTCGTGGGACCCACATCCCTGTCTTGAAGCACAACGAGCGGATCACACTATTGTGATCCTCTCAAAAATTACAGAGTCTAAAAATTCTACTGAAAAATGTAGAAGAGATGTAGAGCGTACCTCTTATCTCCTCAGGCTCTGCAGGATCGTAGAAATCCAAAGCTCGCTGTTGTCCGCAGTCCCAACTTTCAGCTCTAGGAGCCTAATGTGGACTTCCTAGTGGTGATGGGAAGACTACATAAGGTCATCCTACACTCCCAGCTCCTCCCGCTCTTCTACACGAACCACCTCTCTAGGTGCTACTCCGATCATGGCATTGCCTCCGTCGCGGTGGTGCACCTGCTTCATGACCGATGTTCTCAGCACGCCTGGTCGGGAAGTCTCGCGCTATGTGACCTCAACCATTATAATAATAACACCAACTCTCTCAGAGATGCACTCGTGCCCTTCGGCGCCACTATGGTGTACGACCACACCCATGAGTCCAATTATCAGAAAGCCACCTTCATCAAGGTTCTGTCAACCAACGCCCTCCAGCTGCGGAAGACGTCTCGGCTCTGTCGAGCCTATTGCCACCACCATCTATAGAAAGGGACAGGAAACACTCCGTCAACAGTGCCTGCTCGAGCACCCCAACATGTGTGGGAATGCCCAAGGTTACTATGAAAACATGAATCTCTCTATGGAGACCCTGCTCGAACTTTTGCGCTTGGAAGTTGTCGTCATGGACCAGGTCCGGTTAAAAGCATGCATGGTCTGGGAGACTAGCTGTGTACTTGGCCACCATCATCCCTCCCAGCTGAAACTGCAAGAGCTGTTGAATCCTAATGGAGCGTAAGAAAAAGGGTAAAATCTCCAAACAAAAAAACAACTGAATGTCTCCCCACGAATGCGACGACTCGCCATGAAACTGGGTCACCAGACTCTGCTAATGCCAAGCTGCTCTACGGAAAAGGTTGGCCACCAAGGACACCATAAGATCTGTCGGCATCTACACAAGCCTGAAAAGGAGAACCACTGTCTCCAGCCAAACTTTTGCGGCCTAAGGGTCTGACTCACCATCGAACCTTAGCGGTATCTGTCGTTGGAACTCACGGAGCGTGCTCAAACCATGTTCAAACCCCTTCTTCTCTGCTGAGGATGTCTGCTGCTCCATAGGTGGGGGTGCTTCTACAGGCCCACACAGAGAAAGATACTCACATGATGGGTCCTAGACTGAGGCCTCGTAGCTAACTGGGTCATCGTCATTCACCAAAGCTGGTATTCTGGCTGGCTGTCTTCACGGAGACATCTCGAATATTATCAAGGTGTGCTGCGGTCAGATGAACATATGTGTATATCATAACAACAACAAAAATGGGGAGGTGACACAAGAAAGACAGTCAAGACTCAATCCTATGTGACAAAGAAACCAATTTTCCCTACAACAAGTGTCTCATCATTCCGAGTCGAAAAGCGGGTTATTAGGGTCCTAGTGAATGGATAAGTTGGCCGCCGCACCATCACTGGACTCCCTTTCCTGAGAACCTATGCTGAGACACTTTGACATTGTTTTCCTAAATCCCAAAAAATTGATTTTTAGGGACTCTCGAACAATGTACCAAGGAATGAACCACCTCTGATACCACATTGTCACGACCCAACCCTACCTAGGCTCGAGCCACAACTACCCCAAGCCCACCTCCATAAGCTAGGGGCTGGCGACAAGCACTGAAGGCACAACAACTCGGGGAGGCCGTTTCCTAAGTACCTTTACACACACGCAGCCCACTCAAATATAGAAGTGCAGAGTAAAATAAAAGAAAATTGAAGTAATGTGCAACTGCTATATAAAAACCAAAAAACTGCATCGATCTCTAACAGTACAGAGCAATTGTTGAAGGTAAACTGAAAAAGAAAAGGGGAAAACATGTGCCCAACCAGAAAGGGTGCCACAACCCGGCAATGGGTAAACAAAGGAAAAACAGCTGGAAGGGTCCCCCCACCGGGAACCCGACTCCGACCACCGTACGTGGTCCAAACTCTCAATATCATATGCCCTAATGAAGTCACCAACAACCACTTTGTCGTCTACACGGGCACACCAAGTGCGGGCATAGCCCAATCAGGGGTGAGTATAAAAATACTCAGTAGGATACCCCAAAGGATCGAGGGACAAACAAATGATGTACCTAAGGGTGATAAGTAGATCGAATAGGGGAATGTAAAGGAGTATAACCAAGAGTGAAGTAAATAGTACAACAAGGAGTGCAGTAGAGTAATAGTAGAGATTCCAGCTCAACCCCAAAAGAGGAAGGAATTAGACTCATCCAGACACAAGGAGATGGAAACGGTTAGAATATGAACTTCTCGTGGAGTCTTTGCTACCTATAGTAGGAGCGTAGACTCTCCCAACCATGAGAATCTAGACACAAAAAGAACGTGGCATAGCCCGTGCATCTTCGCCTCTCCTGGAGGGAGAGTAACCAAGCCCAAGAAGTGGGTACTGGAACAAGGTATACACATATATATTTTCTATGTCAAGAAACCCAAAAAGATCATAAGGGGATCTCCATCCCATAGCTCAGCCCAAGAAAGTGAGTAGCCAACAGTCCTAGTAGTAAACACCATCAATGCATAGTATCCCACATGTCTACCCTACACTACAAGTCAAGGGGCTCAAATCACCTCACCTTGACACTATCTGCTTTGGGAGGAACTGACTCGCCTGCACGGTTTTAGGTCGCATCTCAAGGACGTGTCTCGGTGGGTAATGTGACCCTCGTACATGAGAGTTCTGGGGGAATGTCAAACCACACATCATCACAGCCCTACAATTGAGAGGTCTCTTCAAAGTCGACAGGAGACCCCCTGCCCAGCCCTGTTGGAAGGTAATCCATGGAAGTTGACAGGTTCCCACTGGAGAGAGACCCGACAAGATTCGATGGGTGCCACATTGCCCAGTACCAAAAAAGGGTAATCCACAGGACGAAGGCCCGGCTAAAGTCATCGACGAGTCCCAATGCCCAGTCCTGTAAAATGGTAATCCACTGGGGGGAGGCACAGAATCATCATCGGGGACCACTTCCCAGCACATTTGGAGGTAAACCCAGCATTGGGGACCACTTCCCAGCCCCGTTGGAGGTAATCCCAAATACGATCTGTCCATCCCTGCTTGATGGTACGGCTCGGTGGACATCGTTATACTGGTCATCCCTACTGGATGGTACCCCACTGGCCATCCCTACTGGATGGTAGCTCACTGGCCATCCCTGCTGGACGGTATAACTGGCCATCCCTACTGGATGGTACCTCACTGGCCTGCCCTGCTGGAAATAACCTCTTGGCCAGCCCTACTGGAAACAACCTCCAAGGTAGAGGATCGGTGCCCGTATAATGTGTTGGTCACTCCGAATCCACATGAACTCTACCAGGTAACACGAAGAAAGTCTGCCAGCCAAACCATCGAGAATAGAACCAGGGAAAAACCACTCAAACCTTCTGGTCAAAACCAACGTGAATAGGACCAAGGGGAACCCACTCAACCCAGCTGGTCAAACAAACGAGAATAGAACTAGGGGAAACTCAACCCTGATGGTCAAAAAAATAAGAACAGAGGGACCCTCTACGTCTCGAGATGTCAAGGGTACGCAAAGTAGAACACTACAAGCACATGGGGCCCACACGACGTGTGGCCCCAAGTAAAATCCAACCTATTTCGCAAACGATCTCTGGTAAAAACTTCCACATGTACCTCCCCACGTTCTCGCATACTCCCTGAGTATGCCATGTCTAAATCCCAAAGGCTAACGTGCACACGTCCCCCAACGTCAACGCGAAGGCGTAAATGTAACAACTCCAACATGCCACCTCATCAGCCCAGGCACGACCAACTACATCTTTGCAAACATTTAATTCACTCACACAGGAGTGCACACGATCACACAACAAGGGTTCTCTACATACACCATGGATGAAACCACCACTGGTACACCTTTCATGCTTTGACATTTAAATGATGTTTTTAAAGAGACTCCAAACATATAAACGTATCGCACCGTTGTAATCCTTGCAGAATAACACGCGAGATAGATTATTACTCACCTCAAACAGATATCTGACAGAAAATTATCCAACACCGCTTTACGCCCAAACGGTGTCCCGTGATCCCGTGCCTCGGCCCCAAAAATAGTCGTGCGCATCACACCATTGCGATACCCTAGGAAAAGCATGACAAAATGATTGCTCACATGAGTGCAACAGATATCCAGAGAAAAGGATGCATTCACTGTACCTCACACGAGCTGTGCTTCGTGGGACCCGCATCCCGATCCTGAAGCACACCAAACAGATCGTACCATTGTGATCCTCTCGAATAAGTACAAGAGTTTGACTAAACACTTGTCCAAAATGGACACCGGGTGATAATGCTGAAAATCACTGCCTACTCCCAAAATGGATCTCGTGGGGCCCACACCAGCATGCATAATTACAGCAGGTAGATTGCGCCATTGCAATGCCCTCAGAAAAACACCCTTATTTTACTAGTCAAATGCCCTGAATAGATGTCAGATGAAAAAGATACAAAATGCTACACACAGATTAAAAGACGGGTCATGGGGCACGTGCCTCAACTCCGGTTCCAATGCCCGAAACTAGACTGGAAAACTCCGCCTCGGCACCAGGGTCCCAACACCACTTACGGCGCTCAAAACGGACATTGGATGTGTTCGCGCTGCTCAAAACAAGAACCCTTGGAGAAATGACAATTCACTTAAAGGTTTGTCATGCCTCTAAGGCCCCTCATTTCAGGAATTAAAAACCCCCTTAAACCATCTCAAAAAGATAGTATCAATTTAAGGGATGTGTCACCGCAGACGGTGCACAAATCAGACGCCCTACGGATGATTTATGATATATAAATCATTTTCATGATAATAATAATAATAATATTGTTATTATTATTATAGAACTTTTTTTTTAATTTTTTTTTAATTTTTTTAAAAACTAGACCGGTCAACTGGCCGGTCTCAGCGCATTGCCCTGTAGGACCCTTATTTGCGGGTCCTTTGTCTGCCAGCCGAGGTCCAAAGACCCCAGTCTTATCCCGCAACGATAGGACAAAGGCTGGTCCTCCCTTGCATCGCGCCCCGCTGGTGCCTGCTGCAGACAATGGTCGCGACGACGCCACCTAGCCTCTTCGCCCTACCTGGAGCTGCCGCCTTGCGCCGACGCCCTCGACCCCACATCCTAGTGCCGCCACCTCACGCTGATGCCCTTGAACCTGCTTGACCGAAGCCCCTCACCCCGACCTCCTTGCTCTCCCGGACACCTGCAACCACCCACCGCTGTAAACCCTCGCCGGACCGCCGTCCCAGCTTGCCGGAGAACCCAGAACCGCCGAAAATACCCCAAAACCCGCAGACAGTCGGTGGACAACCTCGAACGCCTCGTGACTCAAAGTATCAAAACAAAACATGCTTTGGAAAGATCAGAAAACATACTACACAACCATGGGATTCACTTAGAAATTAAACAGCAATTCGACGCCATAAATTGAGATCAATGATGGTATGGGAATTAAAAAAATGTAAATCCATGTTCCTACCTCTTGGGCATAGCCCAGAGCTTCGCCGTCGATCTGCACCCGCCGTTTCCACATCCAACTTGATTGGGAGGGAGGAGGTGGTGGTTGAAGGAGAGAGGAGGTTGAGGGTGAGGGGGTTTCACTAGGGGTGTAATGAGGATGGGGGAGAGGGGTGGAGTTTAAGTAATTAATCTCCTTAATTAGAAAAACCCGACCCCTGAAAACACCCACATCCAAAACCCCCGACACGGTTAAAGTTATACCATGCCTAGGGTAAACACCACCTCCCAAGAACAATGGAGGTCTCAGAATTTTAATCTGAGGCCCCATTCAAATGTTATTAAACTCAACGCCAGAGGTTTCCAAATTACAAAAACAATCCTTGAGTAATTTTTCACAGAAGGCCCGCGGCCGTGAAAGCTACACCACTTCTAGGGTAAACGACACGCTCGAGACTCAACGGTGCCCTCACTGTCCCAATCTGAGCAACTGTTTAAGTGATACGTTAGTTTAACCATTAAAAGAATAAATTAATCATTTTAATTATCCGAATAACGTTCCGTTGATGGGCGAGGGGTCCCAACGTCCTGCACCGACATGTTTTATGTCGTTCCTAGGGTAAATACCCCATTTCGGACCCATACGTGCACTCAAATTTAGGATCTGAAGCACCGTTTAGGTGGTATCAAATTTATTTGGCGTGCCCAGTGTGAAAACAATGAAAATTTAATTCTAGCCACACCGGTGCTCGGAATTGCACCCCGTGTGAAGGCACTACTCTGGAATAACATAAAGAATATTCCATAGTCTTTTATAGAAAAAACTAGGTTCTTAAAAGAAGTACAGGGTATAACATGTATGACTCCAAAGTGTAGTGTCTTCAATAAAGTCTATTGTATGTCATAACAGAACTGTGAAAAGATATTCACCAAAATGTAATGATACATAAAAATATATAACTTTAATATCTAATCTCTTGAAATAATGAATTGGTAAAATATATTGAATATTTGTTTTTCTTTGATATTCTAGATCCAATAATGTAGCCTGAAATATCATATAAATTCAAATACAATTTGAAAACGGGATTCATAATTTCACTTAAGAATTGGAGTGATTTCCTCTGATAGAAACGGTTCTTTGAGTTGATCATAACGAGATTTGAATTATTCCAGTATTCTGTCAGGACCTTTGCATGAAACTTTGATAAAAAAGTGAAATAAAAATTCTATTGTTGAGTATAAAATTTATTGTTTAGCCACATGGTGTACGTTTTCTTTGCGTAGAATAGGGTTCCTACCAATGTATGGTTCCCTAACCATAATTTCATCTTCACATAAAGTAGTGAATAAAATTAACATAAGGATACTGGTCAATATGTTCTTCCTTTTCATCATAAAATCCCCATCATAGATTTGATTAAGCATAACTTCAATTTCCCAAACATAGGATGATGATCCATATACTTTTCAACTATCCATAAATAAGGATTTCAATCCAAATGAAAATAGTTTACCATAGAATATGTTTGACAAGCTATGAAATCATGAACATTATAGAATAATGTAGAGATAATTATACATACGATCATTTACATACGTTGGTTTTGATATATTGTATCCATATCATACTCTGTATCATTAAACTCCTTTAACCATGATAAACTTATGACATACAAATATCTAAAACTCACTCATGAAAAATAAATTAAAAAAAACAAGGGTATTTGTGATAATCAAAATCATCATATATTATAGATTATTGTTGATACATTACATTCCCAAAATGGGAGAAATTCTCAGTTGATGAAATGGAAAGATTTTATATTCATGACATTATACATCGATCTGGGGTCCCCATCCAATCATTTCAAACATGGATTCTCTTTTCACATCATGGTATTGGAATGAATTAAAAGATATTTTGGTACAATGGTGCTTTTAAGAAATTATTTTCATCCTCATAAGAAAGTCAATCGAAATATATGATAAAGGTGTTGGAGGACATACTATGAGCATGTGCCGTTGATTTCAAGCTTCATCAGAGAATCATATCAGTCTCCTCAATTTCTCCAACAATAGAAGATCCCCAAAGAAGATTATAATGGATCCAATTGTGGGATTATATTTTTGGTCATGATGTTCTACCATGTGCTGGTTAGAGGAAAGAGATTCAGTGTTTGTTTGTAACACCCCAAGCTTCTACGGTACGTTTCCCTTTGAATAATGCGATAGCGTGTGTTGTACGCAACCTCGAGTTCTAACACACACCACAACTAATTAAACTAGCCGTTGTGAATAGTAATACCTAATTTTTGAAATCATATATATTCTATATTTCAAAATGGACTTCATTTTTGGATTCGGAATATCAAAATTAGCCTAGGGTGAAATTTTGGTACATTTCGGATAACTTTCATATTTTGATGAATAGTGAAAATTTCTAAATTTTAATTAAAAACAACTTTTTTAATCAAAATAATTAATAGTGATAAATTATGAATTTGAGTGGTTTTAAAGTATATTTAGAATATATTTTTAACATTCAATTTAATGTTTATCATTGGACATAATTTTACAATTAAACCGAACATAAACAAGTGTCAATCTTTTGATAGTTATTATCTCTTAAAAACACGCTTTTTGTTTTAACAGCGGGAATTAATTTTAAATTAATTTCTGCCACTTCTGTGTTTTGAATTTAGGAAAATGGATTCCATAT
The DNA here is from genome assembly GCA_963277665.1 of Viscum album. Taxonomy (NCBI): domain Eukaryota; kingdom Viridiplantae; phylum Streptophyta; class Magnoliopsida; order Santalales; family Viscaceae; genus Viscum; species Viscum album. The sequence goes on from OY728165.1 coordinate 974,738,973, forward strand.
TTGGAATCAGGATGTCCAAATTATGTAAATAGTTAACTTTTATTTTTAGACATTTTGAATAATTACTGCGGTAAATAATTTATTTACCATGGTTAAAGGGTAAATCCGGTAAATAAGGGTTAAAAAAATAATATTATAATAATACAAAATTACCCTAAAACGTGTCTTAACCCTATTGGTTGATACATGGTCGACCATGGGAATCTTTGTGTCAATTTTGGGACCCCATGGATCCACTTGTAAGTGATAATGACACTTTATTTTAATTAAGTTAAAATGAATACAAAAATGACACAAGCATATATCTTTTAGAAGAACAATTTTTACATAGGGTTATACATGTTGGATTTTCGATTATAAATATTCATTAGAAATATAAAGAGATTTCCTACATAATGATATTTTATTTATAATTTTTAGACAATAAATAAGTTATTTTATTTATGACACAATGATGATGCAGTAATTACTATAATAGTGAAAAATTAAAATAATTGATATTATAAATACCCAAATAAATATAATATGAAACTTTTAATGAATTAAACTAATTTTCTAGGCTAATATGATATATTAGGATTGATTTAATGGACTTTGTTCGAAGTAATAAATCTGTTATGAGTTTCACAAAAATCAACTATTGAATAGTGTCAAAATTGACATAAAAGAGTTATTAAAACAAATATTATATTATTAATTGATATTAAATTCCTAAAAATCTAAGGTTCGGCCAAGAGACTTATATTATGATAGGTTAATCATTAATGGACCACTTGGGTGTCGCTTGGATGTATATAGTAAGTTTATTAACCATATTATATAAAAATACAAAGAGACATTGTAAAAGTGAAACTAATTAACTTAGAGTTAATACTTAAAGATAAGGTTAATATAAGTACCCAAACCTGTCTAAATTCTATTGGATGAGTTGTTTTCGACCTATCCCCACCTCATCCTTTGAATAGTCAACTTTTGAGCCTTTAGAAACCGAATATGAATTTATTATAAATTAATATTTCTAGCTTTTCCAAAGGTGCCCCTCACCCCTCTTATAAAAGGGCACTCCTCCTTCTCATTTCTTCACACCTCTAAAGCCTTTTGGTTCGGCCAAACTCTGCCCAAATACTCTCCCAACATCCCTCAATACAACCTAGAGGCCTTAGTTTGATCAGAAAGCCAGCCTAAGGAGCCCTTTTGATCAAATCAAAAGGAAGAACCCGAAGAAGAGGTAATGATCTCACCACCCTTTTCTAAGTTCATTTCTTCTTCCACTTCTTCTTCCTTTGTTCTTACCATTCTGAAATAATAACTCCAGTATCTCACATATACTGTGATGTTATTATAAATATGGTACAATCATATTCAGTATTCTATCCACCCTTTGAATAACATGTCACCATACGTGCGTACGTACGGCTTACCGTCTCCACGTCGTGGTGTAATTGTTATTCAATATAATATTATTTGGATGGGTATAATAATGATGTGTAACTCATGTAAATAATAAATATAACATGTTAATGATTCTGTATATATGATATACCATCCATTTATATATTATTTTAATATCAAAAAAATGATATTGTCGCTCGTGCGTACGTACGGACTACCGTCTCCACGAATGCGATGAGATTCATTCTCCATCGTAACCATTAAAGCGTAATTATCATTTTATGATTTAAAAATGATGTTTAAGGACTTGATATCATTCTGGATATGAATAATATACAACCTATCCTTTACAAACATGTCTTACGTAACAAATCATATGAATGAAAACAAGTAAGTTAACACCCGAAACAACGATAATACTAAGATATTATTATCAAATCAATATTAAAAGATCATATATGATATCATATTAATGTATATGATTCTTGTATAATTTAATAACAATTATTTCACCATTATACAGGAGGTTAACCTACCACAACCAAGGAAAAGTACAAGGTAAGGGGTTTTCATCTCACTCCTTATTTTCGTGAGATTCATGCCATATTGCCACCATCACATTATGTGTGGTGTATGTACTGCCCATAATTATATTCTTTGTGTAATACACTCTAATTTATGTGTATTTACATATTAATTGTATGATACCTCTTTTATGGGTTGTATGTTTCATAATTTACCAAATTGGTAAGGGTTTATTTCCCAATCTCTTCATTATCCGAGGTTGTTTATACGTAATAATCTACTGGGATATCTTTATCATCCACATCCATGATTCTTAAAAATGTATTTCAAAACATTTTTAATATTTACAAGAATATGGGTTAAAGTCATTTATACCCTTGTTTGACTTTTTATAAGAGGTTTATAAAGGAATCTTTCCGTCGTTTTCAAAACAAGGTCCTTTTTAACCTTTTCGACAGAATTGAGGTAAGAATGTTTTTTTAACTTATACGGCGGGTGCGGTAATTTTACGCCGTTATAAAATCTTCAAAGCTTCACTTAGAAGCTTATAAGAATATTTTCATAGAAAATGTTTTATTTTATATGGATCTTAAATGATTTCAAAATAAAAGGAGATATTTCTTTAAAAAGAATTTTGTTTTCATCTATGTCAACATCCTTTGACGGATTTTAAGATTATTTGAAGTTGATTTATTATGATACAAAACTTCTATATTGTATTGAAGGTTTTGTGATATGTTTGACTATTGATGTGCTATTTTTATACCATTCATAGTTTATGGTGAAATTATTGACATTTCGTATGCTAGTTTTAATACGAATGTTTATGTTATGTTTAAACCTTTTCATATGGGAATGCATTGGACTTAATAAGTGACGGGTGGAGCCCGCTATAGCCTCTCGATGCATCGGTAGGTCTCATGAGAAAAACTAGTGTCTTGGCACAAGGCCTTGACAAAATCTTATTTGTAGCCTTGGCACGAGGCCTTGGCTATGTGGTTATGATAGTCTGGCATTATGCATTCCATCATTATGAAAGTGGTTATTGATTTTTGCATGTGATTATTCGATTAGTAGAATATCCATGTGAATAAGTAAATGGCATTATTTCATTTTACTTTTGCCATACCATGTTGAAGTTCGATTTTAAAAGGCTTTTGTTTTAGTAATGCATTGCCTTAAATGTTTATTCTTATTTATGAAAGTTTCCGCTATATTGTTATCCTTACTGGGAATTTGAGCTCACCCCTTTTCTATGTTTTATTTTTCCCCAGGATGTGAAGAAGTAAATAATGAATGACCTGCAGGGATATTATGAGGGGATAGTAGTGTGGATTATGGAGACATTATGTTGTTGTAGTAGTTTTTCATTTTATGATGTAATGTAAAACTTATGAATATATCTAGTGTTTCCAAGGCTACTAAACCAATCGGTCTTTCGAGATTTGATCTTTCTTGTGATCATGCCAATGTTACGAAGTAATGCACCGACTCTGGGTAGCTGGGGTCGGGGCGTTACAGTTGGTATCAGAGGAAGTTTAGTACAAACCTTGGAAGCTAGATTTAGATAAACTCTGATTAGAGCACGTAGACCTAAGATGAACTTTGAGGATTAGTATAGAAGAACTTCCTAGAATTTTGGTATTGTAGAGATTTTGTGAGTTTTTCGAGCAATACATCCCTGTCTGGATACGAGCAGGTAGAGGCGGCTCTGGCACAGATGTACCTAGGGGTAAAACCCGAAAACACCGCTTTGAGCTAGACTCGAACGGGAACTGGTGCACGACAACGGGCCTTGCTGCACTCTTGGTTACGACACTCCCGGGGGATATGCTTAGGATAACTCTCACTATCTTTACAAATCATTATGAAGGGTTTATGAGTATATACTTCCTCAAAGAAAACATTTTTATGATTATGGATTATATCCATAAATAGTTCAATTTATGTTAAGTGTTTTATAAGTATGGGATTATGTATTTTGATGCATAAACTGATCTAGTTTATGCCATTTTTTTTAGAAATGGCGCCTAGTGGAAGAAATGGAAACCGTATCAATGCACGCACTCCATGTAGGGATTGCCCTCCTGCTCAAGATAATTATAGTGGGGCTGGTGATGCAACCGGTGCTGATCAGCTAATCACCGTACTGGGACAACTTACTCAGGTTATGAATAATAACCTTACCCGTATGGAGCACCCTGATCCGCAGCGTGGAGGATCAATGTTAGATCGATTCATGAGACAACAACCACCAACGTTCAATGGGAGTACAAATCCCTTAGTAGCTGAGCAATGGATATTTTCCCTAGAGAAAATATTTCAGGCTTTGGGGAGTAGTGAAAGGGAAAAAGTTACCATGGCAGTTTACCGCCTCACTGGGGATGCTGATCAATGGTGGTCATTGATTCAAAACATGAAGGAAGATGATGAAGTATCAAACATGGAATGGAGGGAGTTCAAAGATCTGTTTTTAGAAAAATACTTTCCTCGCGACCATCGAGCAGATATGGAAAGGCAATTTCTGAGTCTGAGACAAAAGGAGGATGAGAATGTCACAAAGTATGAGGCTAACTTTACAAGGTTAGCGAGGTACGCTGGTGATTATATTCGCAACCCAAGAAGTAAGATTGATCGTTTCTTTGATGGGTTAAAACCATTTCTCCGTCGAGCATTAGTCTCACAATCCTTTTCATCGTACGAAGACATTGTCTCATGTGCTATCAAGACCGAAAAGGAATTCTCTAAGTCTTATGACTTTAAAGCAAAGCAAGAGAAGAAGAGACCTGCTGATCAATCTGGGAATGGAAATAAGGGGAAGAAGGGAAAGGTTGAATATCCATATTGTGGTAAGTGCGGGAAGAAACACCCCGGTGCTTGCCTGAAGGGAATGGGAGTCTGTTACAAGTGTGGTGAAAAAGGCCACCAAGCTCATGATTGCAAGGGGATGAAGGAAGCTACCAACGTTCAGTGCTACAATTGCAGGGAGATGGGGCATTATGAAAATGCATGTCCTAAGCATTAGGAGAACTTACCTCAGAAAAGGCCAAGGGATCAAGGCCAGGCTTATGCTATCACTACTGCTGATGTAGAAGCTCCGAAAGACATGGTGGCAGGTAATTTAATGGTTTCCTCAAGTTTAGCAAATGCATTATTTGATTCTGGATCATCGCATTGTTTCATATCTTCCCAGTTTGCTAAGAAAATTAGATATTTCCAATTTGATTTAATAAGGGAGTTGTCAGTTAAAACTCCTAAGGGAAGTATCGTTGCAACAAAGTTTTGTGAATCAGTCCCCATTAGAGCACATAAATTTTCTTTATCTGCTGATTTCATCATCATACCTATGATTGAGTTTGATATAATCCTCGGTATGGACTGGCTTTCGGACTATGATGCGAAGATTTATTGTAAGAAGAAAGAGGTTACGATTCTTGATGATAATGATAAGGAGCACCTTATTTTTAGAGCAGAATCGTCACCGCCTAATTCTTATTTAGATCCACCCCCTGTAGCTCAACTTAATTCAATTATCGGGGAGGAAGAGAATGAAATAACTGTCGGTGAGGAAAGAAATGTTCAAATATAGGATGTACCTATTGTGAAAGAGTTTGTAGATGTATTTCTGGAAGATTTATCTGGACATCCTCCAGAACGAGAAGTAGAGTTTTCCATTGATTTAATTCCTGGATCAAGGCCTATATCGAAGACCCCTTATAGAATGGCCACTGTAGAGCTAGTCGAACTAAAGAAACAACTAGAGGAATTGAGTAATAATGGATTTATTCGCCCTAGTGTTTCTCCATGGGGAGCCCCTGTTCTTTTTGTTAAAAAGAAAGATGGATCTATGAGGTTATGTATCGACTACAGGGAGATCAATGCTATAACGATAAAGAACAAGTATCCCCTACCTCGTATTGATGATTTATTTGACCAACTGCATGGAGCTCAATACTTTTCAAAGATTGACCTTCGATCTGGATACCATCAGTTGTGTGTGAAGAAGGAAGACATTCCGAAGACAGCATTTCGAACCAGGTACGGGCATTACGAGTTTACTGTAATGCCGTTTGGATTGACTAATGCACCCTCTGTATTCATGGATCTGATGAATAGAGTTTTCAAGGAGTATCTCGATGAATTTTTGGTGGTATTTATTGATGATATCTTGGTATACTCCAAAACCTACAAAGATCATGAAAATCACTTGCGCATTATCTTGAAGACTCTGAGGAGGCATGAATTATATGGAAAGTTTAGCAAGTGTGAATTCTGGCTTCAGGAGATTTCTTTTCTTGGCCATATTGTCTCTAAAGATGGAATCTCTGTTGATCCTTCTAAGACCAAGGCAATCCAAGAATGGCCAGAACCTATGAATATAACTGAGGTACGTAGTTTTATTGGTTTGGCAGGTTATTATCGACGTTTCGTCCAGAATTTTGCCCGATTGGCTAACCCATTAACGAAGCTCACACGTAAAGGGGTTAAATTTGTTTGGACAAAAGAGTGTGAAGAATGTTTCGAAGAACTGAAGAGAAGATTAGTCAATGCTCCTATATTGACTCTACCATTGGGGAATGATGGGTTCGTTATTTATAGTGATGCATCGAAGAAAGGACTTGGCTGTGTCCTTATGCAGAATGATAGAGTTATTGCCTATGCATCACGACAGTTGAAAATTCATGAACAAAACTATCCTACTCATGATCTTGAGTAAGCAGCTGTGATCTTTGCTTTGAAGATATGGAGGCACTACCTCTATGGTGAAAAATGTGAGATTTATACTGATCACAAGAGTTTGAAGTATATTTTCTCACAAAAAGAACTCAACATGAGGCAAAGGAGATGGCTTGAATTACTAAAGGATTATGATTGTACGATACACTACCACCCGGGGAAGGCAAACAAGGTGGCAGATTCTTTGAGCAGAAAAGACCATGGAGTTCTGAACATGATGAGAATTGAAAGGGATCCAATTTTCATGGATCTAGTGAAGATGGACATGGGAATAACCAGGGAAGGTGAAACATCAATGCTTTTTCAAATGGTTGCCAAACCATCTTTACTATAAAGGATTAAGAGTTTTCAGACCGATGATGAAGAATTTCAGAAGAAGATTAAAGCTGTGAATGATGGGAGATTGAGAGACTTTGCGTATGAAGGTGGAATTTTGAAATTCGGGAAGAGACTTTGTGTTCCCAATATACCTGATCTAAAAAGGAAATTGCTGGATGATGCTCATAGTTCCAATTTCTCTATACACCCTGGGAGCACCAAAATGTATAGATATTTGAAGGAACATTTTTGGTGGGACAACATGAAGAGGGAGATTGCTGATTTTGTGTCAAGATGTATGGTTTGTCAACAAGTGAAAGCTGGAAGGCAACAGCCTGGAGGAGTCATGCAACCTCTTCCCATACCGGAGTGGAAATGGGACAATATTACGATGGACTTTGTCATGGGGCTACCAAAGACTCCTAGAAGGAACGATGCAATATGGGTTATTGTTGATCGTCTAACCAAGTCAGCACATTTTCTTGCTATAAGAGAAGATCTACCCCTGGAACGTCTAGCAAGACTATATATTAATGAAGTTGTGAGACTTCATGGAGTACCCCTATCGATTGTTTCTGATCGTGATCCCCGTTTTACTTCAAGATTTTGGAAAAGTCTTCAGAAATCCCTGGATACTGAACTTCATTTGAGCACTGCTTACCACCCTCAGACAGACGGACAATCAGAACGGACTATTCAGACCTTAGAAGACATGTTGAGATCTTGCTCACTTTATTTTCAGGGTATGTGGGATCAATATTTACCACTAGTAGAATTTTCCTATAACAATAGCTTCCATTCGAGTATACAGATGGCACCATATGAAGCGTTATACGGAAAGAGATGTCGTACACCAACCTGTTGGGATGACGTTGGTGAAAGAAAACTTGTAGGCCCAGAGCTGGTGGAGGAAACGGTGGAAAAGGTGAAAGTAATCCAAAATCACATTAAAGCAGCTCAAAGTAGGCAGAAGAGCTATGCCGATAATCGAAGGAAGGATTTGGAATTTCAAGTCGGTGATCATGTTTTCCTGAAGGTATCTCCATGGAAGGGAGTCATACGTTTTGGTAAGAAATGTAAATTGAGTCCCAGGTACATCGGACCTTTCGAAATTCTAGAACGAATTGGGGCTGTAGCTTACCGATTGGCAATGCCGCCAAGTCTCTCCAAAGTTCACGATGTGTTCCACGTATCTCTGTTGAGGAAATACATGCTTGACCCAACGCATGTACTCACCTATGAGGAATTAGAACTGGAACCCGATCTTTCCTATTGTGAAGAGCCCGTCAGGATTCTTGATACAAGAGAACAAGTACTGAGAAACCGGACGACGCGTCTGGTAAAAGTTTTGTGGAGAAATCATAAGATGGAAGAGGCAACGTGGGAACCCGAGGAACTTATGATGAAGAACCACCCGAGTATTTTTATGCAGTAATACCCTAGAAATTGCGAGGACGCAATTATTTGAAGGAGGGGAGAATGTAACACCCCAAGCTTCTACGGTACGTTTCCCTTTGAATAATGCGATAGCGTGTGTTGTACGCAACCTCGAGTTCTAACACACACCACAACTAATTAAACTAGCCGCTGTGAATAGTAATACCTAATTTTTGAAATCTTATATATTCTATATTTCAAAATGGACTTCATTTTTGGATTCGGAATATCAAAATTATCCTAGGGTGAAATTTTGGTACATTTCGGATAACTTTCATATTTTGATGAATAGTGAAAATTTCTAAATTTTAATTAAAAACAACTTTTTTAATCAAAATAATTAATAGTGATAAATTATGAATTTGAGTGGTTTTAAAGTATATTTAGAATATATTTTTACCATTCAATTTAATGTTTATCATTGGACATAATTTTACAATTAAACCGAACATAAACAAGTGTCAATCTTTTGATAGTTATTATCTCTTAAAAACACGCTTTTTGTTTTAACAGCGGGAATTAATTTTAAATTAATTTCTGCCACTTCTGTGTTTTGAATTTAGGAAAATGGATTCCATATTTGGAATCAGGATGTCCAAATTATGTAAATAGGTAACTTTTATTTTTAGACATTTTGAATAATTACTGCGGTAAATAATTTATTTACCATGGTTAAAGGGTAAATCCGGTAAATAAGGGTTAAAAAAATAATATTATAATAATACAAAATTACCCTAAAACGTGTCTTAACCCTATTGGTTGATACATGGTCGACCATGGGCATCTTTGTGTCAATTTTGGGACCCCATGGATCCACTTGTAAGTGATAATGACACTTTATTTTAATTAAGTTAAAATGAATACAAAAATGACACAAGCATATATCTTTTAGAAGAACAATTTTTACATAGGGTTATACATGTTGGATTTTCGATTATAAATATTCATTAGAAAGATAAAAAGATTTACTACATAATGATATTTTATTTATAATTTTTAGACAATAAATAAGTTATTTTATTTATGACACAATGATGATACAGTAATTACTATAATAGTGAAAAATTAAAATAATTGATATTATAAATACCCAAATAAATATAATATGAAACTTTTAATGAATTAAACTAATTTTCTAGGCTAATATGATATATTATTATTGATTTAATGGACTTTTTTCGAAGTAATCAATCTGTTATGAGTTTCACAAAAATAAACTATTGAATAGTGTCAAAATTGACATAAAAGAGTTCTTAAATCAAATATTATATTATTAATTGATATTAAATTCCTAAAAATCTAAGGTTCGGCCAAGAGACTTATATTATGATAGGTTAATCATTAATGGACCACTTGGGTGTCGCTTGGATGTATATAGTAAGTTTATTAACCATATTATATAAAAATACAAAGAGACATTGTAAAAGTGAAACTAATTAACTTAGAGTTAATACTTAAAGATAAGGTTAATATAAGTACCCAAACCTGTCTAAATTCTATTGGATGAGTTGTTTTCGACCTATCCCCACCTCATCCTTTGAATAGTCAACTTTTGAGCCTTTAGAAACCGAATATGAATTTATTATAAATTAATATTTCTAGCTTTTCCAAAGGTGCCCCTCACCCCTCTTATAAAAGGGCACTCCTCCTTCTCATTTCTTCACACCTCTAAAGCCTTTTGGTTCTGCCAAACTCTGCCCAAATACTCTCCCAACATCCCTCAATACAACCTAGAGGCCTTAGTTTGCTCAGAAAGCCAACCTAAGGAGCCCTTTTGATCAAATCAAAAGGAAGAACCCGAAGAAGAGGTAATGATCTCACCACCCTTTTCTAAGTTCATTTCTTCTTCCACTTCTTCTTCCTTTGTTATTACCATTCTGAAATAATAACTCCAGTATCTCACATATACTGTGATGTTATTATAAATATGGTACAATCATATTCAGTATTCTATCCACCCTTTGAATAACATGTCACCATACGTGCGTACGTACGGCTTACCGTCTCCACGTCGTGGTGTAATTGTTATTCAATATAATATTATTTGGATGTGTATAATAATGATGTGTAACTCATGTAAATAATAAATATAACATGTTAATTATTCTGTATATATGATATACCATCCATTTATATATTATTTTAATATCAAAAGAATGATATTGTCGCTCGTGCGTACGTACGGACTACCGTCTCCACGAACGCGATGAGATTCATTCTCCATCGTAACCATTAAAGCGTAATTATCATTTTATGATTTAAAAATGATGTTTAAGGACTTGATATCATTCTGGATATGAATAATATACAACCTATCCTTTACAAACATGTCTTACGTAACAAAACATATGAAAGAAAACAAGTAAGTTAACACCCGAAACAACGATAATACTAAGATATTATTATCAAATCAATATTAAAAGATCATATATGATATCATATTAATGTATATGATTCTTGTATAATTTAATAACAATTATTTCACCATTATACAGGAGGTTAACCTACCACAACCAAGGAAAAGTACAAGGTAAGGGGTTTTCATCTCACTCCTTATTTCCGTGAGATTCATGCCATATTGCCACCATCCCATTATGTGTGGTGTATGTACTGCCCATAATTATATTCTTTGTGTAATACACTCTAATTTATGTTTATTTACATATTAATTGTATGATACCTCTTTTATGGGTTGTATGTTTCATAATTTACCAAATTGGTAAGGGTTTATTTCCCAATCTCTTCATTATCCGAGGTTGTTTATACGTAATAATCTACTGGGATATCTTTATCATCCACATCCATGATTCTTAAAAATGTATTTCAAAACATTTTTACTATTTACAAGAATATGGGTTAAAGTCATTTATACCCTTGTTTGACTTTTTATAAGAGGTTTATAAAGGAATCTTTCCGTCGTTTTCAAAACAAGGTCCTTTTTAACCTTTTCGACAGAATTGAGGTAAGAATGTTTTTTTAACTTATACGGCGGGTGCGGTAATTTTACGCCGTTATAAAATCTTCAAAGCTTTACTTAGAAGCTTATAAGAATATTTTCATAGAAAATGTTTTATTTTATATGGATCTTAAATGATTTCAAAATAAAAGGAGATATTTCTTTAAAAAGAATTTTGTTTTCATCTATGTCAACATCCTTTGACGGATTTTAAGATTATTTGAAGTTGATTTATTATGATACAAAACTTCTATATTGTATTGAAGGTTTTGTGATATGTTTTACTATTGATGTGCTATTTTTATACCATTCATAGTTTATGGTGAAATTATTGACATTTCGTATGCTAGTTTTAATACGAATGTTTATGTTATGTTTAAACCTTTTCATATGGGAATGCATTGGACTTAATAAGTGACGGGTGGAGCCCGCTATAGCTCCTCGATGCATCGGTAGGTCTCATGAGACAAACTAGTGTCTTGGCACAAGGCCTTGACAAAATCTTATTTGTAGCCTTGGCACGAGGCCTTGGCTATGTGGTTATGATAGTCTGGCATTATGCATTCCAACATTATGAAAGTGGTTATTGATTTTTGCATGTGATTATTCGATTAGTAGAATATCCATTTGAATAAGTAAATGGCATTATTTCATTTTACTTTTGCCATACCATGTTGAAGTTCGATTTTAAAAGGCTTTTGTTTTAGTAATGCATTGCCTTAAATGTTTATTCTTATTTATGAAAGTTTCCGCTATATTGTTATCCTTACTGGGCATTTGAGCTCACCCCTTTTCTATGTTTTATTTTTCCCCAGGATGTGAAGAAGTAAATTATGAATGACCTGCAGGGATATTATGAGGGGATAGTAGTGTGGATTATGGAGACATTATGTTGTTGTAGTAGTTTTTCATTTTATGATGTAATGTAAAACTTATGAATATATCTAGTGTTTCCAAGGCTACTAAACCAATCGGTCTTTCGAGATTTGATCTTTCTTGTGATCATGCCAATGTTACGAAGTAATGCACCGACTCTGGGTAGCTGGGGTCGGGGCGTTACATTGTTGGCCATCTTCTCATGTATGATACATTAGATTAGGTGAAGTTGAACATGAAGAATATATCTACTACTAAATCTAGGGAAAAATATTACGATGTTATGTATCAATGAACTATGGAGTTCTAGGCCAGTGAATAAATTTTGTTAGGGTAATATACATACATGGAAATAAATTCATACAGAGGAATGGGAAGCTATCACCACATATTTTTGTGTATTTTTAGATTTTGGATAGAGACGGACATATGGTCTATCATCTCCATCTACCTTAGGGGTACCGTTCCATCCATGGTGTCTTTAATGTTTCATATCTCCACTGATATCATGCTAAACCATCTCATACTTTTTATCTGAAGGATGTTGATTTGGGTGTTGATTCCTATTTTTAGTAGTGTCCCATATGCATCATATACTAGAGAATGAAGTCCCTAATAAGAAATAATTTTTTATTGAGGGATATATAGTAGAACGAAAATGTATATTTTGTTACCTGGGTGTGGGTGACAAACATATGTGCCATGTGGACAGAGGTTTTCTAATATGATGTTTTTATGCCCTTTGAAGAGTAACTTGGGCATTATTTCTTTTGAGGGGAAATACTGTAAGAACCTAGTTTTTAAGATGTAAATATAATTGATTTTTTGATATAATTAATCTGTTTTTTCCTAATATGGATGACTAATGAGGATATTGAGTAAAAATGGTTTTTTGGGGCATATTCGGATCCTGAAACCCATACTAGTGGAATAAAACATTGGGTTTAATGGTTAGTAAAAACAGAGCAGCCGAGATCAAATAGTTTTTCCAAACAATTTAGGTCATTTTAGAGTGAAGGGTATGTCTCACAGTCTTCCCTAACTACGTTCACAGGGCTCCAAACCCATGTTAAATGCCTACACTTTTTAACAGATCCATATGACGTTGATGGGGAAAGGTGTAATGTCACAGAAATTCCATGTAAAACTAATTTTTAATTAAATGGTATTATTACGAGTCTACGATAATTGAAGGCACGTGATTCTGAGACCCGGTGTTCCTGGAATGAATCTATGAACATTATTTCGGTGATGTTCAGTAAACGTGTGAGCGGGATGTTCTAACTTTTTAACTATTGCTCGAAATTGAAATTCAAGGGCACCATTGAACTCGAAACACTGGTATTCCTAAATAGACCATCACCTCAACCATAGGAGGTCATGGGTGGAAGTTAGCTTTTCACATATTCATGAAAGAATAAAATAAAAATAAAATTGCGTAACATTTTTATTTTTATTTGAAACTCCTTATAGATTTTGAGAGGTGGGGACCACCAAGCCTAAAACCTCCCATTAGAGGTTTTGCTGGTGGGGACCACCCCGGATTAAAACCCTTTGAATGTAGCGATCATTGGAACTCCCTTAAACTAATTCGACATCCTTCTCACACCAACGTCAATGAATAATCCAAGGTAGGGGTTGTTATTTAATTCATGAAATTTCATGATTAAATTCCTTGTTCTTGGAAAGCATGACAAATGTGAATCAGCCAAAACAATTTCATCCATGATTCATATGATTTTACAGAATTTGACGTTCTTGATTTAGGATTATATTGAGCCACTTGCTACCTCCCTAACGCGGTGGGTGAGTACCAAACAAACATGGCCTGACCCCTCCGTTGTTCTCCTATATTGTTGTGTTCTTAGAGATGGTGATGGCGACTAGTGTTGATGCTCGGAACCGGTGGAACACAAGAATAGGGGCTGACACAATCGTCGGCCGCGACGAAGGCGACGACCCACGACGCCACCCCACGACCTTGTCCCGCCGCCCGTGGCCTCGCCTAGCGGCCACGTGGCCTTTGGCGCCACCTCTGGCCTTGCTTTTCTTCCAGGGACCTCGCTGCGCTGCTCGTGGCCATGTCGTGCCCCCCGCGGCCTAACTGTGCCACCTGCGGCCTCGCCGAGCAGCCCACAGTCGAGCCACCCCACGGCCTTCCTTGCCTCTCGCGGCCCCGCCGCGCCACCCCGTGGCCTTCTGTGCCGCTGGCGACCTCATCGTGCCACCCAGTGGCCTTGACACTCAGCCCTTGGCTAAGACACCCCATGGCCTTCTGCGCCACCCACGACTTCATGGCCTTCCGCAGCCCTCCATGGCCTCACGGCCCCCTGCGACTGTCACAACCCCTCTCGCGACCCTCCCCGTGCTCACGAACACCCACGACCTTCACAGCCACCCTCGCGGCACTCCGTGGACCTCGCGGACTACCAAACCTCCTAGCGTGGACTGTCCCCCCTAGTGCAGGCCATGACGGACCTAGTAGACCAGCCCGACCAGTTGGTTGGGCCAGACCCAGCGGATCAGGCCTGGTCGACCTGAACTGGGTCAGTCCGACCGGGTCGAACCGGACATGGGCCCACTTCGACCTATTTACGTTCTTTTGGCCATGACATTGGAACCAGATGTCCATTTTATGAACCGTCAGCAATAATGGAAACCTTATAGAGATACAGTCCTTTTGGATATACCCAACTAGAGATTTGGATTAAGATAGGGTACGGTCAGGTTGGAACAAGAATGAATCCAACAAAGCCCCCAGAACTAAAATGCTAATAACTCATAGACTAGGAATCCGATTGACATAGAGTCTATTGCGTTGAGACCCCTATGGAGTGGCAGTCCTTTGAGATCCTTTTTCGTGGTACATCAAGGTAGTTGGAGTATTGACCAGTGGATTGTGGTGCGGACCCTCCCAGAGACAAGCGAGCATTGTGTGGGAACCCAATAGCTGGTTGTGACGTGGAGAATGAATAGATAACATGTGTGGGTCGGTAACTAGTGATCATGTGTGGGTGAGCACTGAGCGATCCTATGTGGGTCAGCACTGAGGGATCATGTGTGGGTCAGCACCGAGCAATCCTGTGTGGGTCAGCACCTAGCGATCATGTGTGGGTCAGCACCGAGAGATCCTGTGTGGGTCAACATTGAGTGATCCTGTGTTGGTCTGTATTGAGCGATGAACTATGGTTCAACACCTAGCCAGTGTGTGTGGTTCATCACATCACTATCCCATGTGGGTCATCACGGAGTGATCCTTTGTGGGTCAGCACCGAGCAATCTTGTATGGGTAACACCTAGTGATCATGTGTGGGTCAGCCATGAGCGATCCTTTGTGGGTCAGCAGCGAGCAATCCTGTGTGGGTAAGCACCGAGTGATTCTGTATGGGTCAACACCTAGTGATCCTGTGTGGGTCAGCACCGAGCGATCCTGTCTGGGTCAGCACCAAGCGATCTTGTGTGGGTCAGCACTGAGTGATCCTGTGTGGGTATTCCTATTAACAGAGTAAAATGATTCAGTAGTTACATCTAATCATCTATACTACTACACGTAAGTTTTACTCGGTGTGATCTGAGTTCGTACTAATGTGGTACTATCTTTCATGGTAATACCTACGTGGTATTCTTCTGTGTGGCATACCTGTGTGGTACTTCCCTTTCTCATTTTTATTCCTTGCGGAACAATTGAGCTTGGGGATTTGTAGTAGGAATCAGTGTTTTCCTCATGAATGATATTGGTTTACTTGATAACATAGTTATAAGTATGAGCATATACCTAAGAAGGGTTATCAGTTTTTTTCATTCTTATGGTTTATCCTTGGTGGATTTTATAAGACCTTGAGGGTCTCGGGGCCCCTAATAAGTATCATTGTACACACAACTACACGGGCTACGCGTGCACCTCGTTGTGTTTGGTGAATACGACAGACAACACTGATCGAGTCTAAGAGAACCAGGACCGGATGGTGCTCAGAGGTGGACCATACGGCATGTCAGTACACATAGGAGACAGGTGGATGTGGAGTGCTGAGGAGGTGATCTATACGTATCATTTAGGTAGAAACCATGGAGGACGACCCGATAGATGACTTTCTCTTTCTTTGGTTGTTTTTTATTCCAGTTGTACTTGTACTTTCTATTAGGGCTTGTATTCTGGCCTCTTTTACATACTACACTCACTCTATTTACTGATTAGTTTACATGAGTTCATATCTAGCTATGTGCTTGGTTGCATGTGCTTAAAGGTTATAAAGGCAATTCCCTCCCAGTTTTAGGGAATACTCCAATGGTGATAGTCGCTAGCCCCTGGCCTATAGAAGGTGGGCTTGGGGTAGTCACTACACAGGCCCCAGGGGATGGGTTGTAAAAAATTGGTATTAGAGGAGTCGGTTCTACCATTGAACTTACAACTCTGAAATTATCTAAATGGAAATAGAGTAAAGTGTAGTGAGTGTGGTTATTAGTTTAGGGAATCCATTATTGGTGTCACGACCGACGTATCCATACACCAGGACCCAGACTTCTGATTTCCGACTCAGTGCACGAAAACACAGATTATGTGTGTGTTTTGAAGAGCTTTATTTTTGTTCTCTTTGAATCATATCAACAGGTATAACTTATTGAATGTGGTGCATCAGATTATTATCAGGATGCCTCCACAAAGACAGCCAACTAGGGTTCCGAGAGTAGTACGCACTGATAGCCCACCGAGCTACGAGGCCTTGGTGTAGGGCCCTTTTCTAGCGGAGGCACCACGGTACCATTACCCGTTGGGCCACCGATTACACTGGCCCTAGTAGTAGAGGCTGAATGCCACTTGAGTGCATTGCATGATTTCCAGCGTAAGATGCCACCCATGTTCAGGGGAGAGATGGGCCCACCGGCGGCCCAAGATTTGATGGAGTATGTGGTGATATTTTTTCAACTGGTAGGGACACCCCCCCCCCCCAATCTCAGGGTGATCCTTGACTACAGCATTCTCGAGGAAGTATCTGGCAGATGGTGGAGCTTCATGCTCCAGGTTCACAACAAGGGGAATCTTCTCTTGAAAGACTTAGGAGCCTGGTTTGGGCAGAGATTGTCCCAATGACTCTTCGCGTAGTGCACATTCAGGAGACTCTTTATCTGCATCAGGGTAGCAAGACTGTAGCTCAGTACTCTGTGAGGTTCACTGACCTCTCATGCTACTCCAATGATACGGTGCATGACCCATTCTACATGGCCGGAACCATTGAACTAGGACTCAAGAGGGAGATCAGGGCTTCGATGATCTCACTCAGTATCCCGACGTAGGAGGGGGTGTTAGAGAGTTCTATCTTTGTAGAGAGTTTTATGGATGAGTAGTCACCAGTAGCGAGACCCACCACCGGGCATCATGTATTGGAGTCTTCTATAGCTAGAAGCAGAAAGATGTCAAAGAGGTCCAAGAGGAACATACCTACAGGTGGACGACCGCATGATTCAGGGTTGATTGTGTGGGACACCCGAGGCAGTGTCGGTCATGCCAGGAGCAGGCAGTGTTATGCATGCGGCGGGCTGGGTCACATGGCTCGAGACTGTCAGACCCACCATGTCGATGATCAGCAGATGGTGTAAGGAATGCCTAGGCAGATAATGAGATTTGATTGAGGTGGTCCGCAGGGAGCAGGAAGACGTGGCAGAGGAGTTGGTCGTGCAGATGGAAGTGGGTGACGATTTGAGATGTTACCACCACCACCACTAGGTGGTCCACCCCGACCACAGGGAGTAGTTGGATTGGGGCGAGCTCAACTCCTGGTGGCTGAGTCTTACAATCACGGTGCTCCTAAGATGATACACGATATGTTCTGTGTCAATTTATCTTTAGCTGCATTACTTATAGAGACAGGTGCCCGCCATTCTTTTATTTCCACTACCCTCGTTCGGAGCTCAGAGATTCCTATTTATCCTTTAACCGGATCCATACCATTACAGACTCCTACAGGAGCAGATTCGATGATTTTGTACTGGTGCCGGCAGAGCGAACATACTCTAGGAGGTTAGAGCTTCGGCCGGGATCTCCTAGCAGCAGCGTTGAAGCCTTATGACATCATCTTGGGTATGGAATGGTTGTCAACAGTCAATGATCAGATAGACTGTATTTGTCATAATGAGTGGTGTGTCCACGTGGATGGAACCAAGTTTACCTTCCCCGATGATAAGGGGACCTTTACAGCATAGGATGGACTTACCCAAAGGAGAGTGAATCCAATCACTCATCAGTTGGCTAGCATTTCCTCCATAGTGGATGATGTGGAGTGTTCGAGTCATCCTTTAGTGGTGGAAAAATATGTGAATGTGTTCCCTGATGATGTTCCAGATCTACCTCCTTGCAGAGATGTAGACCATACATTGACTTGTACCACGAGATGGCACCAATATCAACTCCATCATAATGGATGTATCCCGTGGAGCATCATGAGCTTCAGGTACATCTATAGGTCTTGCATGAGAAGGGGTTCATCTGGCCTAGTGTTTCTCCCTGGGCAGCCCCAATTTTATTCGCTAAGAAGGCTGATGGGAGCTTGAGACTCTGTGTCGACTATCGGATCCTGAACCAGGTGACCATGAAGAAAAAGTACCCACTTTTGAGTATTGACGATCCCTTTGAATAGTTGAAGGGAGCAAGATGGTTCTCGAAGATAGACCTCATATCAGGCTATCACCATCTTAGAGTGTGAGACAAGGATGTGCAAGAGGTGGATTTCAGATGTCGGTACGACCACTATGAGTTCTTGTTGATGCCATTCAGCATGACCAATTCTCAAGGGAGTGTTCATGGGACTCATGAACATGATCTTTTAGCCATACCTTGATCGCATGATAGTAGTCTTCATTGACGACATTCTGATCTACTTGACCACTGAGAGGGATCATGCTTATCATTTACGGGTAGTACTGGACACACTCCGTGAGAACCAGCTTTATGGTAATCTCTCTAAGTTCTAGTTCTAGATATGAGAGGTTGAATTTATAGGACATGTAATCTCAGAGGCTAGAGTCACAATGGATCCAGCGAAAATTGAGGCAGTACATTCTTAGGAGCCACCCAGGAGTGTGACGGAGGTACACTGTTCATTGGGTTTGGCTGGACACTACCGAAGGTTTCTTCCAGATTTTCCCAAAGATGATGCACCACTTTTATCATTAGCGAGGAATTGGCCACCCTTTATGTGGTCGAAGAGATCCAAAATAGTTTTCAAGAGGTGAGACAGAGGATGACTAGTGCCCCAATCTTGAGGCTTCTAGAGGAGGGTGTAGGGTACATACTCTACTACGATGCATTAGGAACCTGAATCAGATGTGTCCTGATACAAGAGCAAGTGGTGATCGCATATGGTTTTTGAAAGTTGATACAACATGAGAAGAACTACGCTACCCATGACCTGGAGTTAGCAGCATTGGTCTTCGCCTTGAAGATGTGGTGACACTATTGGGTGGGAGAACATTTTACAGTCTAATTGGATCACAAGAGTCTTAGGTATAACTTCTCTCAGAAGGAATTGAACCTGATACATGGAGGTTGGCTTGAGTTCTCACATAACTATTAATTCAAGATAGTCTATAATCTTGGGAAGGGTAACGTTGTTGCAGATGCACTCAACAGGAGTTCTGGTATTCAGCTGCTAGGTGAGGCAACAGAGCAGCTGGCCACTTTTAGATATCCTTTGTTGATCGAGATGGAAAACTTTTTTTCAGTCTCTTACAGTCGCTCCCTCACTTCTTCTGCGAGTTGGGGAGGCGCATCATGGGGACGATGACTGTGAGACATCTCATGCTCAGATACCCATAAGACTGGCACTATAGGGATTTTATGAAGGTGAGAATAATGTCATCCGCTTTAGAGGACATACCATGGTACCAGTGTCACATCATGAGGAAGTGTTGAGGAAGTTCCACAATACCCCTCTAACTATATATCCATGAGTGATAAAGATGTATCAGGTTCTCCGATGATATCTGTAATGCCCCGACCCCAGTTACCCAGAGTTGGTGCATTATTACATAACATTGGCATGATCACAAGAAAGATCAAGTCTCGAAAGACCGATTAGTTTAGTAGCCTTGGAAACACTAGATACAATCATAATGTTTTACATTTCATCATAAAAAACACCTTGTCTTCATATCCCCTCATACTATCCCTTCAGGTCATTCATAAATTATATCTTCATAATCCTAGGAAAAAAATAAAACATTGAAAGGGGTGAGCTCAGATGCTCAGTAAGGATAACATTATAGCATAAGCTTTCATAGATAATCATAAACACTTAAGGCAGTTTATAACTAAACCATAATCATTTTTAAACATGAAATTTAGCATAAAATGGCAAAGATAGAATAAAATAATTCCATTTACTACTCACATGGATATTATACTAGTCGAATTATCACATGAAATATCAATAACCACTTTTATAATGATGGAATACATAATTCCAGACTATCATAACCACATAGTCAAGGCCTCGTGCCAAGACTACAAATAAGATTTTGCCATGGCCTTGTGCCAAAACACTAGTTTGTCTCATGAGACCTACCGATGCATCGAAGAGCTATAGTGTGCTCTACCCATCACTTACTATGTCCAATGCATTCCTCATATGAAAAGTTTTAAACATAACATAAACCTTCGTATTAAAACTAACATATGAAATGTCAATACTTTATCCACAAACCACGAATGGTATAAAAATATCACATCCACTATCAAACATAACTTATTCGATATAATATGGAAGATTATATTGTATCATAATAACCTCAATCGATAATGATGGACGATTAATGACATAGATGAAAATAATCATCAAAACTAGTAGAGAGAAATATCCCCCTTTTTCTTGAAAACATTTAAAAGTCACACTATTTGTCAAGAAGTCATTAAAAATAGATTTTTGAATCAAAGTGTCCCATTCATATTTGAAAATTTTAAAAGGAATTTTTATTTGGCAATTTTAATGTCTATATAAATACATCATTAAAACCATTTTTAAAACATGGACATTAATGAGAAAGATTTAGAATAATCAATCTTTAAAACACGTAAAAATGTATTTTAGTTAGAGTTTCTAACAAAAAGAGAGACACTTGAATAAAAATAATTGAGGTAATAAAAACTTCATTATATCATGAGAATAAAGGGATTCATGATATACTATGTCAATGTACATTATATACACCATATAAAAGTGATTTGGTGTATAACAACAAAGAAGTATCAATGGATTTTAAATTGAGATGAATTCTCTTATAAAGACCATATCCTTAGGTTAAGGATAAATCAAAGACATAATTATGTGTGAAAAATATAAATACACTCAATATTATTGGATATTTATTGTAAATCAATCAGATGACATTCACACATATTCTTGTAAAGACAACACCAATGAATTGGATGTTTAACTCAACAAATGGAGATTGAGTAAAAATTTCTCTTATCAAGTTCATACCGATGACTTGAGAATTTTTCAATGGATTTATTATGTGTATAAAAATTATATCCACAGAAAGGGGAGTGGAAATTATGACATAATCAAATGAATAGTTATTATACACATAATCATGGAGTAAAATAATCAATGAAGTATGCGTAAAGCTGAATGAGTGGAAATTGAAATTTCAAATTCCCTTATTGATTTGGAAACATAAAAAACATACAACCATGAATGAAGGATCATAAAATGATGATGTAAATATACATTAATTATAGTATATTACACAATGAATAAAAACATGGTCATTACACACACCACATGTAATAAATAAGTGGTTAACAATGGAATTCTCCCGGAATTAAAAGTGAGATAAGAAACCCCTTACCTTGTACTTTTCCTTGGTTGGGGGTAGGTTAACCACCTGTATAATGTTGCAATAATTGTTATTAAATTATTCATTTATCATATACATTAATATGATATCATATATGATCTTTTAACATTTCATTATTAACAATATCTTAGAATTATCCTAGTTTCGGGTGTTAACATACTCGTTTTCTTTTATATGTTTTGTTACGTAAGCCATGTTTGTCATGGATAGGTTGTATCTTATTCATATACAGAATGATATAAAGTTCTTAAACATTATTTTTAAATCATCAAATGATAATTATACTTGAATGGATATTATGGAGAATGAATCTTATCGTGTTCGTGGAGATGGTAGTCCGTACGTACGCACGAGCGACAATATCATTCTTTTGATATTAAAATAATATATAATTGGATTTTATATCATATATACAGAATCATTAACATGTTATATTTATTATTTAAATGAGTTACACATCATTTTTATACCCACCCAAATAATAATATATTGAATAACAAGTACACCACGCCGTGGAGACGGTAAGCCGTACGTACGCACGTATGGTGACATGTTATTCAAAGGGTGGATAGAATACTGAATATGATTGTACCATATTTATAATAACATCACATTATATATATACGATACTGGAGTTATTATTTATAATGGTAATAACAAAGAAAGAAGAAGTGGAAGAAGAAAGGAACTTGAAAAGGGGTGGTGAAAACATCACCTCTTCTTCAGGTTCTTCCTTTTGATTAGATCAAAAGGGCTCCTTACGTTGGCTTTCTGATCAATCTAAGGACTCTAGGATGTATTTAGGGAAGTTTAGAGAGTATTTGGGCAGGGTTTGGCCGAACCAAAAGGCTTTGAAGGTGTGAATAAATGAGAAGGAGGAGTTCCCTTTTATAAGAGGGGTGAGGGGCACCTTTTGAAAAGCTAGAAATATTAATTTATAATAAATTCATATTCGGTTTCTAATGGCTCCAAAGTTGATTATTTAAAATTTAAGGTGGGTATAGGTCGAAAAACATTCAACCAATAGAATTTAGATAGGTTTGGGTCACTATATTAACCATATCTTTTACCTTTAACTCTTAGTTAATTAGTTTGACATTTACCATGTCACTTTGTATTTTTATATTATATAGTTAATAATCATACTATATACATCATAGAGACCCCAAAGTGCTCCATTAATTATAAAAATATCATTATATAAGTCTCTTGTCCGAACCTTAGATTTTTAGGAGTTTAATATCAATTAATAATATAATATTTGTTTTAAAATCTCTTTTATGTCAATTTTGACACAATTCAAAAATTGATTTTTGTAAAAATCATAATAGAATGATTACTTCGAAAAAAGTTAATTACATCAATCCTAACATGTCAAATTATCCTAGAAAATTAGTTTAATTCATAAAAAGTTTCAAATTATATTTATTTGGGTATTTATAATATCAATTATTCTATTTTTTCACTATTATGGTAATTACTGCATCATCATTGTGTCATAAATAAATTAAATTATTTAATGTCTAAAAATTATAAATATATTATAATTATGTAGGAAATAGTATTATCTTTATAATTAATATTTACAATCGAATTTATCTTATTTATAACCCTATATTAAAAATGTTTTAGTAAATAAACTTTGATTTTAACTCTTTTAACTCTTCTTTGGATTAAATAATAGTAAATGTTATAATCTAATCCAAGTGGACCTAAATGATAATATTTTATTCCTATGATAGTTTTTGGTCGAGATACACTTGTACAATAGAATTAGGACTTGTGTTAGGGTAATATTAATATCATTTTTACCCTTAATTACACTATTTACTTTTAACCATTGTAAATAAAAGTAAAAAGTTACTATTCACCAAAAATTATTTTAATCTCATTGAACAAAATTTTACTTCTTGATATTAACAGTGTCTCTCGGATTTTCAAAATTTCATTCACAGAAGCGGTAAAATTATGTTTTATGAAAAATTTTGTTTTTTTAACTACCACATAGTAGTTTCACTATTCATCAAAAATTGCTGTTTTTCAGAACAATGCCAAAATTTCACCCTAAGCTATAATTGATATTCCGAATTCAAAAATGATTCCTATTTTAAAAAATTCCAAACATATAAGTTGCTTTAATTAATTTTATAATAAATTACCGTTGTCACAATAAATAGCGTGTTTTTAAGAAACAATATATATCAAAAGATTGACAATTGTTTAGGTCAAATTTCAAAGTGAAATTAATTCTAATGAACACCATTGGATAAAGTGGTAAAAATATATTCTAATTATACGTTGAAACCACTCAATAATATAATTTATCACCATAAATTATTTTGATTAAAAAAGTTTTTTTTATGTATTTTACACTATTCATTAAAATTGGAATTACTTACAAAAATACCAAAAATTCATCTTAGGATAATTTCGATACTCCAAAACCAAAAATAAAGTCCATTTTGAAATATAAAATATATATAATTTCAAAAAGTATGTATTACTATTCGTAACAGCTAGTTTGATTGGTTGTGCTATGTTAGAACTCGAAGTTGCGTACAATACACACCATTGCATTTTTCGAAGGGAAACGTACCGTGGAAGCTTCGGGTGTTACATTCTCCCCTCCTTCAATAAATTGTGTCCTCACAATTTTAAAAGTTGTGGTTGGGAATATAATGGAAAGTCCCACATCAGAAAAAGAGTCAATAAAACTGTCACTTTAAAAGAAAGAAAGAGAGGTATAAAGGTCAACCAAGATAACCCATACTCAGATTCCATGTAAGAAATCATGGATATGGATGATAAACTAAGTTTCAAGTTCTGGTGGACAGGGATAGAAATCATGATCGGGAGAATGTTAATAATAAGAAAACCACAAACTTGTGTAGGAAAAAACAACCATTAGTCTCCTAGTAGGAAAAGTAAACAGACAACATTTTTTTGTTTTAAGTTACATTACATAAGGATGAGGAATTCATTTATGATATTGACTACGAATATAAAGATATATACTTAATTTTTAAGTAGAGTTTCATTCTTTAATAAATTTCCACCACTAACTCATTTTTTTTAAACGATGAGTATTCAAGAATACTTGGTCACACTAGAAGAGCTAGAATAAACTTCTATAGAATCACATGATCCATGTAGGATAAAATATATATTTACATTGTCTTTAGAGATTAATCAAAACAAAAATGCTTAGTATAAGATCTAATGATCCACCAAAAGGATATTCCTTGAGAGAAATAAACACTAATCATAATTTCTAAAATTAAACCAATAATACCCCAAAGTTAAATAAATACCATTCAATAATCAATTGTCCTTAAAATCCTTCAATATAATCCAAACTAATATTGAAACCCAAAACATAGAATAATTTGATTATATAGTCTCCCATGTTAAATTGTAACTCCAAATGACATCAAATACTATTAAATTCACATACTTAAAAGTAATTAACCTCATCACATATTCTCTATTATAGGTTAATCATTTCCATAAATAACCCAAATCACTATAAATCCACAATAAAAACGTAGATAAAAATCCACCATTACTCCACAAATGAAACACCATAGTATTCTATTTTCCTTGGGCATATAGATGTTCCCAACAAAGAGAACATCATCCAAAATAACATTTATCACTTAATCACCAGATAATTTTCTTATACCAAGGGTATTCATTTGACAAGACATAAGAACCCAAATCAACTTATTATTGACCAATAAAATCATTTAACTAAAAATAATTAGTCACGCTATCCAGGGAATTCACGTAGTCCTGTGGTAGGCGATAAATCCCGATCGCACTTTGGTTGTGGGTTCGATTCCCACAGCTTTGTTCGACGCGACGGGTTGTCACATGGTCTGCGTTTTGACCTTTTCAAAAATTATATTTTATATCATTACCAAAATGAGATAAATTCCTCAACATAAACATAACATAATTTAATCACAAATCTTATCTGATACCTTGCATTTTCTTCCCAAATTATAATAACTTATAATTGTCTCAAACCCAATGATCATATAAAACCAAATGGTTATTTATAACTATATCCACAATAGAAGAGATAATTCTTCCTCAAATATCATTCACACATGGAAAACTGCAGGGTTACAAATACAAGAGAAACTTATTCCAATGTAAACCCATCAACAAGGTGCACTAAAACTTTTTAAACATTTTTCAAACTATTTATTTCCACATAGCTTCTTCTTTGACCAAGATAATATCATATAGAATAGGTCATTCACTTGGGTAATGTCCAGGTCCCCTACATTTACGGAAGATGACTGTAAATGGATTCTTGGGACCATTTTTATCTTCTTCCATAGTACTCTTCATTTTTTCGGCAATTCTTCATTTTATGTCCTTCCTTCCCACGCGTAAATCATTTCTTGGTATCATTGAGACACTTTCCTGGGTGTCTCCTACCACATTTCATGCATGATGGAAATTGAGGGTTTTTTCCTCCATGGTCTCCATTGTTGGAGCTCTTATTATTCATCACCTTTCTCTTCCTTGTTTAGTCCAGGAGTGGGATAATATATATGTTGTTGATCATATTTTTGGAAAACTGATTGGGCATAAAGACAATATCTTTTACGCCTATCAACATTCCATTTTGTTGCTCATTTCCACCACCGTTCCCACCGTGTACATCATTCTCAAAGTCACTATGACTTCCTTGGAATCTTTCCATTGACTAAAACCAGAAAGCATTGTGTGAGTAACAATAGTCATAAAATCATTTAGAAATTAACAAGTCCTCAAATTCTAAATTTGAACCATATTAGGGTTAACCAAGGTCATTAAATCTCATCTTATATATATATTACTTCAAATTGGTTTGTAAAGAAAATGTAAATTATCCTAAGCATATCCACAGGAGTGTCGTAACCAAGAGCGCAGCAAGGCCTGTTGTCATGCACCAGTTCCCATTCGAGTCTAGCTTAAAGTGGTGTTTTCGGGTTTCACCCCTAGGTACATCTGTGCTAGAACAACCTCTACCTGCTCATATCCAGACAGGGATGTATTGCTCGGAAAACTCACAAAATCTCTACAATACCAAAATTCAAGAAAGTTATTCCATACTAATCCTCAAAGTTCATCTTAGGTCTACGTGCACTAATCAGAGTTTATCTAAATCTAGCTTCCAAGGTTTATACTAAACTTCCTTTGATACCAACTGTAATGCCCCGACCCCAGTTACCCAGAGTCGGTGCATTTTTACATTACATTGGCATGATCACAAGAAAGATCATGTCTCTAAAGACCGATTAGTTTAGTACCCTTGGAAACACTAGATACAATCATAAAGTTTTACATTACATCATAAAAAACATCTTGTCTTAATATCCCCTCATACTATCCATGCAGGTCATTCATAAGTTATTTCTTCATAATCCTGGGAAAAAAATAAAACATCGAAAGGGGTGAGCTTAGATGCTCAGTAAGGATAACATTATAGCAGAAGCTTTCATATATAAGCATAAACACTTAAGGTAGTTTATAACTAAAACAAAATCCTTTTTAAACATGAACATTATCATAAAACGGAAAATATAGAATAAAATAATTCGATTTACTTACCCACATGGATATTGTACTAGTCGAATGATCACATGGAATATCAATAAAAAATTTCATAATGATGGAAGGCATAATGCAAGACTATCATAACCACATAGCCAAGGCCTCGTGCCAAGACTACAAATAAGATTTCGCCAAGGCCTTGTGCCAAGACACTAGTTTGTCTCATGAGACCTACCGATGCATCGAGGAGCTATAGCGGGCTCCACCTGTCACTTACTATGTCCAATTCATTCCTCATATGAAATGTTTTAAACATAACATAAACATTCGTATTAAAACTGGCATATGAAATGTCAATACATTATCCACAAACCATGAATGGTATAAAAATAGCACATACACAGTAAAAGATAACTCATTCGATACAATATGGAAGATTTTATTGTATCATAATAACCTCAGTCTAGAATGATGAAGGATTATTGAAATAGATGAAAATAATCATCAAAACTATTAGAGAGAAATATTCCCCTTTTTCTTGAAAACATTTAAAAGTCACACTATTTGTCAAGAAGTCATTAAAAATAGATTTTTGAATCAATGTGTCCCATACCACTTTGAAACTTTTAAAAGGAATTTTGATTTGTAAAATTTAATGTCCATATAAATAAATCCTTAAAACCATTTTTAAAACATGGACATTAATGAGAAAGATTTAGAATAATCAATCTTTAAAACACATAAAAATGTATTTTAGTTGGAGTTTCTAACCAAAAGAGAGAGACATGAATACAAATAATTGAGGTAATAAAATATTTATAATATCATGAGAATAAAGGGATTCATGATATAATATCTCAATGTACATTATATAGACCATATAAAAGTGATTTGGTGTATAACAACAAATAAGTCTCAATGGAATGTAAATTGAGATGAATTATATTATAAAGACCATATCCTTAGGTTAAGGATAAATCAACAACATAGTTATGTGTGACAAATATAAATACACTCAATATTTTTGGATATTTAGTGTAAATCAATCATATGACATTCACACATATTCTTGTAAAAACAACACCAATGAATTGGATATTTAACTCAACAAATGGAGATTGAGTTAAAATTACTCTTATCGGGTTCATACCGATGACTTGAGAATTTACCAATGGAGTGATTATGTGTATAAAAATTATATCCACAGAAAGTGGAGTGGGAATTATGACATAATCAAATGAATAGTGATTCTACACATAATCTTGGAGTAAAATAATCAATGAAGTATGCGTAAAGCCGAATGAGTGGAAATTGAAATTTCAAATTCCATTATTGATTTGGTAACATACAAAACATACACCCATGAAAGAAGGATCATACAATGATGATGTAAATATACATGAATGAAAGTATATTACACAATGAATACAAACATGGGCAGTACACACACCACATGTAATAAATAAGTGGTGAACAATGGAATTCTCACGGAATTAAAAGTGAGATAAGAGACCCCTTACCTAATAATTTTCCTTGGTTGGAGGTAGGTTAACCTCATGTATAATGTTTAAATAACTGTCATTAAATTATTCATGAATCATATACATTAATATGATATCATATATAATCTTTTAACATTTCTTTGTATATAATATCTTAGAATTATCGTCGTTTTGGGTGTTAACTTACTCGTTTTCTTTTATATGTTTTGTTACGTAAGCCATGTTTGTCTTGGATAGGTTGTATCTTATTCATATCCAGAATTATATATTGTTAATAAAAATTATTTTTAAATCATCAAATGATAATTATACATTAATGGATATGATGGAGAATGAATCTCATCGCGTTCATGGAGATGGTAGTCTGTACATACGCACGAGTGACAATATCATTCTTTTGATATTAAAATAATATATAATTGGATGGTATGTCATATATACAGAATCATTATGATGTTATATTTATTATTCAAATGAGTTACACATCATTATTATACCCACCCAAATAACAATATATTGAATAACAATTACACCATGACGTGGAGACGGTAAGCCGTACGTACGCACGTATGGTGAAATGTTATTAAAAGGGTTGATAGAATACTGAATATGATTGTACCATATTTATAATAACATCACAGTATATATATATAAGATACTGGATTTATTATTTTATAATGGTAATAACAAAGAAAGAAGAAGTGGAAGAAGAAAGGACCTTGAAAAGGGTTGGTGAAAACATTACCTCTTCTTCGGGTTCTTTCTTTTGATTTGATAAAAAGGGATCCTTAGGTTGGATTTATAATCAAAATAAGGAATCTAGGTTGTATTTAGGGTAGTTGAGAGAGTATTTGGGAAGGGTTTGGCCGAACCAAAATGCTTTGAATGTGTGAAGAAATGAGAAGGAGGAGTGCACTTTTATAAGAGGGGTGTGGGGCACCTTTGGAAAAGCTAGAAATATTAATTTATAATAAATTCATATTCGATTTCTAATAAATCCAAACTTAATTATTTAAAGTTTAATGTGGGTATAATTCTAATACCATTCAACCAAAATAATTTAGATAGGTTTGGGTCACTATATAAACCTTATCTTTTAGTTTTAACTCTTAGTTAATTAGTTTGACATTTACCATGTCACTTTGTATTTTTATATTATATAGTTAATAAACATACTATATACATCAAAGAGACCCCCATGTGGTCAATTAATGATATACCTATCATGATATATGTCTCTTGGTCTATCCTTAGATTTTTAGGAGTTTAATATCAATTAATAATATAATTTTTTATTAAAAAACTCTTTTATGTCAATTTTGACACTATTCAAAAATTGAATTTTGTAAAAATTATAATAGAATTATTACTTAGAAAAAAGTTAACTAAATTAATTATAACATTTCATATTATCCTAGAAAATTATTGTAATTCATAAAAAGACTCAAATTATATTTATTTGGGTATTTATAATATCAATTATTCTACTTTTTCTCTATTATGGTAATTACTACATCATCATTGTGTCATAAATAAATTAGATTATTTAAGGTCTAAAAATTATAAATAAAATATAATTATGTAGGAAATCATATTATCTTCCTAATTAATATTTACAATCTAATTTATATTATGTATAACCCTATATTAAAAATGTTTTAGTAAATAAACTTTGATTTTATCTCTTTTTACTCTTCTTTGAATTAAATAATAATAAATGTCATAATCTAATCCAAGTGGACCTAAATGATAATATTTTATTCCTAAGATTGTTTTTGGTCGAGATAAAATTGTCCAATATAATTAGGACATGTGTTAGGGTAATATTAATATCATTTTTACCCTTAATTACCCTATTTACTTTTAAACGTGGTAAATAAAAGTAAAGAGTTATTATTCACCAAAAATTATTTTCATCTCATAGAACCAAATTTTACTTCTTGATATTAACCGTGTCTCTCGGATTTTCGAAATTACATTAATATAAGCAGTAAAATTATGTTTTATGAAAAAATCAGTTTTTTTAACTACCACTTAGTAGTTTCACTATTCATCAAAAATTGAAGTTTTTTAGGACAATGCCAAAATTTCACCCTAACCTATAATTGATATTCCGAATTCAAAAATGATGTATATTTTACAAAATTCCAAACATATAAGTTTCTTTAATTAATTTTATAATTAATTTCTGCTGTCACAACAAATAGCATGTTTTTAAGAAACAATATATATCAAAAGATTTACAATTGTTTAGGTCCAATTTCAAAGTGAAATTATTTCTAATGAACACCATTGGAAAAAATGGTAAAAATATATTCTAATTATATTACGAAACCACTCAAGAATATAATTTATCACTATAAATTATTTTTATTAAAAAAGTTTTTTTAGTATTTTTAACTATTCATAAAAATTGGATGTTCTCAAAAAAATACCAAAAATTCATCTTAAGATAATTTCGATATTACGAAACCAAAAATGAAGTCCAGTTTGAAATATAAAATATATATAATTTCAAAAATTAGGTATTACTATTCATAACAGTTATTTTGATTGGTGGTGGTGTTTTAGAACTCGAAGTTGCGTACAATGCACGACGTTGTATTATTCGAAGGAAAACGTACCGTGGAAGCGTGGGGTGTTACAATATCACTGGTTTCTAGGAATGAAGAATGAAGTTGCAATGTTTGTCTATCGGTGCCTCACTTGTCAGTAAGTGAAGGCGAACCATCTAGTACCAACAGGATTGGTTCAACCATTAGAGGTCCCAGAGTAGAAGTGGGACGGGATATCCATGGAATTATTTATGGTTCTTCCACATACGTCAAGGTACATGAACCGATTTGGGTGATTGTCGCCCGACTAACCATGTCTTCCCACTTGCTATCGATTAGAGATCAGGGTTCAGTAGAGAGCTTGGGAAATCTCCATGTGCAGAAGATTGTGCGGTTACAAGGGGACCCTCAACGATTATCTCCAATCATGATGTATGTTTTACTTCCTAGCTATGGAAGGGGTTGCATGAGGATTTTGGGACACATCTTCATTTGAGCACCGCCTTCCATCCCCAAACGGATGGCCAGACTGAGCGGACCATTCATACCCTCGAGGACATGCAACATGCATGCGTCCTCGACTTTAGTGATAGTTGGGAGGATCAATTTCCTTTGGTGGAGTTGTCATACAACAACAATTATCACTACACCATTGTGATAACACCTTTTGAGGAATTATACGAGCGACATTGCAGATAACCATTTTGCTAGACTGACCCAGGGGAGTCAGCACTCATGGGACCATAGATGGTACAAGAGACGACATAGAAGGTGCAGATCTTCTAGGAATGGATGAAGACTGAACCGAGTAGGTAGAATTCATATGCTGACAGGAGACGAAGACCTCTGTAGTTTGAGGATAGAGACCACATATTTCTATGAGTCTCACCACAACTAGGTCTGTAGAAGTTTGGACAAGGTGGAAACTTAACTCTAAGGTTAATCAGACATTTTTAGGTCCTCAGCAGTGTTAGAAAGGGAGAATATCGCTTAGCTCTTCCACCTCAGTTTCAATGGGTGCACAACTTAATCCACGTATCACAGCTAAGAAGATATGTGCATGAACCTTCTCACATCATTGACCATGGAGAGTTGGACATCGACGATGGGGAGATTTTTAAAGAGGCTCCTGTTGAGAATGATGATCGATGGGAGAAGGTCCTTAGTTGGCGGTCAAAACATTTGGTGCACACTCACTAGAAGCACGAGAAACCCTAGGTTAGAACATGGGGGAGGGATGCTCAGATGCATTCATAGTACCCCCACTTGTTTTCCTAGTTTTGAGTTGTGTATTACGGGGACGTAAATCCATGAGGTAGGGAGAATGTAATGACCTAGAAATTCAATGTATTTTTTTATTAAATGGGATTTTTTTCATGTCTGTAAAAATAGACGGCGCGTGATTCTGAGGCCTGATGTGCCCAGAATGAATTTTTGAAAATTATTTCATGTACGTTCAGTAAACGTGCAAGAAGGATTTTCTAACTTTAGAACCAGTGCTCGGAATTAAAATCTGAGTGCATCGTTGAAAATTCAGTGCCAATATTCGCTTAATGAGACTTTCACCTTGGCCATAGTAGGTCAAAGGTGGATGTTATCTTTTCACATATTTTTTAAGGAATAAAATAAAAATAAAAATCTGTAACATTTTTATTTTTATTTGAAACACCTTGTGGATGTTGAAAGGTGGGGACCACCAAGACTAAAATCTCCCTTAATAGGTTATGGTGGTGTTGACCACATGAGATTAAAACCCTTTGAACCTCCCACTTAAATGTGGGGAAGTCTCTTGTACTTCCCTTGGATTAATTATGCGAGAACACTTAATTAATTCTATTCCAACATTGTCATATAATTAAGTGGAGCCAAATTAAATTATGATAACAATTAAATTGGGGAAACACATCATAAGTTGGATACTTTGAAATTTGGTGGATTTGTGAGAGGAAAAATATCGGGAGAATTACACTTCTCCAATGAATAATGACATCGAAGTAAATTCTTCATAAATCACGAAAGAGGATGAAGAGCGAGCCCAACATTGAATCATGGTTTCAGAAGCAACAATCATTGGAAATCCCTTCTCCTTCTTCGACTTCCTTCTCATGCCAATGTCAAAAACCAATCCATGGTAGGGGTTTTTAATAAATTCATGAAATTTATATATTAAATTCTTCATTCTTGTAAAGCATGATGGAAGAAGATTAACCAAAATGAGTTGATCCATGATTCCTATGATTTTATAGAGTTTGACGTTCTCGATTCATGATTATGTTGAGTCGCTTGGTACCACCCTAACGCGGAGGGTGCGGTCCAAAAAAACATGGGCTGAACCCTCCGCTGTTCTCCTTTATTGGTGTGTTCTTTGAGATGGTGACATCGGCTGGTGCCGACTCTAGGCACTGGTGGAACACAAGAACGGTGGTCGACACCACCGCTGGTCGCGACGTAGGCGACATCACACGATGCCACCCCACGACCCCTGCTGCTTTAGGCCTCAACCCCCCGCCCCGCAGCCGCATCGTGCCACCCACCACATCACCGAGCTGCCCCACGAACTTCTGTGTGGCCCGCTACCTCGTTGCACCATCGGAAGCCTCGCCGTACCACCAGAGGCCTCACCGCATCGTCCGTGGCCTCTCTGAGCTACCTGTGCCACCTGCTGCCTCGACGTGCCGCCATGCAGCCTCGCCGCGTCGCTAGCGATCTCCCTGAGCCACCCCGCTACATCGCCGCGTCGCCCATAGCCTCACCTATCTGCCCCGCTGCCTCACCAACCCACCCCATCCCACGGCCTCGTCGCGCTGCCCCGCGGCCTCGGCCCCCTTTGCGGCCCTCCACGGCCTTGCGGCCACCCGTGCCCTTCGCGGTCCCCCTCGAGGCCCTCCGTAGCCTAAAGACCACCCATGAATTTCACGACTCCCTCAAGACCCTCACTTCCTGTCAGACCTTCCATTAGGCTGGGCCACCTAGCTTGGGTCGGGCTGGGTTGACACGAACCGGGTCGGACCGGACCCGGGTCCACTTAGACCTATTTACGCACTTTTGGCCATGACTTGGGCACCAAACGACTATTTGACGAACTGTCAGCGGCGCTGGAAACCTTGGAGCAAGATGGACGTATTAAATATACCTTATATGATATTTGGATTATGATATGGTACGATCAGGTGGATCGAGCACAAATCCAACTATGGCCCCGAAACTAAAAGACTAATAACTCACAGACCGGTCATCCGATTGACGCACCGTTCGTTGGGTTAAGACCCCAATGACGTGAAAGCCCTTTTTGATCCTTCTTCGTGAGACTTCATGGTAGTTGGAGTATCAACCCGTTGCTTGTGGAGCGGACCCTATATGAGAGAAGAGAGCATAGTGTGGGAACCTAGTAGTTAGCTGTGACGTGAAGAATGAATAACGATCTTTTGTGGGTCAGCACCGAGCGATCCTTTGTGGTTTAGCACCAAGAGATACTATGTGGGTTATCTCCGAGTGATCCTATGTGGGTCATCATCGAGGGATCATGTGTGGGTCAGCACCGAGCGATCCTATGTGGCTCGGCACATAGCAATCCTATGTGCATCAGCACCGAGTGATCCTCTGTGGTTCAGCACCAAGAAATCCAATGGGGGACAACACTGGGAAATCCTATGTGTGTTATCACCATGTGATATTGTGTGGGTCAGCACCGAGCGATCCTGTGGGGGTCATCACCGAGCGATCCTCTGCGGGTCAGAACCCAGCGATGCTATGTGGGTCAGCACTAAGGGATCCAGTGTGGGTCAGCACCGAATGATCCTAAGTGGGTCATCACCTAGTGATCATGTGTGGGTCAGCACTGAGTGATCCTGTGTGGGTCAGCACCTAGCGATCCTATGTGGGTCAGCAACGAGCGATCCTCTGTGGGTCAGAACGTAGCGATCCTGTGTGGGTCATCACTGAGTGATCTTCTGTGGGTCAACACTGAGAAATCCTGTGTGGGTTAGCACCGAGCGATCCTATGTGGGTCAGCATCAAATGATCCTTTGAGGGTCTATATCGTAACAGAGTAAGATGGTTTAGTAGTTACATCTAATATTCTTTACTACTGTACCTTTGTTATACCTTTTTTGAGATGAGTTTGTACCTCAGTGGTACTATCCTTCGTGGAAATACCTCAGTGGTATTCTTCGGTGTGTCGTAACTTTGTGGTACCTGCCTTTGTGGTTTTTATTCCTTGTAGAATAGTTGAGTTTGGAGATTTGGAGTTAGACATTGTGTTTCCATCATGATTGATATGGGTTTACCTGATTAACTAGTTATATGTATGGGTATATACCTAAGTATGGTTTTTAGTTGTTTTCATTCTTATGGTTTATATTTGGTAGATTTTGTGAGACCTTGAGGGTCTCAGGGTCCCTACTAAGTATCATTCTACTCAACCCTACATGAGCTATACCTGCACCTCATTGTGTTTGGTGTAGATGATGGACTGTGCTGATCGAGGCTAAGAGTACCAGGACTAGGTGGTGCTCGGAGGTGGACCATACGACGTGTCAGTACGTAGAGGAGATGGGAGGACGTGGACTGTTGAGGAGGCAATCAGTACCTACCCTTCAGGTAGGAACCTTTTAGGATGACCTAGTAGCTATATTTCACATTCTTTAGTTTTATTTTATTTCAGTTGTAATTTTACTTTACAGTTGGGCTTGTATTCTGGCACCTTTTACATACATCACTCACTCTGTTTACTATTTAGATTACTTGAGTTCATATCTGGATGTGTTCTTGGTTGTGTGTGCTTACAAGTTATAATAGAAATTCCTTCACAGTTTTAGGGAATACGCATTCGGTGCTAGTCTCCAGCCCCTGGCCTATGTAAGGCGGGCTTGGGGTAGTAACGACATGGGCCATGGGGGGAGGGTCATGACACAAGGTTTATCAAACTGTGTGGCCAAACCGTGTGGAATCCATCTCTAGTTAGTGAGATAATAATAGATGGTGTAATACAAGTGTAATCATGTGAATGAACCAATAAATGATTCCATAGGGGTAGTTCATGGCATACCGTTGGCACCTAGTTTGTTCAATCATGCGATCAATCCATTTAACCCCTTTAAAGAAGGGTGAGTTACCTTTTTCCCATGAAAATCATATAACCAGGTATATTTTCCCCCTTTATCAAGAAGGTATAACTCACCATCCTCCTCCCCATTTGAGATCCCAAACATCCACAACCTACATTATTATATTTTTCTATTTCATGACCTTAAAATCAAGATTCATTCATCTCATCAAATTCCAATAAGGAACCAATAGATTCTTCCTTTTTTATCTAATCAGGGAAAAACATAGGATCGATACAAGATGAGGAGAGTGTTAAATGATCATGAATGGGGGTCTATGAATTTTCCCTAAAAGTCACATTGTTTCAAAATTATTTTATTATACGCACATCAGTTTCACTGAGTGCTGTTTCTGATATTCACATCCCTTTATTATAATTTTTTTTCTCATATTAAAACACTTGTACAAAAACTATTTATGATGTTGTAGTTTTGATGTCTTTTATTTAGAACCACTATGAAAAATTTCTGAGAATTTTGTCATCACATTGGTTATATAATAATTGATGTGAAAAAGGAATTGTCGTGACATTTATTAGTTGATTCTAAATGACCAATAAGAATAATAATTTACCCAAATTTTTGACATCAATTACTATATAACTGATGTGGAAAATAAAGTTTATTGGATATTTGACCTTTGTTATTTTATAACTGATGTTATATATCTTTTAATGTTTTGTGAATTGTTGGGTGGATTCATTTCAGTGTCTTATCTTCTCACAATAGCTGTCTCATTTCTCTAATCTAGAAGACCTATATCTCATTTTTTCAGTCTATTACACTACAATATCACATTAAAAACATCATACATCATCAATATTCTTCCTCCATCTTATTGTTTATCAATGATAGATCTGATCATATCTTTGGAAAGCCTCACACATTTTTCATTAATCTTTTTTTGGTCATTCTATGGCATGGAATCCCTAAACATTGTTTGTTCAGTTTACTAGAATCAAGTATTACATTACCATCTACATACACCCTCAACATTCTTTGGGCGCATCATTCAATGTCTGAATATAGATATTCTCTTATCAAACTATATCTCCTAAAGGTCTATATATATTGTAGAAATTATATAAATCTCAATAATTTTTCATTGAATAAATTTTGTAATGTATTCAAATTATGAACAATAATTTACCTCTAGATTCAACATAAGAATGTCAAAATGTATATTTTTTAGTTATGATATATATTTTTTATTTATAACGATTAATGATTCAGGTTTGTTGGCCATTTGAAACCCAATAAAAAGCCATTTAGTAAACTAATGTGTGTTGTCTATTGATTAATATATACACTCGTCATGAATTTTGGTTGAGGATTTACATGTACAAGAATTATCATTACCCAACTAATTATTATTGATTATAATAATTTACATTCATAGATTATTATCATTGATTAAATAATTGATAAGCTATTAGTTGAGTATGATATATAATAAATAAAATTCATTCCAAAATTAAATAAGGTCTGAATGTGTCCAGTGGAATCCTGAGAATAATTGTTTGCTGCTACCTAAGAGAAATAATTTGTTTAACTAGAATCAATCAACTTGAAAAAATATTGTTATATTCCTCTCAATAAGAATAGAAGAATCAACCTTATTTATCTATAGGGAGAATATAACTTAATTTTTATAATGTTTCTAAAGATATGTGTTAGCATTTTTTATATACAAATACTGGTCCCACAAAAAGTTTGTAATTGACAAATGTTAAATAGAAATATTTTATAAAATTATTATTATCCAAGAAGTTGGTGATTATTCTTGATTATAAGTTCAATTAAATGTAATTTTTTCCATTTTACCTTTTATTCTACTTGTTAAACTAATATTATCATGTTTGATGATATCCATTTTATTATTTTTTCATATAAAGACATTATAAGAGTCCCATTTTCAAATTAATATTCATGTGACTTCAACTATTGATTTCCATTTTTTCCACCTACAAAAAAATTTATTATCCTTTTTTATATTCTTATCAATATGGATAACCTTTAATAAAAATTATTAATGTGTTCTCTACATACATTCTATTATTTGATCATAAATAACTATTGATTAACTAGGTGATAAAGATGAGAGAATAGAATTTATTGAATGATCATGGGTAATATTTCACTTTACACTTATTCAGTTTAATAATTATATTCTAATTTTTATATCTCATCTTACCATTTAGTATAAAATTATCTAAGAAGTAAAATTAATTTTTTCATAGAAGTTCACACTTCTTAATTAATTTTTTTCCTATTAGAATAATTCTCCTCTATGTATATACTATATATAATAGTTTATAGATATAATTATATATATTTTAATAAATTTTTATGGTTATATTATTTTTTTACATTATATATAATTCTAAAAATAATATATTTATTAATTCATTCCTCATGGATGAATTTTATAATCAAATTATTCTATTATACTTAAATAATTTCTCTTATTTGATTTCTATATTTATTAATGTCAATTCTATTATAAATATTTTTTAAATAACCTCCTTTGTAATAATCATTATAATTAACATTGAATTTATTATATACTTTTATTGACATTATAAAAAATATATTCACAATCATTGATAATCATAGAAAAATTTTATTGATAATAGTACCACAATGGTTTCATATTTGTTATCATTGAAATATTCATATATTTTTCCCTTTAACTTAGTTTTATCACAAAAATTTTATTTTAAATGGTTTTATTTATTTTGTGACAGATAAAAATGAGCCAATGTTGCATTTACACACAACAAATTAGTGATGTATATGGGAAATTTTTTTATTCTTTTTGGGAATTTTGCAAGGGAAATGTTCAAAATTATGATATTTTTTTTTTCATTCCATGGCAGGAATGTTTAAATATAAATACATTGACAAGAATATAGATAAAAGATCATTTAATATTACAAAGCCTTAATCCATGTCACATACCTTGGATTTGGCATGGTAAAACTACCCATATTGTCAAATTTTTTGATGATGATATGTTTGATCAAATAGATGAAATGATTCATGATATTTAAGTAGTGGAAATTGAGAAAGAATTATAAATTTGGAATAAATTTGATGATCTAGAAAAGACATTACATCCAGGTTGTATGGAATTTATTGTTTTATCATTGGTCTTAACATTGATTGACATGTAGGGGAAACATGGATGGAGTGAAAAAGTATTTATATAGTTGCTAAAATTGGTGGCAGTCATTCATTAAAAATATAATCATCTTCTAAATTAAAATTATAATGCGATGAAAAAAGTATCCACATTGGGATAAGTTTACAAAAATATACTTGTATTCCTGACTAAATATATCTTATATAACAAGGATTATGAATTTATCTCATGGTGTCTAAAATGTGGGATGTCACAGAATAGGTTGAAAGAAAAATCACAGGCTAATTAATCCATTAAAAAACCCCTACCATGTAATTTTGGAATGTTACTATAATTCCTTATTTTAAATGTTTATTTTCAAAACTCATATGATGAAAATATATTTCTATAGAATGTAGATGGGTGGATATGCAATAAAAATTGTGGAATATAGTAGATTGTACATAGAAGAGGGAAATTGATCATGAGTTTCCTACATTCAGAAATGAAGTTAGAAATATCATACTTAGAATATACCTAATTTTAATGAATCCAAAACAAATACTTATTAGAAACTAAATTTCATGGAATGTTTTATTAGTAATTAATAGCTTATCTCTTGAATTTTCCATGAATATAAAATATTTAATGTTGATTTTAATGATAACTGGTCGAAAATAGCCCAGATATGATATTGATGTCTTCCTATGAACATTATTTGATGATTTAAAACTTTTATGGTAGGATGGTATTAGGGTGTGCAATTTTATATCATGGAATATTTTCAAATGAATAAAATTATTTCCCTCTAAATAAATGAATTCTGATCATATTGATTTGTTTCAAAATATAGTGGTAAGGGATATAAATATATTCCAATTTTCAAACAACACAATTCAAAATATCAACAATATCATGGGTGAAAAAAGTATAAATCTGTCATAAAAATATATTCTTTATGGATCGACCTTATCCAAGATTAAAAAAATCATTAAACAACTCACAATAATTAGATATTTCTCTAATAATATTGTCCAATGACCAATATTTTGTAATTGTTAAAAAAATAATGTGAAATTAAGAATGAAAAAAATGTTAATTATAGAAATATTTATCGGAAATGATAAATTTTTTGACATACCATATTGGAGTTATCACGAGGTTAAAACAAACAATTATTGCATGCACATGGCGAAAAATATATGTGACAGATTGATTAAATCATTTTAAGAAATTATACTTAATACTAAAGATGTGATGAATGTAAGACTGTACAAACCCTCAAGGAGAATAAATTTTGAGGTAGGTCCCACTCATAATGGAAGGTTAATATTTCTACCCCGAGATTTTCATACAGAATCCAAGAAGGAGAAAATTATTTTTTATCAGGTTCTTCAAGATAACAATGATTTTCTGGGTTATTAATAAAATGTAAAAAAATTGTGTCTTTGATATATTAGAATTTGATAATTATGAAAACATCTAATTTTTATTTCATGATGAAATTACTGCTACCAATTTCATTTTGTGGGATATTTTCATTCTAGGTCTGAATGACTATCTTGAATTTGTATTATTTTTTCAATTCAATTTGTAATAACGTGATTTGTTTGAATGAATATAAAATTTTGGAGAATGAACCATTTTCTATACTTTTTCAAATTGAATTTTATTTTACTCAATATTTTTTCATATCATGATACATTTAAGGGTTCATTTGGTGCTTGGAATAAATAATTGGGGATCAATATATCTATATAGGATGTTCTTTTTTAATTAAATATAAGAATATTGATGGTGTATGTTATGAATCTATAACAACATGAATCCCATATTCCTGAAAAGTATATTTATGAGGAGGTTTTATAGTTTTATAAAAGAAAATTGTCTATATTAGATCACATAGGTTTTCCTATATATCTCCATGAATAAGTCAATTATGGGAAAATGGGATTAGTTTTTTAGGAAGTAAAATCATTGAATGGTGAAATGACTAAGAAGATACATTTATACTTGTTGAATATCAAATAAGATGGTCAACAATAGATAAAATTTAATATTAATGTTTTGAAATAATGTTTTCCAAAGAAGTATTATATGTTCATTTTTAATGATCATATGAAAACATTTTCCAATGGTTTAAAGTGATCATTCGTGGAATATCAAAAACATCAGAAACATTGAGATGGTTAGTGGGTGGTCAAAGATTAAATTTGATAACATAATACTAGTTTTACATTAATGACAATACATTTCATATAAATTATAATGAAAATAGAAGTGAAATTATGAATAGTAGTTTATATTTTTCCCAGATGTAATTATTTTTTGAGTTACAAAGATAAAAAAATAAATCTTCACATCATGCTCATATTGTGTAGTAATTGAATATATATGGGATGTATATTACTCTAAAATTTATGTTCCAATATATAACAAAAAAATGTTTATTGGGAACAATAGTGTCAGACAAAACGAATTTGGAATGACACCAGTTAATTTGAATAGATTGGAATACAAATCGTATCCTTTTATCATGGAAACACATGAAAATTAATTTTATATGTTATTGATCAATTGGTTATGAAATGCTCTATTTTTTATAAAAGAAAAAATATTTTGTTGGTGATTATAAACATGGATATAATTGTGATTTATATGGAATCTCTACTTCCATGGAAGGATTCAAAAATAATATTGATTACCACATCAAAAACAAGGTTTTAATTATGTGGAATGAGCATGATAATTGAATTTGGGAAAAAAATATTTTTTCAATTTCTTAATATTATTGGTAAGACACATTTCTTTCAAGTTGTCTTTTTTAAAATTAAATAAATTTAGATATTTTAAATTTAATTTTTGTTATGAAAACACACATTATAACTACTAAATTATACTATTTGATTATATTAGTTTATTTTTTTTGTTTACATTGTTTAAGAATACAAAACTCTTATACTAATTGATTTTATTTACATAATTATTTTTAAATATAAAATATTTAAAAAAAGATAAATATATTCGATAAAAGATCATATTCAAACAATATTATATTTTTTTGTAAAAAATGATTTATTACATTGGATCATTTTTACTATTACAAAACATTTTTGAATTTTTTTTCATTGTATTATGTATTTTGATCCCCAATTAATGTTGTTATCATTTTATTTAACTAATCTAAAAAATATGAACAAAAATTTGTTTATTTTAGTTTACATTGTCTGGGATGATTT
The DNA here is from genome assembly GCA_963277665.1 of Viscum album. NCBI lineage: Eukaryota > Viridiplantae > Streptophyta > Magnoliopsida > Santalales > Viscaceae > Viscum > Viscum album. The sequence continues at coordinate 974,782,141 of OY728165.1, forward strand.
TTCATATATTCAAATAATATTAGTTTTAATATTGGTTTTATAGGTTAGAGGATTTTTACAATTTAAAAACTTTTTAGATTTATTTTTCAATAAATTATTTCATTTCTAATCTCATTGATATTTTTCTTATTTTAGTTATGTATAAGAAATATGAATAAAATATTTATTAGTTTCATTTAAATTTTATTTGATAATTTTTCATTTTTAATTTACATTTTTATGTAATAGTTGGATTTGTATACTTATTGTATGTTTCATTGATTTGTGGTATTATAACAGATCATTCATCACATCCACTACATTCTTATGGATATTATCATACACATACCCTTGTGGAGGAACGTGCGCTTTCTCTTATTAATGAGCCTACACATCCTCCTTTATAATAGGCAACTAATTCCATGGGGAAAAGAGTTTGAGGGTTGGTTAACATGGTAGAAAACATTTAGGAAAATTATTAACTACATGTAGCAAGGAAAAGATGATTCTAGTAGAAATTAATTATAATGATAGTCTAATAAGTTCAGATTCCAAACAATTCAATAATTTTATAGTAGTACAGGATAAAATAAAAGTTTTTATTTTTATTTATGATTGGAGAAGTGTTAAAAACATAAGATATGTCACATGTGATATACTATTTTGGTAAGATCAATATTTATTGTTTAACATGTCATTTAATTATTATATTAATAAATGTGTTCCCCTTATTGTCATATGACATGTGATATAACTGATACTGGAGGTGTCAGAAAAAAATGTTTATTATTAGATGCTAGGAGGTGGATGGATTTTACATAAACCCCCACATCAGATTTGATTTTTGGGAATAGAAAACATTATAATCTATGTGATATAATCCATTTATTGAAAAATATACATGGATGAATTTTTTAGATATTAAATGATGAGATGCATTATTTATAAGTGAAATGTTACCTTCTAGGATTATATATAATATTAATTATCATATTTATTAATTATTTATTTTTAATTTACATCAAGTGAAGAGATATCATAAAAATACCAACTATAGATACATATATCATCATAATATATCTAATGAAGGGTATAACTTATTATGGAAAAAAGTCTGACCCTCTATCCCCACCCATTATACATTAAAAGTAGATGAGGGCTAGAATAAGAAAAAATAAAATTTCATAAAGAATTTTCTAGGGACTTAACTGAGATAATTTTAATATGTTTACATTATTTAATTAAGTTTATTGAGTTATTTAAATGTTTTTGTTCCTTATGGATTTTTTGAAATATTCAATATATGATTTCATTATATATAATATCATATAGGTGGTGTTCAAATCTGAGGACATGAAGAAGATTCTAGTTACATCATTGGGAATGCGTGAACACCTGAGTAGTGTATAAAGATACCTAGTAGGTTTATGAATACAAACATTTCCATATTGTAATGGTTCATAAATAGAGGATTATTATAAAATGGAAATATAATATTTGGAAGATGAATCTCTGTATATTCATGAGACAATGGAGGATATGATTATAGATTTAGTATAATAGATGTCTAAAACCATTCAATGAAAATTTGTGATTACCAATCCCACTCCTCCTCCTCTCCCAACAGAACCCACTACCCCACCTGCGCTAGAAGATCACAATCCTGCTTATCCAATACCTTCACCTCCATATAGAGACCCCAATCTTTCTTATAATACATATACACCCCAACCTCCAGAGTTTCCTAGGTATTTTTGGTTTTAGGTTGATGATACCTAACCTCATATTATTGAATATGGGATGATATATTATATTGGTGATGACTTTAATTATAGTCAGATAGAGAAAGAGAATCATTGGTCCATTGAAGATTATATTATAGATATATCGTTATTAATTTCATTATAGATTTGTTAGGTGAGTACAATTTGTCAATGTATCAACCATTTTTTAGTTTTTTCATCTCAACTTGTTAGTATAATTACCATAGAGGTATGAGTATATTAACTAGTTTATTTCATTTCACAAGTTCGTCTTTTATGATATTTTTATATTTTATATATTTATTGATTTTTTATTGGAATATATTAAAGGAAATGAAATATTTTATAGATACAACAAATAATTTTTTTAAGACATTTGATATAGCTTTTACTTGTCTTTACTAATTTCCAACATATTAAATTCCATATTGGATGATTATGATATTCCTATAGAATAGTTTTTTTGGTCATACAATAACTATGGTGGTTTTATGAAATGATATAATGAATCTTATAACTAGATATTAGTTAGTCATCGACGGGATGAATGTTTTTTCCATTTATGTTGATTAAAAAAATCATTCCATAAGTTTTATTTATAAAAACTTATAAATAAATTATTTTTCTATTTAGAATCATTATAATATTTCTACGAATCATGATAAGATATAATTATATAAATTTATGGAATCATAGTTTCTTTCACTTATAATGAGTTAAATTACTGATGTTGAAATAATGGATTATATTTCTAAATTATTTCAAAATAATAAAATTATTCAGTGTTGGGTGTTTCCTTATTTTCAGGAGTATGAAACATACATCTCAGAATGTGTAAAATATATCAGGAAATAAAAACCAAAAATTCATCAAAAATTATATATCAGTAGTCATTGGTTGTTGGTTTTTTTTTTCTAATTGAGAAGATACCATGTTTGATATTCTCTATCCATGGTGAAGTACAATAAAATTATATTAATGAATTGAAAATTTATGATTGAATGATTTAATAATTTTTTACATTATAATTCCATCTAAATATTATGGTTTATATTATTTTCAATATTTTAATGAAATTTCATTAGAATGATAAATAAAGAAGTGTGCTAAGATCAGATATGTAAACGAAAAGTTAAATTTTCAATTACAATTACTAAATTTTTCATATATTACCAGAAAATATTATTTTGAAAAGAAATATTCATTTGAATAGTAATATAATAAACAAGAAGCATTAAAAATATATAGATAGTTTATATTAATATTTATTCATGAATTAATTACAATTGGGATATATACATAGTTTCACAATGGTAGATTTCTCTATAAAATTTTATTTAATATATCATTCATTTTATTCACAATATATGTAAAATGAAATATTTTTTATATGTAGATTTTTGTATCCCATAGACATATAATAGAAAATATCAATTTTTTTTAATTGAATGGTCAAATAATTTCATAGGTTTTATTTAATATTCATTTGCTTATAATATTTATTGTAAACTTGATATTTTAAGTGGTTGTCCTAATGGTAAAATTATTAGTTTTTGTGCTACTAATTTGGAATGATTTTCTATTTTATGTGTTGGTGTTCTGCTACTTTGCACTGGGTAGGGGAGATATTATTATGAAATTATTAAAAAATTATTTTTCACATCTGTTATTTAATAATCAATGTGAAAATTTATTCATAAACTTTTACCACATCTGTTTTTTTAAAACCTATATGGAATAAGATATTTCACATCAGTTAAGAAATAAATGATGTAAAAAAGATAATAATAATTCAATTTTAAGGTTATTTATTGGAATAATGAAATTAATAATAACTTCATACATGATTTTTCATGCGGTGCATCGATAACCTATGTGAAAAATCAATACTGAACAGATTTTTCACATCGTTTATTCAATAACTGACATGAAAAACAACCATGATAATTTTTTTAAATGTATTTTTTTAATATTTGATGTTAAAAAAATATTTACAACTTCACCTAAAGAAAAATTATGTTTTAATTGATGTTATAAAGGAAAATAACAATTTGAAAAGGTAGTTTTCAATCTAGTGTGGAGCCCTTTTTATACAAGTATGTCATGCAGTTGCAGGTTGATACCACAACACCATCAACCCTATTAGGTTTCATATCATATTATGCCTTTTTGACTCATGATAAAATTATTTGAGGCACATTTTGGGTGTTTTGGCATGGCCCTATTAATGTTATGTAATTTTTATTAAAATAAATAATGAATTAACAGAATATTGAAAATGTATATTGATTATAATTATAACTTGACCCTTGAAGGTATGTGTTTCAACATATCTAATGAATTATAAATTTCCATATATATATGTGTAGTATTCACTTGACCCTATTCTAGTAGATGAATGGTAATTTTTCAATGTACTCAACCCCGTATCATGTAAATGAAATGTATCAAATGAACCTATAAAATATTTATAAATAAATTTAATAAATGGTTTCCTGTCTTTGAAATTCCATGTCTTGATTATTTTTAGGTTATGGAATGAACCTATTATTTGACTAAATGTAATGATTATTACATGGACCATGGTTATATATGATACAAATGGAATGAATATAAGGATCCTATTTCCATGGACATTGTTTCTAGTAATAGTAATTGTAAGAATTGGTAAATCCTTGGATTCCTATTAGAATTACACAATTACATAGAGGACACCATTCTGATTCAATGAGATTCCTTCCATGAGATATACAGACCAAAAAATCTTTAAATTATCATATTATGAGATAACCTAGGAATATAACTGAGGGTTTACTTGGAATCGATTATAAATATTCGAATGCCATGGATATACTCCTTGGATCCACCATGATGTCTTCGGACATGTGGTGCCATGGATTCACCCCATTGAGCCCAGTCATTCTCACCTCTTAATTACTATTGATGAGATTGATGGTCTTAGTTAGTAAACTTTGAAATGGAATTAATTGGGCGAGTCCATTGGATTACACTCAGACCCTTTATTATAAGTCATCACGAGTTACTACTATGAGTTGACAAACCCCTGAGTTCATGGTTTCCTTTATTGCATTTGGAACCTCGTTTACTATTATTATGATCAATCACTATAATGTTGACAGATTCACATGACATATATATATATATATATATTTACACTAGAACATAGGTAATTAAATGGCTATATGTTTAGACACCAGCTCAGGATGAAGAAATAATGAAATTTTAATTTATAACACTACATTAAATTTATATACATTCAAAATATTCAATTAATATTCATAGAATGAATTTTTTAGAATCCAATAGGGTGGCCTACTGAGAATTAACATGCATCCTATGTGGGCCTCCATTGGTACCTAGGTAGATTACATGATCGTATGTATGGACACATGGAATCCTCCCACCTTGGAAACCTGACAGGCTTTCATGCCTAGGATGGAGCCTAGTAGAAGATGGCCAAGGAAGATATTTGTATCCACATATAGTTTTTTTTTCACTTATTGGTGCGTTTTTATATAATTTAATGATATGTATTTTTAATTCCAGGTATACATATTTTCTTTTTTATCAGAGACATTACATGAAAACATCATACTTTTATATTATAATGTTGATCTTTTTAGTTGGTTAGTTATTACATGGTTGTTTATGTTTACTACCGCTATTAGTATCTTTTTTATTACTTCATATATATATTTTTTTCCATTACTTGTATTTATATTTTCTTCTACACAAAAAGAGTTAATTGTCACCCCACTGTGACACCCTAGTCCCTCATTACTAGTAGTAAGCTTTTCTTATATAGGGATGCAAACATAAAGAGATGTGGCCAATCGAGTTTTCCTACTCAGGAGTGTGATTTGTTTGGGATGTCACAACACACACCATAGTCATCATCCTTGACCATGTTTACTTTCAATAAACCATGAATATCTTTACTATCATTAACCATTCCAAATCTTATTATCAATAAAATTGATCAACATTTTTTTCAAAAAATCAAAATTCAATTCTTTGTGATTAATAACAATCCAACCCTATGTATATTTTGGGAAATACTGACGACATATTGGATAATGTTATTCAATGTACCTTGCGACGTATCTTCTTTACATTAATAAAAATTCTCCATCACAATATTTCATTTTCTCCCAATAATTAACCATGAAATCTAATTCGACTTCAAATGAATCATTTCATTATAAGACAAATTATACAAATATAGGGATTCACTTTTCTTGAATATACTCATTATTAGAGGGAAAATAATCTTCACGCCATGTCCCCCGACATCTGGGATAATATTCCACGAAGTCTCAAATCCCCAATTCAATTTATCTTCTTTATGAAGATAATTTCTACCAGTATATTAAAATAACATAATACCTTATAATCAACAACATGTTAAATATCCAATTAAATTGAAACCACATGAACATTAGATAATATCATTCCATAATTATATTTAGTAATAGTATTCACTTAGTAAATTTACTAATTTTAAATTTTTTATGTCAATAAATATAGTAATCCTTTTCAACTGATGATTGGTGCAGGAAATAATAGTTTTATTAAACAAAATCCACGTCACTAGTAATTATTCAGAAATAGTAATAAAAAATTTAGATTTATCACTTGAAAAATAATTCTTTTAAACTCTATATCCTCAGAAATATCCATTAATACATTTCATTTGTGTAAATGGTTGTGAGAAAAATACCACATGATGATGAAATTGATACAACTTAATAATCATTTAACACTATATATTTATAGAGAGGTTAAATACAAACAAATAATATCATTTTAACTTAATGCCATTGAGATACTCACAAGTTATAATTACATCTAATGAGGACTAATGTATTTTGATATTACCAAAACACTCCATGGGATATTGTCTCTTGAAATCATTTTTCTGTAAATCTATATTGTGTAAAAGTTGGGGACACATCATCTACTTCACCAGATCTATAATAATATCCTCCACATGTTCATCTCTAGAAAAATAATTCTTCTTCTCTTTAACAATATCATGTACGGGATCATATCATCCTCTTAATTTTTCTCTTATTTGAAAATATTTAGACATCATTCAAAATATGGGGACATGGGTACATTGATGCACCTCATGTTGACGAATAGGGATAGTCAATTGAAACCAACTCCGCACCTTACATCATTTTTTTTTTCGTTTTTATATTTTAAGAAATTAATGTAATCAAATATTCTTATTATTTATCATCAATTATATTTATAAAACACAACCTATTGAAAAACTATCTCATTTTTGTGATTCCAATTATACATTTCATCTATTATATTTGAAAATATTAATCCTTCCATGGATTGGGTCATTTAATAATTATTTAATCAATAACACTTGAGGTAGTAGATTCATCGGATGAATCACTAGTGGATCTCACATTAAGATATATTATATATAGAATCTTCTTATTTTTTATCTTTTAGTTTCTTATATGTATACTATGGAAAAAAATCATCGATTTCAAAAAGATTAATAATGAAATACATCTTCCGCGGTGATTTCAACATCATATTCTCTTCCACCTTTTTCAATACTGGACCACCCTCTTATATTTATTAATATATTTTTTCTTCTTCCCCAAAAACATAATGATTTTACATTATAATATTTTCATGCTTGATTCACCCTTCTTTGTTGATAATTGTGATTTTCCAAAGTGTTCAATATATTTTACATATTAATAGAATTTATTATAGGTTAATCATTATCCATATAAATAATAGTGATGGAGTGTATCGATATGTCTTTATTATTATTCCATGTATTTCTACAATTATAATACCTTTATATAAGATATAATGTAGATAAAATAAAATTTTCCATAAGAATCATTCAACCTTTGTTTTATCCCTGATTTAAATGTTGGTACCTATATGGTTCTCCTCACATCATTGGGATTTTGGGATTCAAAACATCTATCAACGCTGTTCATAAATCATAAACCATAAAAGATATTTTCACTACTAGAAAATTTGAAAATTGCCACTAGAATATTGCCATAGTTTTCAAAAATCATGGAAATAGGTATAAAAGAGGAAAACTAAGTATAAAGGTTTTTTGGTCAATTCATTAGACATAGTTAATTAAAAACATTTCTATATTGATTTACTTGCAACCACAAGAGAAATAGTTTCCTATTGGAAATGCATAGTAATAAATATAGCCCTCATTTTATACATATTCCCATGGTTAATATATATAAATATATTGATAATATTCTCTCTAATACATAATATTTATTGTAGTGTAGTGGCTACGTTTCTAGTGTTAAACGTGGATGCATGGAATACAACTAGGGTTGGTCAAATTTTATTTATAACCTATCGAAACAGATTGTCTTGAATCTATAGAAAAAGGTTTATAGACATGGTTGGAAACCATGTAAATAAGGATATTTCCCTGGAATGGTTTGAAACCATGGAAATAAACATATTTCCCTGATTTGAAATCAAGGATATCTGCTTATTTCTATGGTTTAAAAAACCTTGTCTATATCCATATTTTCATAGTTTTAAAATGTGGTTATATCCTTCATTTTATGATTCCAAACCATAAATATGGAGATATATCCATGGGTTTAAATTTTCATTATACGCTCAACACTATAGCCACACCAATAGGTTTAAGAACATGATAGATCATGCCTACATGTTTGGTCGATTGTTTTTGTCTATGGCTGTAGACATATTTTCTAGTTTATTTTGGTTCCTCATTCATTTATGGAACCAAAAATCCATATTTGTTAGTGAATCACTCCTTTTTTAATATTTCATTTATGGAACATTTATTTACTCTAATGCTACTTTTAGATGATTATTTACCATCTTCCCTATTTTTTGATTTTCATATCATTTAATTTCAACTATGAATCCATCACCGTCTTATTATATGTTGAATTCATCAGTATTTTATCCTTTTCTCCAATTAGGGCTTTAGTGTTATGATTTTCACCATTAACTCTTTCTCCATATCAATTTTATATACAATATATCGGTAAATGTTTTTAATAATTTTTTCATCATCTTTCATCTTTGCTACCATTTTCATAATGAATCAATTAAATGCTACTTTTCCATCAATTATAATGTGTTTTTATGGATAAATAATCTATTATTGGAAATTAAATTCTATGCATGATATTCCATTGACCATCATTTTCATTCAATAATAATTCCTTTGAATATAAACATGATGTTGTTTCCATTTCACCATTAGAATCATATCTTCTTTATTGTTCCAGAATTAATGTTGGATTTCACATAATTTATCCACATTAGTTTAATAGTAGAAGATATCATAATGTTCATATTTTACATCAACATGAGAATAAAAATTATAGGTTGACTTCTTCACATTCTTCATTTTTTTTCTTTTTTATTAGGAAACTCACACTTAGGTCTTCTTAATTTTTAAAAATAACCTCTAATTTTAACTATATGTCTTTAAATAACATTCCACGATCTAGAGTTTTTAGAATTTTTCTTTGAGATTCTTCTTTAATTCAACTTTGACTAAAGATTAAATTTTCATTTTTTGATGATGTATTTCAATAATGAATCTCTATTTACTAAACTGAATCATTTCATCATCAACTTCTTCTTGAGAAACTTCAACAGAATCTTCCATGATATTGATGAATTTATATCAATGATATTTGAAATTATTTACAACAAAGGATGTATCCTTTACATTGGAAGTCATATTTAAGAAAACCTCATATAATGTAAGGTAAATATATAATCCAATGATAAAAATTATAATGTGACAACACATGTTGGAAATTAAATAGGGACATTGAGTGTGATTACCCTTGGGGGTGAATCAAGGTACAAAATGCCTAAAAAATTATATCGCATTCACTATTAGATATTCAACATATTATGAATTAATTTGGACTCTAAACAATGATGTTAACATGGATTTATGTTTTATGAATTTTATTGTAGGTTTCTTTTTTTACTTTTTGGATTGTGTGGATAAATCAAACATGGACACGAGTCTTAACTTGGTATGTCATAATTGGGTTATATCCATTGATCATGAATCGACATTGTGTAATCTACTAAAATAAATATAATCCTCACTTCTTTAAAAATATTGGGCTAGGTAAATTATATGCATTGGTTTAGTTCATTATAATATTTTGAGATAACTAAATACTTCTTAGAGTTCACTCCTACAAACATTCCAATATTGTCTCAATCTCAGTGGAAATGTAAACATTCATAGTATTTTTACATTTAGGTCCATTATCAAAAATCTCATCGTGGATTTTATCCATCAGAATTAATGGATGCTCAGTTGCAGTATATTGTGGATTGTTTTTCCCCTACTATGAAAAATCTATGATGAAAACATTCTCTTCATTCATGATTTCTTAATGATTAACATAACTTTTAGGTTTGAACAAAAAAAATACTTTTAGCACTATTATTGGATACATCTTAAATGGATTCTAATTAATCATGTATTTCATCGAATTACTGGAATAAACACTCCCTACTCTAATAATTTGATATGGTAATGTGTAATAAATTTAAAGCTATTTATCTAGAACAACAATAATATGTTTTATTGAGAACTCATATCATTCCATTCAATATAACTGTTAGGATTTAATCTTCTATTTCCATGGATCATCACAAGTGTCCCATGTAAGTAAAGAGATCAAAATGTGCCTCTAAATATTTGGTAGACACCCTGGAGTCAATAAAATAAGTCCCCGTCATTTAGTTTTTAGAAAAATGGCTTTTTGACAGAATAAATCAAAGCTTTAGTACGGTTTGAAATACAATGATGTAGTGCTGGCCATTTTAAAATAATTGTAGCATGTCTTTCTCTTCCATGGTGAATCCGTTCTCCAGAGTGGTATGGTCAGTTATTTTTTTACCAGATATCAAAAACACTTCCATTATCTTCTTCATAAATCATTAATGATCATTAGTATGATCTCTAGTTTTATGACTCACTGAATATAGTATGACTTGTGAAATTCAACGTATCACCGGATCCTGTTGTTTTATAGATTCTTAATTCTTTACTACTACTAAACTCAGTCCCTCAACAATGCATGGCATAACTATAGTATAGACTTATTTTTCTCAATTTTGAATATAGGATAGAATTTTATGTTGTAATGTAAAATCATTAAAATATGTTTTGGCACCAGAACTTCTCTAAAACTCCTTTTTTTCATAGCCATCTCTCGGTTTCCTGGAAACCTCAAATATTCCTACCCACTATTATGCCATGGTGGACCTAACCATGACATAGCCAGAATATTAATCATCCCACATCTAAATTTTCTCTTGAACTTCCAAAACATATATTCATGTTCACACTATTGGATCCCTAGTCATGAGAAATGGGTATGCACCTAACTCTTCGACACTTCCACCCTACATCTTTTATTACTACCTCTGTAATACCACCCTGTGTATGAGACCACTAGTTCTATGGGATCCTACCTCCATGGTGCCACTTTTTCTAGTAGGAATTGTTGGTTAACATATGTGGTTGGGAATTATCCCACATGTGAATGGTTGAAATAGATTAGATTGTAGCTATGGCGTCGCTTCCTTTTCACCATACCATATAGATAAGAAATGTAGCCATTGTGACTACAATGTAGAAATACATTGAAAGCATCCTCAAACCTCTACTCTATGGAATAGACAGGTAAAATATGGCATAGTCCACCATCCAAAATCTAGGAAATGGCATGGGTTAGTATTTTTTATGAAAATGGATTATATCACATCATAACTCACCAAAAATATCACCCATGATAGTGTGGTCATTCTAGTTTGGTGCATCTAGATCTCTTGGTAAGACATAGTATGTACTTAACATTTGGAAGGCCTCTGATCATATTACACTTGACCAAACATAACTTTTTTTAATATTATATAATTTTTAATGTCACAAATATACCTTGTACATCATTATCTGGGACAACCAATCTCCTAAGAAACACTTCAACACTATGTTCACCTTTTACATGGGTTTCCAAATATTATTGATTTCGAATAATCAATCATCCATTATTGGGATTCCAACACAAGTGTTCTTTATAAAACAAATCCATGATTAATTTAATAAACCATGAACACCATTATTTTCAAAAACATTGACCTATCTTAGTGTTAATAACTATGACAAATATTATTATAAAAAAACATGATTTCAATCCATTTGGCTTTTAAATAATAAGAAAAATTGTAGTATGAATCATTCAGCAATAGTTCTTATAAAATTTATTTTATCAAAAATTTTCTCATTGATTCTTATATTGATTTTCTAGTTTTTCATTGGTTAACAAATTATACATAGTTATGCATCTAGTGGAAGGAATAATTTCAAGGTTTGATGAACTACCCAAACAATCAAAGAATAAGAAAATTTTCAGTATCCTTAATACTAAAATAAAATCCTAGAAATGAAAAATATATAAAATTTATAAACCACATTATGTTTATCTTCTAAATTTTAATCTAGATAAGAGTTAAAAAATCACCCTATTCTCCAATGCATATAGTCGCATCACAAAACCACATTAAAATATATACTTCTCTTATTTCAGTTCTACACATGTGAGTTTCGTTGGTTTTTATTTTTTCCTCACCTATATAAACATCATACCACCCATCCTCACCCAGAACCTCTGCATATCCTCACATCAACTCGTATATTATCCATGACCACCGATTCTCAACCAACTCTATCCCGCATAACCAAAAAACATAAAAACCCATTCAACACAATAATATCTTCGTATGGGTCTTCATCTAGTCTTGATTTGGTTGAATAACCCATCACATGGGAGTCTTCATTATGAGAATCTAATTGTTTAATAATACTTCCTCTCATGCATATTCATTGTTGTAACCAACTACTGCCACTTAGAGGTAGTGATTCATTTTTGAAATAAAACCATGTTTAACTGTTGTAATAATTATTTATCAGTTATGATTATATATTTCACAACCAAAATTCATGAAGGATAAATTGAATTAAGAACCTAATAATTTAGTAATTTAATTTTGGGAATCATATTAATATAATTATTGATTCAACTATCACTCAAATTAAATTAATGTTTTAAAACAAAATATTGGTTTCTAGCGAAATTACAAATACTACATTAATAAGACAATATTTTTGTCCCCTCATCAATTGTATTTCATCCATATAATTCCTATGTAGATGAATTTTTTCTCGAGTAAAAACTATCTATTTAAAGTAAAATGGATCCAAAGACGATCCTAGGTACCACAATGTTGTTATGATGAGATGAAATAAAATAATACAAATCATGTAATGAAGTAGAGTTAGATTCTAAATCTGAGAAATAATTTATGAGATATATTTTTCTTGGTGAGATTAGAAAATGATGAACACAACCAGAACATTATTAGTTGATTTAATAATTAAAATTCCAAAAAATCATTTGATTCATTCCAAATTTCCACTCCATGTTAAATAATACCTTCTATGATAAAAACGATAATAAAATTAATTTATCTGCATTTGATACATTTTGATTTAAATTTTACTCCTCGGTTATGAATTTAATAACATACATTTAAAATCAATTTCACACTCAACTATTATAAAACCTCACTTGCACCATATAAACAATTGATTATACAATTTTAGGATTTTCCCCGATAAGGTCGAAATGAAAAACATGATCGTTTCTAAAGAAAAATAAATTTTCAAAACACATACATGTCAAATAATAATTTTTTTAAAACACATTTTGCAAAACCTATAAAGCACGACAAACCATTTATACAACAACAAACATATAAAAAACAAAACCATACAATTTTGGAAATCCGATTTCATCAAACGAGCATGCCAAACCATTTTAAACATAGATCACTTCACACAATTAAATCATATAACAAATTAAATTAACCAAATAACCAAATTAAATTATCCAGAGGATGTAAAGGCATGGAACCACCTAGCTTGAGATAGTGGTGGATGGACCGAGGTGAACCAAAACATTGCGAGCTTGGCGCGAAACACCCACTGCACGGCCATCGCACCTCAAAGGACCTCACGCAAACCCAAAACACGAATTCAACAAAAACTTCAAGTTAGAACCATATAATCAGACCTTATATCCGTCGGAAAAACAAATCTGAATAAAAAAACTCAAAGAAAGAAAGAAATAAATAGTAATAAATGAAATAATAATAATAATAATCAAATTAAGTAGCGGCTTAACTGGAGGGGCGGCCACCAGATGGAACCCGGAAGTGGGAGGGGGTCTGGTGGGGTTCTTGGGAGAGGGGTGTGATGCGCCGGTGTAAAGGAGGGGTGAGGGCTACGACGGGCTGAGGGGGATCCGGGGAGGGAGAGGTGAACACGGGGGGGTGTGGGGGTTCGTGGGAAGTAGGAAAGAAAAAAAAGAAAAGCAGAAGAAGGTGTTACGAGATCCAAGGGGCCGATGGACAACGACGGTCCCCAGAAGGGGCATCGGAGGGGAGCTCCGGCATGGTTCCGAGCTGGAAACAGGGGGGTCGGTGGTTTGTCCGTCGAATGGTGCAGGTTAGGAGGGCTCAAGGGTAAAACGCAGGCTCGGAGCAGGGGCGACGCTGGAATTGGGAGCCAGCGGGAGGGGGCTGCGATGGGTTGAGGGCTACCAGGGGGAATGAAAGCGGCATGAGCAGGAAGGGAGGGGGCACGACGCCACCGAAGGGGGAAAGGGGAGGCTAGTCCGGCGAGAGGAGGAGGGGAACAGGGGAGGCGGTGCGACGGGATAGAGCGGCAACCTACATGAGAGAAAGAAAAAAAACAAACCAAGGTAAAAAGGGGGGCGCAACCCTATAGAAAAAGAAAAAAAAATCAAAACAAACAAGATAAAAATAAATAAATAATAATAATAATAATAAGATAATAAAGATAATATTAATATAAACAATAAATTAAAACAAAAGTATTAATACTAAATAAAATAAGTTAATTAAAACGTTAAAAAAATGAGTAATAATAATAATAATAAATATTTAATATTATTATTATTATTATAACTCATAATTAATTTTATTCTTCCCATTATATTTGGCGCTAACTACCTTATTCATATAATTAAAATTATTTCTTTATCAGTAATTTTTTTAAAAGTGGCACGCCAAGCAGGTGTGCGGAGAAGTGAATGAGTCCGCGCGGTGTCCCAATCAAGGTCACATGGTCTCGACAGCGGCGCATTGAATGTCGTAATGGCGGAAAAGTGTGTTTCTAAAAAGAACGCATAAATTTTTATGTCGGGCCTCGACCCAAACTATCTGATGCCCAATAAAGATAATAAAATAAATAATATAAAAAGAATGAGTGTGACACATACATTGATATCCACATTTTTACCTGCTTTAGGTATGGGATAACCTACCATGTAACATTGGATCTCATAAAAATTAATTATTGCCCAATTTTTTAGAGATATATAATTCCATGACCCATGAAATAATTATAATACATTGATATATAATCCAAAATATCCTCCAAATATATATAATTTCATCATATATTAACCCATGGAAATGAAAGTTTAGTTCATCCATATATCATCATCATAATCAAGAACCATACAAATAATGAATAAGTTTTTTTATCATATAATCATATCCCTATTGATGTATAATTATAATCCAAATATATTACCATTAATGAATGTTAACATTAAATATCATTATATTATTTTTTAAGGAAATTTAACGTTCTCATTATGTAATAAAATACTGAAAATATAAAAAATTCCATAATATTAAGGAAATATTTTCCTTTTAAATGAACTATGTAAAATTTTAATGGTGTATTGAAGGAAAATAGTATTAAAAATTGTGTGAAAATCCATTCATTTAGTTTAAATATAAACAAATATTCAATTCATAACTATTATAAAAAATTTCTTTTCAAAAATAGATAAAAATATTCCCATTAAAAAAATTATATATGTTATAATAAGGTTAAATATGACATTAAAAAATACATTGAAAACAATAAAACCCCTTTTGAAGATATGTTAGATTTAAATTGTACATTGAATAAAATATTCCACACCGAATAGAAAAACAATATTTTTAATTAAACATTATTTTATTATATACACTTCTTAGATAGAAAAAAAGGGAAGAAAAAAATTGTAATTTTTGTAGTTAAATAATGGACGATAAAATGAGCATGGTTATGAAGATATATAAGATTTAATACCTTAATGGTAAATATATGCATAAACAATCCTAGATAAAACGGAATGGAACATTAAACCCTTACTTTAAGGATGTCTTTCTTCATAAGAACTATATCTCACCATATAATAAATTAACATTTAATGTAATAAAATAAAATAAATTTATTAATACCTATAATACCCATAATTGTTTTCTTTTAAAATATTAGCATTTGTCCATTATATATTCATCAATAATATCATTGCTCTCGTTGTTTATAGTTTCATTTTTCTTTAATGATTCGGTTCTATAGTTTGGCTCCATATACTTTGATTATGGTTCCATAATATCTAGAATAATAAACCTAATATAAATATCATATATATAAATTATAAATATATATATATAAACTATCAATAAAATTTAGAGAAAGAAAAATTAATTATATTTTTCAAGGAGATAGTAGTCTATATGTATGCAACGACACTGATATTATTTTTTTAATGGGAATAATAAAATAAAGATAAATAATATTTTGTCATTATAGAATCATAATTATATAAAAAATATAATTTATATTTGTTAAATACATCATTATATTCATCAATGTGTGTTGTAGATGAAAAATGGAGCATATCTCTATTTGGAGGTAGTAGTACACACATACGCATAAGTGATACTATAATTTACCATTTTATTGAATATAGGTGAAAAAATGTTTTGAAATCTTCATAATAAAATCATTATATATCTATTATAATTAAATAATCTTGTAATGATGGATAAAATTGGTTTATAGTATATGGAATAAAAAACAAAATTGGAATATCTCATTTAATATTTTTACATCTTCCTTGAGAGACCTCAATTGCGATTCACCTTAATCCTTCAAATATTTGTCTAGGGATAATTACATTGGATCTTGAATAAACTTAAGGAATATATGATGGTATTACTATATGAAAATGTTAAGATAAATTTTGAAAAAGGTATTGGTAATGGTGGATAAGGGGTGATCTTTTATCAGTGAGGATGGGGGCACACTTGAAATTAAATAAATGATATAAATAATATAATATATCATTATTGTAAAAATTAATACAAATGTTCTATGATTGTAAAATAAAATAAAATATAGTATAATTATATATGAAAAAAATTAATATGAAATTTTTAGGTGGAAATAAAACCATTATCCCTTTTTTAACCCCCATTGAACAAATTGTTACTATAACCGTGGTATAAATTTTTATCTATTTTTTTGATTTATTATGTCCAAAAATTTATGAGGAATAAAAAAAATTACAAGGGGATAAAAAATAAATAATACTGTTAATAAAATTAAATTTTCCTAAGTGGAAGTTGTCAATTTTATAATTAACTTGAAAAAAAATTAAAACCTTTTTTGAAAATTTGTTTTTTGTCTAAAACTAAATTTATGTTCACTACATACATAATAAAAACAATCAAATGAATGATAAAATAATTTTATGAACATATATGAAATTAATAACATTAATACCATTTATGAATAATTCTTTATATAATTTATTAAGATAAAAACACAATACACATATGAAAATAATATTATGAAAAATAAAACATTTTCCATTAAAAGATTTTATCTCCATTCCTAACCATTAGATAACAAGTGTATAAATTATTTTAAATTTATTTATATATTTTATAAATGAAAATAAAATAATTAAATTTTAAATATTGATCGATATAATTTTATTATAAAAAATAAATAACAATTGGAAAATAAATTTCTTCAAAAGTGGGTTCTATTAATCATTATGTAATTTCAGTAATCCTTTTTTGATTATTTATTATCCATTAACCAATAAATTTGAATTTAGGAAAAAAGTCCTATAAATAAATTGCATAATTTTTTTTAATTCGATTGATTCCTTCCAATCCAATGGTTAGGTTATTATGATTATCTATATCATGTGTTAATTTAGACATGAGGTTATATATAGATCAACCTATTGAGTACATAAATATTATTTCAAAACAAATAAATATATAACATTAGTGTGTTATATATTCAAGAAAGGGTAAAGAACAGTCTATATGGAACCTTAGGGAAATAATTCAACAAAATATCAAACGGGATCCCAAATCATTCATCTACTTCAATAAATAGGTGTATTGTTCATTGAAATAGTTATTTTTTGGGATACTAATACATCTATTGAGCTTCGACATGATACAGATGTAGGATTATTTTTATTTTCAATTTAATTGAAATCCTTCTCAAATGATGTAATACTAGATCCATAGTGTATGTCCTAAGTATACAACCAGCCTTTTTAATTCAATATGGTTTTAATTATTAATTTTATTTTAATTTCTATTTATGGAATTTTTTGATTACACTGATAGTAGGAGGCTTAAATTTATATTTGAATTTAAAATCGTCTTCCCTTTTTTAATTTTCACACAAAAAATCCACCTAGACCATCTTCATAGCCTATGTTGGTGATAAGTGAGATTATTTTGTAGTAATTTGAGATATCAAGTCACTTGGGTAGGAAAGTATAGATAAAATACTTGTTATTTCACTTCTTAATTCAATCCAAAACTACCATATGAGGGTGATCAATTAAGGGTTAAGTTGTTTAAATATATATAGAGAGTTTTTTAGTTAATTAAAATAATGATTTTACAATGACTGTGAATGTATATCTTATTTAATTACACTAATTAAAAAAATTAATCCAAACATCATATTAAATTAAATTCCAAAATCACACACAGTAAAACCATCCAAATAACGCAGAAGTCACATTCCTAACACCCTCCTCTCTAGAGATAACCCATGTTCCACTATTTCACTACATTTAAATTGGATTAAATTGAATTTTATATGAGGACCTTGATTTAAACATCATCAACTATTATGTTTAAAAAATTTTGATAACCTAAAAATTATTATTAAACCATGGAAACTAATAAATGTTAGTAAGTATTGTGAATCTAGAATTGATTTTTTTTATGAATTAAATGATTGATTTATAATTTTTTAGTTCCTTTTAGGAAAAAAATCATAAATTCCACTCATTAATTTTTGAAGCCTTTCAATTAAATAATAAATATTCTACTTTTAATGTATTAATTAATTATTTTATTAATTATTATAAATTTAAATGATTTTTTATGTTTCTCAATTCTAAAAAAATTGAAATGTTGTTAGAAAAAAAATTGATGAAGTGTGATATTTAATACTTATATATGTCAATTAATAAAAATGAAAAATGAATGAGGCCCCCACCCCTTGTTTGTATGGGTAACATTACACTTATTAAGGGTCATTTTTCAAATAAGTTGGGTTATCAAGTAATACCTATCAAAATTATCACATGCTAACACAACATTCATAATATGGTCAGTTGGAAAATGTCTCCCCTATAAGGTTGGTTGGAAAGTATAAAAAATATGTCTGATTAACTCAAAGATTTCAAACAATAATTATTGAACATACTAAATTCCAGTAATACATACCAATCCCCCCTCACATGTGATTAATCATGGATTACTTAAATGTGTAATTAGAAATAAAAATTAGATTGAGTACCATCATGGAATTAGAAATTCCTCATTAATATTTTTCTCCACAAATTACATAGTTCCCCATTAGTTTTTCTATATTGAACCCATAAATTATTTTAAGAATATTATGATAATGGGATGGGTTTTCCATGAAATAAAATTTTTGACGATCAAACTAGAATAGATCCCCACCCCTGATGAGAACACCTAGAAATTCATCTAGGGGTGAAATAAAATACCTCACTGAACTGAATTTAAATAGTAATTGAGAAGAGTAGAAATGATTCCTATATTAAATATATTCCCTTAATCATTGTGAATAATGTATACTTGTTTCCATTCATCCAGATTTTAATTATATTTATATTTATATAATTCATATATTCTAATGTGAATATGTAGTTTTTTTCATCATATATTCTATGATATTCTCCTCCTCCCATATTTAAATGTGTTTCTCAACATCTATAATATATCTACGATTATATACATCATGATGGTGAATTATTAACCCATTCTGGGTATTATAAAATTAAATAGCAGTTGTATCTTCACTGTCTAAATTTAATTCATCAACTTTATCATTGATATAGGTTCATGGAAGAAGATATAAGCTGGAGGAAGTAATTATCACTCCATTTTTAATAAATTTTAAAAACTACTTTCAGTTTTTAATATTATATTACTCTCATGGATTTAATCAGATTCCATATAATAGAGGTGAGTGATTTTCAAGGATAAATAATATTTTAGTGATATCAGGTGCTTGAGTTAGTTGAAATTGTAAATTAATATGTGTTAATATCCACAAAAAAGAAGATTGGTTTTTATAATATTATTGAATAACAAATATTTTGGAAATAAGTTATTACAATTTTCCCATGGACCATATAATCTTCTAACTAATTGTAGTTATTTTTTTTAATTATAATTTCATTAGATTAAATAATACAAAAAATATTCTCCATTATATTCTTTTCTCAGTTTGATAGACTAAAAAATATGTTCGAGAGAATAGTGATATTTTTCTTATATCATGGATAAAGATAGACCTAGTTATTCCCACTAGATTAAAATCAATGTTACAATATTTTGTTGATTATGATCCCATAATATTAACATATTAACTTTTTTCCATTTCTATTGAGGCAATTTTAACAATTTAATGCATTAAAAAATACAATTAGTCTCTTTAACATCAATTTTTCATTTTTTTTGTTTTATTACCTTCACACATTATTTTTCTCAAAATAGTTTGGGAATAATCTAGGAACATTAATAATTAATCATATTATATATTCCATGTTAAAATAGATTAACATGATCCTTATTGAGTTCACAAATTCAAACCTGACCAAAATATTTCTAACTAAACATTATCTCATCTCGTGGGAGAATGAGGAGCATATTTAAGGGAAACAACATGAGAAACCCTTATTACACACACATGTGTGGGGGGATGGAAGAAAAAAAATTTATTGACATATTAAATAATAAATACATATTATACATACCATTATAGTGAATATGGAAAAACATTAGAGGATATTAAATAATTCAACACTAAATATTTAATGTTGGACAAAGAAACCATTGTGTGTCATGTTTTAAATTATGGAAACGTTAGTTATTATGGATTAAATCCTCAAAAAACTAATTTATAAGGAATTTAATAAGATTAATATCCATAAAATTTTGATTAAACTATTTAAATTTATCATGATGGCATCCACGAGGTCTAAGAAACCTTGGAAACACCATTCATGTAACACCTGATTTTTCCTGTCTCTATTTTAATCTGGATCATTGGAAATACCGATCATTTTCATGGTTCTTGGGTGAGATTAATTATGACTATTTATGTTAAATATATTTATAATCATCATACTTTGGGTTCCTCATTGCTTGTTCGGGTGTCTTTTAAGAAAGGGTTGTTACATTAGGATTTGGGCCAACCCATGAGCCCATTTCCATATTTAATAACAAATATTGTTTCTTTTATAACCCCTTTTTCCATGATTTTTAGCCATTACACCTCCCAAAGAGCCTCACATGAATTATTCAAAACACCAATCTCTTTTTTATCCCTTAATAATTCATAATAATGGTGAATTTGGATTATTTATTTAGGTATTAGTCAAACATGTGGGCCCATTTCAGGTTGTAAATAAAAATTTGTTTCTTTTATATATTGTTACATATTTGATAATTTTCGGTTATTAAACATCCCAAATGAAACAAAGGAGCCTTTTAGAACCACATGTTACATTTCCCATCTTTGGTTCACATCTTATTTATAGATTAGGGAAAAAATTGTCAACGTTTCTCAAAAATTCTATATTTACCAAAGGTAAATTTTATCATTCATAATTAATTTTTTATTTACAAATTTTCCCCAAAATATTCTTCCCCTAGTTATTCCAGACTCTAGGTTCCAATATAATATGTTTCAAGCCATCCCCAATACTCTAAGGGTGTTGATCTAATGGAAGAAGAAGATTTCTGTAGTTTCTAAGGAGAGATTCTTTCTCCATTCTCTTCCATCTTCCTCATCCTTCCATAAATTCATGGTTTCTCTTATCAAATAGTGATTATAGACTAAGGGTTCTATTATACCCAGACTTTTTATGGGGTTTTTTTTGTTTGGGTTTGGTGTTTATAGATTTATTGTTCATAAACCCTCGAATGGAGATATCAGGTGTGCGTTTCCATTCCCTCAAAGATTTGATGTAGGATATCCCTTGATCATGCCATTATAATTTGTGTTTCAAAATTTTCATAATGTTATCACATTATATATATGTTTATTATTGTTGTTATTACTTTTTATGATTTTCTTGGTTTTCAAAATTGTTGTTTAAGCCTTATTTTGTGAAAAGTAATGTTGTTTGTTATAAAAGTGCACACCAAGTGTTGTTTAAATGTTCTATTATTTTCCACACCTATTTTGTATGTTTAGAACCTGGATATGGGTATTTTTAACAATTTACAGTATCTAGAATAAATTTATGGATTGAAAATGATATTTTATCACTTTTTAAGGGATTAAGATAAGTTGTTTTGTTAAAAAGTGCATGCCATGTGTTATGTAAATTGTCTGGTTAGAGTTTATGTGCCTAATGTGATTTAAAATGTTTTTTTTGGATATTTAAATACATTTGGAACATGAAAAATAGTATTTTCGGGTCCTTTTATTGATGTACAATGTACTTTTGGTTCTAAAAACAAATGCATTTTTGGTGCAAAGCTTGTTTTGGCCCATGTTGCTGAAAAATGGATCGTTTGAAATCCTTATAAAAATGGTCTTGATTTAGATGTGTAACCTAAATAATTTAAGGAATTTATGAAATTGGTTTGCAGGTTTATATGGTTTGTATAAATGTATTTATTAATGTGAAATTTTTACCTTTGGAAAAAGATAGTTTTCTAAAAATATTAAAGGCATGTTTGGAAACCTTTTCAAAAATATTGAAATTGTTTTTTATGAAAACCTCTTATAGATGCTTCACATTCCATGAGTGTATATATATAATGGAAAGGACATCTTAATTGATGAATACTTGTGATCCATTATAAGGGTTCCGTAGGTATGAATCTTTGTGTACCTTTTGATTAATTGCATGATATCGGTCCTTCATGTCACTCAGGGTGATGTATATTGTGATTTATTTATATATATATGTTTTGATTAGATTCTTTAATGGAATTGGTTGTCTCAACCCCATTAGATACTTGATACATGGGAACCTGGATTATTGAGAGAATTTTCTAAGAATGAATGCATCACTGGTAGGTTATGGTACTGACCAGTGGCCCATAGTTGGTAAATCTATTGGGGTTATTTCTATATGATTTTCCCTCGGACTACATAAGAAAGGATGATCGAGTGTATAGGGAATTTTTATTTCATCACGTGTGACATGTCAATGTGGACGAGTTCTCTTGTATTGGGGTCTTCTATATTAATTTTGAATGCATATATTCACCGATGTCTATTTGTCTTTCAGTTTCTTGGAATGATGAATATGATCCTATATTTACATTAACATTCCCTTATTATGTTATTACTATAATTACTTCTTTGGTGTTATTTTTTTTGAATGTGGTGGATGGTTCTGATAAGTATTATGAAAATAGTTTTCAAATGAATTTTTTACCTTTTTTTGCAAATAAGAAAATGTAAACATCACTTTCCCCTTGAAAATGCTATTGGCACACTAGTTGAATGAATCTATTTTTGTAAATGAATATGGTCAATGAGTTGTACGTTGTTTTGTGTAATCATGTAGAAAATCATAAATTTATATATTTTCGTTAAAACATGAAATTGAAGTTTCATTAATTTTTAATAATGTTTATTGGGAATAAATTATCGGGCTAGCCTACTGAGTTTTAATAATCACGCCTATATTTCATTTTTTATCCCTTGTGAAGGTTTCAACATAAATTTGATCACCTAAGCGATGTGTGGTTGTTGTGTTATTGATTGAGCAGTGGGGTCACATGGATTTAGTTTTTCGTCAGGTCTGGTCGGTTTAGTTATATTGTTCAATTGTATTTCAATTTTTTTGTATTCATGATGATTAGTTTAGTTTTTATAAATTATCTTTCAGTTGTCCTTTTCATTCCCCTATATGTTTTATTTTTTATGTTTGGGGGAAATAATTCCCTTGCTGACTCTAAAGATACCCTCGACCCTTGTCACCATACTAGGAGGATCAGGAACACCTCATGAGACTTCTCACGGAGCAGCCCGGGTGACCGGTTCAGGGTTTCCATGGACTGGTTCATGAAAAAATGGTATCATAGGAGGTCGAATCCTAGAAGACCATTATTTTTAGCACCCTTTTTTATTTAGGGATGTTAAGGTAGATTGATTAGGATTGTTAGGACATGAGGTATAGGTTTGAGAAGAGCGTCACAAACTATTTCTGGTAAGGATCCTAAAGTGTCCATGTGATGTCTAATTTTATTAGTGTCTTTGGTCCTTATTGATTGCCTGGTGTTCGGATAGGACAAGGGGAGTTGGAATAATTGTCTCAGTGAGCTCACGGGTCCTGGAATTCCATGTGAGCTGGGGAATGGTTCTAAAAGTCTCTTCTTATTAGTGGTTAGTTTGATATATAATCGACAACCATTTGGTCATGTCACCCACCTACACTAGTTCCCTTTTGTTGGTCTATTGGACTTTTCATGAATATTAATTTTTTTTGAAAACCCTTCCGTGAGAATTGTGAATATGGGTTTTAATGGAATGGTTGGTTTGTTGAAAAGTGTAAAATGGTTTTTCAATATATTGTATGATAATGGTTTTACAATTTTTGTTTTTTTGAATAAAATATTGGGGATAAAAAGGAAATGATTTAACGGGATTAAGATTTCTTAATCTAAATATATTGTATGTTGAAATGAAATAATTGGAAAGCATAGATTATTTTAAAGTGATTATGGATTTTATTGTAAATACGAAATGTTGGGATATTTAAAAGTGTTTGAATATGATGAATTGATTTTGGAATGTGGTTTTGAGTGGTTCGTGTTTCTATGAAATGGGTTTTAGTTTTTGTGGCTATCAGTTTTTCAAAAAATTCCTTGATGAATTGTTTAAAATTAATATTTTACATGGTGGATAATGTGACTTTCTATGATACAAGAATTTTAAAGTGGGTTTAATGGTTTGTTTTGAAAAAAATTAAGTTGTTTTTACCCATTAGTGTATTTATGGGTTCTCATATGCATGGTTTTATATGGTAATGTGGATGAATGCTCGATATGGCATGGGGAATGGGTTCCCGGGGTGTCATAGAAACATACATGTGAGTGAGACTCTAATGAATATCAATGTTGACTGTTTAACCCAACATGGCTTTTTAAATTAATCTTGTCTTCAAAAGGAATTTTTTGATGTTATAAGAGATTTTTTTCTAATGTTCAATCATTGCCACATATGGGGGTTTTCCGTTGAGTATTTTGGTTTTTGAGTTAGTCTTGATTTGTTTCATCATTTTTCATTTTTTATTATGTGTCCCCATGATGCTTCGATAGGTAATTGTATTGCAGTTACAATTTATTCCCCTTTACAATAATTTCCAATTGATCAACCTAATGAATTCATTCTTGAGTTTCGTAGACTAAATACTCCTCTCTTTTATGGTTAAGCGGTTCCTCTTGAGCCCGAGGAGTGGATGAAAAATATTGAAAGGATCTTTAGCCTCATCGAGCTTTCCAAGTTATTTAAGGTTAATTTATAAATGAACATTCATGAAGGATCACCATGGAAGTGGTGGAAGTCGGTTTCTCAGAATAAGACCCGTGAAGATCTTACATTGGAGTTTATTCAAGGGTTTGTTCCTTCATCAATTTTTTTATAAGACAGAAAGTGTGAGAAAGGGGATGGGTATGGGCTCTCTAAATAATGGTGATGGATCAATGTGAAATTATTTTTATAATTTTATGGACCTAGTACCATATGGTTCAGTGTGGGGTGAAAATGATTCCATAAAGGCTCAATGATTAGATGTTGGGATTCATACCAATTTACAGTCAAATGTATCTGAGTTCAACATAACATCATTTTCTGATTTAGTGATGTAATAATTCAATGTTCAAGTCACTAGGATCGGAGTGCTTGAGGTAGTCCTACCTCCTTTAATCCAAAGGAGTATTAAGGATGATTCTAGAATGTAGATGAGAATGTGATTTAATATTCATGGAAATGGTTGTGGAATCAAAAGGCCATGATATCCATCATCAACCACTTCTAGTTGGGACGTCATTGTGTGTTATTAGTATGGAAGGTAGGGTCCCAAGAGAACATCATATTCAATTACTCCCAATCCATTCCATGCTTGATTACTCTTTGGCCACTTGCAACAAGCGTTTCTAGAAAGGCTCATGGTGGTAAGTCCAAGAAGTGAGGTGTTGTTGGGGAGTTGTTTAAAGTATCTTTTTGTATATTTAATTATAGTATAAAATATATATGTTCATGGGTGTTTTGTGGATCCTATTTTGGTTTTTTTGATGTAAGGGAAGTTGTGGGTCGTCCACGAACTCCTATTTTTAGTGGATGTTTTGTTTCTATGCCATAAGTTTTTTTATCTCTCTCTTTAATCTAATCATATGATGTATGCTTCAGTTTGGGATTAACAACTACTATCTAGAGGCCGTAGACACCTCATCCATTAGTTCTCCAACCATAGGTCAGAGAGTGAAGGTATTTCATAGTCAAGAATCTCCATGGTTTAAGGAGTTTGACTAGGCTTGTGCCTCCATCCTTATTATGGGGAGATTTAATCAATACAGAAACTGTTGTCGGATCTCTTAACCACTACATGCGGGACTGGGTGGTTGAAATGTTAATTTTTTGACCCTAATATATTGGGTTTCAATATTATTGTGGGTGAGTTTTGATGGACTTGTGAAATTGAGTCCAAATTATAGTTATTGGTGAAATCTTGTTTGATCATTGTATGTTGGTTTCTAATGGTGGGGAGACCCACCACGGGTCACGATGATTTTACTCCAAAGAATTTTTCAAGTGTAAGTTGTTTTGTAATGGTGGGGATTACAATACAGGATAACCTTTAATCATTGGTTTTCATGAGTTCTCTTCGGTTTGGGTGATTGTTGGGTTCATTGGGAGAAGGCTTGAGAATATGGTTCATGCCACTGTTTCGGAGGTGGTGGCTTGATCTTTCAATTGTTTCTCATGATGTGGTTGTGAGTAGGTGATTTGTTGGAGCTACAGGGTTAAGTTCTATTGACAGTGGATTATATATTTATGTCTTTAGAGGCTTGACCTTGATATGAAATCCTCAGTTTTTTATCATTCTACTGGAAATTAATATGTCTTTTCGGGGTTGGAAAGCATTAAAGGTGGGGAAAATTTTCACACCCGGTTTTTCATGTCATTGTTTTGATCTAGTTCATTGTAAATCCTGATCCTTGTCAATGGTGTGGGGTGATATTAGTGTTAGATTTGGGTTTTACATCTATATATATTCCTCATACTTTGGGCGCCCCATTACTTGTTTTGGAAAGTTTGGATAAATGGTGGTTACTTCCTGATTTGGGCCAAATTGTGAGCCCATTTTCTGATTTTAAAAACAAATTTTGTTCTTTTATAAAACTTTTTTTCAATATTTTCACACATTAAACCTCCCACATGACTTATTTGTCATATTAAAACCACCATATCATTTTGGACCCTTTAGAATTCATAAATATGGTGAATTTGGGTTATTTATTTAGGTATTGGTCCAACCCGTGAGACCATTTATAGTTTTAAAAAAAATAACTATTTTCTCATATATATTTTTACTAATTTTATAATTTTATGTTATTACACCTCCCAAAATATACCAATAACACCAGGTGAAACCCTATGTTCCATTGTCCCTCATTGGATCTCATCTTAGTCGCGGATTAGTTCAAAACTTCTCAATGTTTCTTAAATCATCCAGATTTTCCAAAGGTACATTTTCTCATCGTAAATCATTAATTCATTGCTCTTTTTCCTCCAAATAATATTCCACTTATTCTTTTTGGACCTAAGTATCCCATACAAGGAGTTTCAAACCATTACTTCTCCTTTATGCATTTGAATCTAAGGGAAGATGAAGAGTTTTAAAGTGTCCAAAGTTAGATTCCTTCTCTTTTCTCTTCTCTCTTCCTCCTCCATCCATTATTTCTTGGTTTTCTCTTCTCCCCTGGTCATTATAGACCTAGGGTTCTGTTATACCATTATTTTTAAGGGGATTTTTTTTCATTTGGGGCTGGTGTTCATAGTTGTATGGTTTATAAACCTTCAGATGGTGATATCAGGTGTGCATTTCTATTCCGCCAAGGATTATACGTACGATTTACCCTGCACATGCCTTTATAATTTACGTATCATAATTTTCTTGATGTTCTCACCGGATATATATATATATTATTTTTTTTAGCCTTTTTATAATTTTATAGGTTTCAAAAAGGTTGTTTAATCCTTGTTTTGTGAAAAGTAATGTTGTTTTGTTATAAAAGTGCACACCGAGTGTTTGTTTAAATGTTCCATTATCATTCACACCATGTATGTAATTTTTAGGACCTTTTTTGGGTATTTTAAACATGGTTCCGTATCTTGATAAATTAATGGCATTAAAATGGTATTTTATCCATTTTCAATATATAAAAAAAATTGTTTTTTTAAATGTGGACGCCATGTGTTCGATTAATTGCTTGGTTGGAATTTATCTACATAGTGTGAATTAAAATAAAATTTTTGGATTTGTAAATATATTTTAAGCATGAAAAATGGTATTTTGGGATCCTTTTATGGATTTTCAAAGTAGTTTTGGTTTTATAAACAAATGGTTTTATTGGTATTAAGCGTGTTAACCCATGTTGCCAGAATATGGACCGTTTGACAAGCTTATAAAAATGGGCTATCATTGGAAATGTGACTGGAATATTTTATGGGATTTATTAATGTGTATTGATGCTATAAATGTTCTGTATACACCTATTTATTAAAATTAAAATTGGTACTTTTGGAAAAAGTTAGTTTTGAGAAACACTTAAAGGCTCGTTTAGCAACCTTGTGAAAAAAGGTGAAATTGTTCATTAGGAAAACCTCCTATGGTTGTTTCTAATTACATGATTGTATGTATATAATGGATGTGGTTTCCTTGTTGAGGAATCCTTATAATACATTATGACAGTGCCTCAGGTTGAACTCTTTATGTTCCTTTTGATTACTGGCATGAGATCTGTCCTTCGAGTGACTCGAGGTGATGCATATTGTGGATTGCTAGTATATATATTTGTTGTGATTGGATGATTGGATGGAATAAGTTGTCTAACCACAATTATGTACTTGATACATGGGAACCTATATTACTGAGATAATATTATAAGAATTATTGCTTCACTGGTAGGTTATGGTACTTACTAGTGGCCCATAGTATGTGGCTTTATTGTGTTTATTGCTACGGGATTTTACCTCTGGATTCCTGAGAAAGGATAGATGAGGGTATTGAGAATTTTTATTTCATTGTGTGTGGCTTATCAATGGGGAATACTCTCATGTACTTGTGTCTTACTTATTATTATTGATCTTCTAGGTTCCCCTATATCTATTTGGCTTTTAGTTTCTTGTAGTGATGAATATGCCGCTTGTATATACATTAACATTTCCATTATTGTGTGATTACCATCATGCCTTATTTTGTATTGTTTTTATTGAAAATTGGTTGGATGGTGTTGGTATGGATTATGAAAGTGGTTTTAAAATGGTTGTGTTTTACCCTCTTGTATAAGTCTGAAAATGTAAACATCATTGTACACATGAAGATTCTATTGGAACACTAGTTGACCGAATCAAGTTTTGTAAATGAATAAGGGCAATGGGTTGTACTTTGTTTTGGGTAGTCATGTAGAAAACATTACTTTTATATATTTTAGATCAAACCGGAAATTTATGTTTCTTTTATTTTAAAGAATGTGCATTGGGAATATATTATTTATCTAGCCTACATTGTTTTAATACTCATGTCTATAGTCCTATTTGTTTTAGTCCTTGTAAAAGTATTATCTTGAGTTTGATCGCCTTGACTGATATGTGATCATTATGTTAAAGAGTGACTAGTGGGGCCACACGGAGTATGTAGTTCATCAGTTTTGGTTGGTTTAGTTGTATCATTCGGTTGTACATCATGTTTTTTTGTATTAATGATGATTAATTTATTTTTTATATATGCATCTTGGGATACACTTTTTTATCATCTATTTGTTTTATTGTTTATATTTTGGAGGAATCGTTCCCTTTACTACTTTAATTATTCCCTCAGTGCTCGTCTCCATCCTAGTAGGATTTGGAATGCCTCTCGGGACTTGTCATAGAGCCGCTCAGGTGACCTATTCAGGGTTGACCCAGACTGGTTTGTGATATTCAATCCCATGAATTTATGAGATATTTCATGAGGAACTAAATTTAGACAAAGTATTATTTAAGAGATGTTATAAGGGATGGTTAAAGTACTAGAAGACTTATTTTTACATATTCTGAAATACATTTTCAAACTAAATTTCATAGTATTTAGAATATAAACACAATACTATTTGGGTTTTCTTTAGAATAAGATGAAGAAAATGAGAAATTGGTCTTTATCTAAAGTATCATTGACTAATTATATTTTATATATTAAATTTTCCATCATCATATATTAATTTTAATGATCTTAAGGACAGTCTAAAAAATGTTTGAATCCCAATTTTTAATATATATTTTTCATTTTTTTCTCTATATGAAATAAATTCAAACTCTTTATTTCTAGAATTATATATATTGATGATTTTTATAGTATAATGAAATGTGAATTAGAACATGATTATCTATCCATGGAACAGAAAATAGTATTGAACTTGAATATGAAGATAGAATAATTCCAAAATAAGATATAATACATGTATAAAGAAAATATTTTGTGTAACACCCCAATCCTAGATGCTTAGAGTTGCTGCCTTAATTTATTATAGTAGAGTATATATAATATTATAATCTTAAATAACCCAATAAATTAATTGTAAATAAAGACCAATTACATACATAATACCCATATTACAATGGGGAAGGAAAATAAATCATAAAAAATTTCAACCACATCACACTTGAAACACATTGAAAGGATTCCACTTTTAAAACTATGAAAATGAAAAAAATAAGGGTGATCTCATATTATTAGAAATTGTATGTAAAGTTGAATAAATAATGAATCAATTAGCATAATCATCCTGGAAATATAAATAATTGATCATAGATTTCATATAAATATTTGGATAAGTCACAATTAATATAGAAAGTTAAATAACATAAACACAAGTTGTTTGATCAATAAAATAATATTGACAAGAATCTATAGATAATTTAAAAAAATCACATGGATAATGATATTAATAAATGAATTATCAAAAAACTAGATTCATTATTATTGGACACCATGTATCCTAGGTACATGTTACCTTTACCATTAAAACCTATTACAACACATTATATCATTCCATGTAGAAACCCTTCAAATTTATATTACTAATTCATCTCATGAGACTACTTATGCATCAAGGGGACTACAAGATATTTTACATAGACCATGTAATATCAATCCAAATCATTTTTTATATTTTTAATATTATATTTAATCAACAAAAAATGATCCTTATCAAATATCTTTATTGAGTAAAATATAAGGATTTATCAATATTTTCAATGTTATTCAAATAATATTCAAAGTATAGAGATTATGTAAAAATGGAATATGGTTTAGGAAATAATTATAACCATTTATTATGAGTGTTTATATTTAAAATGAAATTATTTTCCAATTAAAAATGGTCATAAGTAAGTGATTGTTTAATGATAATGTTATCAATCAGAAACGAAATTGAGATTATAAAGAAAATTTTTACCACATATTAATTTTCATGTCAATCCCCATGGATGATATAATTCAATGTAAAAAATATAATACCTTGAAATATGAGTGAATCACAACATTAAATGAAAAAGGGTAACTGTATACACAACATTAAATTGAATTGGTGTATAAAAAGATATAAGACTCAATGGAATGTAAATTCTGAAAAAATTTCATACCTTAGTATTCATATTGGGTGAATGATTTTTAAACCCATTTATAATGGGTTTAGTAATGTTATTATTATAAAATAGAAAAATATTAATATAGATTATATCATATATAGACATTTAAAAATATATTATAACATGTTCATTAACAATCATTTATCATTTTCATCATTTCTATTGTTAATTGTATATTTTATCGAGTTTGTTTTGAATATATATTTTTCTTACTATATATTAGATCATGATTTAATCATATAAAAAACATGTTGAAAATATCATATAAATTCAGAATATATGTATTTATAGTAATTATTAAAATTTGAAATGAACCGTTCATGGAGACTCTAGGCTGTATATACGCATGAATGCTATTTCCATTTCATCATCTTATTTACAAATCAAGTCCTATATATATAAATAATAATTATAGTATAATATTTATGATATATAATTTTTTTTAAATTAAAACTATCCTCAATACATTCCATTTAATGTTTGAATAAATCACATCTATTTGAGGAGGTCGTAGTCCACAATTCCACAAACAATGTTATCATATACACAGAAAATGGGAATCATGAGGGTATGAGTTGTATAAAAATTTAAAAATAATATTGAAAATAAAAAAATCACATATATAATATAAATATTATAAATCCATATTTATTCATAACAATGAAATGCGGTAATGGATGAATGAACAACATCGTTTCATGAGGCGTTTGTTCGTCGTACACACGAAGAATGGTTGCATATCCCACATGATGGAATTGTTTGTGTGTTAGACACACCCTTTAAAAGAAAAAATATAATTATATTGAACATAATATGGTTATTAAATAATAACTAAATAATAATAATTGAATTTTTGGGTTATGGAAGTAAACAAAATTGATATATAAAAAACATTACCTCTTATTCGGGTAACTCATGTTGGTTTATACAAAGAGTCTTACTTGTATTTATACCATAAAAAATGATGCATCGTGATGAGAAGTAATATTTTGGGGAAATTTGGGTTGGGTTTGAATTATAAAAATGGACTTAAATATGTGAAAATGTAATGCGGTGAGTTCTTTTTTATAGTCGAAGTGGAGTAACATTCTTATAAATTTTTGAAATAGGGAATTCCACCTAAAATATTTCCTTATCATATGGATACAATAATGGGAAAAAATAATGAAATTAATGAATATGGTAAAAATATGTCCATATAATAGTTTTTTACATGTTTCTAGGTTATTATTGACAATAATTTTAATGTTTATTCCCTTGTTAATATAGTATTTTTTTTAATCACTATAATATATGATAATTTCATTCTCAAATAAATTTGGTAAAAAAATTAGTTGAAATAATTATAAATTATAAACTATGATGATTAAAATTATGGAATCAATATTTCCAAA
The DNA here is from genome assembly GCA_963277665.1 of Viscum album. Taxonomy (NCBI): domain Eukaryota; kingdom Viridiplantae; phylum Streptophyta; class Magnoliopsida; order Santalales; family Viscaceae; genus Viscum; species Viscum album. The sequence continues at coordinate 974,815,725 of OY728165.1, forward strand.
TTCCATTCAAATAAGTGGCATAAATTAATTTAAAATTTATATCACAGACCGAATGAGAATGTAAGGTTTTAAGGTAAATGATTACAAAATATTTAAATGCGATTATATAAATTTTCATTTTGAAATTCATTCAAATGACCTAAATTGGATTAATATATATATAATTTATCAAATTAATTTTTAGAACTAATTAAAAATATAGTTTATCATTTTAAATTATTTATTCGAAATGTCTGTTTTCAATTAAATTTTTTTATTTTTTCATTGTTAAAAAAATAAGACTTCTATGAAAAAATTTAAAAATTCACCCTAAGAAAATTTTAACATTAATATTTCAAAAATAAATTTTAATTCTTTCAAATACAATTTATAAAAGTGTCACAATTTGGTTTTAAAATAAATTTCAAATTAAAATTCAAAACAATTGCCTTTAAAAAATATAGGTTTTTTTGTATATTTATATATTATTATCTTATTCCTATAACATGTATTTGAAGAATGTTAATAAATTTATTCGATATATAACATGTAAAAATACCACAAAAATTAACTAAAAGTGATAAAAATATTTTAAATTTGAAAAACATGTGTAATATTGTTCATTTTAAACCTGGTGTCGCGTGAATTGAAAGATTTCAAAAAGATTAAATTAATTATAAATGGATGTTATTGTCAATTATTGGAGTGATACATTATTATCTCCTTAAAAAAATTCATCCTTAAAATTTAAGCTGTATTATCTCCTTAAAAATTGTGGTTACTTATCTTTCACAACATCCTCTAGTTCCCATGTAACTTTATCCATTTTTGAGATTTCACTAGAGTATCTTTACCAGACATGTCATATGATTTCTCAATACATTCTATCTTGTTTCAAGAATATGGTTGGGTTCTTCACAGTATAAAATGTCATGTTTCACCTCTATTTCTTCATAAGTGATCACATAAATTAGTTCATGGATGTAAATCATTAGAAATGATATACAGAAGGAATTATGAACTTTTGAGATATTTTATGGCATTGACAAATGATAGAAAGATAAACATGATCATTTATGAATCTTGAATGGATAAATATACATGGGGCTCCATTTCGATTACATAATGAAATTTATAACACCTATCCATGGAGATACATTCATGAAAGAATGATCTCTCATTTGGAACTCAAAATCATTTCTCTGATTATTGGAATAACTCATTTTAATACATGTCACTGTAATAATACGATCATAAATATCCTTTACCATTTTAATTGAATCTTTAACATGTTCTAGGACTATATTTTTCCTTTCACCAAGATTGTCCCGAAATGTATTATTATGAAATCTCTTTCCATATAATTCATAATTCTTGGAAATTTGAATAGTGAAATGGAAACTATTGTTTTAGAAAAAATATCGCAATGATATATACTAATACCACCTAGCATGAATGTTGTGTGAATATTATATCAACATGTCTACCATAATTTTAATATTTAATTCTAACTGTCCATCAGTTTTAGGATTGTAGGATGATCTCAAATGAAGCTCTATATTGATATCCTTCTGAAGTATCTTCACACATTTTGATGTAAATCATATACCTCGATCAGAAATAATTGATAGAGGTGTTCCATAAATTCTTACAACAAAATTAATAGAGATCTTTATAAGGTTATAAAAAGGGAAATATTCTCTTATACCTATTAAATGTGAATTTTTTATCAGGAAATAAACAACAACTCATAATTCATAATTCTTTTTAGGAGTCATCGGTAGACCCATGAAAAAATCAATAGTAATGTCATTCCATTTCCACATAGGAATAGGGATAGGTTTCACGAATCATCCTTAATCATTCCACTTTTCATTAATATGTCAAAAAACAAGACATATAGTAACATAATTATCAATTTGAAATTTCATTTTATCCAAAACCAATGTCCATTAAAATATGAATAAATATTTAGGATACCATGGTGCAAAGAGAAATTTTATCTTCAAGATTCATTCACCAATTTCATTTTTATCTTAGTTATACATTGAATAAATATTATATTTCCAAACTTCATGACATCCTATTGAAAAAAATATTCTAATTTCTCATCGTTTATTGATATAATTTTCTTATGATACTCATCATCATCAATGTGTAATTTTTTATCCACTCTAACAAATATGGTTTTTCATTAATTTGAAAAATTATTGATGTCTCCCCTTACATTGAAATTCCCATATCTATCTTCACGAGATCAATGAATATTTGATTTTTCTAAATCCTCATTTGGATTAAAACTCTATGATCCTTCTAAATCAATGAATTTTCTACCGTACTTTCTTTCCCTATGTGGTATTGTATTGATAAATCAGAATCATACTATAGCTCGAGCCATCTACTTTATCTCGTATTGAGGTATTTCTTTGAAAATATATATTTCCAGCTTTTATGATCCATGTATATCTCAAATATTTATCCATATATATAATTTCACCATATTTTCAATGAAACAATTATAGTATCTAACTCAAGATCATGGATTGGTTTGTTTTGTTCGTGAATCATCAATTTATTTAATTCAAAGGCAATAACCTTATCATTTTTCATTAAGACACAACAAATTACCTTCATTTATTAATCACTATATATGAAAAACAATATACTTAATGATAATAGAGTTAAAATAGATCATTAACCAATAATCTATTTTTTCACATCAAAAAATTCATAAATTTATATATTCAAAACAAAAATAACCCAACTATATATAATCTTGGTTAGGAGTCTGTTCATTTGGAAACATTATTAAAAAATCCCCAATAGTAACCTACCAAACTAAATAAACTACATACCATTATTTTGTCTTTTGGTATCAGTAATTATCTGACTTCATTTATATTTATAGGATCAACTGATATTCTATACATGGGGAAAATATGGCCATGAAAAGGAACTTCATGAATCCTAAAATCACACTTAATAAATTTACAATATAACTCTTCCTCTATAATAGTCTTAATAATGATCCACCTGTGAATCTTAAGGTACTTATAGATTTTAGAATAAAACAGTATATCATCAATGAATATCACACATAAATCATCAAGATAATCTTTTTGAAATGTATTCATTAGATCCATAAAAATTAAGGGTTCACTAGTCAATCCAAAGTTCATTAATATATAGTCAAAATGTATATACCTCATCGATCAATTATTTTCAAAATGTCTTTCTTATTTTATAACTATTCGTGATTCCTAGAATAAAGATCAATATTTGAAAAATATTAGGATAGATGAAGTTGATCAATAAAGGCATCAAGATATGTTAAAGGGTAATTATAATTTACCCTAAAATAATAGATTTTCAAATATTCAATGAAAAAAATCACGGATCCAACATTCTTTTTTAAGAAGAGAACATATTCTCCCCATGGTGGAAGACGAGGATGAATAAATCCCCTCTTACCAAAATACATTAATTGTTTCTTCAAATAAATTAATCCAAAGTGGACATTCTATAGGGATTCGTTGATATTGGAATTTCATAGGTAATTACATGAATGGAAAATTAAACATCACACTCTGGTGTATGTCCATGTAATTCCACAAGAAAAGAAAAAATATATTTTTTACAATAGCTATATCCTTAATTTAAAGATTACCATCTTCATAAATAGATTTTTTTGTCCATATTACCTAATAATATTATTTTGTATATCTACTTGGAGTGGATCTGGATGAGAATTAGATGATTATGTTTCTGGTAAATAGATAAGGAATTTGATATCTTTATAACAAACTTTAATTTCCTTCATCTTGAATTTTTTTCATCATACTTTGAATGCATGTCCTTATAGGGGGTTATATAAAGTCTATCATATTTATGATTACATGTTAAAAAAATAATGAAAATTTATGTGTCATAATGAAGGATTCCATACACATATTTATTGTAATGAGATTTCCATTAGGATTTTTGATATATATCACCACTATTAAATCAAAAGAAAAAGTATAATCTTCAAATAAAATTGGTGGATATAAAAGAGTGGGATGATACCGAATTAAACAAAACAATGGATAATTTTTAGTATAAGATTAATGTACCAAATAACATATCAATGGATACATCTACCTCAGATATAGTGATGACATAAGCTTGACCATCTCCACGTTAACTCTTTTATGGTAGATTCCCTCGGCACATGTGGCAATCATTTTAAATGTTCCCCATATCCTTATTGTTGTAACACTATATAGAAGTTTTTTCCTTCATCCCATTACATTGCTTGAGGTTATGACCCCTTTCTCCACACTTATAAAAAACTCTCATGGATTTTAGGAATTTCATTGGGTGACTCTTTATATAGTACTCACATGATGAAAATTTATTCACATTCTTCTTTGATACATTCACATTCTCTCCATCTTAAAATGAACTATTATTTTTTTAATTCTCCTCAAATATAATGATTCTAGAAAATTAATTCTCCATTTTATGTAACAGAAAAATATTTCTTCATATTGTGAAATATTTTTAGAGACTAGTGCCCTTTGGAGACTTTGTGTAATCTGATCATAATAGTGATCATTAATTAACACTATATTGCATATATAATCCATAAAATACATGGATAAACTTTTAAAGGTATATTCATAATACAAAACACATTTTTATTCCTTTTTATTTAGGATAATGAACTTTTTATTTATCTCAATTTATTCATCCTTAGGGAAGTATTTGTCAAATAATTTCTCCCTAAATGTTCATCATTCCACGATTTCAATTTATTCATCATCCCTTTTATTTTGTATCATAGTCCACCATTAATTAACAACAACATTAATAAATTACAATAATACACTAACATTTTCCTTATCATTACATCTGGAGGCCCTATATATATTTTCTCTAGAGACTTAATCCATTGAGAAGCTACAATAGGATTACCATTCCCACTAAATAATCAGGGATTCTATTAAATAAAGTGATCCAGCAAAGGATATTGTCTCATTGGAATAGGTTTCTATATTCTTGAAGGTTATATTTCATTACATGATAAAGGTGACCTAATTTATCAATAGTTTTATATATTCTAATTCAAGATTTATTAGTTTCCTCCGTAGGGAAATCTCAATATTTTCAACAAGTATTGATAATTATATTCCCTCTAGTAACCATTTCAAAATAATGGAATACACTATATTAGATCATATGATTATGAAACATCATTTATAATACAAATCTATTTAAATAGATAACATAAATTGAAATTTAAATTTTTATATAATCTCATAATAATGAAAATCGTTTCATTGGGATGTTCTTTATAGATATCCTTAATGCCTATAATTGTTTTATGTTTCATAATATATATTTTTAAAATCTAGTTTACATAACTTCTACTAAACATTCATCTTACCAACAGTTTTCCCTAACCGCCAATCATGGATATGTGGCCTTAATTTATTTAACTAGCATAGATATAAGTTTATAATCCCAGAAGATTGTGCAGTTTAGTATTTTTGGAAAACCATATTATATACATGATACTCATATTACATTGGGAAAATAAAATAAAATATAATATAAATACAAGATCGACTTCCTCAAAACACTTTCAAAGGATGCATCGACATAACCCTATGAAATGGAAAAAATAATGGTGAGATCAAATTCTCAATAAGGGTATGTACATTAGAAGAAATAACAAATCAATGAGTTTAATCAGTATGGAATGTTAATTAATTTACCACAAATGCAATATAAATACATAGATAAGGAATAATCAATATGGAATGGTAAATAACTAAAACATATGTCATTTAGTTAACAAACTGAGAATGAAATGCATCAATAGATAATGTAAAAGAAAAAGTATCAAGGATAAAAATAATGATAACTACACACTCAATAAATTAATATTATAATTATTGGATTCAATTTTTATAGGAACATAGTACTATTACCATATATATCATTCCCATGGTAGTTTAGAATATTAGGTAGAAACCAAACTAATTTAGAAAGTATATTAATCTCACGATACTACTGATTCATCGAAGGTCTTACATTAAATGGTTTACAAGCCATGTAAAACCAATCTAAATAATTATTTTTTATGTTGAATAGATTTTCCCAAAAAAATTTCCTTTTTAAAATATTTTTATTGAGTAAAGGATATATATTTAACAATATTTCATTAGTCAGTAAAGTAACAGTCACAGTAGACACCATATATTAAAATTAGATATAGATTAGGAAATAATTATACCCATTACATAAGTGTATGTATATTAAAAATAAATTTAATTTTGGAGGGAGAATTTTCATAAGGAATGGATTGTTTCATGATAAAGATAACAATCACAAAACAAAGTGAGTTTCTCGTGATTACATTTACCACTTAATAATTCTCATGTCTAACCCCATGGAAGAGATAATTAAAATAAAAACATATAATTCCTTAACATCTCATTTAACCCTAATATTAAATGATATAGTGGAATTATATGAATCACATTAAAGTGACTTGGTGTATAATAACAAACAAGTGTCACTGAAATGTAAATTTATATGAAATTCCTTACCTTACACATCATTTTTGTTTAATACTTTATACCCTCATGTATAATGGTTTTAATTTTTTTATTAACATAAAATATTACGAAATTAATATTTATATTATCATATATTGTCCTTTTATAAAATATTATAACTCCTTCATTAATAATAATTTATCATTTTCATTACATTGGTTGTTAATTTCCTTGATTCTCAAGTATGTTTTGAATTGTTATTTCATTAAAATTATTTAGATCAAGTTTCAATCATCTCAAAAATTTATATCATGATTTTAGTATCCTATATATTCTGTATATATGTATTTAGAGTAATCAATTAAATATTAAATGCACTGTTCATGGAGACGGTAGGTCGTATATATGCATGAACCACTACATCCATTTCCATATTTTATTTAAAAGGTAAGTGATATATATATATATATATATATATTAAAATTAATGTATCATATTTTTGTTATATATATCACATATATTTATTAAAACCATATTTAATATATTCCACAAAATATGTGGATGAATCATATTCCATTGAGGAGTCGTTGGTCGATAGGTCCACAAATGAATTTTTCATATTCCTGAAAAATGGAAGAATGATGTTATGTGTTGTATAAAAATTACATTACCATAAATTCATAATATATAACATATATATCATATAAAATGTTAGAAAACACGTTATTTAGAATTTTTATTGGTGTTTATGGAAAAAACAAATGACATCAGTTAATGGGGCATTAGAACGTTATACTGATAAAAAATGAATTCATATCCCATTTGAAGGAATTGGGTGTGAGTGTTGGTCAAACCATTAAAATAACAAATCCTCAGAATATATAAGATATTGAGGTTATAATTTAATAATTATTTCAGAATAATTTAATTGGTGGGTTAATAAATGAAAGAAAATTTTTTTTGTCAAAGAACATTAGCTCTTATTCAGGTAACTCATATTGGTTTATACCAAAAGACTTTCTTTATTTACATTATTCAAAATGTTATTATTATTGTGTTATGGGGTATAATTTATGTATATATTTGGGAAGGTTTTGGATTATAAAAAAGGATTGAAATTAACTAAGATGTGAGTGGGTGAGTGCATTTTAATAGTAGTGGAGGAGTTGCATTCTTGTAAATTTTTTAATGATGGAATTCCACAATGTTTATCCATGTCATGTGTCTTCAATAATGAATAAAATTCAATAAATATTTTATTTTTTCTAAATTTTTCCATCTAGCAGGGGTTTTACATATTTCTATGTAATTGTTTCAATTAGGTTTAATGTTTAGTCCCACATAATCTAGTTTTTTTATCTCTAAATTAATTTTATGTCCATTCAATGATATTTTTTGAAAAACAATGCTTACCATATTATAAATTATAAGTTATCTTTATTTAAAATATAGATAAATTTTTACAAAATCCAATTCTTTTCAGTGGAGGAAAATATCTTCAATTTATCATATAGGTGTGATTAGAAAGTGTTTTTTAAAATAAAAATGTTGAAGAGTATGAAATGATTTAATATCCATTTTAAATTTCAAATTAATTAAAATCACCTAAATTGGACTAAAATATTAGTAATCTATATAATTATACATTAAAACAAATTTAAAATATAGTTTATGATCATATATTATTTAGATAGAAAATCAGTTTTCAATTAAAATTCATTATTTTTTCCTTATTCATATAATAATTGAAATTGTCTGAAAAATAAAAAAAAACGTATTGAGCTATTTTTAATATTAGTTTTTTAAAAATTAATTATAATTTGGAAAATAAATATTGTAAATTTTAATGAATTTATTTTTAAAACACATTCTCTATTAATAGATGAAAATTTTCTAATATAAATTTGTAGGTTTTTATAGATAATATTGTGGTTGTTATTATATTATACAAGAAAATTATACTGGATGAAATTCAAAAAAGAATAGTGGATTTAAAACATATACATTTACCATATAAATTCTCTATAATTTTTAAATTTTTATTAACAATAATAAACATGAGTAATAGTTTTTTGATTACACCCAATCATTCATTTATTACAATCTATCAATAAAAATACATTTATTATAAAACTAAAAAATATTTTAATTTCATGGGGTTATATATATTTTTATTGATTAGAAACTATGAGAACAAACATGTATAATGAACATAATACCAACCACAATTTGGTTTAAAAAAATAAATCTTTTAGGTTCGGGAATATCGTATATATCCTTTACATCATTATATAAAATCACAAGAGGAGGGTACTAAACAATATTGGGAGTACCCTTACATTATTTGTCTATCCCATAGTAATTTTTTTGTATTTTTGTATAATAATTAATTTATATTATCATAGGGGTAATCCAAGTCGTCTGTCTATTTATAGGCATAGAAAAAACTGTCAATTGGTGGATTTTTTTCAATGAAATGGAACCCACATTTCTATTTTTGGTGAAAAATTGTACTGGACACTGAGGGAAATCAAAATAATGTATTTTCAGAAGAAGAAATCCAAATTTTCACCCACATTAATTGTTTTTTCTATCATTATTTTTTCGAATTATATTTATTATACTTAAATCTATTATTAAAGTCAGAAGCACCAGTTGATAGTTACTAATAATAACTTAATCATGTTTATCCACATAACATAGTTTGAAAAACATTAACATAATAACATATATACAAATTGACTAATCTTTTTTATATAAATATTTTTCAATTAATTAATCACTACTTCTAAGTGTGTTCTATTTGAATTTAATTTTATGTATTATAATATTGTATCAAGTGGATCCCAATCTATTTAAGATCAATTTGAAAACTATTTTATGACATTTTGGGGAATGAATACACGATTTTTTATTAACAGTTTATGATTTTTTAAATTCTTATATTAGAAATTTTGTTTTTAAATATTATCCTAACTAGTGGAAAATACATTTCTCGTGTTGAAAAATTAACTTGATTTAAAATAATTATGTCAAAACTATTTTTCGTTATTTTTCCAAGTATTTGTCTAGAATAAAACTTGGTTTATTAATTTATAATTTAATTCCTTTTCTATGGATAAATTTTATATATTTTTAATCAACAACTTGGGAGACATTGAAATCCAATTTTTAATATAATCTTCCAAACAATCACTTTATTGAGAGTCACATGGAATGATTGAGATGATAAAATTCCTTTATTTTTTCCAATTCAAAATGATTTCAGTGTGTCAAATATCAAATAATACATCGGTAAATTTATAAATCCATTTTTGAAATCCACTTTTCTAGATACCATAACATTTGATACAATATTATCCTTACAATGTATGGAACACCAATTTTTAAAGTTACATTACTAGGCATATTCATCCCTAAATACCCATCTATTTTTATATATCTTGATATTTTTTCATCTACGTGTGTGTGGTAGGGTTCTTTCAAAGAATGTTATGTGGACGGTAACAATTTTTTGGTTGAGTAAAAGTGTTTCATTACATAGGATTTAAGATATGGTTTCATATGATGTAATGAAACATTGTTGAACATATTTCAATAAATTAATCTCAGAATATATTATATATTTATATATGATATTTTGATCAAAAATAATAATTATAAGAGTGAGATGAAAAAATATAGAAAATTTGAAACAGTATTAATTTCTTTCACCATCTTGTTTGGGATCCACCACTCACAACAAGAATAAAGTAGATCAATAAGTAGATTTGATATATTTTATTAGGTTATATTTGTGTTTCCTTCACTATTTTACACTCTCCATAATCTCTCAACTAATTTCTATAATAGATAAAAATACTCATAGTCCACATCAAAACAAATTAACTCTAAATCCTACCATTGCTTAACCATTTGAATAACCCGTTTAAATCCCTCTTGAATAGCACACTGGATTCACCTAGTACTCAACATAGTACCCTATAAATAATATGGTTGATCTCATATATCCTTGGAATGATAATAACACATATTTATACTGTATCTAGAGTGAATTGAGATCATATATAACAAATCAAAGTAGTGTAGTGAATGCACAGTAGTTATAGATTGAAAACATGATTAAACTAAAATTTTATTTGGGTTGTATTGAGAAAATAAGAAATATATTTTTAGTGATGAAATAATTTGTTCTTTCATATTTATTTTTTTGAGTTTTTTTTTAAATAATAATATTTTTGTAAATTAATTATATATATTTTCCAAGAGTGAAATATTTTTCATTTGAGGGTGTGATGAGAGGTATAAATTTAAAACATTGAATTAACATTTAAAAATTAATTCACCAAAAAATCAGAATTACACCAATGTAAATAGTAAATTTTTGTAACATCATGAATTTTGAATTCAATTATTAAATGTGTTGTCTATTTGACCTTTATTTTATTTTATAATATTAGAAGAAATTGTAAATACACAAAATCATTTTCAAAGACTTTGAAGTCATTTCTAAATAAGTTAATTAATTTATTTTATGATTTATTCACATATAAAAATATGTTTCACAAAGATGAACCTAATTTTTATGTATTTCTCAAATTATATTTTACATTTAGAAGATAACCTAAGTGAATAGTGAATTAGTAGAATAGTTGAGGCATATTGGAGTTATATGATAAAGATGGCGAAGGACAGAGATCCACTCTATAATATAAAAAAAAGAATTCACAACATAAGGGTTATTTCCCAAAGCATAATTGTTTAACATTAATTAAATAAAGACTAATCAAGGAACAATAATATCGGATAATATGATGTGTTATAAATAGATGTTTGTGTAAGGTGAGATAGACCATGTAACGAACCACTTAAGATGAACGTACGGATTTTGTATGGTCATAAATGCACAACAAGTAATTCAGTATAACAAACCAAGCCCCCCTATCATGAAAATGACATAGATATCATGTTGTATTAATTTGTAATAAATATATGATTAGGGATAATATTATAATATGAAATTCCACATTCATTTATTCCCTCTATTTTATAATGTAACCACTAAAAAATCCAAATATCAATCATCCAATCTTTGAAGAAGGCGATGATTATGGGAATAGATAATGATGAAAAAATACATGAGATGATCTCACTTGAAGAGATTATCACCCTTGGCCAAGACACATGGAAACAAATTGTGGGGGGGGGGGGGGAACAGATCACATTTCCCTGAATTCTAAGGATTATGGATAATAGGGATGTTGAATCCTATAAAAATTTCTCCCTTCCCCTTTTTAAAGAGTTATTATCATGTTTCATTATTCAATGGTTTTATTCATACTGTATACTCTATAAATCATATAGATAAATGTTAATAGTGGGTTTTTATCCTTTTTATTGTGATCCCTACCTCCTCGCTAATTTCTTTATGTTTACCTACATATAAAAAAGTACTAGTGATATTATACGTGATAACGGTGAAGTAAAAATCAATTTTGGGTGTTCTAATGGGGAATAAAATTGGTACCATTAATTTATTCAGGGTATTCCTAAAATATTTTCTTGATTCTGTTGTATTGAATAATGTGAAAGGAATAATTAAGGATGGACACTCATTTTTCCAACAACACAATTTCATTAATTTAGTAATTCAATTACAAAGTATCTTATAAATCAAATAACTCACCATACAACTAGAGGTGAGGTGATTGAATAAAGGTATGATGTTTTGTTGGTGTTAGGTTCTAGAGTAGGTTCTCTTTTAGGGCTATTGAATGATATTTCCTACATTCTAATGAGAATAAATGAGTTTCTCATATATCTAAGGATCCCTTATAAGATTTTTATTTTCACACATGATATTATAGTTGAAAATATATTTATTAATTGAATTGACTCTACATATTGTTTTAATATAATTTCAACAATAAAAAATAATGATAAAACTCATAGGATTTCACCTTTGTAACTGATACCCTTAATACCAAATTTTGTGTTCTTTTATTATTTCGATTAATATTAATCAACTTGTGAAACCCATTAAATACATCCTTATCTATTTTGATATAAATTTTGAATATTTTAAAAAAAATGTTTGAGAATAGTGAGTGTTTAAATGATATCACAAATAATAATGACCTAGTTCAGTCCCATTGGGATTCAATCTATGGTATAATTTTGTTTGATCAATATCCTTTTATTCACATGGAACATAATAAAAGCTATAATTAAAAAATAATAATTAATCACTATTAAACCTTACACAGGGTTCCAGTTTTCTTAACCATATATCATATTTGGGACTCATTATATTATAACTTACGTGAATATGGTAACATTAATCCAAATGACCTAAAAATATGTTCCTCTAACTATATTGAACACTTAACTAATCAAGAAACTCCAGTTGGGACAAAAACAATTGATTTCTAAATTAAATGACTCCAAATAGAAATATTTATTGACATTCTATCATGAAAACATCTTCCCATGTGATACAGTGGTAATAAATCTAAAAAAATAATTAGTTTAAATCACTTATAATAATATGATGATGGTTTTAAATGAAAATATTAAAACCCTTAGAAAAAAACCATTTATATAATTTAAGATAAATTTTTTATTACTTATATAAAAGGTTAATTATAAATTTAACAAAATTTCAAAAAAAAATTCCACAACTCCAATTAAAATCTTATCTTTTATTAAATAAATCATGGTCACACACATATATTTGGAATGAAAATTTCAATCCATAACTCATTAAAAGGTTCTTAAATAGATCATTTATCATGGAATCTCAAGGAAAAATTATAAGAAATATCGTCACATAATCTCATCCAGTGACTCATGATAAACCTGATGACTCGTTATTTTCTCAACACATAACACCAGACAAAAACTAAACTAACATGCATTAAAATAATGGATCTATTCCCAATATAAAAAAAATCAAAAAAATATATATTTTCACATGAAATATATCCATAACCAAATCGACAGTAATATATAAATAGTGATGTTCATATCCAATGTTTGGGTCGTTTGATACATACATTAAAATATTTTCTTCTTCCACCAAATTCATATCAACTGTGAAATAATCATATTATTAAGGGATGTACAATGGAAACAATGATGTTAATTTACAAAAAATTGCCTTCAATATCATCCATCCAAGGATTTTACAATTAGAATTTGACTTACCCAATGTGGTAACTTTGAGTAATTAATATTGTAAATGATTCATCAATATGACCTATAATATCCTCTATAGTTCCATCTAATGAATTATCACTATTAATATTATAGAAGTTATCTATCCTACATAATTTGGACTGAGAAAAAATTCATCACTTTTCTCATAATCAATTAAGGGAATTATTCAAATGGGTTTCTAAGCATTATTCATTGTCTTAGAAATCCACATATATGTTCCCATATGGAATAAAAATATGTTCTATATATATCATATACATGATATATTTATATAAAATATATCATTAAAATTCCTATCATTTAGTCGTATGATAATTACCCTATGATATGAATAAGAGTTTATATTTACATAACATACCACTATGTGAAGCATGTTCTAACCTAACTATACATTGAAACTGATGATGTAGTACTGATTTCAATCATAATTTCATCTACAAGGTTTTGTTTTCATTCCTTGAATACATCATTATATATGGAATTATTTTCATTATCGTACTAAAATATAATAAATTTAACATGGTTTCTTATATTTCACAACTAAAAACCCATGGTCACTCCAATCTTTAAACTCCAATATAAATGTTGAGAAATTAACTACATCCATTATACTATGAAATTAACACCTCAAAAGTCCCACATTATATTGGTTGTGACATTATGTATGTCCCTAATATCCATCCTCTAATATGATATAAGTAGGAGACTAGAACATCGGTTATAATAACATTAACTAGTGTAATATACATCCAGATAATGAAGAGAAAATTTGTAAATATAGGTGTGATTATATCCATAAACATTGTATACTGTCATCTAATTATGAAGATCATGTTAAAATTACAAATAAATAATATTCAAATATTTAATATTATAATACATTATCACGTCCTCTATAACCAAAACTAGCTAAGGTAAATCTTGGCTAATCATTATCTAGTATATTATCATATAATCAAGGAATCATAATATACTATCAACAAGTATATTAAATTCTAGTAATCCACTCATCATGGTTTATTTGTGTAACTCTATAGTGTTTTCAGTCCCCAAGATCTACACAAGTATCAATCATAAATAAAAATGTATTATTTTTTTCATAATGAATGTAAATAAAACGGTACAAAAAACTGAATTCTTGTAGTTCATATAATTATCACTAATAAATAGTTTCATAATAATGGAATCATACTTTTTATATTCATGAAGTGGGGGTTAGAGATGAAAAGATTATAATCTATATATATAATTTTTCCATTACTTATCATATTGAATCCAAGAGGATGTGTGTTGGATCAGTTTATAAATTTTGTATATGATTAATATCAACCAAGAGGATATAGGTTGGAGTGTATTAATTATCAAAAGGGACTATTTTTTCATCAAAGAGGTTATTTTTTGGATATATTGATATAATACTACATGATAATTCAAAAATGGAATTAAATATAGTTCTTATATATTTAAAAAATAATAGTTGAAGGATCCATAACATTGACACACATGTAAGCCAATTAGTGGATGTTTTGACATCATTTAAGTGACTAATTTAAATTTTCGAAATGGTAATTTCATGGAAAGACATAATAAGTGAATCTAAGTTATATATTGTTCAACTAGTGGATATTAACCTTCTAGTTTATTTAGTAACCTATTAAGATTAATTTTGTCAATCATATATTATTATGGATATAAAAAATCGTATATAATATTAGATATGATTTGTGAAAGAGGAACAACCCATGAAAAAAATAGTCCTATATTACAGAATAATCTATACTAGAATATTTTATTTAAAAATTGAATTAATAATGAATCATGATAGTAAATATTGATGTTCTAATTGTTAGTTAATATGAGAATACAATTATTATATATGGTCTTTACAGTTTCATGAATAGATTTGAAACCATTCCATAATGTATAGTTATGTGCCATAATATGTACAGTTGCATAGTGATGAAGAAGTTAAGAAAATGTTCATCTCCTATATAATTACTGTTTAAATTATAAATAATTATACAACAATATAAAAGGTATATGAGGTTTGGTTTAGATATGGTAGCATTTGGATAATGTTTTAATGGAAGGGAAAACAATTTTGTTGTTTAATTTTATCTAGTATTTCAATTTAATGAACAAAATCAAACCATAAGGAGTTTTAATAAATAAATTTTTGATATATCATCCTCACAAATCGCAATTATTAAATCTCAAAATATTCAATGAAATTTTTTAAGAACTAATGATAGTGTCACATTACAGATGAAGTAAATAATTCATTCCATGATGTATATAAAGTAAACCTATCATCAAGATTAATTTTGGATTCAAATATGAAAATATATGAATAATAATTTGGAAGGGTGAGTAAAAAAAATTAAATAAATAAAATAAAAAATTAGGATCTATGTGATCACTGAGTGGGGGAGGTCATAATTGGTGATCTTTTATTTTAAATGTTTATTCTATAAAAACAAAATTGACCCATGATTAGTGGTAATTGAATCTACTGGGAAACAAAAAATAGAATCATTGACATGAACATAATTATTTATATTGTTTACTACACAATAAGTGTACCTATTACTTAAACTCCGTTGGAAATAATAGATTTTAACCAAGAGTCTACCAAAAATCCATTATTTTCTTATAGTAATAATATAATATCTATCATTTCTATAACACTATACTCATCAAATAATTCATATTCCCCAAACATAGTTAATATGATGTAAAATGTTTTGTAATTAAAAAGTTATTTTAGAAAAATGATTTGATATATTATTACTTTTCCTCGTGATTATTCTTGACACATTTTTTCTTATAATTACTTAATCTATTATTGTTCTTCACATTCTTGTAAAATAGTGAAAAATAATTATATATCAATCTATTCATATGATCATGAATGTCGGATAACCACTTTTATCTATCCTCGATGTGATACAATATTTGTTTGATTTTCTCATTTCCCTATTAATATAATACCCAATATTTGGTATCCTCTGAATGCAAACACATTTTCAAGTGCTATACTCTCTGATCATTTGATAAATTATGTGTCAGGAAATCTTGGATACACTTCCTCAACCACTCAATTAATACCAACAACATCATCAATGATATTCCCATTTCAAATTCTCTGATATATATAGGTATAGTTTAACTAAAAAATTTGTGATTAATGTGAACATTAAAATAATTTTTCTCAATCAAACATTGAATATCATACTCAAAAAATTATTCTTTTAACCACCTCATACCCTATGCATAAAGAGGATTCATTGATCATTGTAAAGACATTATTCAAAACATGGTGTCTATATTATTCATACCATACAGAAATATTTCATAAAATCAAGAACATTCATTTAGGATTTTTGAGGGATTTAACATCGTGTTGAGATCCATAAAAAATAACTCCTTTAAAAAATAGTAAATTTTTTTTCTTAAATTCATTGTCTGATACACCTTTATATAGAATTTTCTGTCAAGTAACAATATTTTCGATGGACTCACAAAAATAATTCTGTCTGACGATCATAAAAGATTCTAATCAACTATTATGCATTCCCTTCTTCCATATGCTTCTTCCTTATAAGAATTCTTGATGTGGTAGTATTTTGTCTACTATAAAGATTCTTATCCCTTATTCTGATGGCACTATCTAGATTTTTGTTGGTTCAATTATTTTGTGTCCAGTATCATATATATTACATAACTATATTTGATGACTTTGTAAAAATTTAAAAATTCACATGATTATATAAATATAATAAATTTTCAATGATTATTTGACTAGATTCATACAAATCTATGTCTGTAAAAAATCATCCATAACATCCAATACACATTAATTTTTCCAGAATCCATAGTTTAACCAGGTTCCACCACCTTCTTAATTTGAAATAATTTATCTTTAATTATGAATATCATTCTATAATCATAATGTTTGAAACATTTATGATCAAAAAATAATCACCTGAATTTTTTTTGGATAACTTAATCTGATAGACTCAATCATGTTTCTTCTATTTATTTACCTATATGCTATGTATCTATAAGTATAACTTGGAATGAAGTCAATTTTATCCTTTATCATATCACTATTTTCCTATCGATTCAACTCAAACTTATTGATCAATAATATTTATCCTAGAATCATCATTACTAAAAAATGTTAAAAAAAAAATTGCCCGACATAAAAAGCAATAAAATTTTCCTTCTATAATGTAATATTTTATTTTTTTACCATGAAATAAAATATCATTAATAAGACAACATCTCTTAGACACAACAATACACACTTTTGATTTTTTTTCAAACAAGAAAAATAAATAAATGGTACACTGAAACACAAGAAGAGGATGACTATAGAATTTTTATTATACTACAAAATTGATCCCCCTTTTGGAATAATGAAACATTGAAGAATAATAAATAATTTTAATTAAAGAAGTAATAAATATTTTTTTCCAAAAATCATCCATTCAAACTTATTCATAACATAAACTAACTCTATCTAGCATGTAATATTTCAAGTAACAACTTGACAAAAATGTTAAAACATTTCCCAGATACTAAAATCATAGAACACCAAATTTTAAAAAATCTAATAAATATAATCAATAAATCGATAGTTAAAGTAAATAATATTTTATTGATTTATGTAAAATATTTTCCATCCCTTTTACAACACTATTTAAAGAATATATGAGCATTGTGATTGAATTAACTGACCATATATAAGAAGACAGATTGGTTTTAAACCCATAAATAACATAATTTTTTGAAATGTTTCCTCAAGAAATCATTTCGTTTAGCTATCAGTTGTATCTAAGAGTATAATAAAATAGTAGATTGTGGTGAATTTTCCATTAATAAATTATATTAAAATAATCCATGATTTAACAAATTAATTTAAAAGAATGAGGAAAACGAAAATTTTTTATGTTAAAATAATCGATGTGGAAATTACAACTAAATAATAAAAACTTTGAAAGAATACAAACATATTGCGATATAAAAACAATTAAGTGATTAAAATATATTAATTTTTAAGATAATTGAATAAAAAATTATTTATAAATTAAATTTCAAAATCCTTAATTGATTATAATATAAAAACAATTTAGAAATTAAGCATTAATTGATTGATTAAAAAATTTGACTGATTGAAAGAAATAATGTTATAAATAATTGAAATTCAAAAATTAGATATGGGAGAATATTTGATAAGGTATAATAAAGTTATATATAGAAGAATACCCACATCATCCTCAATCTCTTATGCCTATATTCCATTAGTCAAATTGAATTTTTGTTAGGAAATATACCAAAAAATCACTTTCTTTTCCTATTACAGCTAGTATCCAAAAATAAAATAAACACCATTAAAATAATGTTAATGATTAAAAACTAAAAACCCACTTCCTTTCTTTTTTAAATGAAATGAAAAGTAAACAATAGTCTGTTAAATTTATGGTAGTAAGAATAAATTTTAAAATAAATTCCACAATCTGGAGATTTTGAGGAAGCAATTGCTTTGTTGAATGGTTTCAATTATATCAAATAATATTATGAATTCTATGAGATAAATATAATTAGAAAAGGAGAGTGATCATATATATAATTTTCTCCTACACTGTGTAATGTATATAGAATATTTTTAATGGAGAAATAATTTCATTTAAAAAATGATGATCATATAGAAATTATGTCGCATATTGGATGATATAGTGAGTTAAAAATCTCTCAAGGTCTCTATTTATATGTTATAGTACCTTTGAAAATGTTCAAATATTCTTCATGATAGTTTACATTGATGAATTTGAAATGTTTCAAAATTTTACCACAATATATTTTGGGCTCAGATTAGTTGGTTCAACCCCATCAGATACCTAGTGGACTACATTGTGTATCTAGTAGGGTTAATAGAACATTGAATTCTATGTTTTCTACCACTAGTTTGATGATGCACCTACAAAATCTGTTTAGTGTTCTCCCATAAAACACATGGGATCTTTCAATAAATAATAGATATCCTATTCTCCTCCCATTGGTAGCAAGTGTGGTCTAGTTACATTGGGAATTACATAGCCATGCCACTAGTCAGTTGGTGACACTACACTAGCTAGTCAAGGGCTATATTATCCATAAGTTACAATAATTTTATCCAATAAATCCTTACATAAACCTTTATCTTTCATAATTCTATATTCTTTTTCTTCTAAAAAATTATAAAGCCATGTTCAAGGTTATGTAAAATGATTTTAACAAGATTTGATCATGTTTGTTGTAAATAACATAAAAAGAAAATATTAAACCCTTTAATGGTGTTTTTGATCATTAAAAACCTTTTATTTTTATAATCCCAACTATCTATCCCTTTTATAATCACAAAAATAAAATCAATTAAAAATGAGATTATAAAAATAATTTAAACAGGTAATTTTTAAAAAAAAATAAAGTACTATTAAGATACAAGTATTTTCATATACTTTTAGAAATAAAGATTCCTTACCCCCATAAACATAACTTTCGACTATTTTTTTCATATATTATCATAAGAAATCAACAAAATACCTCTTTTGAGAGAAAGGATAATAAGAAACCACATTAATATTATGAAAAAATATGAAAAAGATGAGGTTAGATAATAAATGTATTAAAAATAAATAATGAAATTTATCATATTTACTGATCATATGGGAGACATTAAATTATTTTTTTGGAATTTTTTTTAAAATTTTAAATATTGGAATGTTATATTTTCAATAGAGATCAATACATGTGTAAGAGAAAAATAAAACACTGAAAAAGTATTTTGAAACTAATAATTTTATAAAACACATAATATTAATGATTGAAATTGGTTTTGAAAGATTAATAATTTATATTCCATGATCGTTTTATCCTTAACACGATTATAACCCCCTTAAAAAGTACATCATGATAGTTTAAAGGGATCAACAACACTAATAATGTCTAAAATAAAGAAATAAAATACATATAAACTAATTCTAGAAAAAATTCATTCATTAATGTTTAGAAAAAATTTCATTAATTAAACAAAGAAAATTCTCCATCGGTGTAAAACTAGGAGTGCAGAAATTCCCTCTCACTGTTCCCAGGATGGATAAATTATTCAAAATAGCATCATCAATTTTAAGAATAATTCTCTATGTGAATCAGTTCTAGAACCACCCCAAAATGTTTGTATATACACATGGATATTTTTCATGTAGTATCATGCTCAGATTATTTTTTAAAAAATATGAAAAAATTATGAAAAATAATTTCAAACCCATTGTGTGAAATTTTTTTGAAAAAAATTAAAAATAATGAAAAAATTATAAAATTATTTAGATTTCCTAAAAAAGAAGTCAATTATCACAATTTAATAATACACAAATTTCTTTTGATAAATTCTAGGAGATCAAAATCAATGGGGTTCATTATGATATTATATAGTAAAAGGTTTTTTGAGAAAAATTTTACAATGATATCATCTTTTTGAATGTGTTATGGTTGAAAATTGAGTCTGAAGTCAATGTGCATAGTAAAGGGGAGTAAAATATTTTTTTAGAGGTAATAATCACACTATCGTGGTCACAATTCATTGGAATGAATTAATTTGTTATCCTAAAATAAATAATATCATGATTCATCATTATAACATGGAAAATAAAATTATTATTTATTATTTATGCTTCTTTCGATATCAAATTGAGAAATGTATTTCTTATTATTACAACTCACTAATATGATGTGTTTTCCTAATATTTGAAAAATTTGTCAAATACATTGCCTATCTATTTTATATACCTCAAAATAAAATTTTTAAATATAAGTAAGTTAAAATGAAGTTTCCTTATAATATAATAATCTATTCTTTTATCTCCTTCAAAATAATGAAAATTTATTTTGGTGGTATTTAAATGAGATTATTTTAGATTAGGTTGAAAATGAGAATAAATTTATACATTGAATATGATGTCTGGCTAGGTCCTAGTAAGGTACTGTTGAATTCAAATCCTACTATTATTAAGGTTTTCATTGACTGATTGGCCAAATTCATCTAATGTTTTCTTTAAATTAGTACTCTTGGGTGTTTTAGTTTGATTTTCATGATCTGCCCAGTCACCTTTAAATTTTTATAAGTCTATTTATGTTTTTTGAGAAGTATCCATTTGAATCACAAAAATTTGGAAATCATGTAAGAATTTCATTTGAAACATAACACTCTTTTATAAATCATTATTCATTATGTCATAAAATTAATTGCAAATTGATTCCGCAGTTGAACCTAAATTAGAAACGTCAATATAAATTTGAACAACTAATATATCATTTGAGTTTTTTTGGAAAATTATGGGGCCATATTTCCCAATTTTAAAATAATTTGATAAATAAAAATTATTTCACCGCATATGTCATACATTAGGGCCTTGTTTTTTAACCATATATAGATTTTTCTAACATGAATACATAATTTCAAAAATCATGGTTTTCAAAAATAGGTTGTTATCCCACAAAAATATTCAGAAATAAATCCATTTAAATGTCATTTTTTGAATCTATTTGAGAAAAGTTCAAATTAAATTTAGTTATATGTGAGAACAATATTCAAATAGATTTAACCAGTTAAACTGGTGATAAGGTCTCACAATATTAAATAACTTCTTCAGTATTATATCCTTTAGCAACTTGAATATACTTATTATTGATAAAATTTTCTTATTCATCATGTTTTTTAAAAAGAGCATTTTTCTAATAAAAGGATGATTATTTCGATTTTCCATTAGATTAAATAAAATCCATTGAAATTGGTTGAACTCGTCTTTAGGGAAAGTATCCAATTATCTTGATTAATAATGTATTTAAGGGAATTAGGTTAAAAGTGAGAGGGATAATTTATATGTTAAACTGAATTTAATACCTTCCTTCTAATGTGATTTATAGATTGTAATTAACTAATAAATTTCTTATGATGATGTTCAATGGATTAAATTAATTGAATGGGTAAATGAGTAGGGAGAGATCCAAGAACATCTTATATATCATTTGAATATTGAGTTTTAGGAAATTTTATATGAGGTTGATCAACATAATCCTTACTCTGTGAATGTGGTATTGGAATATTCTCATTTAGTTTTATTTTAATTGAATCTTCTAGAGAAATTGGTCCTTTATTTTTGACATATAAGGCTTCACAGGGTCTTGTGTACCAGATCAAAATATCATCACAATAAAAAGGATCATAATTTCCTATATTATCCTTCTTATGAAAAAAATAGTTGGGAATCAAAGTCCATATAATTGGAATCTTTTGGAATTTTACCTTTCCAAATATCATATCTGGTTTTCAAATATATGGGTTATATGAGGATATGGTAACATATAAATAAATAGCTATTGACCTTCTTAAACAAAAATTATTTATAACGGGAAAACCCATTAAATATATCCTACAATACTTCTTAGGGAGTTTTTATTTCATCATTCAATACCTCTATTTTTTAGGTGTTCTCAGAGAGTAAAATGAGTTATAATAACCTTGACCAACAAAAATCTAACCAAATTATTTTCTATAAAATTTCCCACTAAGGATATTTCTATTATGAATGTGTTTTTAGCCTTTTTCTTTTTCAATATTTGTTAAATATATGATAAATAAATTATGGGCCTCATTCCTCTAAGTTAAGTAAATTCCCCACATAAATCAATTAATTTCAATGATAATTAAAATGGGATAATTTTTAGTTATGAAACTAGAATCGTGAGTTGATCAAAAAAATATCAAGGTGTACTAGTTTTAAGGATTCATACATTGAAACAAGATTTTTATGTTTGAAATATATATATTTTTACTTAACTAGTTGTAATGGTTTAAAAAATAATGTATTATTAAAAAAATTTAAATATTTATATACATGTTGGTTATAATCTATCATGAATGTTATTTTAAAAAAATATAAATTATTATTGAAAATGATATATTGTAAATAAAATCATTCCTTTGGAATTAAAATCAATTAAAACAATTTTTAAAAGTAAATTTTAAAATAGATTACCCATAATTATAGAATATTTTTTAAATTATTTTTCTTCAATTTGAAAAATAAAACATCATTATTTTGATTACATTTGGGGAAACCAATCATACCTATAATGGTAATTTTACCTATTGAATTATCTCTAAATGTAACATATTCTCTATTAAAATATTCAATATGATTCAATTTAGAAGGTTCACCACACATATGCCTTGAGAAGCCATTTTCCATTTACTATGTAGCTTTTCATATTTTTAACATTCCCTTCCACTAATTAAAAAAACTATATATTTTGGTACCTATATCATTGTCTTATTAGGTAATCCCTTAATTATTTTGGGATCTAAACTTGTTTGTAGCATGTTTTCCTTTTGAAATATGGGAAGAGAGATGAAAACATTTAATTATTCAACATATATATATTCAATAATATAATTCATAAAATTAGTGAAAACATTTCATATATTAATTAAAAAATTGATTGGGTAAATTTTCTTTACAAATGTCATATTTATAGAATTTTATGGGAAACTATATTTTTTGGAAAAACATTATATGTTTGGAATTTTAATAGGTTTGTTAGGACCCAATATATAATTTATAATTTCAGCCTAATGGATAAAAATAAAAATATAATATTTTATCATTACATTTGAAATTATAAAATTCAAACATTTGGTTGTCCTTTTTATTTTAATATAAGATAAAAAATTTCTACTCATAGTTCATATTTTTCAAAAACAACATTTTTTTATTTCAATTTCGGTTAATTTTATTTTTAATTATCATTAAAAAACAGTATAAATGATCATTTTTACCTTTGGAATGATCTTCGTAATTAAAATAAGATGTAGAGGATTTAGAACAGTAATGAAAAAGTGAATGGTGAATATCAAAACTAACCACAGTTTCATCCTCAACATGGGTTGTGAGAGCCATGGGACTTTCATTACATGAAGGGTATATCAAAATCAACTACACTCTAACCCTCCAAGTGAATACGATTAATTATCTCTTAAATTACTTTTTTTAAATTTGATTTATCTTATTCAATGATATTATCCATCTTGATGTGGCCTTTATATTTCTAGATGAATTATGTTACCTTTAATTGTGCATTTTAATTTTTCAAATTTCATGTGGATCTATTTTTTTAATGATTATTTGTATCATATTTTTAAATATGTGGATTTTATATTAATTTTCCGATGATTCATCATTTCTTTAAATAAAAGTATTTATTCATCAAGATTCATTGATCTTCTGATCCTCCATTTCAGTTTGTCTCATCATGGTTATCTCATATGTCTTGAGAGATCCTATGAGATGATTAACCACCATATTTTTTAATATCATTATATTCTTGGATCTCAGTGTCATTTTAGGTCAAAATACATTGTAAAATATAAATGATATTCTTGAACCATTCTTTTCCATAAATATATTCCTCAATAACGTTTTAGATTTTGATAATGTGACTGAATCAAGACAACACAATACTAGTTGACTTGTTTAGAATCATAGAGAAACTCTCAAAGTAATTATTTATAAAATTCATTCTGTTTATCGCTAAGTTTATTTATTCCTTCATTCACAACATATAATAATACATAGGCTTCATGTACATTTTTTCATAAAAATTTCTTTAGAAATTGTTAACCTGAAAATAAAAACATTAATGCATTCATTAAAGTTCCATGAACTTTAAAAGATGGAATTTCACCATTGGTTTATTTTTCTTCTTTTTTTATAGAAATAGAATAACCATGATTTCTAATCTTATAAAAAATAAATACCTTAGATCTATGAAAATAATAAATTAATTATTTCCATTAGTAATAATAAATACCATACGAAATCTAAGATTACCCTAAGGATTACCCTTCAAGATCACCGTGGGTGTTGGAAAACCTCATTATGAAAATGTATTATTTCTTAAAAAACAAAAATATGATTTTAAAATAAAACATATGAAATAATTTGAAAAAAATAAATTTAGATATTTAGAAATTTGTTGAGATAACATATTGGTTCGAGTAGAGGAAAATGCTAAGATGGTTATAGTGTCCCACAACTTTTATTCATAAATACTAAATCATTATATGTGAATATTTAATATATAACATTTTGATCCATGTAGATGAATAAT
Source organism: Viscum album (assembly GCA_963277665.1). NCBI lineage: Eukaryota > Viridiplantae > Streptophyta > Magnoliopsida > Santalales > Viscaceae > Viscum > Viscum album. Next base: position 974,841,677 of record OY728165.1, read on the forward strand.
GGTTTAGTTTCTTTGGAGACTAGATACCTTAATATACTATTTAGGTAAATTATTCAGTATCTCTCATAATTATCATACAACATTACACCCTTCTTTACAAACCCTACATAAATCATTCTTCATAATATGTGGATAGGAATCATAAGAAATCTTGGGATATACTACTAAATTATGTAAAACATGGGATATATCAATCAATTATCATATGAAATACTATGATAATAATAATAGAATAAGATGAAGAAAATATCATATGATGTTCATACACCATATTTCATAGATCACACAAATGATTCGAAGAATAAACCGTTATCATTCCAAAATACATGATTCATACGAGTGAAGAATCATCATAATCAATCATTAACCACACATGCGGAATGTGACGGGCGATGTAATGATTGTCCCCCTGAGCAACCAAACATTATGGGAGCTGGAATGAAAAATCATGTAGCCATGATCACACTACTTTCTCAAGCTATGAATCATGCAGGACATCCAAACGAGCAAAGGAAGGAGAAATATTCTATTGAATCCTTCATGAGGAAGCGTCCACCTTAATTCAGCGGGTCTTCTAATCCATTAGTCGTCGAATAATGGATCAGTACCACTGAAAATATATTTTCAGTTCATTAATGTTCTGAACATGATAAAGTCATCTTAGCAGTATATCGTTTGGAAGGTGATGCTGATCAATGGTGGAATCTTATTAATAATATGAGTCAAAGGGATGAAATTGAGTCCATGGAATGGGATGAGTTCAAGAACTTATTTTTCAATAAGTATTTCCCTCGTATTCTTCGAACAAAGATGGAGAAGGAGTTTCTTGAACTGAAGCAAAACGATGATGAATCTGTTGGTACCTATGAAGAAAATTTTACAAGACATGCAAAGTACGCTTCCGGAATTATTATCCAACCTGAGAGTAAGATCGATCGATTCTTTAGTGGCTTAAAACCAAGTCTTCAAAGGGCGTTAGCCATAAGGGACTTCAATAGCTATGAGGAAATTGTTAAATCTGCTCTCAAGGTTGAGATGGATATTGGTGTAACCCATCAATCACATGGGTTTGATAAGAAGAGGAAAATGAAATTCAAAGGAATATCTAAAGACCACACTGAAAAGAAGAGGATTTTTCCCTTATGCTCAAAGTGTGGAAAGAATCATGGAGGAAATTGTCTTAAGTGGACAAGAAAATTTTATAAGTTTGGAAAAGAGGGTCATCAGGAAATTGAATGTCGAAATAAGGGGAAGAAGATGTATAATGATTCAAAACAAAAGGGATACACAGAATGAACCTACTAAACTTCAATGTTTCAAGTGCAAGGATATGGGGCATTGTTCCAATCAGTGCCCAAATCTTAGGGTTGATGATGATGATCAAATTCAACAAACTCTTAAGGCCAATGACAAAGGAACGTCACATGCAATTACTATCGGTGATGTGGAGTACAACAACGAAGTGGTGAGAGGTACACTTACCATAGACTCTAATGTAGCAAATGTAATATTTGATTCTGGATCCACCCATTCTTTTATTTCTGAAGAATTTTCTAAGGGTATCGCCGTATTACCTCAACAATTAAATGTTGATTTGGTTGTGACAACTCCTAATGCCACAACAGTCGCATCAAATGTTTACAATTCTTCTCCAATTGATGTTTTTGGGAAGGTTCTTCCTGCAAATATTGTGATCCTTCCTATAGTGGAATTTGATGTGATTCTTGGCTTGGATTGTCTCTCTTTATATGGAGCTCATATCAATTTCCAATGAATGGAAGTCACATTTCATATTCCAGATCAATCCATGATCGTCTATCGATGCAAGGATGAACATAACCTTCCAATGGGAATTTCATCCATCTTATGGATATTGATTCCACTAAATGAAGGTTATTTATTTGAAATTATTGGAGTAAAACTCACGATTATTAATATGCCCATTGTATGGGAGTTTAACGATGTCTTTCCTGAGGAATTTCCAGTTCATCCACCAAATCGTGAAGTTGACTTTTTAATAGAACTCGTACCGGGTGCTTTGCCTATTTCAATGACACTTTATTGAATGCCCCCAATTGAGTTGAGGGAATTGAAGAAGCAACTCCAAGAGAATATTGATAAGGGATTCATACACCCTAGTGCGTCACCTTGGGGAGCACCTATTCTGTTTGTTACGAAAATGATGGATCAACGAGACTCTGCATTGACTATCGAGAACTTAAAAATCACTATCAAGAACAAATATCCTCTCCCACGCATTGATGACATATTTGACCAGCTACGTGGAGCTCAATACTTTTCCAAGATTGATCTTCGTTCAGGGTATCATCAATTAAGGATCAAAAGGGAGGATATATCAAAGACGACATTCTGTACAAGGTATGGCACTATGAATATATAGTGATTCCATTTGGTCTTACTAATGCCCATGCTATCTTCATGGATCTGATGAATAGAGTCTTTAGAGACTATCTTTATCAGTTTGTGGTAGTCTTTATAGATGATATTCTTTTCTATTCAATGATCAAGGAAGAACATGAAGATCACTTGAGAATTGTATTAAAGACCCTAATAAAGGATAAGCTTTATTCCAAATTTACCAATTGTGAATTTTGGCTTCAAAAAGTTGCATTTTTGGGGCACATAATCTCAAAAGAGGGGATATCTGTGGATCTTGCAAAACAGAGGTTATCGAAATACGGTCTAGACAAACAACAGTAACTGAGATCCAAAGTTTTCTTGGTTTGGATGGATATTATCGACTTTTTGTGAATGATTTTTCATGATTATATAATCCACTCACCAAGTTGACTCGGAAAGGTGTTACGTTTTTTTGGACAGAGGAATGTGAAGAGAATTTCAAAGAGCTAAAAAGAAGGTTAGCTAGTGCACCTGTGCTCACACTACCCTGCACTGGAGAAAGGATGGTGATCTACAGTGATGCATACATGAAGGTGTTGGGGTGTGATCTTATGCAAAATGATATGGTGATAGTTTATGCCTCGCGACAGTTGAAAATCAATGAGAAAAATTACCCGACTCATAATTTGGAGTTAGTTGTGATAATCATTGCATTAAAGATTTGGAGGCATTACCTATATGGTGAATGGTGTGATATTTATACTGATCATAAATGTTTAAAGTATATTTTCACACAAAATGAGCTGAATATGCGCCAAAGAAGATGGTTGGAGCTGATTAAAGATTACCACTGCTCAATTCATTACCACCCTGGGAAAGAAAACAAGGTGGCAGATGCATTATGTCAACAAGACCATTCCAGTTTATCCATGATGAGGATCACAAAAGATCCAATATTTATGGATATACAATGGATGGATCATGAAATTATAATGGAAGGGGAAAATCGTATCTTTCTCAAATGAATGTTCAACCATCTATACACGTGAAGATTAAAGAGGTACAAAAAGAAGTTGTAGAGTTACAAAATAAGGTGCGAAATGTTTCTGAATTAAACCTTGATTGTGATGGGATAATAAGGTTCAGGAATCGAGTTTGTGTTCCTCCCATCCTAGAATTAAAGAAGGAGTTGTTGGACGAGGCTCGTAGTTCTTCATTCTCTCTTAATCCTGGAAGCACGAAGATGTAAAGGGACCTGAAAGAGTACTTCTGGTGGCATGGCATGAAAAGAGATGTTGCTGAATATGTCTCTCCATTCTTGGATTGTCGGAATGTTAAACCTAAGAGACAAAAGTATAAGGGGATGTTACTACCATTACCCATACCAGAATGGAAATGGGAAAACATCACTATAGACTTTGTCACTGGACTTCCTAAAACATCCAAAGGCAATAATGCTATCTGGGTTATAGTTGATCGTCTTACGAAGTCGGCACACTTCATTGCTATTAGAGAATATTTTTCTCTTGATAATCTTTCCATGATATATGTAAAGTAAGTGGTAAGAATGCATGGAGTACCACTTTCCATTATATCTGATCGGGATCCGAGGTTTACCTCGAAATTCTAGAGAAGTCTTCAGTATGCTCTAGATATAGAGTTGAGTTTCAGCACGACTTTCCATCCTCAGACAGACGGTCAGTCTGAGAGGAAAATTCAAACTCTAGAAGACATGTTGAGAGCATTCTTTATGGATTTCAAAGGTGGTTGGGATCAAAACCTATCCTTGGTGGAATTTTCTTATAATAATAGCTTTCACTCCAGTATTAAGATGGCTCCTTATGAATCCCTCTATGGAAAGAAATGCAGAACTCCAACTTGCTGGGATGAAGTTGGTAAAAGAAATCTATTAGGACTTGATCTTGTTGATGAGATGGCAGAAAAGGTCAGATCTATTCAACAACAAATAAGAGCTGCTCAAAGTCAACAGAAAATTTTTGTCGACAACCGCAGAAAAGACCTAGAGTTCGAAGTGGGTGACAATGTGTTCTTACGAATATCTCCCGGAAAGAGGGTCATGAGATTTGGAAAGAAGGGAAAGTTGATCCCTAGATATATCGGTCCTTTCGAAATACTGGATCATGTTGGGAAGGTAGCTTACCGATTGGCACTTCCATTGATTCTCTCTCAAGTTCACGATGTGTTCCATGTATCTCTCCTGAGAAAGTACATACCCAATCCTTCACATGTACTCAACTCAGAAGTTGTACCGCTGGAGCAAGATCTTTCTTATGAAGAACAACAGATAGAGATTCTAGATCGTATCGAAACAATCCTACAAAGCAAGTCCACTCACTTGGTTAATGTTTTATAGAGTAAGCACCAATTAGAAGAAGCTACATGGGAACTTGAGTATATGATGAGGGAGAGGTATCCTCATCTGTTTGTAATGAAGTGATGAATTTCGAGGGAGAAATTCATTTTAAGGGGGGTAGAATGTAAAACCCTGATATTTTATGAAAAATATTTTTTTTATGTCTTATGTTATATGAAACACCAAAGGAATCTTTCACAACACGCAATACTGACTTGGCTTACATTACACGCAATCACGACCTTCCCCGATAGCATGTGTAGTACGCAATAACAGGTTTCACTGAAAAATGATATATTATTATCGACTAGCCGTTATGAATATTATTAACTACATTTAGTATTTTATAACATTATTATTCATATTACACATTTTCTAGAACATGGTGAGAGAACAAAATAAAATTTTCAGGTAAAATAAGTATTTTTAAAAAAAATACAGTTTTGTCGTCTTTTGATGGAACACCCACATTAAATTTAGTTTTTTACATGTTTATAAGTTTAATTTGACAATATCAAATTCTTCTTTGGAATCAGGAAATAAAAATTTACATTGGATAAATTTTTGATATTTTTATGATAACTTTAATATTTTGATGAATAGTAAAAAAATGCTAATTTTTAAATAAAAACAACTTTTTTCATTGAGATATTTTATATGCTTAAATTATAATATTAAATGGTTTTAAAGTATAAATAGAGTATATTCATTCCATTTAATATAATTTATGTCATTATCATTAATTTCACATTGAATTCATAGGTAAAAACATTTCAATCTTTGGCAATGTTTTAACTTCGAAAACCCGTTTTCTTAACAACAGGATTAATTTTAAATTAATTACTTCAACTTCTGTGTTTTGAATTTTGAAAAATGGATTCCATATTTGGAATCAGTGGGTCCAAATTATGTTAATAGGCTACTTGTTATTAGTAACTAAGGTAAATTTTATTTATCATTGTTAACGGTAAATCAGGTAATTAAGGGTAAATATAAGATTATAAAATTACCATAACACCTTCCAAAATTCTATTGGATGACTAAAAGTAGAACCATATCACCTAAGGGTCAGATTAGATACATTTAATGGACTTTTTTCCATGAAAATAATTTAATTATTATTAAAACCAAAGAAAGTGACAACATGTCACATTCTTAAATCTTATAAGTATAATAATTTTAATTTACTGCTATATTTAATGAAACATAGAACATGAATAGTATCTAGGAAGAGAATACAATTATCTACATCATATTAATTTATTTTAAATTATTAGGTGTTAAATAATTATCATTAATTATGACACAATAGGGATGTTGAAATTATTTTATTAATTAAAATATCAAATAAATGGTTTTAAAATATTAAAATATATATTATATGAACTATTTAATGTCCTCCACTAATTTTCTAGATACATATGACATTTTATGAATCTATTAAAGCTTTTAGTTCGAACATATCTTCTTTATATATTTTATTTAAATACAAATAAATGAATAGTGTCAAAATTGACACTATTGTTATTTTATAAAAATAACATATTATAAAATTGTTTAAAGATCCCATAAATATTTAAATATTATAAATTAAAATTTATATGGTCTAAAATTTCATAAAGTGTCAAATTAAGGAAAACTCACAACACATATGTAATTATTTATAATAATTTAAAATTTAGAATATTATTACCACAAATAAAATTAAATTGATAAATAAGGATAAATCAAGATGATAATGTTTAATATAATTTCCTAACATGTCTAAATATAATTGGTTGATGATATTAAAACCTTATATCATCTAATATTTCGATATGAGTCATTTTGGAAGTTTTTATGTGGGGTTAGGATTTAATATAAAATAATATTTCCTATATTTCAAAAGGTGCCCCTCTCCTCCCTTATAAAAGGGCACCTCCTCCCTCTCTTCCTCACATCACTTTGAGCATTCATGCTCGGCCAACCCCTACCAAATTATCTTATCATGTTCCCTAGAAACATCCTAGAGGTCCTGGTCTTCTTTTATGTCCAATTTTAGTGCCCTAAGAGGAGGTCTCAAAGAGGCACTTCAAAGAAGAGGTAATGTCTGTTACCGATTCATTCAACATTGTTTCTTCTTCTAATTCTACTTCATTAGTTGTTTCATTATGAAGTAAAAAACATCAGTATCACTAATATACAGATATGTTATTATAAGTATGAAACAACCCTATTTCACCACCTATCCATTCTATGGAAAACAAAATCACCACGCGTGCGTACGTACGGAAAACCGTCTCCACGCCGTGGTGCAATCTATTTCCCACCACCACCTTACTTAGATGGGTATAATGGTGTAAATAATAACTATATATGATTATTGTAAAGTTATATTGATTCTGTAATAGTATACATACACTCCAATACAATTCCACAATCATGGGAACGATATCATCGCTCGTGCGTACGTACGAAATACCGTCTCCACGATGTGATGCGACTTGTTCTACATGATCTTCATTGAATAATTATTATATAAATTAATTGAATTAAGAAATATGATATATATAACACTAATACCATTCTGGAAATGAAGTTTCTATAACCTAAAATGAGGAATAAGAATTTATTCGACAAAACACACATATGACCATAAAGTAATAAACACCAGAATAACAAGTAGCAATGAAATATTACTAATAAAAAGATAAGAAAATGACAATATATGATATCATAAAAATACGTATGATTCTGGATTAAGTCAATGACATTTTTTAAATCATTATACAGGAGTTTCAGACACTTACGAAGAAAATCGGACCTAAGGTAAGGGAAAATCTCGCAATCTCATTTTTATCTGAGATTGTTTATACTTCAGAATTTACTGGCGAATATTTTTCATCCACATCCATGTTTCCTAAATATTTAATATTTATATCCTTCTAAAATTTTATATATCTAATTTTACCCTTCAGTGAGTTTTTAGTAAAAGATATGAAAGGAATCTTTTGTCGTTTTTCATACAAGGGACTTTTTGACTTTTCCGGCCAAAGTACGAGTAGAATGTCATTTTAACTTATACGGAATGAATGGATTGTTAAAACATTATTTCCAAGAATATTCCTTTACAAGTTTTCAATTTTATTTTTATGAAACTTATTTTAGTTTAAATTTGTATGACATGTAATGAAAGGAAAAGTGTTTTGAAGTAGAAAGGATATTTTTCTCAAGAATGGAGTTCAAGTGTTATATCAAAATTATTTTCCAAATAAGATAATATAGGATTCTGTTTCTATCCCTATTATTACATTGATTTGATTATGTTGTGATGGAATTATTTTTTATAATTACTTTATCTTATATGAATTGGTTTATGATGTCACTATGTTTAAGAATCCCATTTTTATTACATGGGTTATGATATGATGTACGGTTTATGATACTGTGGCACACATAAGAATGATATCATTATGAGATGGGTGGGACCTATATCTCCCCCCAATGCATTGGGTAAAGATTTATATCTCATAAGATGGACATGGCTGGAACGGCAGGTTAAACCGGTTCAGTGAAACAAGACTGAAATGAGGAGTGAACTCGGTTCAGAAATGGACTTTGTCCACTAAGATAGTCTTGGCAATGAGTCTTCACTACTAAAAAAATGATTTTCTATGATTATGTGTGTATGCCATAAAGATTCATGTTTTAAGTTATAATTATTGGGATTAAATTTCATTTTTATGATTTATCCCATGTTATAATCTCTTTTACAGGATAAGATTTTTTCAAAATGTTGTGTTCTTATGAATATGATATGTTTGATATTTCTTTTGTTTACCCTTACTGAGCATTTGAGCTCACCCTTTTGAATATTTTCTTTTCCCCTGGTCAGAAAGAAGGATATTAAGTAGGATATGCCAAAAAGGGACTCTAGATATGATGAATTAAATGAGAGACAACGTAGATGATTTATGAACTAGTTGTTTATGTTTCCCAGTTTTTGAAGACACTATACCTATGCAGTCCTTTCATGGTTTTGTTATATGTTGTAATAAGTATGCTTCAATTTTGAAGTGATAACCATGTATGTAATTTATGGGTCATTATAATAACTACTGAAATTCCTATGGATATGACATCAGTAAGTCCAATGAATGTATCATTTTTCAATTATATGGACTAAACATTATTCAAATTGATGGAAAGAACACTAGTCAGTTTGATGGACCGGAATCATATTATAATCATTTAACACAACTCACACCACATGATAATACCAAAAACAATTATATTATATTTATAATAAAATAAATTATTTAACACAAATTTCTATAATAATTGAAACAATTATTATTGGATAATAAATAGAAAATAATATGACAAAAAAATTGGATCAACACGACCACCAGAATAATCACACTCATGAACAATTTAAATTATATAAGTCAAAATATTAATAAATAATATTCATTAGAAAAATTAAATTGAATATAAACTTAATATAAAATTGACATTAAGAATAATTAATGGAATATAAGGTATTTATTGGATGTACGGAACCCATAAAACCATCACAAATCTGACAGTTGGAACAGTAATATTACCATTTGAATTGTAAAATGACTGTTGCAATAGTGATCTAACCATTACGAATTGTAACCTCACCTACTAAATAGTAAAATAATATTTACATGTGTTATGAGATAAAATATTATATATTTATATAATGGTAAAACTAAATAATTCTTTTAAAAATGATAAATAATGGTCTATTATTTTGTATAAGGCATAAATATTATAATTTGAATTTTAAAATAAATATAATGATTTAAATGAATTGTTATTTTCATAAGATAGATTTTTATAGATATTATATATTCAATTATTTTAACTAAATTTCTATTATTTCTCCCATGCCAATTATTCTTTTTAATTTAAACAGCATTATTTTTTGGAATGTTGATGTTTTTTTTGATTTATTCTAAAAGTAAACTAATTATGGAATATAAATGTTTTTTTATCACATTATTATTTTATGAATGAAATTTCCAATACTGATCCAAATATTGAAATTTATTTTTTTGTATTACTTCTCTCAAGGTATTTAGTTCTTCAAAGCAGGTTTTGTGGTGAATTGACTAATTTGAGTACAAAAAATTAGCTCATGTAGGAAAATATATTTTTAGATACAATTGATAAACATTGATTAATGTAGGTAAAAATAGAGCAAATGATGTTCAAATTATGTTGTTCTAGTTAGTGAATAAATAAAACACAATATTTTATATCCCCCTTAAATTTCACATTCAAATTATTTCTATATGGTTATCAATGGGAATGTCCCACACGATGAGTGAGGATAGCATCCTCATCCAAAAAAATATTTTTAGTAACTCAGGTATAATATTTTCACCACATTCTAATTGGATATGAATTATTGTGTTTGAAAATATTATATTCATTAAACATACATTAAATGAGGGACCCCTATGAGATTATTCCACTAACTCTGATGAATTTTAGAAATATTTGGATGGATAAAAACAGAAAAACAATATTTCCACACCATTTTTCAATATATTTTCATTTCAACATATATTTAGTTGGATAGAGATATATGTGAGTGGTATATACTATAATTGTTTTCAAAATATAGTGTATATTAATTGTGTAATGAAGGGATTGGATAACATAAGATTTGGTCATATGATGTGAGTCTATAATCGAAGTCATTGTGGATGATGACAACCCAGGGATAATATCTTTATAGTTCTTATTGTCATATACAATATCTTGTAAATTTATGTTTAACATAAAATTTTTAATGAAATCTATAGTATTATTTATCAAAAAAATCAACTAATTTTATTTGATTTTTTTCCAATATATAGAGTGAAATAAATTATTTCCCTATTTCAATTTCTTCCATAAGGTCGTTCAGTTGAGAATAGTGATTTCATTTATATAAGATTACACAGAGGTATTTAATTAATTTCATAACTTCTATAGGATGTGAAAATATCATATTTGTTGAGCTCTCTGGATGATTGCTAAATTCTTCCTATGATTGCTGTTTTAATAATCACAAATCATCAATTACTTAATCTGGTTGGATTTCTCATATACATAATCTCAATCTCTAAGTGAATCTGTGTATGTTGGTTTGATCATGTTTTTATCTATGTGTCATTGATTTACAAGTATTCTCGAAGACCTCTGGATCAAACCGACAACGTTCGCACCGATCCATATAAAAGGACAACGGTCACACCGATCCATATCAAAGGACAACGGTCGCACCAATCCATATCGAAGGACAACAGTCTCACCGATGCTGATCAAATGAGTCAGCGATGATGTCTCACCGATGCTGATCAAATGAGTCACCGAAGATGTCTCACTAATGCTGATCAAATGAGTCACCGAAGATGACACACTGATGCTGACCAAATGAGTCATCGATCATGACACACTGATGCTGATAAAATGAAACACCGATCATGACACACCGATGCTAATCAAATGAGCCACCGATCATGACACACCGATGCTGATCAAATGAGTCACCAATCATGAAACACTGATGCATATCAAATGAGTCACTGAAGATGACACACCGATCCAGATCAAATGAGTCACCGATCATGACACACTGATGCTGATAATCTAAGTCACCGAATATGTCTCACCGATGCTGATGCTGATGACCTACCGATCACTTGACTCACTGATAGTCATAAACATCTGTTTGAATTTATTTATCTTTATTTAATCTAATAAACAGTCATATTAGGAATATTTTAATGCTCTGTCATTTATTTAATGAAGGTTGTTGGATGTCAGGTAACCGTACCTCGTACCTGCAAAAAGAAATCATTCTTTTACTAGAGCTCATGCCATAAATACAAGAAGCCCCTGCTTGTGCAAAAAGACTGGTGTAACAACGACAAAGACATATATGAGTGAAAAGAGTGGTGGATGAGACAGTCGTAGAAAAACACAGAACCTCATACACGCTCAAGCTTACTCAAGAAGAGTTTTGTACCTCCACGAGGACATTGAAGAACTTCATCAACTACATGTTCTCACTATCTATGAATCTGGATGCCAAGAAAACGACACTGTTTTTTTCAATCAAAACCCAGATGAGGACTCTGAATCATCTCTGATCAAACTCAAGGAGTCCAAAGCTTCATTGCAATCACTAGAGTCATTTCTAAACTCTACATCTCTGCTCTATGATTCATTATTTTACATTTCGAGCAGTGTGTGTTATCTCCTGCATTCAACACACACAATGTATCCTATAATTTAACTGGAGTATCTCTAAATCCTCACTCAAACTCTTACATCTTCTATTTCCCATTGAGATAGTGGTAGAGGTCATGTGTGACCTGGACAGCGGGTTGTGGTTGTTTTGTTTCTCACGAATAACAGTGGTAGAGGTCTTGGACCTGGACAGTTGTAAACTGTTGTGAACCCCGATCCAGGGTTTGGATCAAATTTATACAAATTGTTGAGAGGACTATGTCTCGGCTTGAGAATGAACATCTTGGTTATATCTGTAGTGCTATATCTTTCAAAGTTATTCTTTTATTCCGCTGTTAATTTCATTAAAACCAAAACTGTTTTAAAGTCACTATGATAATTAAATTCGCTAGTGTTTATATTAGTTATAAATTAGTAAGCTGGTTTCCAAAGTTAATCAACCTTTATGTTTTGATTAATTGGGAAATAATCAATCCCTTGAGAATCTAACTGAACCCTTACTTTGATATAAATTCACTATAGTTTAATTCAGTATTTTATTTGGGGGATGTTAAGACAAAGTTTTAAAACATAAATTTTAATTGGAACTCAATTCACCCCCTCTTGAGTATCCACTCCGACCAAAAATTGGTATCAGAGGTTGTTTAAATATTTTCTAATGTACTTTGTTTTTCAACTGTAATTTTACTTGAATTTTAATGTTATTAAATTTCTATTATTTATAAATTTTTATCTCTTTAAAATCTTTGATTTAATTAAGCTATCATGGATAATAGACTTGAAGGTGTTGCTACCAATAGACCACCATTTTTCAACGGCACTAACTATGCTCAGTGGAAAATCAAGATGAAAATTCATTTAGAAAGCATGAGTTTTGATATTTGGACTGCTATAGAATCAGAATATAAAATTCCTACTACTGTTAGAACTACTTGCAATGAAGCCACTGAGGTTGCCTAAAATAATAACAGCAAAGCTATGAATTCCTTGTACTATGCTTTACGAGATGAGGAATTTAATAGAATATCTGCTTGTAAAACTGCTTATGAAATTTGGGATACCTTGGTTGTTTCTCATGAAGGAACAACTCATGTTAAGGAAATGAGATTGAACACATATACTATTAAGTATGATAATTTTAATATGAAGCATGATGAACCCATTTCTGACATGTATCTCAGGTTTAATGAAATTGTCAACACAATGACTTCTCTAAGAAAGGATGTTCCATCAAAGAAACAAATTATGAGAATTCTGATATGTCTACCTGAAAGATAGAAGGGAACTTCTGTCTCAATTAGAGAATCATGTGATATTGGTGAACTACCAGTCAAGGAACAAATTGGCAAGTTGATGATGTATGAAGAGGAACTCAAGGTTAACAAAGAAGAAGAAGATGAACCTAGAAGGAAGTCAGTTGCTTTCAAGACTTCAACTTCAAAGAACAAGGATAAGGAGAAGCTTCAAGATATAAATGAAAGTTCAAGTTGTGAAGACAATGAAAGTGCTTTTGATAGTGATGCTAAGATGGCTCACATTGCCATAAGGTTTAAAAAGTTCTATAGGAAGAATAAGTTTTTCAGAAAATCAAACTACAAAGGAATGTATGAAAATATGGAACATTGGAAGATGGATTGGAAAAATCCAGATAAAAGTAATGAAGTTGTCTGTTATGAGTGCAAAAGGAAATGACATATTAAAGAAGACATCCCAAAGCTCAAATTAAAGAAGAAATAATATTACATGTAAAGTAAGTACAAAAAGTCTATGAAGGCTACTTGGAGTTATTTTGAGGATAGCTCCACTGAATCTGATGTTTCTGAAACTGAACACAGAAATAAGTCAAACATGTGTTTTATGACAAACACCTATGAGGTAACATCTGAAACTCCTGATTCAAGTTCATATTATTCTGAAGATGATTATGACTCAGAAAAAATGTCAAAATAATAACTATTTGAATACTGTGATATGTTAGAAAAACCTATAATGAGCTAAAAGACAAATACAAATGTTTAAAGAAACAGTATGCTTTAACTGTTAAACATATATCTGATCTTGATATTGAAATGGAAAAGAATGCTCAGTTACTTAAAGAAAACACTGAACTAAAATTATCTAATGAGCAACTCATGAAAGGCATAGAGAAATTTAAAAACGGTAATGATACTCTTACTCAGTTTCTAGGTAAGAAAATAGCACCTAGATACACTAGTGGTATAGGATACCAACCTGGACAAAGGAAAATTACCAAAACTAAATTCATTCCTAAATCTGGACAGAATGTAACTAGTTCTGAAACCTCATATGCTTCAACTATTTATATTCATAGTTATAGATCTAATAATGTTTATTTCTCAATGTCTGTTGATTCTAAAACTTTCATGAGACCCATAAGGCAAATTTGGGTACCAAAAGCTTTGATATCTAACCTATCTAGACCCAAGAAGTTCTGGGTACCAAAATCATTTCCTATCAAAATCTATTTTGTAGGAAACCTTCTTAAAGAGCTCCTGTAGGAAGACCTGGTATTTGGACAGTGGATGTTCAAGACATATGTATGGACACTTCTCATGCTTTAAAAGCTTAGTCAGATTTGATGGAGGTTTTGTCACTTTTGGTGATAACTCAAAAGGAAAAATCATCGGCTTAGTCCAGATTGGTAACACTGATTCAGTATTAATTTCTAAGGTTTTATTTGTTGATGGACTTAAATACAATTTGTTACGTATTTCTCAGTTATGTGATGATGGTTTTTATGTTAAATTTGAAAATGAGTCTTGCAATGTTTTTAATTCTAAAAATCCTTTAGTGTTTTCTGCTTTAAGAAATGAAAATGTTTATGCTGTTGATTTAAATTCTTTAGATAAGAAAAATATTAATTGTTTAAATGCTTTTCATAAAGTGTCTTGGCTTTGAAATAGAAGATTAGGACACTGCAATGTGCATTCACTTAGAAAACTTGTTAGGAAGAACTTAGTTAGATACCTACCCAAACTTTAATTTCCAGTAAAAAAAGTTTGTAATCCCTGTCAAAAGTGAAAGCAACATACAGTTTCATTTAAATCAAATAAAGAAGTTTCAACTTCTCAACCTCTTGAGTTGGTTCACATGGATTTATTTGGACCTTCTAGAGTTTCTAGTTTAAATGGGAAGCATTATGTCTATGTTCTTGTAGATGACTTTTCTAGATAAACTTGGGTATATTTTCTAGCTCACAAAAGTGAAGCTTGTTCTTGCTTTGTAAAATACTCCATGTCTGTAGAAAACCTGAGTGGAATTAAGATTAAAACTCGGAGAAGTGATCATGGCCATGAGTTTGAAAATCATGAGTTTGAATCTTGCTATTCACACAATGGCTACAGTCACAATTTCTCTTCCCCTAGGACACTTCAACAGAATGGTGTAGTCGAAAGGAGGAATAGAACCCTGCAAGAAATTACTAGGAATATGCTTAAGGAGTATGACCTACCTGTTTATTTTTGGGCTGAATATGTAAATACAGCTTGTTATGTTATCAATAGAATCTTGATCAGACCTATTCTTAAGAGGAACCCTTATGAATTGTGGAACCATAGGAAACCTAAGGTTAACTACTTCAATGTTTTTGGATGCAAAGTCTTTATTCTTAATACTAAAGACAATATTGACAAATTTACATCCACAAGTGATGAAGGAATTTTTCTAGGTTACTGTACTTCTAGTAAAGCCTATAGAGTTGTCAATAATAGAACCAAATGAGTTGAAGAATCTGTTGACATCAAATTTGATGAAAATGATCCACATGAACCTAAGACATCTCTTGAAAATCTTGAAGATGATCTCTCTGGTTTGAACCTTAATGATAAAGACAGTGGACCTGTAGTTAAAACATCCAGTTCTGGAAATTTTCTAGAACCTGCTTCTGTTGAACCTCAACCTGTAGATGAACTTAAAATCTCAAGTCCTACCTTTTATAGACCAACTAGGATTCTAAAGAACCATCTGTTAGATGTTGTTGTAGGTAATTTAGATATAGGAACACAGACTAGAGCTTCTCTAAGAAATCAGGTTGAACATCATGTTTTTCTTTCACAGTTAGAACCTAAAAATATCAATGATGTTATCAATGATGAATTTTGGGTAATGGCTATGCAAGAGGAAATAAATCAATTTGAAAGAAACAATTTCTTCAAATTAATAGAAAGACCTAAGGACACTATAACCATAAGAACAAAATGGGTGTTTAGAAACAAAGTTGATGAACCTGGAAACATCATTAGAAACAAAGCTAGTCTAGTTGCACAAGGTTACAATCAAGAAGAAGGAATTGACTATGAGGAAACCTTTGCACCGGTAGCTAGATTAGAGGCTATTGGGATCTTACTTTCCTATTCATCACATCTGAATTTCAAGTTATACCAAATGGATGTAAAAACTACTTTTTAAATGGTTTTATTGTTGAAGATGTTTTTGTAGAACAACCACCTCGTTTCTCAAATCCTCATTTTCAAAATCATGTGTTTAAACATTCTAATGCTTTATATGGTTTTAAACAAGCTCCAAGAGCTTGGAATGAAAGACCTTCAAACTTTCTTATTTCAAAATGATTTACAAAAGGAATATCTGATCCGACTCTTTTTATAAAAATGATTTCAAAATATGTGTTAATAGTACAAATATATATTGATGATATTATTTTTTGATCTTCTAAAAAATCTTTATGTACTGAATTTTAAAAGGTTATGCAAAATGAGTTTGAAATGATCTTAATGGGAGAGCTTATGTATTTTCGTGGATTTGAAATATTTCAAACTAAAGATGGGATTATTCTAAATCAAAGTAAATATACTAAGGATTTATTAAAACGTTTTGTTTTAGATAGTATTAAGGAAAGTGATATACCTATGAGTACTACCTGTAAATTGGATGTTGATGAAACTGGGAAACCAGTTGATCAAACCTATTATAGAGGCATGATTGGCAGTTTACTTTATCATACTGCTAGTCGACCGGATATTATGTTGAGTGTGTATATGTGTGCTAGATTTCAAGCTAATCTTAAAGAATCACACTTAATGGTTGTTAAAAGGTTTTTTAAATATCTTAAGTATACTGTGAATTTAAGTTTGTTCTATCCAAAAGGACAATCATTTGACCTAACTAGTTATTCAGATGCTGACTTTACTGGATGTAAGTTTGATAGGGAAAGCGCATCTGGAACATGTCATTTACTTGGAAAGTCCCTAGTATCATGATGTAGTAAGAAACAGAACACAATTGCATTCTCTACTGCTCAAGCAGCATATATTGCTGCTAGTAGTTGTTGTGCACAGATTATGTGGATGAAACACACTTTATTGGACTATGGATTTGATTTTATATAGGATTAAATCAACTATGACAATACTAGTGCGATCAACATATCTATGAATCATGTGTCTCACTCTAGGACTATGCACATTGATACCAGACATCACTTTATAAGAGATAATTATCAGAAAGGTGATATATCTCTAGAATTTATTAGTTTTGAACATCAATTGGCTGATATTGTTACAAAGCCTTTATTTTCTGAAAGAATGAATTTTATTAAACGATAATTGTGTATGAAAGATCTATAAAACTGATCTGTGAAACTGATCAGTGAAAACTGATCTGTGAAACTGATCTGTGAAACTGATCTGTCAAACTGATCTGTGAAACTGATCTGTCAAACTGATCTATGAAATTGATCTGTGAAACTGATCTGTGAGACCAATCTGTGAAACCGATCTGTTAAACTGATCATTCTTTATATTACTTTTTAATTTATTGTGATTAATTAACTACTATTATCTTTATAATGGGACCCTAAATGATGAAATAAATGATACGCAACTATTTATATTCCCCAAACCATCGACCTTTCATTTCTTTCCCGCCAAACCTTATTTCCTCTCTTCTCCTCCACTTCGGACCTTCGAACTCCTGCTTTCCCCAGAATCGTCAAATGGATATGCAGAAGAGAACAAGAAAAGGATCAGAAAGTCATGTACCTTAAAAGCGTGCTCGAGGTGAGTCAAGTATTACCACTCAATGATCAGTAAATCCGAACCTGGAAACATGGATTGTTTCTATAGAAAATGAAGTCAGTTCCGCCAGGCTTTTGACAAGTAAGTCACTGTTGTTACAAGCTTTAGATTCGCAAGGATGGAAAGCCTGGTTCTCAGATAACACTCGTCTATACTACCCAAAACTAGTGCATGAGTTTTATATAAATCTGCAAGTTACTTTAGATGGTGTCGAGGCTGCCAGAATGTCTTCTGTAGTGAAAGGAAAGAAAATATCTTTTTCGTCTAAACAATGGGATGGATGTCTGAATGTACCCCATGAGAGTCGATACGAGGAGTATGCTGGAAACATTCCTCCAACCACTGAATACTTCTCTTATGAGTTAGCTTTAGAGCTTTTGACTGGAAGCAGAGAGTCATGGAGAATCACAACCTCAGATCTGGATGGTGAATGTATACTTCTCTTTGAGTTTATTCAGCACCAAATTTTCCCCAGGAAAAGAGATTTTGCTGCTCTAAAATATCAGGATGTTTTTCTATTGTATTTACTAAAGACCCGTGAGAAGATCAATTTGTGTAGATATCTAATGGTGCACATAGCTGGAATAGTGAAACCTTCTAAGAAAGACATTGCCCTGTTCTATTCCAAAATGATCTATGCTATGTTAAAGAATCTGGAATGTGTTGATGAAGATGATGAGATAGCCGAATCTGATAGTGATTTTTGAGTTAACAAAGAAATTTGTTAATGGATGAAAATAAACTGGAACCCATGGAAGAAATGTTGGGTTGCTGATGAGGACAAGTTGTATGAATCTTACAATCCCACTGATCATGGAAAGAGGCCGAAGGGTTTGAGAGACCCTGGTTTGAAATCAGATGAGGAGCCAATTTATTCTGATGATGAGGAAGAAGTAGATGTTGAAAGGAATAAAGACACTGAAGAGTCTGGTAAACAAGGGATGGAAGAAGCTGAAACAGAACAAGGAAGTATGTCACCTCATGATGATAGGAGTGGTCCTGATATTGTGAGCCCTAAGAGAAGAATAGACTTTGGATCTGCTAGTCCACCTTTACCCTTACCTGAATCAGAACCAGTTCTTGGTGATGATGAAGCCAGTGACACTGAAGTATCTGACAGTGACGTTTCTGTGAAGAATGGAAAAGAGAATGGTGATGATGATGATGATGATAATAATGACGATGATCGTGATTACTGACCAGTGGATGGTATTGTTGTACCTCTAACAGAAACACATCAAACTGTACCAGAAATAGATGCCAATGGAAAGAGAGATTCTCTTGAAATCAGTGGAAAATCAAGTTATGATAAACTGAAATATACTATGTGTGATGCTGTCTGGGATGATTACCCTGGTTTTACTTTTATGGGTTTAGAGTATTCTGAAGAAGAAGAAGAAGAAGAAGAATCAGAATCTACTACGGTTATGATGGAAAGCTAACCAGTGGAGGCAATGTCTACTCATGCTGTAGATGCTGTAGATGCTCATCTACCTAGTTCTACTATCTCTCAGTCTGATTTTGATATGTTCAAAAGTGAGTTGCTTACTGCTATGAGAGATACAGTCAGAGAAGAAATTTCAAATGCTATTAAACCAGACCTGGCCAATACTGGTGAGGTTATTGGTAGGCACATAGCCTCTCTAAATCAGATTCTGAAGGATCTACAATCTGGCATAGTTTCTTTATCAAACAAATTTAGATCCACCATCTCTGGTATGATGGAAGTGTTGAGGAATCTGATTGAACATCTTAAGATGTCTGATCTGAGAAAGATGAAAGCTGAGATAACATAGATAGTTTCTCAAGCCAGTACAACCAAAGTAACCAAAATCACTACTCGTGAGCTAGAGGCTCTAAAGAAGATTGTTCTTGATGAATTGTCCGCCATTAGACAAGTTCTTGATTTGGACTCGTTGAGGAAGATGAAGGAGCACAGTGATCACATTCACAAGATGCTAATAGTATATTCATCAGATGCCACTAAAGCCCAGAGAGAGATCAAGGAAGAGGTTGATCACTACTTTTCAAAAATATATACCAAGCATGAGATGACCGTGAATTTCAAAGTGTTAGATGACAATCTATGACTACCTCCAGTCACTCAAGCTTTCAAGACTCAAGTTCGACAGTTGCAATATTTTACTCCAACCGTGGAACGGTTCATGGAGAATAAGGATGATTTTGAGAAGGCTATGCAGTATGGTGCCGAAGTTATTCATAATTTCATAAATCTTTTGAAGCCTTATCTGAATGCACAAGCCACCGCCACTGTGCTTCCTACTGTTGACCCACTCAGTGCCTCTGATGTTACTCTAAATCAGATCTCTATTGCTCAATCTCTATCTCAACTCCAACCGGTTCCTCAGCAATCTTCTTAACCAGCTCCTACAGCTCCACATCAAATCCCAGTGGCATCCTCTCCTCCACCCTCCAGGGTCATCTTACCAACTCTTCAAATTCGCTAAGTTCCACCTTCCTCCAAGACTTCCAACTTACCAACCATTGATCCTTCTTCCAATGTCAATGCCCCGTTATATCCCCAGAAATAGTTGTGTGTTGTTGTTGATAGGGTGATCCCTGTTGTGATTGAACTGTGATGTCTTATAAACTTTATTCTATTTTCTTTATATTCTCACTGATGCCTTCTTTTAATCTCTTCTATAGCTGTTTTCCCTCCTTTTTTATTATCCCAAAGGGGGAGAAATATGTATATCTATGGATATGGGGGAGATGCATCTCTAAAGGGGGAGATTTATATCTCATTATGGAAATTCTTGCATATATATTTAAGGGAATAAATTCAGGGGGAGATTTATATCTCATTATGTTATTATTCTTATTATGCCTTATTATTGATGATATAGTATATTTATTTATGGCTAAGATTTGTGATTATCAAAAAGGGGGAGATTGTTGAGCCCTCTGGAAGATTGTTGAATTATTCCTATGATTTCTGTTTTAATAATCACAAATCATCAATTACTTAATCCGGTTGGATTTCTCATATACGTAATCACAATGTCTTAGTGAATCTGTGTATATTGGTTGGATCATGTTTTTATCTCCGTGTTATTGATATACAAGTATTCTGGAATTCCTCTGGATCAAATGGACAATGGTCGCACCGATCCATATCAAAGGACAACGGTCGCACTGATCCATATCAAAGGACAATCGTCGCACCGATCCATATCGAAGGACAACAGTCTCACCGATGCTGATCAAATGAGTAACTGAAGATGTCTCACCGATTTTGATCAAATGAGTCACCGAAGATGTCTCACCGATGCTGATCAAGTGAGTCACCGAAGGTGACACACCGATGCTGATCAAATGAGTCACCGATCATGACACACCAATGCTGATCAAATGAGTCACCGATAATGACACACTGATGCTGATCAAATGAGTCACCGATCATGACACACCGATGCTGATCAAATGAGTCACCGATCATGACACACCGATGCAGATCAAATGAGTCACCGATCATGACACACCGATGCTGATCAAATTAGTCACTGATCACGACACACCGATGCAGATCAAATGAGTCACGAAGATGACACACCGATCCAGATCAAATGAGTCACCGATAATGACAAACCGATGCTGATCATCTGAGTCACCGAAGATGTATCACCGATGCTGATGTTGATGACCTACCTATAACTTGACTCACCGTTAGTCATAAACAGCTGTTTGAATTTCATTATCTTTATTTAATCTAACCAACATTCATATTAGGTATATTTTAATGATCTGTCATTTATTTAATGAAGGTTTTTGGATGTCAGGAAACTGTACCTCGTACCTACAAAAAGAAATCATTTCTGTTACTGGAGCTCGTGCCATAAATACAAGAAGCCCCTGCTGGTGCAAAAAGACTCATGTAACAACGACAAGACATATATAAGCGCAAAGAGTGGTGTATGAGATAGTCATAGAAAAACACAGAACCTCATACACACTCAAGATTACTCAAGAAGAGTTTTGTACTTCCACGAGGACATTGAAGAACTTCATCCACTACATGTTCTCACTATCTCTGAATTTGGATGCCAAGCAAACGACACTCATTTTTTCAGACAAAAAACAGACGAGGACTCAGAATCATCTCTGATCAAACTCAAGGGGTCCAAAGCTTCATTGCAATCACTAGAGCCATTTCTAAACTCTACATCTCTGCTCTGTGATTCATTATTTTACATTTCGAGCAGTGTGTGTTATCTCCTGCATTCAACACACACAGTGTCTCCTATACTTTAACTGGAGGATCTGTAAATCCTTACTCAAACTCTTACATCTTCTATTTCCCACTGAGATAGTGGTAGATTTCATGTGTGACCTAGACAGCTGGTTGTTATTGTTCTGTTTCCCACGAATAACAGTGGTAGACGTCTCGGACCTGGACAGTTGTAAACTGTTGTGAACCCTGATCCAGGGTGTGGATCAAATTTATACAAATTGTTGAGAGGAATAAGTCTCAGCTTGAGACTAAACCTATTGGTTTTATCTAATGTGCTATATCTTTCAACGTTATTCTTTTATTCCGCTGCTAACTTCTTTAAAAAAAAACTATTTTATTGTCACTTTGATAATTAAATTCGCAAGTGTTTATATTAGTTGTAAATCAGTAAGCTGGTTTCAAAAGTTAATCAACCATTCTGTTTTGATTAACATGGAAATAATCAATCCCTTGAGAATCCAATTTAACCATTACATTGATATAAATTCACTACAGTTTAATTCAGTATTTTATTTGGGGGTTGTTAAGACAAAGTATTAAAACAGAATTTTTAATTGGAACTCAATTCACCCCCCTCTTGAGTATCCACTCTAACCAACAATATTTTTGTCATGATGTGTTTTTTATACAAACATATGTGTTTATATGGATATCTTTAGATTGGAATTGAGAAATTCAATTGGGAAATATTTTTAAAAAAAGGAATGTTATAGTGTCTGGGTGGTCTAATCTTGTTCAAAATTACATCATCAATATGATTTTCACACCATATTTATTTCAAGTAAAATGTATGGTTCAGTCATTGATTAATATAAAATTATTTTCATAATATTTCTAATTTTATAATTTTTAAATAAAATCGCTAAAATTTCCTTCTTGTAAACACAAAATAAAATTGATAGTTTTGTAAATAAAATTTAAACAAAATCAAGATACACTCATGGGTATTGTATTTGACATTTATCATGTGGGTAAATTTTTTGATTGGGGTTTCATGAAAAAAAACCATCAACATCGACTGAAATTGTTTCTTTGGTGATAAATTGGGTTTTAAAAAAATATTATTGCTATAAATTAGGAAAAAAACTTGAAACATTTGGATTGTGAAATAAATAGAACATATAATTTTTGGGTAAAACAATTATAAATCAATCAATTACTATTTTCAAGTATACACATACAAAACATAGAAGAATTTAGTTTATCCTAAATTCAAAAGGATTAAAATAGATCAATGACATAATTGGCATCACACAATGACAAATATCAACAAAGTTGTGTTGATTATACCAATACAGCTAATAGTTTTGAAATTAAATCTAGTTGTATTCAATAATTGTTTAAATTTGAAGTATTTTTTTGGGGAATATCGAAAAATATATCCTTAAAATTTTATTTATATTTGTGTTGACATGAAACCACATGGTGTTAATGTAAATCAAATGAAATTGAGTTAGTTTCCATTTTTAGTATATTAATTATCCCTAGAGTGGGTTTTATATCCATGATTACCATTGATTAGATATTGTAATGAATTAAAGTATGTTTTTATTGAATTTTTTTACCTAATTCCAGAACTACTTTTATTCGAAAATATATTTGGGATATTAAGAAAACTAATGGTGGAACTTTTGATGAGTACTGTGAATGATTTAAAAGGCTCTTTTCTATCTCGCCACAAACAAATTACTGACCATATAATGATTCAATATTTTTATATAGGATTTTTCCTGACTAATATGAGTATTATTCATGCTAATGTGGTCTAGGAATTAGATAAAAAACACCAGATTCTTTTAGGACATTAATTAGAAATAAGGCCCAAAATGCTTATCAATTTGGAAGAATATTGCTTCTTCATGTGAAATCTTATAAATATGTAGCCACATTAGATTTTGAAAAACACTTTATAAGATGATAATTAGTTATATTAGAATAATTATTAGATTAATGATTTTTTCCAAAACCCCACCAACCCCACCAAAACCTGAATCATATTTTCATACGAGAGTCCATTGTATATTTTGTTGTCTTTTATTGATCATTTTAGTGACTAATTCAAACAAATTTATGATTATTTTGAGAAATTATCTATTTATTTCCATGAAATCTATTTCAGACATAACAATATTGTTCTTTTCAATAAAACCATATATCCAATAAATGATGGAACAACCACCGTAATAGAGAACCTCAAAAAATGTATATTCTTTTATTGTCATTGAAGTACATATCAACCATGATAATCCAATGAGAAGTCGAGTGATCGTTTTGGTATTAAATTTTAGCCATCCCGACCTACTCAAAATTTAGACAGCTACCTTGAAGAATAAATGATGAAACAAAAGGAATAAATGAGACAAAAACAAGAACAAATGAGACAAGAACAATATCAACATTAAAATATGATGAATACCTGGATAAATTATGTTGGTCTATAAAAACCTGAAATTAATAGACTGAAATATCAAATGAGTGGAGGTTTACCTTCACATCCAATGTGAATTCGAGGGATAAGGGGAAATGAAATTTGAGAAATTTAGAACATAGGAGTGGAACTAGATTGAATAACCCTGATAAAGAAATAATCAAACATGAATCAAAACCTGAAAGTCATCTAGATATTTCCAATCACATGTCCCCTGGATATCTTGCTACTAACCTATTGATAAATGGGGGATATGCATTAAGAATATATCTAATTTTAATGAAGCTCTTCAAGCTAGGCTCACATATAATCTCATTCATAACACCTCTCCTTATACGGATTTTCTTAAGGCCTCTTTTCTTGATAAACTTAAAAATAACCATTATTACTTCCTTGAGTTCTCTATATAGCCCTCCATCAAAAACCCATAGAATTATATTATGAAAAACTCAATATGGATGGCTAATAAGGATTTTAACTTAAATTTTTGGCTTTATAACTAGACTGGGGTTCCTCTAATCTATTTGATGGACATCAACTTTTGTCCTCCCCACTCTCAGGACTCTACTAATACTATAATGCATAAGAAAAACCCATGTCATCCTAAGCATGTTAAACAAATTGTTGAAAACTATCACTTTATTAATACGAATTATTTTTTTATTTTGGAACCTTCCCATAATGGGATTCGTGATTTCAAAGATTACTATAATCATTTATTCAATAATGTTGATGGTAATTTTTCTTGGTTATATAACTTTAATAAATCATGGTTAAAACCCTTGAGATTTACATTAGTCTGGCAGAATTTTCATAATAGAATTCTGATGGATACTTGTCTACACACTTTTGGGTTCATTCTATGTTCAAAATGACACATGTGAAATTAGCATCGAAAGGATATATATCATCTTTTTATTTCTTGTGAAACGACAACTGCTATTTGGCATTACATTCTTGACATTTTTTGGTGTAGATGGTTGCTTTGTGAATCCATTACCTTACATATTAAATGATGCTTGGACTTATCTATCTCCCAGTAACTCAAAAATCTTTTGGTTTCTGTCGTAGCAGAGCTTCATCATGTAATATGGTATGGTAGAAATGGTTTGATTTTTCGTAATAACATATTTAATATTAATGCAGGAAAAGCGAGAATCCTCATGGCCATTCGAGAAGCGGCTTCAATCCAAAAAGATCATTGCAACAACTCGGTCCATGACTTTAAGATTCATAGACGAGTTAGGGTGGAGGGGAAATATCTCTGCCTTAATTATACTCTTGAAGTGTTTTGGCTCCCACCGGCATGGTTTTCTAAATTCAATGTGGATGGGGCCTCTAAAGGAAACCCTGGACAAGCGGGTTATGGTGCCATCTTCAGAAATCAATTAGACCAGATGCTTGGTTGTTTTTATGGCTCCTGCAATTCATCCAAATCCCTGGAAGCCGAGGGGATGGTCTTAATTCATTCCATTTCTTTTTCCAAGATTCATAACTGGAACTACATCTGGATCGATTGCGACTCCACTACCATCACTCATTCTATTTGGAATGGTACCATCCAACTTGCTTGGACTCTCACTTCACGTTGGATGGATTGCTTGAACTCTATGGCTGGACTCAACCTTATTGCCACCCACACCTACAATGAAGCTAATAGGATTACTGATGGGACTACCAATTTAGGTGTTACCCATGATCCATATTAGAGGTATGATCTTCTTCTAGAGTTACTCCTATTTTATGTTAGGGATGTTAACAAAATTACAAATATTAGAATTGTGTATCCATTTTTTTAATAATATATGTTGTTTTTTCTTTTTAGTAAAACACTACCTTTGAAAAAAACAATATGATTTATTAATGAGAATCATAGAATTGATGAAACGTTTGGATGTAATGAGTTTTTGGTGAATGAAAACCCAAATTCAAAATAATATTTTATATTTATGTAAACCATGATGGATTTTTATAAAATGGAATATCCTTATATTTCTCAATATAGTGCTTCAAATAGTCATTAACAATTCAAATAACCTTTTTATTATCATAGTAGTTTATCCTAACTAAAGACATGTGTTGAAAATGACTTGGATAAAGAGGTATTGGAAAATTGTAATAATTTTTATGTCCACATGACTTTTACTGATCATGTGAAAAAGATTCCAACAGGTGATATGATTTTGAAAAAGATGTATACACAAAATATGAAAAATTAAGGAGTGAAAAAGTAAATTTAGGGCGGAATGTTTCTATCATGATTCAACATTGTTTTCCTATAAAATTTATTGATACAAGAACCATAACATTTCACTGTAGCATACATGAATGTGAATTCATGAATGAAATGATTTATTTAGGATAATCCATCCATTTTATTCAATATGTATTAATCATATCTACATTTTGGAGAACTAAAACCCTATAAAATTACCCTTTAACTTTCCAAGTGAGGTAACGACAATCTATTTGGAGTAATAGAGGGTTGTTTCCTTTAGGTATAAGACATGATTTTTCCTCATTATTTCTTTGTATTATATATGGATGATAGTCAGTTTAATTCACATTCACCTCTCTCTATAAGGATATAATTTTTGAAAACACCTAAATAAATCGTTAATTTTAACAGAGTAATATTATAACTTGAATTTTGATGATTTTTTCACCTATATATTTTTAAGTACATGAAACACCCTATCGAAGATCGTTATTCCATTAAATTGAACCAGATTTATTTATTTTTATTCGTATGTTTTCTAATATTTCTTAAAAAGAGATACTATCTAGTGTGTTGGGAAGTTGAGTTTTTTTGTAATTAATTCTAGATAAATAGAGATTTAAAAGGAATCTTGTAATGACTCTAGTAATGTGGAACTAGATATATTACTATATATTGTTCTAGAAATTGATTAATCATTTTATGAAAACATTGACCCTACTAGTAGTCTCTATTGAGAAAATTGTAATTTTATGAATGGGTTAAAAATTGAGAATCATTGAAATGAAAAAATGATATATAACATCAATGCACATTCAAATTTAGAAAATCACTAAATAACAACCCCGGTGAGTATTGTAGTCAACAACATGACCAACCTAACATTGATTTATAGTCTAATTGTATTATTAACAAACTGTGAGATGAAATTGATTTAAATGAGTCACTTATTCATTATTTAACCAATAAAATTACCCTACTATAGATATAATTGAATACACTACATGAGAATGCCAAACATTCTTTCTTATATGAGAATAAAGAAATCATTATCATTATTTCAGATGATATATAAACAAGCCAAGAGAACCAACTATCAGGAGTCCTTAAAACCCATAAAAAATCCATAGTTTTGGAATCTATCTATTTTAACCAGAATGTTTCCATCAGTTTTCATCTGTAGATTCTTATTTGATGAAAATATTAAACCAGTGTTCTAAGATAAAATAATATTTAACCCTTCACTTTTTGAGTTTTTTATGAAATAATTCAACAACTTATTGTCATCTAGAACCATTTTTCTCATCTCTGATTGTTATTGGGTGAGACATATCCATGTTGTCCCCAAAAGGGGTGGAATTTCAATATCATAGAATGAATTAGATAACATTTTCTATGTTATGCTTCCAAATAAATTTAGAATGTTATTTTATTATAGTAAACGAAGTTTTAGGAAAATGAATGACAACATACCCTATATTTTTTTTAACATGGCCTTAGGAGACTAGAATGAAAAAAAAAACTATTGTTTTCTTGAAAATTTCAGTTGTTACATTAATATCCATAATGGAAATAATGATCAAGAGAAAAAAATCACATTCCCCTTTAGAACCATTGATTATAAGATAATTACAGTAGGTTTGTGTAATGATCATTGAAATTTTGAATGCTATCTGATGAGAATGTTATCAAAATTTATAGAAACTTTCATGGATTTCTAATATATTACCTCACAATTTATATTTCATCAGTTGAAAATTGTATAAAAATATTATCTCTTGTGAGGGAAACAATAATTATTAAGATTACTATCCTCAATTGTATATAATTGCATTTAATGGGGGATAAGGGGATTTTTATTAGCCATGTGGTATCCCAAGATGTAATTTAAGTTTATAAATCTAATGTTGAGGTTATTTATACATTATAATATCAAAATATAGTGAGATATGTCAGATAATTATTTGGCAATTCTTGTTGATATAGGATATTTAAATGGTATTTTATTAAGGACTCACTTACTAAGCCTATATTTCTTCAAAAAATACACCAAATTGTTATTGATAAATATTTCAAAAAAGAATTTGTAATATAGAAAAACTACTAACTCATCCCATAGATCATCCACAAAAATAGTACAATAACATTGAAATCATTAATAATGTTTTAGACAACCTATAGGTGTCTTTTTTTGAGTCTGTGGCTGTAAAAGAAAAATAATTTGATTTATTATGTTTCATCCACCTTAGATCATGCTCAAAAAAATAAATAACAAATGAGAAATAACTAAAGGCTTTCATATTTGATTTAGAATTTTTCTAATGTTATTTGTAGGTATTCGAAGGAATATTTTCATGGACCATTCTATAGTCATATTTTTATGAATAAACATGATCCAAAATGAAGAATCATGAGATTGATATTATTTTTAATAGAAATTGATAGTGAAATAAAGGATAATAAAGGAATAGAAAACCTTATCCCCAAACATTTTAATGGGATTCCAACTATTTCTTATGGAAAAAATCAGATCTATCCACCAGTTAAAAAATACATACAGATTTGGTTTTCTATGATTTTAAGAGTGAAAGGCCATAGTTTTCTGGTCTTGAAAATTATATTTCAAACTATGAAATTACCCACTTGTTTGATAAGTAAATTTTTTAACCTTTTTAGTGATTAATAGAATTGAATTTATAATGATATTTAGCTACAACTTATTAATAGTTAGAAGTAATCAAATGATTTGAAGATTCATTTTGAATTTGGAATTTAAATTAAAACATAATTTTATTAACCAATGAATTTTGATGGAAACATTATACCTTAATGAATTACAAGAAAATTTATTGGATATTTATTATTGGAAAACAATTTTTATAGATTTTCTTTAAAAATTTTATAACATTAAATTTTTTCAGATTTCCAAGAAAAATTTCCAAAATGAATTAGATTACTCAGAAATTCCTTTTTTTTATGACATATTTTATATATGGGTATAGATTCTATATGTCATTTTATGAATTATTTTTTATTTATAAATATTTATTACCATTTATTTTGTTTCCATGTGGGTTAAGGGTATTCCACGTAGAGTCAATGATACCAAAACATTATTCACATTTGTGAAAGTAATTTTGTTCCCCACATTTGGACTGCCAATAAATGAATTGATATTTTAATAATAAAATTATTCTTATTTAAACATGAACATTTAATTTTTCTGCAAAAAAATATGAGATTTAAGAATGTTCTGTTAAAAATTATTTAGGAAATTAATTTATTATTAAAATATCAATTTATGAAAAAATTGAATCTTTTTCTTCATACACATTTTATATTTGATTGTTTTGAGACCATGGTAGCCATGGGCTAGTAGATACATAGCATAATTTCATTAACGATTATATATTCTACCGACTCTTGAACCATATTTCATTATTTTTGTAAATAATATGTTTCGGGGGAGTTGATTTGTGATTTGGTAAATCATGTTGGTCATCTTTGGGTATAGAGAAAAAAATAAATGGATTGTGTTTAAACTATTTATATTTAAAAAATTTCCATTAAAGAACGTTCAAGGAGAATAAATCTGTGTTTTTCATTACCATGCAGCAAAATGTTATACCATTTTGGATCTATTTTAAGAAAAATAAGAAATTTTGAGAAGAAATTGGAATTCCATTGTTTTGGTGCTAGACGTGTTCATGGCTCTCCATGATTTAAATTTGGAAGTTGTTTTGCAGCCGAATTGTTTCAATGGAGAAATATTAGAAGACCATTATTGAGTAAAACCAAGTATCATGTAATCTTGCTTCAAAAAATATCCAATCCATCTCTTTCTACCTTGAATTTATTGAAATTTGAAACCCACCAACCATTAAACCAAAAAATAACCATTTCTATTTCCTCTTTATTGATATAAATAATTAACTCAATAGGGTGGATATTTTGGAATTTTTCAATCATATTTTTACCCTTTCATGTAGTTGGTTAAGGAAAATATTATTCAAAATAAAAAACAAGTGTTGAGATGAAAAAAGGTGAGGTCGATACACTTCTTCATGGGATAATTAAATAAATTGGAATGTATTGAAGAAATATTATAGATAATTTTTAATTAATAATACATTATAAGAATAATAAGATCATTTCCTCAATTTTATGCACATGACATTCATTAAAATGTGATATAATTTTCAATAGAAACATGTTTTATGTTTGTTTATGAGTCCAAGTTTTAAGTATGGGCTAATCAATAGAGATATTATTTTCAATAAATTATATATTAATTTCATGGATTTTAACCCAAAAATATTTTATTTTATGTGAAATTAAATCATATATAGAATATTTATTATTTTTTATCATAATAGTGATAATTCCCTAGTTTTAGAATTTTAACAATTTTTTACCTTTGGTATTTTGTTCATGACATTATCTCTAATTATAAAATTATTTAATGTATTTTTTATAGTTACCCATTCAATTTTTTGAGTTCTTCCCATTGGAAGAAGTGATGAATTTGATATTTTTTGGACCAAAAAAATTACTCAATTAGGAAATTATTTGTTCCATATAGAATTTATATACCTTCTATTAAAGGAGGAATAATATAGGTCAATGGTTTAAAAAATAGGTGACTATAACTGGATAATAAAGACAATATAATGGTGAATATCTCATTTAAATTTCATAATCAAATTCGTTTACTAAGGTGGTTAGTGAGGGCATAGAATAAGGAGAATGTGGATAGTATATTCATAAAAACACACTCTTTTGTAATAAAGGAATTACATTTTCAACATATGTAAAATTGATATAAAATATTATTGACAAAAATATAAGACACATGAAAAAACCATAAAGAATGAACCCATTGAGATTATTCCAAAAACATTAAAAAAATTGATAGATATTTGGATTGATATAAGATGAAAAATAAAATAATATATTACACACACAACTTTACAATATATTTTAATATCAACTAATTTTTAATTGTCATGGGAGAGAAAGGGGAGGGATATGATGTAGATTATATGTATGAAAATATTATGGGATGTACTGTAGAATATTGGACATTCTCAAGTGATGTGAGTCAAATAAATAAGTGGTTGTGGATAGTGGAAATTGAATAACACACTCTTCTCGGTATTGATCATCATGTGAAAACTAATTTTAGTTTTTCCTGAGAATTTATTTTGGAATTAAAGAGGTTTATTTCGTTCTAAATAAAATTTGAACTAATTGTTTTCATGATTTTATAAAATATGAAAAAAAATTATATCTCTATTTAAATTTTTCAGTGAAGTCTTCATTTTGAGCAATACGATTTCAGAAATATTTCATTACATTAATGTATTCATGTAATTGAATAACATCTATAGATAGTAAAAAATTAATATTGATGGATTTATATGATTTCCATGAAATAAAATGTGTCCATCTAGAGGTATTTGTATGGTCGTTGAACAATTAAAATGGGAAATCTATTTAAATAAGTATGTAATGACTATCATGGAGTTCTATGCGTGTCTACGACTACTATTTCAATTATCATTTCAATCCCTTTTTATTTATTGTAATGATTTTTCAAATATTGAATGTTCTTTCACAATATTTTCTATTTATTTAATATTTTATAATTTTAATGAAATAAAAAAACCATCTTCTATAAATAATGGAATATTGGATGTTTCTTAACTCAAATATAAGACCTTGAAGATACATAATCCATAGAATAATATAGTTCATTTCTATGGGGATCAAATTTTTTGTTGGGGTTTCATGAAAAAACCCCTCAAAAACGATTTATAAATTAGTTTAATTTTTGGATTATATTTTATGATAATTCTCTAAGATGATAACTAATTAATCAAATAGTCCTAAAATCGGTCAGAATATATAATTGATATATTTACAATAAATGAGGATTTTATTTTAAAATTAAATATATCATATATATAAAATAATTTTTATATTAATAATTTGAATTTTTAATATAATATTTTAATAATTTTAGGTTTTATATTTTTATATTTCCATCTTATTTTAATTTTGGTGATTAGTGTAATATAGTAAAATAAGGTATTTAACTTTATAAAATAAATTACCTAAATTATTGAGTCATATATAATGTAAGAAATTATTTTATTAATATAAAATGCACCATTTACTTTATATAGTAAAAATAATCAATATAATTGATATTGTTGATCCTAAATAATAAAAAATGGTTATAATCTTCCAAAAGGTCACTATCACTCTCTAATAAATACCACCCCTCAACACCGCATCTCCTCAAAACATTCAAACCATTGATATCGAAAAAATTCAATCCAAATATCTTCAAAAATATATCCCCAATGCCACTCTACTACTTTTGTTATCGAAATAACATTCCAAGGTGCCTTAATATATTGCATAATCTGAAGAGACTAAAGGAACAGGTAATAATCTTGAATAAGATTTTGACTGTGTTTTTCTTCTAGTATACCATTGAATTTTCATATAGCTTAAATTGTTAACATAAGTATACATAATAAATTTATATGTAATTACTATAGTGTATTATCAATCATAAAACCTCCCTTATTTTGTTTTTTAAACTAAATAATCGTTTATAATATGAATTTTTCACCGCCTCATTGAACAACGCAATTCCATTTTCTCCACCACCTTCATGGTTGGTCAAGGAAATATTAATAAAATTAAATTGGAGGATAATAACCATATTATAACATATTTCATGTTTTTTAATGTTTTAATGAACATTTTATTGAATAATGTTAATTTATCTCATGGTTGTTGGTAATACCAACTCAATGAACTAACCGAATAATGTTAAAAAATTGTATTCAAAGAGTAGACCATATTACAATAAACAATACAGTATTAGGGACCATTTAAATTTATGGAATAATATGAATACCATCTTATGTCACTTCTGTATTTTTGTTCCCTTTTTAAAGGACAATAAATAATAAACTATAAATGATCCATTTTAGAAAACATGATATAAAAATTCATGGAATGAAAAAATTAAACATTATATCTCATTAAAATGGTAATAATTTACATTATAATCTTATAGTAAATAAATTTTGAATGAAAATGTTTATTTATTAGGAAATTAATGAATCTAATTTGAATATTTATGAAATTATGTGAAAGTGAAATATGGATCGAGACATTAGGAAATGGATCTCTATGATCCACATTTTTTATTTAGGTTAGGTATTTCCATTAAAAACTCACTTATCTCTTTATTGTATGCAATGTAATTCTTCTAAATTATATATATATATATATTGGTAATTTTTATGCTTATATATTTTGATAAGTTCATTTTATGTGACACATATGCATGTTCCAATTTTCATGGGTGCACCAAAATATTGATCCATGGATTTGGGTAATGTTTTCATCTTATGGGATTTTATGTTTTAAAATAGAAAATAATCCTAATACAAGATTGGAAATTGTCCCCCATAGTATTTATTATTGATTTTAATCCTTTAATTATACTTGTTTTTTTATATTCTTCTTCAACATTCTTATGATTCCTTTATAATATTATAATGTTTTTATTGTGTTATTATATGATGTGCGTTTTTATGAGAATAAACATTTATGATTCAATTTTATGTCTCTTATATCACATGTTGTGATTCATTATCATTCTTTTACCCGTAAAAGTATTTTTATTTCACCAATTTATTTTCTATTTCCATAGGTTATCCTTTTACATTTTGTATATCATAAGTTAATTTTATAAATCATTGTGGGAATTAAAACAAATATGTTTTATTTTAGATTTATATTGTTTTATGTACCTTGTCATCCAAATAAATTAGTCCCTTGATACTTGTAACACCCCGAGATTTTATGAAAAATATTCTTTTTAATTTTATTGATGTCTTGTGTTGTACGCTACAACAAAGGAGTATTTCACAACACAAAACCCTAACTTGGCTGCATTACACGCAATCGCGACCTTCCTCGATAGCGTGTGTTGTACGCAATACCTAGATTTACTAAACAATGATATGCTATTAAAATATTATTAAAACTAGCTGTTATGTATAGTAATAACCACCTTTTGAAACATTTTAAATTTCATCTTTCAAAATGGACTTCATTTTTGGATTCGGAATATCGAAATTAGCCTAGGGTGAAATTTTGGTATTTTTCTGAAAACATTCAATTTTTTATGAATAGTAAAAACACTGGGTTACTATTTAAAAACTGAATTTTTATTTAAATAATTATTTATTTTATTTAAATTTATTTTAGGTCACAATTGATACATAATTCCTATATAAGTTCAATGTAATTCATTGGAGTCATTTTTTAATAATTTTAGATATATAAAAATTTTATTAAACTTTTGACCGTCTTTTACCCACCTCCTAGGAGAATTTGCAAATTTATATAAGACATAATTTTACCTCTTTTGTGAATGGAATTTCAAAAATCCGAGAGACACAGTTGATGTCAGTAAGTAAAATGTGGTTCAATGAGATGAAAATAATTTTTGGTGAATAGTAACTTGTTACTTTTATTTACCACGGTTAAAAGTAAATAGGGTAATTAAGGGTAAAAATGATATTATTATTACCCTAACACATGTACTAATTCTATTGGATAACTGTAATTCGACCAAAAACTACCTTAGGAATAAAATATGACCATTTAGGCCCACTTGGATTAGATTATTACATTTATTATAAATTTATTTAAAGATGGGTTAAAATAGTTTAAATAAAAGTTTTAAAAGAAAGCCCTTTTTAATATAGGGTTATACATAACGTAAATTCGACTATTAATATTAATTAGAATGATAAAAAGATTTCCTACATAATAATACTTTATTTTTTATTTTTAGACTTTGAATAATATAATTTATTTATGACACAATTATGATGTGTTAATTATCTTATTAATGAAATATTGACAAAATTGATGTTATAAATAACCAAATAAAAGTAATTTGAGACTTTTTATGAATTACAATAATTTTATATGTTAATATGACATATTAGTGTTTATTTAAGTAACTTTTTTCGAACTAATCAATCTGTTATGATTTTCACAAAAATCAATTACCAAATAGTGTCAAAATCGACATAAAATAGTTTTTTAAAACAAATATTATATTATTAATTGTTATTATATTCCTAAAAATATAAGGTTCTGAAAAATTATATAGATCAGGTTATATATATTAATAATAAACAACTTAGGGTTCGTCTGGCTTGTTATAGTAAGTTTATTAACCATATAGTGTAAGAACACAAAAAAGACACGGTAAAAGAAAAATTATCTAACTTAAAGTTAAATATAAATGATAAGGTTAAAATAGGAACCTAAACTTATCTAAATTCTATTTGATGAGAGGATTTCGACCCATCCCCACCTTAGTTTATAAATAACTCTATTTGGAGCTATTAAAATCCGAATATGTCTTTATAATAAAATAATATTTTTTGTTCTTCCAAAGGTGCCCCTCTCCTCCCTTATAAAAGGGCACCTCCTCCCTCTCTTCCTCAAACTACGTTGAGCCTTTATTCTTGGCCATCCCCGGTCAATTTCTCTTCTCCACATCCCTATAAACATCCTAGAGGTTCAAGTCTTCTTCAAAGACCAATATTAGTGCCCTAAGAGGAGGTTTCAAAAAGGCGCTTCAAAGAAGAGGTAATACCCGTTACCGATTCTTTCAACTTTATTTCTTCTTCCACTTATTCTAATTTAGTTTTTTCATTTTGAAATAATAACATCAGTATCACTCATATACAGATATTTTAATATAATAATGAAACAACCCTATTTCACCATCTATCCATCCTACGAAAAACAAAATCACCACGCGTGCGTACGTACGGAATACCGTCTCCATGCCGTGGTGTAATCTTTTTTTCCACGACCACCTTACATGGATTTGTATAATGGTGTAAATAAATGATTATTGTAAATTGATATTTATTCTTAAATAGTATACATACACTCCAATACAATTCCACAATCATGGGAGTGATATCATCGCTCGTGCATACGTACGGATTACCGTCTCCACGAACGCGATGAGATTCATTTTCCTTGATTAGCCATTCAAGAATGATTATAAAGAATATATAATGAATAATAATGAAATATATGACATAATAATTCTACTGGATATATATATATATATATTTATATTTATGTCATATACTCAATTCCATTCAATTCAATAAGTAAACAAAAACTGCGTTCATGCGTACGTACGGCCTACCGTCTCCATGAATGGTGTATTTCATTACTTTTATCGATCTATAATATATATGTATATACTGAATATATACTATATATAAATCATGTTTTACATTCTGGAATTATGTAAATCAGGATATAAGTAATAATATCAAGAACGATGAGTTGAAACACATACGATAAATGATACGATTTTACCCAAAACGCTCTTTAACATAAAATTTACAAAAGAATGGGTAACATAAAATCATAAGTGAACCATATATGATATCATAACAATGAATATGATTCTGTAATAAGTCAATGACATTATTTAAATCATTATACAGGTGGTTCGGAAACATACGAAGCATATCAGAAATAATTTAAGGGATAAATTCTCAATCTCATTTTTATCTGAGATTGCTTATACGTAAGTATTTACTGGGGTTATGTTTATCATCCATGACAATGTTTTCTAAAAATGTTTTCATAAAATGTTTACTATTCTTCTATGAACGTTTAAAGTCATTTTTACCATTTATTGACTTTTTACTACATTGTATGAATGGAATCATTCCTTTGGTTACCATATAAGGTACTTTTTGACTTTTCCGAAAAAAAGTACAAGGAGAATGTTATTTTTAACTTATACAATGTGAATATATTTTTACGGTTTCATAAAGCCTCATTTTCAAGAAGTTTCCTCTACAATATTTCATGATTATTTTCAACAAAACCCTTTTCTTTTAAAATTGCATGGAATTTTGTGGAAAGAAAACGATTTTAAATAAGAAATGATATTTTCCTCAAGAATTCATTTCAAGTGTTTTGCGAAAACTATTTTCCATATAATATGACATTATTTCATATATGTATGTTCTAAGTAATATGTATCTATGATTTAAATGGTTTCAATTTTCTTATGATGAAATGATATCATACTTTTATGGATTATGTTATGATGGCATGATGTTTAAGATTCCCATTTTATTACATGGGTTATGCTATGAAGTATGATTGATGATTTTGTGGCACACAAAATAATGATTTGATTATGAGATGGGTGGGACCTATATCTCCCTCCAATTCATTGGGTAAATATTTATATCTCATGAGATAAACATGGCTGGAACAGTAAGTTAATCTGGTTCAGTGTTACAAGACTGAAACGAGGAGTGAACTCGATTCAGAAAGGGACCTTGTCCACTAAGATGGTCTTGGCAGAAATGACTAGGCTACTATGGAAATCATGACATGTGCTTAATGGTTGCCACAATTACATGTTTTATTCCCATTTTATCAGGGTTGATGTTCTATTATGATATATTCCTTACGTACTTCCATGATTTATGGCTTTGCTAACGATTTTGATGTTTAAATTTCATTTTCATGTTTTTGCTTCCAAATGTTTATGGATTGTTTTATGTTTTCTATGTTTTCCCTTACTGAGCATTTGAGCTCAACCTTTTTATGTTTTATTTTCCCCATGATGTAAAGAAAGGTTTTAGGTAAGAAAACAGAAAGGGGAAGATCGTTATGGGAGTTGTTGAAAATCTTTCACCACGATTAAAAGATTTTATTCCGAGTTTCCAAAGATACTAAACTATTATGGTCCTCATGTGTCTTTTTTTGTTATGTATTAAGTATTCTTCATAAGTAATGTATTGTCCATGTACGTCATGCTTCGGGTCTCTACAGTTGATATTAGAGGAAAGGTCTAGTCAACCTTTGGAAACTAGGATTCGAAAACGTTAGTGAGATCCCTAGAGATATTTATAAGGTATGTCTAGGGATGTCCCTAAGGATTAGAATACGTATAGTATATAGTCCTAGAACTATGGTAACGATCTTAGAATTTAACCTAAGATGTTAGATATTAAAGGTACTCCCCCTTTATTGTGTTGTGTTCCCTAACATGATTTTTGCCTCTCACACTATTCTTTTTGGGTCTTAGATGATGGCTGGAACCCGAAGGAACCGTGTTGATCAATGTAATGGACAATGAAATGATTGTCCTCTTGAAAAAAAAATGTTATTGGAGTTGGAGTGAAAAATATTATTGCTATACTTACACAAGATATGAATCATTCTGTACTTCCAAATGAGCAGTGAAGGGAACAATATTCTATTGAGTTCTTCATGAGGCAACACCCACCTTCTTTTAGGAGGTCTTCTGATCCACTTGTTGCTGAACAATGGATCAGTACCACTGAAAAGATATTTTCAGTTCTTCAATTTTCTGAACATGATAAAGTCATCTTAGCAGTATATCGTTTTGAAGGTGAAGCTAATCAATGGTGGAATATTATCAAGAATACGAGGCCAAGAGATGAAATTGAGTCCATGGAATGGGACGAGTTCGAGAACTTATTTTTCAATAAGTACATCCCTCGTATTCTTCAAACAAAGATGGAGAAAGAGTTTCTTTAACTAAAGGAAAAGGATGATGAATCTGTTGGTATATACGAAGTGAATTTTACAAGGCTTGAAAGGTATGGATCTGGATTTAGCATCCAACCTGAAAGTAAAATTGATCGATTCTTCCGTGGCTTAAAACCAAATCTTCGAAGGGAATTATCTAGAAGATACTTCAGTAGCTATGAAGAAATTGTGTGTTGTGATATCATGGTAGAAATGGATGTTGGTGTTACATATGCATCTCATGGTTTTGACAAGAAACGAAATATGGAGTTCAAGGAGAAATCTCCGAATAATGGTGAAAAGAAGATGAATGTTTCCATATGCTCAAAGTGTTGAAAGAATCATGGTGGAGATTGTCTTAAAGGGACTAGAAAATGTTTTTAGTGTATAAAATAAGGTCATCGAGCAGCTGAGTGTCGACGTAATGGAAAAAGGGTTGCTAATGGTTTGAATTAAGAAAAGACTACAGAGAACGCACCAACAATACATCAATGATTCAAGTGCAATGAAATGGGGCATTATGCTAATCAATGCCCTTATCCAAGGGTTATTGATGATCGACATGAGAAACCACTTAAGGGAAAGGACAAAGGGAAGTCACATGCGATCACTATTGGCAATGTTGAATATGAAAACGATGTGGTGGAATGATTAAGTGTTTATGTAATGGGATTCCAAAATAATGTTGTATATAGTATCGTGGAATATTTGAATATTTATGTATTGGTCAATTGTGGTTTTTAATAATTTTATGGTACCGGAAACCATGGAAAGTGATTGTGAAATTTTGGTAAGCAGATGATATGTGCATAATGAAGGGATAAGAAGATAATGAGAAGTTTTATTGTATTCATGAGCTCATGATTGATATAAGGACAAAGTGATATCACTGTTTGAGTATAAAGATTTTTGAGGATTTTGGTATGTGGAAAGTGTTAACTTTTAACTGCATTCATGTTTTCACTAAGGTTCAATGGGTATTCATTCTTCAAGAGAATACATGATTATGGTATTCAAATGTTTTTAATTTGACCAACAAGATATATCTTATGATATATGGGGGATAAATGGTGGAATTCACGTGATTGTCATGTGACATTTCAAGTAATCATTTTCTTTATACTATGAGCTTGGACCGAAGTATTTTAGATAAGCCTACAGATTGGAATGAATTATGTTGGACATAACATAGTATTTTTTAAGGATAGATCTTTTTCGATATTATTGATGGGTTGTTATAGTAATATAGTTTTAGAAAAAGGAAAACCTGCACGATGGGCGACAACCCATCGCGTCAGACAAGGCTGTGGGAATCGAACCCACAACCGAAATGCGACTGGCCTTTATTGCATCCACTGGCCTACAAGATGTCCCTGGTTAGTAGAAAATAGTTTTATTTTATTACGCGGTATGATATATGAATTATAAGTTCATTTTTGGAATCATATACGATTAACCTCACCTTAGATTGACTTATGTATATTTGATAACTTTTTCCAACCTTTTGTTTGAAATAGATGGAATGACCCATCATTCTATCACATGATCTATTAACACATCACAAATAACAAATTCAACTTCATTTCTTTAAGAGATGAAGTGGAAATTGTTCAAATCATGAACAATAGTGAGATTGTACCAAAATAAAGTAAGTATTTATTCTAATTTAAATTATTTAACTTTAGGGAAATGATCCTGATAACCAAAAAATGTTGTCCTAGTTCCCTTATATCAGATGAATCAGATGGTACCTTAGATAATCACAAATCTATGGAATTGTGATTGTAGGGTTTTTCATAGCCATTTTCTCCACCACTCTCCATCAGAACATGATGGTTAGGTTTCTCTTCCATATCCATATTTTCACCTATGTTCTCCTATGTGGAAACCCATTGATTAGTTAATTTGGGTAACTTTTATGTTTCATACATTAGTTTTTAAAGAATGGTTTTGGTATTCCTTTTTATGATGTGGGTTTCTACTAAGGAAACTTTCTAGTAGTAAACCATTTATAACCCCGACGAATTTCGAGGGTGAAATTCATTTTAAGGGGAGTAGAATGTAACACCCCGAGATTTTATGAAAAATATTATTTTTAATTTTATTGATTTCTTGTGTTGTACGCTACATCGAAGGATTATTGCACAACACACAACCCTAAATTGGCTTCATTACATGCAATCGTGACCTTCCTTGATAGCATGTGTTGTATGTAATACCGAGTTTCACTAAACAAAGATATGCTATTAAAATATTATTAAAACTAGCTATTATGAATAGTAATATCCACTTTTTGAAATTTTGTAAATTTCATCTTTCAAAATGGACTTTATTTTTGGATTCGGAATATCGAAATTAGCCTAGGGTGAAATTTTGGTATTTTTCTGAAAACATTCAATTTTTGATGAATATTGAAAACATTGGGTTACTATTTAAAACCCAACTTTTTATTTAAATAGTTATTTTTTTATTTAATTTTATTTTAGGTAAAAATTGATACATAATACCTACATAAGTTCATTATAATTCATTGGAGTCATTTTTTTAATAATTTTATATATTTAAAAATTTTATTGAACTTTTGACCGTCTTTTACCAACATCCTAGGAGAATTTACAAATTTACATAAAACATAATTTTTCTGCTTTTGTGAATGGAATTTGAAAAATCCGAGAGACATGGTTGATTTATGTAAGTAAAATCTGGTTCAATGAAGTGAAAATAATTTTTGGTGAATAGTAAATTTTTACTTTTATTTACCACAGTTAAAAGTAAATAGGGTAACTAAGGGTAAAAATGATATTATTATTACCCTAACACATGTCATAATTCTATTGAATAAATTTAAATCGACCAAAAACAACCTTAGCAATAAAATATGACCATTTAGGCCCACTTGGATTAGATTGGGACATTTATTATTAATTTATTTAAAGAAGGGTTGAAATTGTTAAAATCAATGTTTAATAAGTAAATTATTTTTATTATAGGTTTATACATAAGATAAATTCTACTATAATTATTAAGTAGAAATATAAACATATTTCCCACATTATGATATTTTATTTGTAATTTTTAGACTATAAATAATTTAATTTATTTATGACACAATGATGATGCAGTAATTATCTTATTAATGAAATATAGACATTATTGATGTTATAAATACCCAAATAAATGTAATTTGAGACTTTTTATGATTTCCAATAATTTTATATGTTAATATGACATGTTAGTGTTGATTTAATTAACATTTTTCGAACTAATCATTCTGTTATGATTTTCCAAAAAATCAATTACCAAATATTGTTAAAATTGACATAAAATAGTTTTTAAAACAAATATTATATTATTATTAGTTATTATAGTCCTAAAAATATAAGTTTAGGTCATATGACTTAGATAAGGTTATATATATTAATAATAAACAACTTTGGGTTCTTTTGGATTGTTATAGTATGTTTAATATCCTTATAGTGTAAGAACCCAAAAAAGACACGGTAAAAGTAAATTTATCTATCTTAAAGTTAAATCTTAATGATAAGTTTAAAATAGGATCCTAAACATGTATAAATTATATTCGATGAGAGTATTTTGACCTATAATCACCTTAGCTTCTAAATAACTCAATTTGTAGCTATTAAAAACAGAATATTGCTTTATAATAAAATAATATTTTTAGTTATTCAAAAGGTGCCCCTCTCCTCCCTTATAAAAGGGCACCTCCTCCCTCTCTTCCTCACACCACATTGAGCTTTAAAGCTCGGCCAACCCCTGCCAATTTCTCGTCTCCACTTACCTAGAAACATCCTAGAGGTTCTGGTCTTCTTCAAAGACCAATAGTAGTGCCCTAAGAAGAGGTTTCAAAAAGGCGCTTCAAAGAAGAGGTAATGCCCATTACCGATTCTCTCAACTTCATTTCTTCTTCCACTT
Organism: Viscum album; assembly: GCA_963277665.1. Classification (NCBI taxonomy): domain Eukaryota; kingdom Viridiplantae; phylum Streptophyta; class Magnoliopsida; order Santalales; family Viscaceae; genus Viscum; species Viscum album. The sequence goes on from OY728165.1 coordinate 974,885,204, forward strand.
ATTATTCTTTAGTTGTTTCATTATGGGTAAAAAACATCACTATCACTCATATACTGATATGTTATTATAATTATGAAACAACCCTATTTCACCATCTATACATCCTACAGAAAATGAAATCACCACGCGTGCGTACGTACAGAATACTGTCTCTATGCCATGGTGTAATCTGTTTTTCCACCACCACCTTACATAGATGTGTATAATGGTGTAAATAAATGAATATTTTAAAGTGATATTTATTCTTAAATAGTATACATACACTGCAATACAATTCCACAATCATGGGAATGATATCATCTCTCGTGCGTACGTACGGACTACCGTCTCCACGGACGCGATGAGATTCATTTTCCATGATTAACCATTCAAGAATGATTATAAAGTATATATAATTAATAAAAATGAAATATATGACATAATAATTCTACTTTATTTATTTATATATATGTATGTATGTCATATACTCAATTCCATTCAATTCAATAAGGAAATGAAAACATCGTTCATGCGTACGTACGGTCTACCATCTCCATGAATGGTGTATTTCATTCCTTTTATAGATCTATAATATATATGTATATAATGAATATATATTATATATAAATCATGTTTTACATTCTGGAATTATGTAAATCAGGATATAAGTAATAATATCATGAACGACGAGTCGAAAGACATACGATAAATGAAACGATTTTTCCCAAAATGCTCTTTAACATGGAATTTACAAAAGGACAGGTAATATAAAGTCATAAGTGAACCATATATGATATCATAAAAATGAATATGATTCTGTAATAAGTAAATGAAATTATTTAAATTATTATACAAGAGGTTTATATACATACGAAGCATATCAGACATAAGGTAAGGGATAAATTTTCAATCTCATTTTTATCTGATATTTCTTATACGTAAGTATTTACTGGGGTTATGTTAATCATCCATGACCATATTTTCTAAAAATGTTTTCATAAAATGTTTACTATTATTACATGAATGTTTAAAGTCATTTTTACCATTTATTTAATTTTTACCACATTGTATGAATGGAATCTTTCCTTTGGTTACCATATAAGGTATTTTTTTGACTTTTCCGACAAAAGTACGAGGAGAATGTTATTTTTAACTTATACGGCCTGAACAGATTTTTACGGTTTCAAAATGCCTCATTTTCAATAATCATCCTCTAAAATATTGCATGATTATTTTCAACACAACCCTTTTCTTTTAAAATTGCATGGAATTTTTTGAAAAGAAAATTATTTTAAAGAAGAAATGATATTTTCCTCAAGAATTAATTTCAAGTGTTTTGCCAAAACTATTTTCCATCTAAGATGACATTATTTCATATGTGTATGTTTCATGTAATATGTCTCTATGATTTAATTGGTTTCAATTTTCTTATGATGAAATGATATCATTCTTGTATGGATTATGTTATGATGGCATGATGTTTAAGAATCCGATTTTATTACATGGGTTATGCTATGATTTATTATTTATGATTTTATGGAACAAGAATTAATGATTTCATTATGAGATGGGTGGGACCTATATCTCCCTCCAATGAATTGGGTAGAGATTTATATCTCATGAGATAGACATGGCTGGAATGGTAAGTTAATCCAGTTCAGTGTTACAGGACTGAAATGAGTAGTGAACTTGATTCAGAAAGGGACTTTGTCCACTAAGATGGCCTTCGCAGCAAAGCATTGGCTACTATGGAAATAATGACATGTACTGAATGGTTTCCACAATTACATTTTTTATTCCCATTTTATCATGGTTGATGTTCTATTATGATATATGCTTTACGTACTTCCATGATTTATGTCTTTGCTCAAGATTTTGATGTTTAAATTTCATGTTCAAGTTTTTGCTTCCAATTGTTTATGGATTGTTTTATGTTATCTATGTTTTCCCTTATTGAGCATTTGAGCTCACCCTTTTTATGTTTTATTTTCCCAGTAAGTAAATAAAGGTATTAGGTAAGGAAACAAAAAGGGGAAGATCGTTATGGGAGTTCTTGAGGATCTTTCACCGTGATTAGGATATTTTATTCCGAGTTTCCAAAGACACCAAACTATTACAGTCCTTGTGTGTCTGTTTTTGTTATGTATTAAGTATTCCACAAAAGTAATGTATTGTCCATTTACATCAATCTTTGGGTCTCTACAATACCATTGGTAATACATATTGGATTTCTATGAAAAAATTATTATAATAATATTTGTAAAAGGATTTGTTCACTATATTTTTTATATAAAATATACCTAACAATCCCTTTATGTTTATGTTCATGAATGAAGAATGAAATATAACTAGAACTGGAAATCTAATGGGAATTTTTTAAACATGAACATAGTGTTCCCTTTTATTTTTATATTAAATGTTATGAAAATAAATATCCTTTAATTTAATGGTAGTATGAACCATATTCAGAATAAATAGAAATATAAGGAGAGTTCTGTGAAGAAATAAATATATATCTTGGTATCAATTATCACAATTAATGTGATGGATTATATAAGAGAAAGATACTAATATAAGGTAGTCAAAATATATAGTATTTTTTCAAACTACATTATGGGAGAGAATATTATGGAAGGATATTACATTGGATAGAAATTAATGATCATATGCCATTTTTATATGGTATTGGATGATCATGTTGTTGGAAAATACAAAAAAGGCACATATAAAATATAGTAATTTTATTAATATTCTTAATTATTTAGTTTTATTGATGTATATGACATCCAAATTCATTAATCCATAACCCTAAAAAATTTATTTTAAAAATAGTTGGGCCCACACCATTGGATACTCTGTAACCTCCAACAAGTAGCTGATAGGGTTGTTGGATCTTGGTATTCTTTATCTTTTATCATTCGTTAGTCAATTCCCCTCCCTCAGTTGAAAAAAGTGTCCTCGATATTTCATGCACTCTATCCTTCAACACCATATTTCCAGTGATTCTCCATTAGCAAGCTATTGAGTCCTTTCTCTATTTATAAATACTTGGGAGTGACTCTAGTTCGTCAGTACAACCATCATTATTAAGCTTCATAATGTTTCTCCTTCACTTCCTTCAACAAAAATTCATCTTTATTCTATCATTATATTAATACATTGAAACATATATTATGAAATTTCATGGGATACATCGAGGTATTATTGGAAAGTTTCTTCAACCCAGTTGAACCTCAATGAAAATAAAATATTAATCAATTTAATAGTATTTGTGATCATTGAAATCAACGAATAGTAAGATGCACTACCACAAATACTTTCTATTCTATATGAAAACTCTATATTTTGTAATTTTCCTTCCACATGATATTAGATGAAGTGATATACAATATAAATATATTTAAATGTAGAATATGTCACAAGATTCTTACTAAGATATGTAGAACGTTGATTATAACATCACAAGATTATAGGAAGCAACACATCAACTCAAAAATATTCCAACTACACCTTCATCATACATATAGTATTTTATCTTGAGTGGTAGACATATACATATCTTCTATACATATAATAGTCACTAATTTTTTGTTCATTGTATGCATACATAGTCATGTTTATCCTAAAAATTAATCTTCAGATGATGTGGATATTAAATCAGTGACCCAACCGTCCAAAAAAATATTTCTCTAACCAAGATTATCAATATATCTTATGCTATAATATTTCATCCATAATTAAATTATTTGATTAATATAAATAAGAATTATTTTTCTAGTAACAAGATGAGTCTCATTTGGTGAACATTGATATCAGGAACAATGTATAGTAGAACAAATGATATATATCCATGAAGATATTTGATTTAGTATATTTATAACCAAATTACAATTGTTTTAGGATCAACCACTTTCCTTGACCATATTTGTACAAAATTATTCCCGTATAAATAAATTTGTAAATAGTATTTGGATATCCCATTCAAAATATCTCGATGTGTTTTTTACTATACTATTATTGTGAAATGAAATTTTATCTTTTATCATGGAAGATTTGTATAAAATGAAATTATTAAATTTTTACTAGAGTGGAAATTTCCAATAAATTGTTCATCTCCTAACAAACATGTTCAATAATTTCAACATTATTATATACTAATAAGATACCATCATCATAAACAATCACATTGGGGAGACATACGGATTTTATTTTATGTAGAGGTATTTGTCAACTCTACCTTTTCTAAAATTCATCTTCTTCATGTATGTATTTAATTTCAATTACCAAACTCTAGAGGATTGATTTCTCCCATATATATATATATAATTATTCATCTTATGAAGATATCATTTATCTTGACCACGAAACAATCTAGATGGTTTATCAATATAAATTTAGTTTACCAATTGGCCATTGAGAAATAGAGACTTGAAATTCCTTTTAAATAAATTATATCATCATTTTTATATAATAGTAATAAATATTCTAATTTTATAATGTATTCATATTGGGAAGATGATCTCATTATTAGAAATTCCATTACTATTTGATTAAACCTTTCGTAATAGGAATTTCTTGTTTCTCACAACTTCACCAGATTCATTCAATCTATTCTAGAATAACCACATTGCTCCAATCACACATTTTTTCTTGTACAATTTTAAGTTACCATGTCATATTCATTTCAATTTTTTCCTTATTTATTCATTTCACTATACCATTCACAATGTTCAAATTATTATTTAACATCTCTTGGTTTGACAATATAATTCTAATAGGAATGTTTAACTATCCTCTAGGTTATTCTAGTTTGAAAATATTTCCCATAACTGCAATGATATTTTCCCCCTCCCCTACCTAATCAATCTTCGATAAGACGAATGAATCTATCATTCATCAATTAAAAAAATAGATAAATGATTTTTATCTATTATAGCTTCAACATGATCACTATTTATGGAAACATTTTCACATGGTTTAACTATATGAAGCCCCACTTTTCATTCTATTATATATGGATCTCATCATAATCATAATAATCTTGTAAATTTTTATTCGAGGAAAAGAGAAGTACAAGAAGAAAGGCCCATAAAGACAGTCGAATATACAAAAGCCTAAATGGGTTTAAAATAATGGATTTTTAGGGAATCCCATCTATTGATTTTGATCCACAATGGTTGTAGGCTGCTCAGATTGTGAAAAACAGTGTTCTATTGGATATAAAAATCAAGAGATTCTTGGTAGACTGCAACATTGTTTCCCTCTTTATATATATTACTTACTTTAGTATAATAACCCATGATGCCATGACATTCGTTGATGAGATAATAAATCGAACCAGGGACCATACCAAGATCCTGCAAAGCATTGGGTGAGATCAGAGAATCAGTTTCATCTTCCGAGATATCCATATGGATTTTTTGCACACACGAAGCCCTAACAACATGTACAATTCCTCCGCCTAAAGAGTTGTTCCCTATCCCAAACGAGCCATGAAAGAAAGTAAAAATGATCATGTTCTGTATCGCACCACTTAACCACCCTATAGAATATGGGAGATATAGGATCCATCAGAGTTAACCATCAACCCCCTAGCTTGATGCATCCAGCAAATCCACTTTCCTGAGGATCGCTCGCTTCCCGGATGACCACTGGAACCTACATAGTTACTCTGCAAGGATGGGTATTCCATCTAGTTGTGCAGTTTCTAAATCATATCAAGAATAAAATAATTAGTTTTGATTATAATAGAGTGGCCTGAAGACACCACCCCCTCAGGAATGTGCATACTCCTTGCCTACTACAAACTCCAAAATCCTAGTTGCAGAATAATATTTTGAGCCATTCTCTCTGGACCCTCCTATCATGAACCATTATACCATCAATCTAGAAAAGTATATTTAGACAAATTTGAAGAATAAAATGTAGTAAAACCCACAAATATTTTCCATAGCTCACTATCCCACTCACTTTCAAAGAACATGTGGCCCGAGCTTTCCTCCTTATCACTCTTATAGAAAACACACCCAAAGGTATTGGAAACCCCACACCACTTGAAATTATCAATATGTGGGAAAAAACATATTCATAATTTTCCAAGTGCGGAAATTGAATTTATTTGGTATATTATATATCCAAATAGCATCATTCCATGCATATGATTGTTCCTGTGCGATAAGAATCCAGTTGTAGTCCTTTGACGTGAAAGAACATGAAGATTATGGAGTTAAGAAACACCATTCCCAAACTGAATTCAGCTCGATGAGGTGAAACTGAACCTACTGGTCACAATTTATAACCACTTTCTTCATGTTAGTGTGATGACTAGCCTCTTTGTAGGTAATTCTAGTTGATGGACAGCCTATCTATCCAATAATTGATCAAATCTAGTTATGGTTCTAGAACAAAATGTATCCTCTCCCAACAATCTAGTGGGTATGAGGATTAATGGAATTCACCATGGGACCAATCTCCTGCCATAGGGAAGATCCATGACCATCAAAAGCCACACAACCACCCCACTGAATTTCCATGCATAATGAGCCCCTATAGGGTACAGTGCTCCAAACCACCCAATGAAAAAATTTTAATGTAGGTAGGGAATGTTGTACTCAAGGCTATGAACACATATCCCACCTCAATTAACTATGCATGACATCCTACTCCATGAAATACAATGCCTTTTAACCTCCAATTAATTATTCCAAATGATGTTATCAAATACATTATCAATATTACTAATAACACCTTTTGGGACATTTATGGACGAGGGGGCATGAATCGGGGTGGTGAAGAGCACATTGTTCACTAGTGTTATCCTTCACCCAAAGGATAATTACTTGTTTTTTCAATTATAAACCCGGTCCATGATCTTGCTGATGAGGGGTTAAAATTCGTAAATGAAAAGTCTTCTTTTGGAAAGTGGACCCCCAATATAATCCATGGGGAACTCCCCTCTCTACATATCCAAGATGTGTCTCATGTAAGAGACCATATTAGAGTGGTAATAGCTGAAGATGTAACACATTCTATTGTTCTTGTTGATATTATCACTACTCCATTGAATATGAAATTCCAAAATCCTATTTAAACCCTGTAACGATCGGGTTCAATCATTCATGAAGACAACCATATTATCCGTGAACATAAGGTGGGAAACTGAAGGGGCACTCATACTCTGGCAGCATGGAAGGATATTACCATTAGTTAGGAATCTATTAATGAGGTTATTTCAAATGTCCTAGGAAATAATAATTATACTCAGGGAGATTGGTTCCCCTTTCCTTAAAATAGAGGTACCCTTGAAGAAAACATAAGTTGTTACCAAGAATGTTATCTCTATCCATGATGAACTAATGTAGTGAAAAATAATGTCAATATTCTGAGGAGAAAGAAACATACAATCTAGAAAATAGATGATGAAACTCCTTTCAACATGGTTATAAGCCTTGTTCATGTCATGTTTTATAACCTAATTGGAGCCCCGTGTTTTTTAGTTGATATCCCTTATCATTTCTTGGGCCAAATAAATCACCCTTAGAATGGACCTCCCCTTTACAAAGCCATGCTTCTCCCAAGAGATCCATTTAGGGAGGTGGAGAGATAGATGAGAATTGATGATGTTGTCTAGGATTTTTTAGGGTACATTTCACTTACACGCACGATGGAAATGAAGGATTGAAGTGGGGTTGTCGATTTTGGGGATCCTCACAAAAGAAGTGGCACATGAAACACGGTATCAGTGGACACCATGAAATAAGTCTTGAACTTCAAAAATTTACTCATCCTTCACAACCTCTCATGAAGATATTTAAAAGGAGATATGAAAGCCGTCCGGACCCAATGTGCTATCCAGATTCAAATTTGTCGGTGTAGATCGAATCTCTCCCTATTGAGGAATAGACCCCAATCCCTCTTTGTCCTGGATCGAAAGGCTCATCAAAATCAAAAAAAAATATCATTATTTTCCTTTGGGTAACCATTAGGCACATTAGTATTAGGACCAGTATGTAGATCTCTAAAATGGGAGTTTTCTGGAGAACCCACTACATCTCAATCCTCAGTGATGGTCCATCTTCCAATAATATGTCATGTTTAGCTAGAATTTTCTTCTATTTAATGTTGGCATGGAAATATGTCATGTTTCTGCCTCCCTCTTTCAGTCATTTAATCCTCACGTTCCCCTAGTATAGTCGCTCCTGTTTCATAACCATGTTCAGAAGCTACTCGTTCTTATTAGCCAGGGTCGAAAATACATGATCATCACATGCATCCTCTAGACTCCTACCAAGATAATCAACATCTTGGGAGACGGCCTCCAAATCACTATCTAGAATGGGATGGTCTATAGACCACATCTAAAGGCGAAACATGAGCATATTCAATCTGTTATGAAAGGTGTTCCACGTGTGGCCCGAGGTAGGTGTATTCCAGGAGTCCCTACCTAGATCATGGAACATTGTAAGGTCCTCCAAATGAAAATATTATTTCAAATGTCCCTGGAGATCATGTCCATAATACAAGGTGATCAAGAGTTTTCCAATATTGTGCATTCCAGGTGAACTACCAGAGTCTTGTCGTACATGGAGATGTCATGCATGTTAGAAAAACACCTGTCGAAGTGACTCTATTATCTTGGTTACCCATTTGATTGGTGTACCATGTGAACCTATCTACATAAAATCCATGATCTCAGATACCTTTCCCCACCATAAAATTGATGGAGTTAAGGCGAGCTCTCTTGGTGATGGGGCCTCTCCCCTTCCCCTAATCATGGTCCACAACCACACAGAAATCTCCCCCAATATCCACAAAATATTTCCATGATCAATGCCATTGAGGTCATTCCATAGGGTCTCGCGCTGTTTTCGGTCACAACTTCCATAGATAAAATAGAAAAAAAAAGGTGTGATTACCAACCATCACTATTCCTGTGATGAATTGGTCCGTTTCATCTACTAGATCATTCATACCAATCCTATACCAAGAGATCCAATTATGCTAGTTGGAAGGTTCTGTATGCATGAAGACATTCTTTTGGAGAGTCTTGTGGAAATCACCAATTTTGGATGGGTGCTACTTGTTTGCAAAATAATCCCCCATAGAAACCTTATGTCGGTTAACTTTTGAGGATAAGATGTATGTCTTAATCCGGGATCCAATGTTGCGAGTTTTTCATATGAGGATTGGAATCATTGGGAAAATAGTGTTCTAAGACCTGCTCTAGAACTCGTAGCCTTTTCATTGTTAGAGGACTAACTCACCTTTAACAGTGTATCTTGTGATTATGTGATGTCACCATTCATCTTGGGACTAGGTTCGGAAGAGGATGGGGCATTTTCTGGATTTAGGGATACTATGATTCTCCTCTTACATGAGGTGTATTTAGAACCCATCCTTTCACCTTCTGACTCCCTGGAAGCATAATCCACCGACACCACCATGATTGAATTAGATTGGGAGATGAGGGGGATCCATCCAATGGGCCATTAAATATCATATGAGTCTCCTTAATAGGGTCTTATTCCCCATCAGATTAAAATAGAAATAGGATTAAATCCTGAGAATGAAACATCAAGCCAGATGGTCGGTGAAGAATCCCACAGACAAAAGAAAGATTAAGACCTCGATTTTGACTTAAAAGATAGGGGTAGTGGGAGAGACATCCCCAACCAGGTCAAAGGGACAAAAAATTGGAACATAGGGCACAATGGAACCATCTTTCTCAAAAGTTACTTCCAACACCAAACCCTAAGGATTAACAATAGTAGGAAAAGGGAGACTGTCTAGAGGAAGCTCTCCCAAAACCTATTCAAACATCGTACACCCTCCATATGGGTCCTATATGGAAACAATCAAACACTGGCCTCTGACCCATTAGGACTGGGAATGAGGGAGACACCAACATTGGCTATGAAACCGACAAACCGGCAAGGAATGGCCCTGAAGAACACAATTCTAGCAGAAAACTAGAAAAAACAATTAAGAGATGTCCTGTTCCAGATAATTGATTCTTGCACCTGGAGATATATGTTGGTCACCGCTACACGAGAGAGATCCAATTCTACATAGATCTGATCCACTGACGTATCCACACAGCTCTTGGTCCTATCATCTGAGCAGCGAAATCTTCCAAGAGAATATCCTATCACATTAAAGAAACCTTCATTCTGGATGTTTAGATGATGTCTAGGGAGGTTGTCCATACAACTGTAGATGGGCTATCCATACCTTTATGACCATCTAGGTACTAACTTGAAAAAAATAATGATCCAACAGCACACAAATTAGGGGAAAAACACCACTCATGAATGAAATCCTCCCTCGACCCCATGAAAGGGTAGAAAGATGAACTATACAACCATGCTTGTTTCATTGTGATATTTTCATACTCCCGAGAGGAATCTCATTGATCTACTATGTCTTAAAAAGATAACTATGTTTTAAGAAACCAGTTTCTGAACCTATAAGACTTTTTTGTTTTTTGTGATGTTATTCCAAAGTAGGACGTTCTGACAGCGTGCGATTCCAAGCCCTAAAATTGATGCACATTCACACTGGATGCACTAAATAAACAGAATAAATCCTAAATGGTTGCTCAGATGGGAAAACTGAGGGCACCGTTGAGTCTGGAACGTGTCGCTTACCCTTGGAGGGGTATAACATTTGCTGTTGCAACCCTTCTATGAAAAACACCACTAGGGGCGTTTTACTCATTTGGCAGACCTAGGTGTGAGCTTTATAACTTTCTAACAGTGGCTCAGATTAATATTCTGAGACCACCATTGCGCTCAGGGCATGGGGTTTACCCTAGGGGATGATTAATCTCAACCTCGCTGAGGGTTCGGGCATGGGGCCTTCGGGCGAGGGGTTTGAGTGTTTTCTTCTATTTAAATATTGTCCCCCTACTCATCATCCCCTCCCTTTGATTATTCCCTGGTGGTTCTTTCTAAACAAGCTCATTCCCTATCTTCCACCACTCCGGCGAGGCGCGGCAGCTCAGGCGGATAGTCGGTTAAGCATCGGGCTACACCCATTGAGGATGGCTTGCATTTTTGTCCTTTTAATACCTGCAAACCCCTTTGAATACAATTATTTATGTCTAATTTCTTTCCAATCATCGAGATAATCCCTTAGCTGCGTTGGGATTGAATTTATTTTCCCAATGATTCTTTTGTATCATATTTTTGAGTCCTAGGGCATCAGGGGTGACCCCAGGAAGTTTCCCGGCCATTTAGACCTTTTTCCGATGGATCTAGGGAGGTACGGGGAGATTCGGCGGTGGCGTGACACATTTTACGCAGCGGTGGTAGCACAGTTCCAACGGCGGCAGCAGCTACAGGCGGCGGCGAGGTCGATGACAAGGCAGACTAGGGTTGTGGTGCGTGACCCCGAGCGGGGACCGACACCCGCCTTCGGTGGGTCTCCGTGGAAGACCGCGACCGGTCCATGTGGCTGTTCGGTGCTGCATGGAACTATAGTATATGGCCGGGCAGCACGGCTGAGCCACAGGCCGGTGCTGCAAGCCGGGCCGGCCGGTGCGGGCCGACCCAGACCTGGCGGACTAGGCCTGTCCCTCCCAAGGGGCTCTCCCCCTCCTTCTTCAGACAACCGTAATTTTTGTTATGGGTGTCTATTTTGCATGATATCTATGGTAGTGAATTCTTCCATCAAGTTGATTATTTTGAGATGGTCTCGCAGATTTTTTATTCCTAAAACGGGGTCCTCGGTGGCTTGACACGCCTTTAAGTGGATTGACATTGTTCCATGCGTTCTTGTTTTGGATGGCATGGACACATCTGATGTCCGTTTTGAGTGCTGTCAGCGGTGTTGAGGCCCTGGTGTCGAGTTTTAGTTTTCCATTTTGGTTTCATATGTTGAATTTAGAGTTGAGATGTGGGCCCCATAGTTCGTCTTTTAAGCATCATGAATCTTTTTGTGACATTTTCGTTAGGCGCCCGTTAAGGGCGGATGGATAGTCGATTTGATGTGTGTTTTTGAGGCCATCACAATGTAATAGTCCTCCCAACCATTTATTGGGACTGATAGTGGGCCCCATGAGACAATGAGCAGGCCAAGAGTAGTGGCAAACAACTCATCAATCGGGAGGTCGTTTCCTCCGAGTAAGTAGTCTATCTCGCGTGTTATTCCTTGAGGATTACAATGGGTTAATCTATTCCAGCGAGTTGAGCCTCTTAAATATTCTTATTAAATGTGTAAATATGAAAGGGGTTTGTTCATAAGATCCTTTAACGAACTCTGACCAAATGCATGGTCACAATATTAGCGACACCTAGTTATAGCACAGGCAGTGCCGAGCTATCGAACCAGTCCCGGGTTTACCCTCCAGCTGGGATGGGCAGTGTGTTACCCAAAGACTTATAGGGTTTAACCTCCAGTGGGGCTGGGTAGTGGTTTACCCGTCTAACTATTAGGGTTTACCCTCCAGCTGGGGTTTGTAGTGGGTTACCTGTTCACTTACTAGGGTTTACCCTCCAGCGGGGCTAGACAGTGGGTTACCCTAAAACTATTAGGGTTTACCCTCTAGAGCAGCTGGGAAGTGGGCTACCCATCAAACTATCAGGGTTTACCCTCTAGCGGGGCTGGGCAGTGGGTTACCCAATGACCTCATGGGTTTTATCCTCCCGCTGAGCTGGGTAGTGGGCTACCCTATTTCTTCTTTTAGACTCAGACTTTTGACGAGGCTAGTTAGTGACATTGTCTCCATGACTACAGGAGAGAGAACCTTGGTTATATGGATCGGTGATGTGACAGATTTGACGCAACCTTATGAAATACAAGGTCGAGTGGGCTTTTCCCACTGAGACGCATCAATGCGTCGCAGCCTAAAAGTTGTGCGGGCGAGTTAGTGCCGCCCAAAGCGGATAGTATCGAGGTGATGTGGTTGGACCTCTTTGACTTGTACCACCTAGGTTGGCATGCTGGACATTTGGGATCAGCATTGGATATATCCAGAACTGTTGGTGACTCTTCCTGGGCTGAGCATGGAGATGGAGGTCCCCTTACACACTCGTTCGGGTTCCATGTTGAGCATATATACATATACACTTGACTTTGGTTCCCAATCCTTGGGTTCAGTTACTCTCATTCTAGGAGGGGCGAAGACACGCGAGGTATGCCATGTGATTTCCGTGTTTTTTTCTCTTGGTTGGAAGAGTCCACTATCATATTATAGGTTGCGATGACTTGTAGAGAAGTTCATCTTCTCACCGTTACTAGCTCCTTGCGTTAGTATGAGTTTACCTCCTTCATATTGATGGGTTGAGCTGCACTCTCTTTACTGTACTCTTTTACTTTTATGGTTCTATCTATTGCTCACCTCTTTAGTGCCTCTTTTGTCATTCCAACGAGAAATCAGGGCATCCTACATTGTATATTTATACTCACCCATGCTTTGGAATTTCCCACACCTAGTTTGCCCTTGCAGATGACGGACAGGTTGACCATGACTACAGAGGGTCATAGAGGTCACAGGAGCTCAAACAATGCGTCGTGTTCCTGCCAGAGTTTTCAGGTGGGGATCTATTCAATTTTTTCCTTTTGTTACTTATTTCCGGGTTGTGGCACCTTTGTGGTTGGGTGCGTGGTTTTTCCTTTTTACTATTCAGTTTACTATCCAGTAATTTCAGCACATTACTTGCTCTATTTAGTGGTAGATGCATGACTGTTGTTGGGTTATATCTGTTATTCATATGGTTTTATATTTACTCTGCACTTATGCATCGAGTGGGTTGTGTGTGTGTGTGTACAGGTTCTTAGGCGAAGGCCACCCCAAGATTGTTACGCCTTCGGTGCTGGTCGCCAGCCTTTGGCCTATAGAGGTAGGCTTGAGGTAGTTGTGGCTCAGGACTGGTAGGGTCGAGTTATGACAAAGTGGTATCAGAGGTGGTTAGTCCTTGGGACATTGATCGAACGTCCCTAAAATGTAATTGGTTGGGATTTAGGGTAGTGATTTTGATGTATCTCGAGATCACCTCTCAGGTCAGGGATTCCAGTGATGGTATGGCCGGCCATCGTATCCATTCATAAGGACCTTGATAACCAGCTTTTTGACAGGACATGCTGAGACACTTGTTGCAGGGAACTTTGGAACATGCATCTGGTAGGAAAATGTCTATGATTTTCTTTGATTTATTTTTCACCCCATTGTTTTGACGGTTATATATATATGTGCTCATCTGATTGTGGTACCCTTTGATATTTTCCAGGATGCCTCCACGACAGCAGCCAGCCATACCACCCTCTCTTGTTTGTTACAACAACCAGGAGAGCGATGAGGCATCGGTTTAGCGACCCTCACGTGATCCCATTCAACCTAGTTCTTCAGCATCAGCCCCCCCATATGCAGAGAGTCAATTAGGATCGGCAGCTCCGTCCGAGGCTACGCGCAGGTTGAGCGTACTACGAGATTTCCAGCGTTAGAGGCCGTTGAGGTTCCATGGGGACCCGGATCCACAGGTGGTAGAGGACATTCTTGGGTTAGTGGCATGACTCTTCTGGATGGTACATACCACATCAGACCTGATGGTGGCCCTATAAGCCATTCATTTCCTTGGGATAGTCGGGCGATGGTGGGGTTTGTTGACGCAGACCCATGACAAGTCGTCCCTCACTTGGGATGACTTCCAGTAGCTTTTCCAGGAGGAGTACTCCCCCTTGTGTTTACGCTCCAATCAGATCCATGTTCTTCAGGAGCTGAAGTAGGGGGGATGATCGTGTCCCAGTACTCATCCCAGTTCACTGATCTTACACACTACCCACAGGACATGATCCGCGACAGCTACTTCCAGGTGCGAAAGTTTGAGTAGGGTCTTCATAGGGAGATCTATGCTAGCATGGTACCCTTGTGCATCCCCACTTAACAAGGGGTTCTAGAGTGGGCTCTTATGACCATGAGCTTCCTACCTGATGGGCTCCTGATGGCAGGACCTAGTAGTGGCCGCATTAGAGCGGAGTGGTCAGCAGGAAGACGACAGGGAGATTGGCCTCAGCCAAGGAGGTCCTTCCAAGAGCAGACCCAGGTCCAGGATCGTACACCTCAGAGGCACCATAGGGAACCAGGGGAGACAGTTGATATCTAGTGTTACACTTGTGATGGTCGAGGCCATCTAGAACAGGATTTTCCGACCTGGCATTCAGATCGGTCGTGGTAGGCATCGAGAGCACCACAGAGGCAGAGGCGGTGCCATGACTAGAGTCACCTTAGAGGGGACCAGGAGGTCCTCAGGAAGGTGGCACAGGAATATCAGCAGGACTAGGATGTGGAGGACGGAATTTTGAGATCCATCCACCGCCACCACCAGGTGGTCCACGCCAGGCTCAGGGAGCTGGAGGTAGGGGCCGTAGGCAGCTTCAGTCCATGGGTGTTCGAGACCCTCCAGCGCACGAGATGGTCCGATGTATGCTTTGTGATTACTCCACACATACTTCAGCACCAGTAGACATAGGCACCAGCAATAACTTTATATCGCTACTGTTAGTACGGGAGTTGGAGCTTCCAGTAGAGGTGCTGACACCTACACTAAGCCTCGAGGTTCCTACGAGAAGCTCCTCATTAGTGACCGTTATCTGCAGAAATAGCGAACTGTCATTTGGAGGAGGGAGTTTCACGTAGGACCTTCTCTCCATCATGATGGAACCTTACGAAGTCATCCGGAGCATGGATTGTCTTTCTATGGTTCATGCTCAGATCGACTGTCATCACAGACGAGTGAGAGGCGTGTTTTCTGATGGGACTAGGTTCACCATCCTTGGTGAATGATACCTTGTGGCAGAGAAGATGGGTACTCTGAGCAGGAGACCCCAACCTTTTTCGCACTAGCTGGTGAGCATGGATCTTGGAAAAGCAGACGCTACAGGAACCTGGATCTCTACCATTATAGAGGAATACATGGTCATTTTTTCTAAGGGTGTTTTGGGACTACCTCCGAGGCGAGAGATGGAGTTCTGCAATGACATGCAGCCATGGACTGCCCCGATATCATTTTTGTCTTATCGGATGGCACCCACAATGTTTTAGGAGATATGACTTTAGCTGGATGACCTTCGTGAGAAGGGATTCATCAGGCCTAGTGTGTCCCCCCTGGCCGGCTCCAGTATTGTTTGAGAAAAAGGAAGATGGGAGTATGCGACTATGTGTATATTATCCTTTCTTAAATCATGCCATGATAAATAATAAGTATCCTTTGTCGAGGATCAACGACCTCTTCAACCTATTGAGTGGGGAAAAGTGGTTCTCCAAGAATGATATTTGATCCGGCTACCACCAGTTTTGGGTTTGTTAGGCTGATATTCCGAAGCTAGCCTTCCATTGTCAATATGGGAACAATGAGTTTCGGGTGAGGCCCTTTGGAATGACGAATTCCCCAACCATCTTCATGGCTTTGAGGAACCATATTTTCCAACTGTACTTGGACATGTTTGTGGTTTTCATTATTGAAGACATACCCATTTACTCGGAGACAGATGAGGAGCATGCAGAGAATTTGAGGATGATCCAAGACTTACATCGAGAGCACCAGCTGTACAGGAATCTCTCAAAGTTCTAGTTCTAGATTCACAAGGATCACATTTTGGGGTACGTCATTACGGAACAGGGTTTGGCAGTGGATCCTACAAAGATAGACACAGTTCTTTCTTGGGAGGCACCCAAGAATGTGTCTATGGTGCATAGTTTTCTTGGTTTTGAAGGGTACTACAGAAGGTTTGTGAAGGACTTCTCCCGGATTTCTTCCCATTTGACCACATTGACGCGGAAGGGAAGACATTTTACCTTGACTGATAAGTGCCAGAAGGCCTTCAAAGAGTTGAGGTAGAGGCTGACTAGTGCTCCAGTGATGAGGCTGCCATAGGAGGGAATTGAGTTCATTGTATACTGCGATGCTTCAGGAGCTAGGCTCGAGTGTGTGCGGATGCAGCAATTCACGGTGATTGCATATGGGTTGAGGTAGTTGAGGGCCCATGATTAGATTTCTGCGACTCACGATTAAGAGCTAGCAGTAGTGGTATTCACCATAGGTTATGGAGAGACTACCTTGTAGTGAGCTTTTTGTGGTCTACTCAGACCACTAGAGCCTCAAGTATATCTTCACTCAGAGGGATTTGAATCTGAGGCAGAGGTGCTGGCTGGAGTTTCTGTAGGACTATGATTTTGAGATATTCTACACTCTAGGGAAGGAAATCATAGTAGCAGATGCTCTTAGTAAGATGTCCCAGGCTCAGTTACTGAGGAAAGCTTCAGAAAAATTGGCTTCCCTACGACTAACCTTTGTGGAGAAGGAGGGTACAGATTTTCTATAGTTGATGGTGTTGACTCATTTGCTCCTTGAGCGTGTGATAGAGCTGCAACCGGGGGTTGTCGACAGTGAGGTACTACATGATCAGATATCCACAGGCAATGCACCCGATGAGTATTCAGAAAGAGGGAATCCCGAGATCATGTTCCATGGGTGAGCTGTAGTACCAGTGGAGATACAAGAGGAGATGACGCATGAGTTCTACACTTCACCCTTGACTATACATCCCGATGTGGGGAAGATGTACATAGACCTTCAGTGGCAGTTTGGATTGTCTGGAATGAAGAGGAGCATAGCTGAGTTCGTTTCTCAGTGTCTTATCTGTCAGTTGTTGAAGGGAGAGCACTAGGTCCTAGAAGTGTCATTGCATCCCCTTCATATCCTAGAGTGGAAGTGGGATGGCATATCTATGGACATAGTCATAGGGCTTCCATGCACAATGAAAGGCCACGACTCCATTTGTGTGATAGTGGACTGACTCACGTAGTAACCACACTTCCTTTCTATTAGGGAGCAGAGCTCAGTGAAGAGTCTAGGGTAGTTATATGTTCAGGTGATTGTCCGCCTTCATGGAGTACATTTGATGATCATCTTTGACCGTGACAAGTGGTTTACATCGCGATTATGGCGAGGCATGTAGGAGGCATTAGGGGCTCAGTTACAGATAAGTACATCTTTTCACCCCCAAACTGATGGGCAGACCGAGCGCACTATCCGGGTGTTAGAGGATATGCTCGTGGCGTGCGTGTTAGACTTTGGCCGGAGCTGGGAGGATCACCTGCCTTTGGTGGAGTTTTCGTATAACAATATTTACAACTCTACTATTGGAATTGCACCTTATGAGGCCCTCTATAAGAGACCTTGAAGGTCACTATTGTGTTGGGAGATGGTTAGGGTGACCTCGCTCATGGGCCTAGAGTTGGTACAGGCAACGACGGAGAAGGAGCATGTCATTCATGAGCGGATGAGGAAAGCTAAGAGAAGACATAAGTCTTATGAAGAACGACGTCACATGCCATTGTAGTTTGAGAAGGGTGAAAATGTCTTTATGAGAGTCTTCCCGTGGCGTGGAACGCAGAGGTTCGTCTGGGGAGGCAAGTTGTCCTGGTGGTTCATCGGTCCCTATGAAATCATGTGCATGGTTGGTGAGGTCGCCTACCGTCTTGATCTACCCCCTCAGCTGGAGAGAATGCACGACTTCTTCCACGTGTAGCAGCTGTGGAAATTTGTGCACAACCCCACACATGTTATCGACTAGGGTAGGTTGGAAATTGAGGATGAATCCACATTTGTGGAGCACCCAGTGGTGATTGGGGACTGACAAGAGCAGACTCTGCGTGGATGGGACATTCTTCTAGTTTGTGTGTTGTGGCAGCACATGAGAGTACAAGAGAGCACCTGGGAGTGGGAGAGGTAGATGAAGGCTCATTACCCTGAGTTGTTTTTTTAGTTTTGTTTTTTGGGGATGAAAAACGTGAAGGAGGGAATGATGTAATAACTTGGGTTTTGAACCTATAAGACTTTGTGTTTTTCTTGATGTTATTCCCAAGAAGGATGTTTAGAGGGCATGAGATTCTGTGCCCTAGTGTGGCCGTAATTAAAATTGATATGTGGTCCCACTGGACGTGCTAAAAAACATAATAACTCTTAAAAGGTTGCTCATATGGGAAAACTGAGGGAACCATTGAGTCTGGAACATGTTGTTTACCCTAGGGGGGGGATAACATTCACGGGCATTGCCCTTCAATGAAAAATGCCACCAGTGGCATATTCATTATTTGGAGGCCCTGAGCGTGTTATTTATAACTATTAAACAGAGGATCGGATTAAAATTCCGAGATCTCCATTGCGCTCAGGGCATGGAGTTTACCGTAGGAGAGGCTTAATCTCGACCCCTCTGAGGGTTTGGGCACGGGCCCTTCAGGTGGGGGGTTTAAGTGTTTTTTTCTATTTAAACAGTCTCCCCCTTCTCTTCCTCCCCACCGTTTTCTTCTTCCCTAGTGGTTCCCTCTTGAAGAGCTCCTCCCCTCTCCTCCACCAATTCGGCATGGTGCGGTAACTCCGGCGGACCGCCGGTGAAGCGTCGGGCTATGCCCATCGAGGTAGGCTTGTGTTTTTGTCGTTTTAATTCCAGCAACCCCTTTGAATATAATTATTCATATAGAATTTTTTTCTGATCGTCATGTGAAGCCCATGGTTTCATAGGACATGATTTTATCTTCCCAACGATCCTTTTAGATCAAATATTCGAGTCACGGGGGCATCCGGGGTGGCCCCAGGAAGATTCCTGGCCGTTTTTCCCTTTTTTTTGTTAGTTCCAGGGAGGTCCGGTGAGCTTCGGTGGCGGCGCGATGCATTCCAGGAGGCTAGAGCATGGTTCCAGCAGTGGTGGAGGCTCTCTGGGACTGCAGCATGGAGGAAGAATCCTCAGTGGCGATGGCGTCGCGCGGCGCGTCGGCGACAACGCGCGGCGCGACGGTGGCTCCAGGAGGGTCCAGGCGGTGGCGAGGTCGGCGGGAACGCAGACCGGTGCACGGCACATGAACCCAAGCGAAGACTGAGACCCTCCTTCGGCGGGTCTCTACGGAAGACCTCGAATGACCCTCATGGCCGGTCGGTGCTGCGTGGACTAGAATTCCATGGTCTGGATGTGCGGCTTAGTCGCAGGCTGGCCCAGACCGGGCGGACCGGGAGGACCAGGCCGGTCGAGCCTATGGGGCTCGCCCCCTCCTACATCATTCACCCGTATTTTTCGATTCGGGTGTCAATTTTGTGTTCCGTCTACGACAGTACATTCCTAGCGTCGATTCGAAGCTTTTGATATGGTCTTGGTGATTTTTAATTCCTGAAACGGGGGACCTCAGTGGCGCGACACTTCAATAAGTGGATTTGCGTTTTTCTAGGGGTTCATTTTTTGGATGGCGCAGAAACGTCCGATGTCTGTTTTGAGAACTTTAAGCAGTATTGTGACCCTGGCGTCAAGGTGGAATTTTCCAGTGTGGTTTCAAAAGTTGAAGTCAGAGTTCCGACGTGGGCCCTACGGACCGTCTATTAAGAGGCCTGCAGCTTTTTGCGACGTTTTCATTAGGCACCCATTCAGGGTGGATTAATAGTAGATTTGACGTGTTATTCTAAGGCCATCACTACGGCGCAGTCCACCCAACCTTTATCGGGACCAACAGTGGGCCCCACGAGACACCGAGCGGGTCTAGAGCAGTGGCGAACATCTTTTCCATCAGGAGTCCGTATTCAGCGAGTATGTAGTCTATCTCACGTGTTTTTCCACAAGGATTACAATGGGGTAATCTTTTAGCGTGAGTAGATCCTATTATGTGATCTTATTAAATTTGGAAATATGAAAGGGTGTTGGTAGGGGGCTCCTTTATCGCACTGCAACACAATGCACGGTCACGATGTTAGTGACACCCAATGATAGCACGGGCTATGCCATGCTTTCAGACAAGTCCCGAGTTTACCCTCCAGCTAGGATTGGCAGTGAGTTACCCAAAGAATTTTTTGGTTTACCCTCCAGCGAGGCTGGGCAGTGGGTTACCCGTCGAACTATTAGAGTTTACTCTCCAGCCGGGCTGGGCAGTGGGTTACCCGTTCACTTACTATGGTTTACCCTCCATCGGGGGCTGGGCAGTGGGTTACCAGACAAATATTAGGGTTTAACCTTCAGTGTATCTGGGAGTGGGTTACCCATCTACCTATCAGGGATTACCCTCCAGCGGGGCTGGGCAGTGGGTGACCCTATGACCTCTAGGGGTTTACCCTACAGCTGGGTTGGGCAGTGGGTTATTCGACGACTTCTTTTAGACTTAGACCTTTTGAAGAGGCTAGTAACTGACTTTTTCTCCGTGTCTAACAGAGGGAGATCCTTGGTTATATGGATCAGAAATGTGACAGCTTTTACGTGACCATAGGACATACGAGGATGAGTGGTGCTTTTCCCACCAAGACGCATCCTTGCGTCGCGGCCTAGATGCCGTGCGGGCGAGTCAGTGCCGTGCAAAGAAGATACTATCAAGGTGTGGGGATTGAGCCCATTTGTCTTGTAACTCCTAGGTTGATGTGTGGGACAATTGTGTTTAGAGTTGTATATCCCTAGAACTATTGGTGAATCTTACTAGACTGAGCATAGAGATGGAGGTCCTTATACACAATCATTTGGGTTCCTTGTTGAGCATATATACATATACACATGACTTTAGTTCCCAATCCATGGGTTTATTTACACTTCTTATAGGAGAGGAGAATACGCGGGGGGTATGCCATGTGCATTCTGTGTTTATCCCCTCTTGGTTGGATGAGTCCACTCTCCGACTATAGGTAGAAAAGACTCGGTGATAAGTTAGTCTTCTCACCATTCCTAGATCTTTTTATTTGGACGAGTTTAATTCATTTCTCATGATGGGTTGAGCTGCACTCTCTTTACTATACTCTTTTACTGTTCTGGTTCTATCTACTACTCACCTCTTTAGATCCTTCTTTTTTCGCTCCCTCGAGCTTTTGGGGCATCCTACGGAGTATCTTTATACTCACCCCTGCTTGGGCTTTGCCCGCACCTGGTGTGCCCAAGTAGACATCGGACAGGTCGACCATAACTACGAAGGGGAATAGAGGTCACATGAGCTCAGAAAATGTGTTGTGGTCATGCCAGAGTTTTCGGGTGGGGATCTATTTAGTTGTTTCCTTTAGTGACCTGTTGTTGGGTTCTGGAACCTCTGTGGTTGGGCGCGTGTTTTTCCTTTTTAATGTTCAATATACTTTCCAATACTTTCAGAAGTTTACTTACACTTTTTATTGGTTGATGCATGATTGTGGTTGAGTTATATCTATTTGTCCTATGGTTTTCTATTTACTCTGCACTTCTGCATCGAGTGGGTTGTGTGTGCATGTGTATAGGTACATAGGCAAAGGCCTCCCCAAGATTGTTAAACCTTCGGCGCTAGTCGCTAGCCTCTGGCCTATGGAGGTGGGCTTTAGGTAGTTGCGGCTTGGGATCGGTAGGGTTGGGTTGTGACATATGTCCAACATTCCATTATACTTTTGGAACTGATCACAAGGTTATATTTCAATCAATCCTTGTTAATTTTATATGAATTCAAAGAAAATTATTCCCAATTCCATTTCTGGAACCAACATGACAAATCATTCCTATAAAACAACCTTTTATTTAAAATCCGTGTTCCGTCAAAAAAATAACAAATCTAGCGAAGCCATATTTTAAAATGACTATTTTAAAATCTAGAAATAAAATCAAATTACATGAAAATTCAATATAATTTCACAATTTCACCAAAAAATATAACAATAAGTTAATAAGATCTATACCCTGATTTTAAAAACCCATTAAAAAAATTCATCAAACTTAATTAATTAGAATATTTTCCAATCAATTTTATCTTGAGGAAGAATGTAACAAAAACGAGTTGAAACACCCATGAAATCTATTTAGATCTACTCCCCCACCATAAAAAACCCAAATATGGACTTATTTGTTATCCATAACTTTAGATCTACGCACATCAGGTGTAGAAACGAGAAAATGATAGAAGGAGTGAAGTAGAGCTATGTATACCATCAAGAACACAGACATACTATGTCAAATCCATTTCTAATTACCAAGGTATGCCTTCAGATCGCCTATGGATTGATGGAAGAGCCTTCCATGATCTTTGGAGAAGAAAATTTCTGATTTATGGATTTATATTTGGATGAATATGGATTTAAAAATTAAGTCTGACCAAGATCCAATTTTTATGGAGGTTTTTTACACACCCACAGTTTATTAAAATAGTTAGTCAAACAGTGTGTCAGCTACTGGATTAAAGATGACCTTATGTATTGTATCGTCGCTTGGTATCTAAAATTTCACAACAACCGTCCTGAAGCCACTGCCTTAAACGGACCAAACCACACAGCTTATCATAGGTTGTTACAAGATTTGGACAAACAGTGTGTTACTCATGCGCCTTCTCTGTAGCCCCAAAAACAATATTAAAGATCCCAAATACTCACTCAAAATTTCATCCACATATATTATACACTTAAAATCCTTTCAATATGGTTACATACCATAAACTGGGGGTGCTACATTCTCCCCAACATTATCCTTTCTATCCCAAGAATGTAGAAAAATATCATTTACCTAAAAGAGTTCTAGCCATTTATATTTCATTTCCTTCTCTTGTCCCCATGTATCTTCCTTAATCTTACCATCAATCCATAATACCAATACTGGACCAATGCATTTTTTGATCAATACTTTCTATTACTTATTCAAAAACTACACCGGGATCTATTCCAACAATGTATCCCACTCTAGTTGAATGTGATCCCATCTAATCACAAGGTCATGATTCGGTAGATAATTTTTCAATTGTCATAAATGAAACACATTATGCACCGCACAGAACCAAGGGGGAAATTAAATGTTATATTCCTCATATCATACCCAGTCCTATATAATAAAATTGACTATGTGTTTGGGAGACATCATTTGATGCTTCCCAAAATATAGATGAGGATGACATAGTGATATCCTTATAAACACATGATCACTCACCACGAATGATAATGGTCTTTGACAATGATCTGCAGACTGTTTTTGACAACTCTGAGCCATCTACACCTATTTTATGATCAACTAGATCCTCAATGGGGTATATTAGTTATGGCTCCGCCCAACCAGTGATGTATCACCTATTTCCACTAAACACAGTGTAGAACGACAAGGACACTGATAAAATGCTTCAAATGGATCCATATGTATCAAGGCATAATAGTTTTTATTATATGAGAACTCCACCAATGGATCTTTGTTTCCCAATGAGCCACCAAAATCTGTTACACAAGTTCACAACATGTCTTACAATGTTTCTATCATCCTTTTAGATTTCCCATTCATCTGAGGATGATACGCCATTCTCAAAGTCAGCTGTGTTCCAAGGGCATTATATAAGGATTTCTAGAAATGAGATGTGATCCTTAGATCACTGTCTAAAACTATCTAAACAAGTATACCATGTCTCTTTACAACTTCACATATATATATTTTCGACAGATCCTCCACCATATGAGATTCATGAATTGGGATGAAATGAGTCAACTTGGTGAGTCGATCTACTATCACCCATATGTAATCATGTTTTCTAACTGTTCTTGGGAGAACTGTAACAAAATCAATTGATATCTTCTCCCACTTCCACACATTTATAGGTAATGACTACAACATACATGATGGTCACTAATGCTCTTCCTTAACATGATGAAATTTTAAACATATTGAAACAAACTCAACCACCTTCGATTTTATACCCATCCACCAAAACTATTCTTTCAAAGGATTATACATATTCTATATTCCAGAATGAACTACCCACATGATATTCTGGTATAAATAATGATTTTACACATCAAAATACATAGGTTCAACAATATTATTCCTAAGCTGAAACACTAAATTGACATCCAGTTTCTATCCCTCAAGGGTCTCCCCACTGTTGAGTTTTGAACACATTACATGGAATTTGGCATTAGTTGTGTGAGCCTCTTTAACCATCTATACCGAATAAGGAACCACATAAACTAAAATTAAAACTTTATAATTTTATTGGTCTTCAAATTCCACATTCATATTGCCTAGGATCGAAAACACCTTCCACTCGTCTGAAGCTTCTTTCTCCTATTGATCATAGGAAATTCTGCTTAACACATATGCCACAATATTTCATTTTCTCTGTGTATATATACAACAAAATTAAACATATAGAGATACTCCAACCATCTCCTTTTCCTCATATTGAAATACCTTTGTGATAAAATATGATTCATGAATTTATGATATGTGAAAACAGTGAATTTCTCACCAGAGATATAATGATGACATGCCTTCATGGCATGGATGATTACTTTTAACTCCAAATCATATATTGGGTAATTATTCACATGGAGTCTCGTCTTCCTCGATCCATTGGTTACAACATGGTATACTTTCATCAAAACACATCCCTACCCTGATCTCAATGCATCACAATTCACCACAAACCCCTGTCTAGATTTTGCAAGAACCAAGATTGTTTCAGATTTAAGATGAACCTTTAGCTCTTGGAAGGTATTTTGGCAAACATCAATCTATTGGAATAGAATGATATTATTTTTCAAACTATTCATAGGTGATTCTAGAAATAATAATTCATGAAGAAATAGTCATTAATAACCAACAATACCAAAAAAAATCATTGTATCACCAAAATTGCATCAACTCTTTCCAAGAGATAACAACATTGACCTTTTGGGGATCAACCAAAACACCTTATTCAGAAAATATATTTCCAATAAATCATAATTATTTTATACAAAAATAAGACAAATATATTTTGGAATACAATAAATGATCTCCCAGGATTGAAAAAAATTATTTCATGTGTTTTTCATATTCATCCTTTTCCCTGGAATATGCCAATATGTCTTCCTAAAATACCACAATAGAAGAATCCTTATATATCAAAAATATATGATTCATCAATTACATAAAGAACTATGGTTCATTTTTCGACCAAAAGGAATTAATAGATATTTATAAAGTCAATATCTTTAAATATTTTTTTTGGAATATCCTCCTTCTGAAATTAAAATTGGTGATATCCTGATACTAAGTCGATTTTATAGAACCATCAAACTCCCAATCAATTGATCAAATAGATCATCAATGCATGTATACTGATATATTTTCTTTATGATAACTTCTTTAACCATTTGATAATCATTATAAAACCTTAGAGTTCTTTCTTATTTATTCCCAAACAAGAATGTTGCTTCCACTGAGATGTGCTGGGTCATATGAGACCCTTTCATTCCATCTCTTGAAGTTACACATTCATGTCCATTAATTCATTTGGTTCCACCCTATAATAAAAATGGGAAATCAGATAGGTCTATGGAAAGTGATAAATCATAAAATCTACATCCTTTATATGTATTAACCCTAATATTTTATTGGGGGAAAATCTATAAATTGGTCCATGACTACTGGAAAACAGTTACCATAGATTTCTTCCACTGATTCAAAATTTAACACTTCAAACCAATAAGTGATCATTACCACTTATCGTGCCAACAAATTTGTTTCACCAATCATTACAACCATTTCTTCTCTAAATATATGCCTAACACCATCCTCTATTATGAAAATAACAATTCCTCTATAATAGTTGATGTGAGATATACACCTTTTCAACAAATCAATTTCCAATATTACATCATAAACATCCATCTACAACACCAAGAAGGCCAATTTTAGTTTAGGTACATAAATAGTTTTCACAAATGCTCTACTGTGAATTTCTTAATAATATCTTTAATCAAGAGGAGTTTGATGTTTTATCATAGAAAGCATCATCTCATATTTTAAAATTATAAAATAAAAAATATGAGAAGAAATGATGGAATTTGATTCAAAAGTATCAAAAATAACTTTCCTAAAGGTATAATTAAAAATATTCATAACTCTCACCATGGATGGTTTGGCCTAATCATTCACAATTATCTGGTCAGCACCATATAATTGGTTTGTCACTGCACTATGCTCCTTATTTTCTTGTTAATATTTCCCTTGCTAAGGAGTCATGGTATTCCAAGAATCACCGTGGATATAATTTTTTTACCGATGATATTGATTTTTTTATCCTCTCCCTGTTGAAGAATACAATGCTTTGGATACCTAAAAAGTGTCTAGAGAAACTGAAATTGGTGATGTATGAAAATAGAACATAATATTTCCATTATTTTTTAAATTATTTCATGCTCTTGGTGGTGCTATACACTCTAGCTTCATGTGGTCAAAGGAACCACATTAGAAACATCCCACCTTTGTCATTTGTGTTAGAGGAATATTCACCGTGACAGCTATCTGATTCTGATTTATGGTCCCACCCTAGAAGTAGGTGTCCCTCTTCTACATGCCCCCAGCATTAGAGTCTTCTCTCTTTTACATGGGTATCATGATACTTCCTCCTCCCATAGTTCTTGGGATGACCCTTTAATCCATTGTCCTTCTATTCACCATCTTTATATATTCTGTAATACATAGCAGATTTATCTTTGAGAGAATCCCATTTATCATCCCTGGTTAAAAGATGTGTGCCTCCAAGGATGTACTAATAACAACATTTTTTGAAAAGTGCACTAAATTCATAAATCTAGCCACATATTTATATACATATATATATTTCTACTTTTAGGATAAGTAATTCTATATTTATTTGAATATTAAATGTGTGAGGACATAATTGTTTGTTGAACAATTCTTCAAAATACTCACAACTAATTCCTTGATCTACTCGAGCCTGAACTGATATATCCCACCACTAGCATGTAGGATCCTCAATCATATATGTTACAATATTGAATTTCAACTCTGTTGGAGTGCTGATGAAATCGAAGATACAATTCATCATATTTAGCCTGGCCACTTCTTTTTTTAGGTTCAAAATCAACCCAAAATATGGGTGGATTCTATTTTTGTAAATGGAAATAATGATCCACTTTTATTGGTACATCCCCACGGTTCCCTGGGTCCACAGCATGAAATCCATGGATGATACTATAAACTGAAATTTGGTTCACATGTTTCTCAAGTGTAACCACATTCTCTATGGCTTCATCTGGTTGGTTCTATGAATTCCTACTGAGTTCCATTTCTAAACATACCACAAACACTATATGTAATATATCTATCAACTAAAGACTTATAATTTTATGTTCTATAACAGAAAATATCACAAAATTTCATTCCAAAAACCTGCCATTATTCACATTTAAAATCATTTGAAAACATTCAAATTTCTATTGAAAATCAAACCATTTTAGAAATACACCAATTACTCTCTTTTAAAATTATTTCACAGAAAAAAAAGGAACATTTTTTTAAAATTAACACAGTGTATCAAATCATATATCATTACTCAAAATGAAATATGCATTTCTAGTGGGAAATAATTCCTCTAATGCATGTCATGCTTGTCTCATTGGCCGAACCCCTGACAATTAGATTATAATATCAAATTAGTGTATGTGAAACACTTATATACCCACATCCCTTGTAACTTTATATTCATAATAAATTGTTAGCTATGTATTTTAATGATCTAAATTTCATGTTCTCACTATCATTTTTTTCTCTTACAACCCAACACAAGGAATAGACATGAATAAATTCAAATAAAAGACCGACATCTCTGATGACAACTTGTCCCGAGTAGATTTTTTATTAAAAAATTGACACCACTTGTAACATCCCTATATCTCCTCATTGGAATGAGAATATGAGGGGAATGCTAATTTTACATTCAGATACATACCCATGATTCCAAAGTCTAGAAGAAAATTACAAAGGGTTTCAAAACATTTATGGGATGATTTTTCCTTTAAAAATAAAAAACTTTACATCAATGAATTACAAAATATTCCACTATATGATGCATGATAACGATGGAAGACAACTCCAAATTTCATATATCAAAATCATACTCAAATAAAATTCCTCAATAGAAGAATATAACATCAATGTAAATAGTGGAAGGTAAACTAATAAAACTTCATGTTTACCAAAAGACCCCATGCTTCACATGCTCCATTATCCATCATCACCAAATATCCCATTTATCACGAAGTAGGGAAAAATATGTGATAGTTTACATTTTATCATGTCTTGATATATGAAATCTGGAAAAGCACCATGGTGGAAAAATAAGGGGTGAGTACTAAAACAAAGAATATTTTCTTCAATGACTTCCCTACTCACGCCACTAGGATAGAAGAGTTAGCTACATTTATATAAAATTGTTTATATAAAATAATTTCCAAAAAATTATATAAATAAATATAAAATAGTTATAAAATTAGTTTATGACTAAATATAATCAAATTCTATATCATCTCATTTTCTAGAAGACAATATTTTAATGAAAACTAGAAACCAATACATTGAATCCATTTATCAAGTTCTATATCAAATAACCAATCCACTACAAAAATCAGACCATGCATTATTCTTTATGATAGTTCCATACCAAAGAGTGTTATATCATCAATATACAATGTCATCACATGATAATTATGTCCCATATTCCTTTACAATTTTGGCAATGAGAATAACATCAGATTTCAACCAAGCCTCATAAATGAAATATTAATACACACACAAGTATGGGCAAAACCCTTTCCAAAACCATCATTCCAAAATCAATCCAACAAAACAAACTTTCATGAAACCCCATTTTCCCAAAAACCATTTCACAAATCCAAAAAATCCATATTTTGAAATCATGAATTCAAATCACTTTAGAGAACAATTCACCACAATTTCACATTTTCACAAAAAAAAGATAAACCATCACTAAAGTATATTTATACTATGATTTTCATAACATTTTATTAATAGATTTCATGGAACTCAAATAATTTGGAACTAATATTGTCAATAATAGCAAGAGGAATCGATATTGAATCAACCCACCTCATGAGTTTTGGTGAAAACAATAAAATGACGAACAATGTCACAAAAACAGTTTCAAACATCAACAAAATCAACATAAATCTCTTCCGCTACCATGAAAAATCTAAAATATAGACTAATTAGTGATGTAAAACCTTAGATTTTTCCAAAACGCATGTATATATTATAATATTAGGGAAGGAGTGAATTATATCTAAGTAAATCATTAAGAATGATTAGCAATGATGACTCACCATGACAAATTGACTTTTAATCACTAATTGAGTCATTCAGATCACCTCAAGATCGATGACATAGACTTCCATTATCATTAGAGATGAAAAATACATATTTATGGCCAAATAATTGGTGTAATGAGGCATTAAACATTATGTATGACAAAGATCCACTTTTTATGGAGGTTGTTTTTCCCGCACACAGTTAGAAAAATTATGCGCTAACTGTGTGTTATCTACTGCCTTAAAGATGACCCTTCATAGGGTCTCCTCACCTGGTCTCTGAAACCATACTCCAACTGTGCTGAATCAAATTCCTCATGCTAGAAAAACCACATTGTTTCTTCTAAGATATCATATAGTTTTGATATAATGTGTGCCGCATGTTCCCCCTTCCCTTTATCCCAAAAAACACAAATATAGATCTATAAACTCACTAAAATTTCATACTTATACTTTATACACCTCAAAATCATAAAGAAATAGTTTCATACTAGAAATCAAAGATGATACACAAATATCTTCTACAATTACGAGGTTATCCAAATACAATTCTTAAAAGACCTACATGATGATACTTCCCATGATTCACACCTATAACATTGATAATGATGGGGATACAAAAAACCCATAAATACGTTATACATGGGGGTTTTTTTAATATGTCTTTTATGAAGTCATAATAATATTTATATTTTTGAAATAACAATTACGAATTTGAAATACTATTCTAATATCGTATCTCCAAAAGAATCGTGATTTTTTTTATTTTCAATAAACATCATTATATACATCTCCACCAAACATATATTATTTCATTGAAAAAACCCATTCTACCATGGTGTGTATATTTCACTATAATCATGACTAATTCAATTATATTCAAGATAATATTTTAAATTAACTTTTTTATATTCATCACCACTATATTTTTGAATTTTATTAATGACATATTTTCAATACTATTTATCACTTATCAGGAAACTCTTAATCATTTTGAGAGCCTATAATTAATGATTCAAAGACATAATAAATGTAACATTAGTCAAGTCATATGTAATGGAAATAAGGTAAATAAATATAATTTTATATTTATTTTTCATGGTCCCACATATGTATGAATATATCGGCTCTAAGGTATGAGTTTAATGTATATCAATATTCTTCTGTGTCAATATGGGAATATATCAAACACTAATATCTTCTACATTTCATAACTGAAAAATCTTGAATACTTTATCTCTTTATAATATTTCAAATATTCCAAGGGAACATATGTTTAATCCCCAATTCTTGTAACTCATTTTCATCCATTGCTATAATATTTCACGAACCGTATACACATATATCTTGAAAATAATTCCCTTCGTTCATTCCCCTCCTAATTCAACTTACCCATATTCAACAAATTTAATAAAAAATATATTTATTTAAAAAGAATAATTTTTTATTTATCATATTGTTGTGAATATTCTATCATGTTTTGATTTTTTCAGTCAAAAAAGAAAGTAGTTATGGATTTCAATCATTCATATCCATTAATAGTAAATCCTTTGTCATTGAATCTATGTGACTCATTATTTCCAAAAATAAATTTTCCCTTCATTATAATAATTAGAATTTTTAATAACATAAAATCTATGATCATAAGTTAAGATCAATAACAAACCTATATCTATGTTTGTTATATATTTGTGGCATTGCGAGAAGTTTAAACCATTAAGATCCACTCTTTTCTTAATCCATCATGCACTTAATAGTCCTGTTATTTTTCATATAAAATTTGTTGTGATGGATTATATATAATAAATTAGTTGTCAATTACCTTCATATAATCGATTTTTTCAAAAAAATATTCCGTACATAGAAATAAATTTTCAATTTTTGAATTTTATTCTTATAGTTCTGTTGTTTGAGTGGGTTTTTTCCACCTAAATTAATTCTTCCCATTCATCAAAGAGACATTTTAGTGTTTATGATTGAATGGATATATTTTTACTCTATTCCTAAGGCTATAATTGTACATTAATTAATAATAAAAAATCATATTTTCTTCTATAACCAACATGAATCCCACAAAAATATAAATATTTTTCATCATTTTTTGACCATAAGAAATTGATACACAATTTGAATCAAATTTTTTTAGCATCATTAAATATTTTATATATTATACATCATTTAATCCATAATAAATTATCTTGTTATAGGAGTTTTATTTCAAACATTGAGTCCTCAAAAGTTTCTAAATTTTAAATACTATATGTTTTTGATAAAAAATGGTCCTATTTAATTTCTTCTTCAGATCATTTTAAAACTTTTTAACATATGTCATTGATATTCATATATCGTTTTGAGTTTTACACTTCTTAAAACATTTGAAATTTATGAAACTGAGTTTTGGATATATGCAATTCATTATTGAACATTAAAATGTTTTTTAAAAAATGTCAACAGTATCTATGTTTTTACTTACTTCACCACTAATGTTAGAATAACTATAATATTACTCAATAATTTTATGAAATATTCTCCACATTTAATCATAGAAATATATTTCCTAATAAACCTTTTCTTTATTTATGTTAGTCGCTTCTTTTCTCATTACATATTTGATGAGATTACATTTTAATCATATAGAGGGAGTGTTTCTAGATATATATCTTCCAATGATGATACCTTGGCTTCAAATATATCTAAAATAATTATTATACTCATTTAAACAATAGTTTTATATTGCATCTTGTCACTAAAATATATTTTATTGTTAACAATGTGTTTAAAGATTGTAAAAAATTATGGAACAACTTCATCATCTCCCATTTTGAGATTTTAATACAATAATCTCCAAATTGGTAAATTTTATTTACTCACTTTAATATTTCATGAATGAAAAATATTCATCTTTTCCAACCACAATTTTTCTCTTCCAATTCCATTAATCCTTAAAAATTCACTTTTGATGATTGAGGAATGTGTGTATTTTATGTCCTTCCCATAATTTTCCACATTTTTTATATCAGTAGATGTTAATGGAGTGTGATCAATATGAGTAAAACAATCTGAATCATATTCAATAAAATCATAATATATTGAAAAAATAAACTGAATAATTCTGTATATCAATATAATATAGTTATTCCCATCAAATATTAAAATCTATTTACTATAAAAATAGTTATGATCATTTGTGGAAACATTTTTTTGTTCATACTTCCAAAAAAATTACATTGAAGTGACCTTCACACTGTTGATATTTGAAATGACTAGTCATGAACATTGTGATCTATATGAGTATTTGATAGAATTAATCAATTGTCCTATAATTTTATGATTTATTATAAAAAAATTCATTCATCATCGATTAATTATAAATGAATATTCTATTGAAAAATAAAAAACACCCCATGGAACAACTGTATTTAAAGGGTATACAACACAATAATAGTATCAATCCATTTGAATTGTTCAAAAATAATCCAATAAAATATTACCACTAGATAAAATGATTTTATAGTTCTCTATAATAATATAATATCCATCAATTTTATAGCATAATATTCCATATAATCTTCATGTGCTCCACACATAGATAAAGTATTGTAAAAATACTAACAATTATAATAGTAAACATCACTGATAGGATTTTATATATTATAACTATTATTATTTACCTTATATTATAGCTTGAATCCCAATACTTAATTCATCATCCTCGTAAATTTCTTGGAAAATAATGATCATGATCTTTGGTATCAACTTATTCGCTTAAACATATCTTATTTATACCCTATGTCTGGTATCCTTATCCTGAAACCCTTGATACGATTAATTGTTCATCTAATTTCTTCTTAATATTATTCATTTGATACCAACTATTTCATATCATCTATGTAGTTACACTTCTTCATATGAAACTACATTTTTTAATTCAAAAAAAGATCGCTTAGGAACTAAAACTGACACTTCTTCAACCACTCATAAGACTTCCAAAAAAGAAGAAATCATTTTCTCATCACATATTCCCTCTATATATAGGTGTAGTTTTTATAAAACTCGTCAATTATTTAAATAATAAAATAAAATATTATTATTAAACATTTATTTTCCACCAAAATACATTCATTATTTAAATGCATTCAACCCCTACTAGAATAGGAGTCAACAGTCTTCGTAAAAACCTTCCTATAAAATCAATGTCACCATTCATCAGACCATATTGATATCAATGATAGAATAATAAAATTAACTTCATGATTATTTATGAATTCAGATTCTATATAATAATTAGCACAATTTATTTCTTTTAAAAACTACATATATATCCTTAAACCATCTTTTTCTAGTTCACCTTCTTACAAAATTCAATATCTAGTAATGCTCTATTAGGTGTAGCTATTTTTATGGACTAATAAATACAATTATATATGATTTAATTCAAATATTTTTATTATATTTTATTAATATTAATCCTATATCAAGTACTTCCTCATATTATTTCTCTCGTTGTATTATTTTTCCTTGAATAAATATTTTCATCCCTTATCTATAAAGATTTACCTGGAGTCCTTTTATATTATAATTAGACAACCTATGTATGATATCCTACAAAAATAAATCTAATTAAGAAATAAAACTCTTCAAAATGACCTTTAGTTTCAATATCTAGAGAAGATTCCTTATTATTTAGTATATTTCAAGCACGTATCCATCCTACATAACTATATCTATACTTCCAATAAAAATTTCATTGTCTAGAATCTGTATCTCCCCATGTTTCCACTAAAATCATCATTATACTAGACTTATCTCTAATCATTAACACAATTTTATAAATATGATGTTATGAGTATTTATAATCAGAAAATAACCACCTTACATTGGCATATCTGGTTAAAACAATCCTATAGACTATATCTTGTAGCCTTAGTCTAATTTCCTCTATATATTTTAACTATGATTGAAATTGGAAAAAATTAGTTTTGTACACCATATGATAATAACTCCTAATTTATGATTTCTAAAAATTTCCAAACGTGAACATATATTTTGGAAAAATCAAAATAGAAAATATTCTATGTAAGAAACTTTTCCATCAACAATATAATGATCATGGTAACCTCCATTCAATCAATTAAGGATTTAGGTGTTAACATTATAGAACATATTGTAAATGAAAAAACAAATATTGTCCTCAGTAATAACTTTTAACACATAATATTAATAAGACAAATGTAATGACTATAGATGATCCCAAAAACACTAATCGATCAAAACCATTTGTTGAATAAAATGGAGGACATATTAATTAATAAAATCTAATAGGGAAGAACATGATATAGAGTTGCATATATAGAATTATTTAAAGATTTTATTTCCAAAAATAATATTACCATTGATTTAGAATTAACTGACCAATATATTTTCACTATGATAATACTTTAGATTCATTGGTTCTTATTTATCAAATCAATCTATTTAGGGAATAATATAGAGAGTAATTATAGTAATTCCATTGTTGAAATTATTCTAACCATGATAAGTTGTTTTTATACTATATAAATCATTTCGATTGAATGTGTTGATCATATATACCACATATTTGATCATATACATTTTTGGGAAAATGAGGAAGAAAGGAATAAATCATAATCACATCAAATCTATAGTTTTTTTATTTCATAATATATTCAAGTGTCATATTGTTCTTAAATATCATGTTACATCTATAGATTGAATATGTCTTCTATTATTTAGTTCATATAAAAGTATGATTATGGACCAAACCATAAGAGGTAGTTCTCCATCCATAATTATTTTAAAATGGCTGTGAACCTTATCCATAAGTCAACTTATGATAACTATTGTATCTTACTATAAGTAAATAATAGACGATTGTCGTCCACCAACACATCTCTATGTCTATAAATCATCTAATTAATTTATTATGGATGATCCATGTAAATCATTTACATATTGGGTGTTTTGGAATCTTTACATATTTTTGATATTTCTTGGCAGAATGGATGAGGGAATAAAATAATGAACATTATTCCTTATTATAAGAGAATAAGATCAGATAATAGGTTAGGGTTAAGTGATTGAAAATCATTCTCAAGTAAAATCATATTCTATCCCTCATGGTGCCTTATATATATTATTATTACCCACTTGTCCCAAAAAGAAGTATCAAATTCTAAATTTTATAAATTATCCTTTAATCTATGAAATTAATTATTTTGGGTAGGTTTGATATTTGATTCATTTATAATGTCTCTTATTTTTAGTGGTATTAAAACTGACGGCTAGATGATAGAGTTTATATTCCATCTATAGGATTTTAGTGATGATGTCCTAGACTATATACAATATGATAATAATTTGAGAAATCCTAGTGATAGAGTGTACGATGAAAGGATTTAAAATTTTTTGGTGTATTTTATAAATAATGATAAATTATGAAAAACAACAAACATTCTAATGAATAAGAGATTTGGTAAACATTAAAGAACAAAAATGGTAAATATTTTAAATCCAATGATTATCTAAAACTATACATAAAATATTATTTTAAATTTAGGTAAAATGGTTCCTTTATAGATATTGTTTTTGAAAAATTGCTTATTTAAAAAAGGGGGAGACATGTAATATAAAGGTTGCCACTAGAAGATAAAAATTATTATAATTATTAAATTAATTGATTCCATTTATTAATATAAAACAAAAATGTTTGTAATATATATCATAAATATAGAAATGTATATTACCCCATAGAGTATAAAGAGGTTCAATATTTTATGGGGGAATTTTCAATGATATCATTTCAAAAATCTAGAGGATGCTCTTGTGATAATAATGGTGATATCTCATATTTAATTTCATATTTTCAATCAAATGTATATTATCTTATGGGTGGATTTTTCAATCATAAAACAATTGGGTTTTGTAAAGTATAGGATCATGTATGATGTGATATCATTGAAGGGGTATATTAAAATAATTAGTATACAGATCAATGGAAAAATTAATTTACAGGGAATGATTAAACATGAATTTAGGTAACATTTAGCCAAATAGAATAAATAAAAAGATAATTTTAGGGTAAGAAATATGAAAATTAATTTTTTCATCAATGGATGTTATTGGTTCCCAAATGATGGATAAGGATGTTAATTTTTTTTATCATAAAAGGATGATGAAATCACGAATGGGGTATATAGAGATCTCTCTATTCATAGTCTCTATATGTGGACTTGACAATAGTAATATTATATAATTAGTGAAAAATGTATGGTTCATGACTTGTATATAAGAATAATCCTGAGTATAATGAAGATACAAAGTTATATAATTTTATAATTGTTAAGAACTCAATTTATATGTACTTTCATGTTAATGTTACCAATAATTAAAGGAGATCCATTGTAACCTATCATCATAGACAAATCAATACATGATATTATTTTAACTAGAAATTTATTATATATGTTTACCATGGTCATATAAAAAATTATTATTCCATGAAATGTGATTAATATTCTATGTAGAGAACATCCATTACCATGTACAAGGGGAGGAAAGTTTAAATTTACTAACAATTTCTAAAATTGAAAAATAGATTTGTTTAATTAGAAGAATCTAATGATAGGAATGAAATTTCAATAAATCATATACCATTATATTTTTTTGAGGAGAAACCAACATGGAGATAAGGAAAAAAATATGGACTATGAGTGAAAAATTAAATCTTTTATTAGGGAAAAACGATGGATTCTTTGAAAGACAATATCTGAAGATTAATTATTATTAGATATTCCTAATATACATTAATGATGAGAAGAAAAAACTGGGCCGATAGGGATTCAAAATTTTTAACACATGTAAATAGAGAAATAACAATGGAATAATTGTCATATTACATATAAATAATAAAGGGTAATGAAACAATGTATTATTGATGAAGAAAAAAATAATTAGTACAAATAATTCAAATATCCTTAATGAATTTCATACATGTAGTGTTCTTTAATGGAGACCATCTTGGGAGGCATGAGAGATATTAGAAAAAAGGATTAGTTTATTATGAAAAACAACATTAAACTACTTTAAGATGAATGATAAATATCCCTCATCTCATGTATTTATATTACATAAATGTTCTTGCAGTGATGAATGTTTAAAGGGGATATATGATCCATGGGGGAAATTCAATTAATAACATGGATGCATTGAAAATGGAATCAATGAAGAATTTTGAAATATATTTTTTAAATGAATTTCTTCTGATATTAGTCCTATTCTGGAATTTAAATTTGTTACAATGACAAATATACTATATCAAGTCATATTATTTGGGGATTAGTGATCAAAATGGGAAATCTGGTATATACCATGTGGATTTAGACATTGTTGGAAGAGGGGGACCATCTGAACCTGATGGAGAAGTAAATAAATTTTAGGATTTCTTTTTTTTCATTTTGATTAACTATGGTGTTTCATATGTTATTTTATTATATTAAACCCCATTAAATAAGGACTCTGATGATGAACACCATTTATATAATTGGTAATAAAGATAAAAGAATTAAAGTTGAGTTAAAATTATTGTTTTCTCATTTGGAATTCAATTAGTGGAAAAATAAACAATTGAAATTACTTCATGATTGAATGAAATGGTTAAAATTAATGCATTGTTATATTTCCATGTTGAATTATAGAAATATTGTATGACCATGTGTAATGAACAATCATCTCTGGAAGATCAATAAGGGGACAATTACTAGTATCATAGGATTATTTGAGAAAGTGGTGTGAATTGGTTTCTCAACGTGGATGTAATCACACACATTATGAATCTGTTTTTATTCATTTATATAGTTGTGTATTTGATAATGATATCATAAATAATTTCTTGATATATGTGAATGGTAATGTTACATTTGATTATAGAATTATATGAGTGTAATGGATTTTATTGAGGTTATTAACTTATACTCTTATATTTATTCCTTTATTTTGAATTATTGGGATTAAATAGCTTCTTAATGAATATTTATAAATTAATAGCCCCACTGATTAAAATTAATTGATAATGTGAATATAATAGAATAGTTTAATGTTCACAAGGAAAATCATGAATTTTCGATTGAAAAAAATAAATCAGAGAACAAGATTATTTGAAAATTGTTGAAAGAGATTAAATATTCTCTATGAATATTGATTATAGAGTCGATGGTTATTAGTATATGGTGATTAAGGACTTAAAAGACCGGACTGAACATTATTTTTGATAATTGAAATATTAAGGAAATAGGATTTGAAAGGGGGAATCAAACTCTTTAAATCTAGTAATGTTTTCATTTCAACCAATGAGGTAAGTATTATATTGTAAAAGGTGGATAATAAAGTGAAATTATGAAGAAAATATCAATTAAAAACATATATAAATTTTCGGAGATATTATAGCTTATAAATCCATCATAGATATGTTTATAAATTAAATGTTTAATGGCTCATGGATTGATGGTGAACGAGGTATTGAAATATCTCTATTTCATTGAGTTTCATGGATTTGGGGGGTATTTTTAAAGAAATTTCATGTGAAATATTTTTAAGTATAATTTGTTTTTTCATTTGTATTTTTAAAAAATATTAGAAGTAGAATTAATCAACCTTGAGAATTTAACTTGGAGTTGAGGTAAAATGTAACACCACTAGATTATAAAATATGAACATCAAGTTAGACAGCATGTATGCAATTAAACACCAATATTTGAAGAAAATATAGCAAAATAATAATCTATGATATATTTATTTTTTAATTGATTTAATCTCTTAGATATCTTTTGATGAATGAAACACCATATTGAAACAAAATGTGACACTCCTTTAAAATATTATTATTTAAAAATATCCAATAAAAATTATATGATTAATAGAATTTTTGAATAGAAAAAACAAAATTATGTATATTATATGGTTTACACATATATGAAATGAATTCAATGGTATTATAATTATTATAAATAAAATAATAACCAATTTAAAGAGAATGAATTGTTTTCTGAAAAGATGTATTTTTCTTAAAGGTTGATTAGTCACGCTTTGCAGACATAATTTAATATTTATTTCTACCAATTTTATATTAGTTATTTGAAAAAATAAACTTAAACTTTCAAATTTATATTTCAAAATAATCATTTGGTTAATTTTTTATATTTTTTTAAATGTTATATTATTTAACGAATACTTATAAATTCTATATTTTAATTGGAAACTCAATTTTTGTTTAAAATATTTATAAAGTAAAAATATATTTTAAATTTAAATTGATGAAATATTATTTAAAATTTATTTCATTTTAACTAAATTTTTTCATTGAAATCATTTTCATATTGTAATTTAATAATAAAACAACTTATATGCATGCTAATTTTCTCTGATAAAACGTGAATTTTCATTGCATTTATGTGTATAATTTTGAATTTGATTCGGCCAATTATCTGAATTGAATTTCCAAAAATGGATTCCATTTTTTAGTTTGTATAAATTATATTTTCTAATAATTTGATCATAATTTTTTACCATTATGAACAGTAAAATTAATTAACAAGATTAAGGTAAAAATGGGTTTATTATGGGTTAAACCTAAATGATAATGGTCAAAAAGACCTAACCATTTTTCTAAAACCCATTTCATGGCCATGCATACACCATATAATCTACATGGTTCGATAATGACTAATTTTATAGGTTTTTTGCATTATAACAACATGGGTGTAATTAATTCATTTCAAAAATCCCAAGTGTGTGCTCTCCCCAAATACTAAAGGGCCACCCTATCTATTTCCCTATTCACCATCCCAAACCCATTTATATTATACAATTCCTACTAAAATAAATTCCTTATATACCTCCCCACATCCTAGAGGCCTTTTGTATGTCTTAATAATAATCAGAGATGTATTTTTGTTAAACCTAATGATGTTTCTCGGAGAAGA
This sequence comes from Viscum album, assembly GCA_963277665.1. NCBI lineage: Eukaryota > Viridiplantae > Streptophyta > Magnoliopsida > Santalales > Viscaceae > Viscum > Viscum album. The sequence continues at coordinate 974,926,236 of OY728165.1, forward strand.
GGTAATGTTTTTAAGTATATGTTTTCATTAAATGTATTCTTGTAACTCCTTTTAATATATTCCATATATAACAACATAATAAAAAATATCTTTTATATATTTATATTTTTAATGTTTAGTGTAATAATCTCTACTCATATCCACCAGGACAAAATGGAAAATGAAACTGTGGATCATCTATATGGTGAATAACCACCTCGTGAACTGATGTAGTTCATCTTCCATAACCACCATTCAATGATATATGTAATAATGGATTTAATATATTATCTAAAATTTATAAAACTATTATACTTCAGGAATTATTCTATAGCATATTCATTCTTTATTTATATTCGATGAAGGATAAGATAATGTTGCTTGTGTATATGGTAGAATATAGCCTCACATAGTGATGTGATTTGTTTTTCTATTACTCTTTGTATGAAACGTATTAAGGATAAAATACAATGAATATATATGATTTTTATGATATAACCATACATATATAAATATAATTTCATATATATATTCTTACCTTCTAATCTATTGGAAAATAGTAATGTCGCTCGTGCATATGTGTGGACTGTCACTTCCACGAAGCAATGCGAAATGTTTTTCATTTTTTTTTCACTTATATGGTAATAAGGCTATAATTTATAAATATAAATTATATATTTAACATAAAAATTGTTATTTATGGGATAAATAATATTTATTTTCCTTTCATTCCATCTATTGAGAAAAATGGAAACAACGTTAATGTTTAGGTACTGCCTACAATCTCCATGAATAGTTTAATCCATTTTCTATCTCCATATTTTAGGTATTAATATAAATATAAATATATATAATTAATATATATTATATTGATATTATGGTTAAAATTTTGGTGATAATTTTACTTAATCGAATATCATGGGAACAATTACCGAATAAAATATATATGAAAAAAGAAACTGTCACAATAAATATTGATTTTAATAATTCGTTCCTAGTAAAATATTAAAATAGAAGATAACTAAATCATATATGTTATGAGATATATGAATATGGTTCTTTATGTTATGTATAAAAATAATATATTTATTATAATTGAGGTTTTGACACACATGAAGGAAGTGGAACAAGTTGTAAGGGTCTCTTGTCTCACATTTACATCTATAAGACACATTCCCCAATAACCACTTATTTCATTGTAGAATATATAATATACAATTTACTATTTTATTTAAGGAATATATTTATATTCATGGTATTTAATTTTCAATTTTATGTATTTTTCTTCATTAGTTTTATTAATCAATACTTAACAATGTGGTAAGGGTTTATTTCACAATATCATTATTATTCAGAATTTTTTTTGTCTAGGCCTCCCTTTAGAGAATTATATGATATTTCTATCCTAAAGTAAATATATTTTATAGTAATTTAGTTATTATATATATTTACCTTATAATATATATATTGTATAACATTTTGGTACTTCAAATATTTGATAAAATGTTTTATTATAAATCTATGTAATTTTTATCTTTTGTTGAAAGTCATTTTTCATCCAAATCCATGTTATTGGAAACAGTTTTCAAAAAATATCTACCCCCTTACCAAAAAAAAATAAATGTATTTTTTTCCCAATCTGTGTTCTTAAAATATAAATAATATTTAATTTTTATGTCTTTCAAAAAATAAATAATGATTGGGTTTTAAAAAAAATGTGAATGGAATCATTATTTTACATTGTGTGACATGAATGAAATTTTTAATCATTCATGAAAACATAACATTTCAATGACATTTTTTCAATTTTTTAAAATTTTTTATCAATTAAAATTTTTGTAAAAATATTTTATGGAGTTGATCATTTAAAAATATATTAAAATTGAAATGGTTATTTTCCCCAAAAAAAATTCATTGAATTCTATATATATTTAAACTCATGAATGACATCGTCTCTTTTTTGGAAAATATATTCCACTAGGGATATATTGTAATTTTAATATACTTATTATTTATTTGGATATTTTATAATTTGTTTGACTGAGGATGTACATTTTTATTATCATTCACCATATTGCACTAGATGGTTTATGATTATGTTTAATTAGTTAGGGTATGTTTAAAAATTTATTTTGTTATATTATGTATAATAACGTCTTTTTGACTATGTTTCCCCTTTCATGTGAGGAATTAAATGGAATTATTAATTTTTGGGTGGGGGAATGAATTATAAAGCCCCTCAATGCATCAGAAGGTCTAATGAGACAAACTGGTTTTGATATTTTTGTGGGGCCTTACCCTATTATATAACATATCTTGGCTTAAGGGGTTTAATGGTATGAATTTCTTGATTAATTCATCAATAATATGTTTAAGATGTTGTACATTATACATTTAATCATTATAAATTTAGTTGTTGATATTCCTAGTGATTATTGGATTAGATAGATTATTCATGTCAATGTTTCAAGATCATGTGATTATTTATGGATTAATTTAATAGTAATTTTTCTGATACTTTGGATTATTAGTTTATTGATTAAATGGATTTTGTTTTAGTTATTTGCATTTCTATACAGATTATTCTTATTTATTCAAAATAGATTATGTTTTATACTTACACATAAAGAGAATCTGAGCTCACCCGTTTCTTATGCATTATTTTATCTATGAGAGCAGGCTGTTTTTTAGGATTTATATGAACGGACAAAATATGATGATTAATAATGTTATTAAAGAAAAAAAGTTTTGTATTTTATTCTTTCAATTGTTAGGAGAATTTCATGAATGTATCAAGTTATACCAAGATTGCTAAACAATGCAGTCATTCGTGATATAATTCCGTGTATCTTATTACTGTTTAATTAAGAAAACACAGGATATAGGTTAATAGAATTAAGGTTAAAACAATTAGTATCAAATAAGGTTTAGTATAAGTAATTGAATAGAGATTTATCAAAACCTGGATTATGGAACATAACCATATGATATATATTGAGGATAAGTATAAAATAATATCCTAATGTTTGGTAAGGGAAAAATTATATTGTTTCTTCAAAAAAATACATCCCTATATGGATGTTATAAGTGAAATTGGTTATATAATATATGTACCTAGGGGTAATAACTCTAAAAATGAAACATTAGACTTGAGCCAATCATCACCTGATATGTGACAATGGGCCTTACTGTAGACCTAGTCTGATACTCATGAGGGATATGATTAGGATAATTAATAGGTTCTTCAAAACCCATTATAAAGTATTTGAAGAAAAATATATACAAAAAAAATCCATATTTATGATTGTTATATTGGATATGAATTTTTTTTAATTTATATTAAGTGTCTCACTAGTTTTTGCATTATAATATTTCCCATAATTTTATAAACAAATTTAACGTATTACATTTTTTGAAATGGATCCATGTAGACGGAATCAAAACCATTTAAATTCAGGTAATAAAATGTGTAAGGATGATCATTTCCATAAAAGGATTAAGAAAATATTTTTAGGGGAACTATATAAAAAAAATTCAAAATATATATATTCACATATATCATGTGATATTATGTCATAGAATTAATTCTCTGAGTATTATGGAATCGAAGGGAAACCAGAAAATAAGAGGATAGAATTTCAAAAATGGATAAGGGGGATAAGGAAAATAATGATTATACCAAAGGATATAATTATTAAAGGATAATCCCAAGTACTTTATTGAATGGAATGACTATTTTATAAAAATATAGAGATAAAGGACACTGTGAAATTGATTTAAAGGCAATGAATGAAATTTTAAATGTGAAGTGATTTAACTATAAGAAGTATGGGAGCTACAGAAATGAATGCCCAACCCCTTAAGATAATAGTCATAAAATGAACCTCTAGTGTAAGGGTAATGATTAATATATTTGGAGAGATGGAGAGGAATTCTTAATATGATTGTGTTTATAAACAATAATTATGTTATATTTTTGTTTTATCAATGATATTCGTTTTATAAGAATTTTAAAATTTATGATCATTTTACAGGAGTATAATTTCTATAAGGATTTGAAAGCAATTTTTGGATGGTTTTAAAATAAGTGGTTCATTGGATGGTTGATCAATTTGAAAAAATATATAAAAAGTACATAACCATAAATATTTACTACAGGTTGATATAATAATTATAAGGTTATTTTTGTTGGATATTATTGGTGATGAAGAATTTTTTTGTGATTTGATGGTTTGTGGTTTATTTGATGCAGTTTACGTAATATTTGGATGTATAAAATATAGTTGAAAACACAAGATTTTTATTAAAATATATGTTTTCATTATTTTTTATAATGATAGAGGTATTCAAATGTATGTAATGAGACATTAAGATACACTTTATATTTTATGGGGAATATAATGTTTATTTTTTTACCTTCCTTGAAATTTTTAAAACTTTTTATTCATAGTGACTTATTTTTGGATTTGTATTAGGGTATATAGTTTATGTAATGGATTATATTGGAATTTTTATTTTGATGGATAACATATTCTAAAGATATTTATTTTGGAAAATATCTAGAGATATGAGGCGTGACATAGAAAACTAAGGATCTTTTAAATGTGCCTTGGTCCTTAGAATTCATTTTGGATTCTAATTTCATGGAGGAATATATTAAGTGAGAATTGATTGAACCACAACCAAAGTATGAAGTCATACCTATGAAATATAATTATATCAATTAAGTGTATTCTCATATGTTCTTAGTCAAGATAGTAAATGAATCCCTCAAAAATAGGAAAAAGATCACGAAGTAAAAATATTTTCCATGTACCTTCATTTTTTATAAATCAAATTTTATCTTAACTCATCATAAATATATGTTTTTTTTGTTGTTAAATTTATCTTTATATGTCAAATTATTTTGATAAATGTACTCTATATCCCCCAATAATTATTTAGGTGTTACTCTTTACTTTAATGTTTATATTTTCACTTCCCAACAATGTTCTCCTATATCGAACCCATGTTTTGGGATTATTCTAGATAACCTTTGTAATAACAATTCTACCGTAAAAAAGTTATTTTTATTAAGCATTCTATTTATGTTGGATATTAAGAATATAATTTTCAAATGTGAAACCCTTGAATATTGAGATCATGGTTAAATTGTAATTATGAATTATTTTACGTGGGATAGAATATATCACCATGATATTTTAAAATAGGATGTCCTCATTAATAGTGTGTATGACATAAAAAAACAAGAATTAAATAAACAATTTCACATAAAGACCTTATGAAATATTTAATTTAAATAAATTCAATCGTTCCAATTTCATTCAATGCCCAAAACAAGTAGTTAAAATTAAACTCGACAAACTATTAAAATATTATTAATTCAACATGACCATTATAACATAGCAATTAAGAAGATGGGAATGAGTAAGGAACAAATTAATTATTGAAATTATATGGTTTATATATGTATAATATAAATTAATTTTTTATCATTTTGTTATAAAAAATATACCATTTTGAAAGATAAGTAAATAATTTCTATAAAACATTATTTATTTAGAATGGAAGATTAGTCCTGATTTTTGAAAATATATTGAAATTATGTTTATCACTTGAAAAAAATTTATGTCAATAAATAAAATATTTTTTTTAAATATACATTTGTAACTTATATTGGGGTTATTTTTTAATAATTTTCAAAAAATATTTTTTTATCAATTGGGTAAGATACTGAATATAAATCAAAAACTGATTTTTCATTAAAATTATTCAAAATATTAAATTTCATATGAAATTAGTTTTAAAGTAAAAATAGGGGTTAAAATGACCTAACAACTAGATCAAACCCCATATTATGGAATCATTTAATCCCTATAATATACATGGTTTGATAGTTACCCTTATTTTAGGATTTTTAAGGATAAAAAAGTGGGATTAATTAATTCATTTAAAAAATACCAAGTACATACTCTCGCCCAATTATAAAATGCCACCCACTATCATTCCCACTTCACAACACCAAATCCCTTTGTATTTGACAATAATTACAAAAATATTTTGAATAAATTCCTTCCCACATCATAGAGTCCTTGTCTATAATATAAATCTAATATATGAAAGTATTAGTCTAGACTTGAAGAGGTCAATCGAATAAGATGTAATTTTTTAACTACGCATTTTCATTTTAATTGTTCACCTACCTCAAATTTTTTATACTGAATTGAAAATATAGTATCTAATATATACTAAAATTTTATTATGTTAATTTTAAAACCTGTATATCTCTCAATGTTCATCAATAGTAAAATGAAACTATGGATCGTGTGTACGGTAGATAACCACCTCACGAACTGACATAGCTCTTTTTCTATCACCACATTTGAAGGCTGGTTATAATAGTGGATTTAGAATATTGATATTATATTTATGATATTTTTATACTACAAAAATTATCTTTAAACTTATTTTATAGTAATTTCCATTCCATGAAGAATATTATAACATTTCCAATGTGAACAGTGGACTACCCCCTTGCGAAGCAATGAGCTTCATTTTTTACTTACACTTTTACTATATAGTAGTAAAAATAATGGCTGATTAATGTATGTGGTTTTTTATCTAAAAATAAATCATTAAAAATAATATAACATAAAACTTATTTCCATCCAATCGGTTGTAAATAATAACATCTCTCATGCATATGTGCGGACTATCACTTCAAACTAATGATGTGAATTTTTTTCATTTTATCTTCACATTGAGGGTCAAAATGATTTATTTTATTAATATTTATGATATATATTACATAATAATGATCCTATAATGTTTAATAAATATTAATTATCATTTGATTCCATGCATTCATAAAAATGGAATAAATGTTCTAGTGTATGTAACACCCCAAGATTTCATAGTGTGTTAGTTCTTCAAAATAATTCAATAACTTTCACTACATGCAACACCAAGTTCAAGCACACCATGACTTACCAAACAAGCCATTCAAAAGAGGTTATGAATAGTATTAGATAAATTTTAATGTTTATATAATCCTTATAATTTTAGAATCCCTATTATGAGTTTCTTAGTCATAATGCAAGAACAGATTCATTTTCAGTATTTCACTTTTATCAACTTCTAATAGTGAAACCTTTTTAAATAAAATATTTTAAACTTTTTGACTAAATGGGGACATCAAAAATTTAAAATGAAACACCCCAAGCTTCCACGGTACGTTTCCCTTTGAATAATGTGATAGCGTGTGTTGTACGCAACACCGAGTTCTAACACACCGTAACCAATCAAACTAGCCGTTATAAATAGTAATACCTACTTTTTGAAAATATATATATTTTATATTTCAAAATGGACTTCATTTTTGGATTCGGAATATCGAATTTAGCCTAAGGTGAAATTTTGGTACTTTTCGGATAACTTTCATATTTTGATGAATAGTGAAAATTACTAAATTTTAATTAAAAACAACTTTTTTAATCAAAATAATTAATAGTGATAAATTATGAATTTGAGTGGTTTTAAAGTATATTTAGAATATATTTTTACAATTTAATATAATGTTGGTCATTAGACATAATTTTACAATTAAACCGAACATAAACAAGTGTCAATCTTTTGATAGTTATTATCTCTTAAAAACACGCTTTTTGTTTTGACAGCGGGAATTAATTTTAAATTAATTTCTGCCACTTCTGTGTTTTGAATTTAGAAAAATGGATTCCATATTTGGAATCAGGATGTTCAAATTGTGTAAATAGGTAACTTTTATTTTTAGACATTTTGAATAATTACTGCGGTAAATATTTTATTTACCATGGTTAAAGGGTAAATCTGGTAAATAAGGGTTAAAAAAAATAATATTATAATAATACAAAATTACCCTAAAACGTGTCCTAACCTTATTGGTGGACACATACCCGACCATGGGCATCCTTGGGACAATTTGGGGACCCCTTGGAGCCACTTGTATGTGGTAGGGACACATTATATTAATAAAGTTAAAATAAAAATAAAAATGGCATAAGCTTACATCTTTTATAAGAACAATTTTTACATAGGGTTATACATGTTGGATTTTCGATTATAAATATTCATTAGAAAGCTAAAACGATTTCCTACATAATGATGTTTTATTTATAATTTTTAGACATTAAATAATTTATTTTATTTATGACACAATGATGATGCAGTAATTACTAAAATAGTAAAAAATTAACATAATTGATATTATAAATACCCAAATAAATATAATATGAAACTTTTAATGAATTAAACTAATTTTCTAGGATAATATTATATATTAGGATTGATTTAATTGACTTTGTTCGAAGTAATCAATCTGTTATGAGTTTCACAAAAATCAACTATTGAATAGTGTCAAAATTGACATAAAAGAGTTCTTAAAACAAATATTATATTATTAATTGATATTAAATTCCTAAAAAATCTAAGGTTCGGCCAAGAGACTTATATTATGATAGGTTAATCATTAATGGACCACTTGGGGGTCGCTTGGATGTATATAGTAAGTTTATTAACCATATTATATAAAAATACAAAGAGACATTGTAAAAGTGAAACTAATTAACTTAGAGTTAATACTTAAAGATAAGGTTAATATAAGTACCCAAACCTGTCTAAATTCTATTGGATGAGTTGTTTTCGACCTATCCCCACCTCATACTTTGAATAGTCAACTTTTGAGCCTTTGGAAACCGAATATGAATTTATTATAAATTAATATTTCTAGCTTTTCCAAAAGTGCCCCTCACCCCTCTTATAAAAGGGCACTCCTCCTTGTCATTTCTTCACACCTTCAAAGCCTTTTTGTTGGGCCAAACTCTGCCCAAATACTCTCCCAACATCCCTCACTACAACCTAGAGGCCTTAGTTTGATCAGAAAGCCAACCTAAGGAGCCCTTTTGATCAAATCAAAAGGAAGAACCCGAAGAAGAGGTAATGATTTCACCACCCTTTTCTAAGTTCATTTCTTCTTCCACTTCTTCTTCCTTTGATCTTACCATTCTGAAATAATAACTCCAGTATATCACATATACTGTGATGTTATTATAAATATGGTACAATCATATTCAGTATTCTATCCACCCTTTGAATAACATGTCACCATACGTGCGTACGTACGGCTTACCGTCTCCACGTCGTGGTGTAATTGTTATTCAATATTATATTATTTGGATGGGTATAATAATGATGTGTAACTCATGTAAATAATAAATATAAAATGTTAATGATTCTTTATATATGATATACCATCCATTTATATATTATTTTAATATCAAAAGAATGATATTGTCGCTCGTGCGTACGTACGGACTACCGTCTCCACGAACGCGATGAGATTCATTCTCCATCGTATCCATTCAAGTATAATTATCATTTGATGATTTAAAAATGATGTTTAAGGACTTGATATCATTCTGGATATGAATAATATACAACCTATCCTTTACAAACATGTCTTACGTAACAAAACATATGAAAGAAAACAAGTAAGTTAACACCCGAAACAACGATAATACTAAGATATTATTATCAAATCAATATTAAAAGATCATATATGATATCATATTAATGTATATGATTCTTGTATAATTTAATAACAATTATTTCACCATTATACAGGAGGTTAACCTACCACAACCAAGGAAAAGTACAAGGTAAGGGTTATTTCACAATCTCTTCATTATCCGAGGTTGTTTATATGTAATAATCTACTGGGATCTCTTTATCATCCACATCCATGTTTCTTAAAAATGTATTTCAAAACATTTTTATTATTTACAAGAATATGGGTTAAAGTCATTTATACCCTTGTTTAAATTTTTATAAGAGGTTTATAAATGAATCTTTCCGTCGTTTTCAAAACAAGGTCCTTTTTAACCTTTTCGACAGAATTGAGGTAAGAATGTTTTTTTTAACTTATACGGCGGGTGCGGTTATTTTACGCCGTTATAAAATCTTCAAAGCTTTCCTTACAAGATTATAAGAATATTTTCAATGAAAATGTTTTATTTTATATGGATCTTAAATGATTTCAAAATAAAAGGAGATATTTCTTTAAAAAGAATTTTGATTCCAACTATGTCAACATCCTTTGATGGATTTTAAGATTATTTGAAGTTGATTTATTATGATACAAAACTTCTATATTGTATTGAAGGTTTTGTGATATGTTTGACTGTGGATGTGCAATTTTTATACCATTCATAGTTTATTGTGAAAGTATTGACATTTCTTATGCTAGTTTTAATACGAATGTTTATGTTATGTTTAAACCTTTTCATATGGGAATGCATTGGACTTAATAAGTGACGGGTGGAGCCCGCTATAGCTCCTCGATGCATCGGTAGATCTCATGAGACAAACTAGTGTCTTGGCACAAGGCCTTGACAAAATCTTATTTGTAGTCTTGGCACGAGGCCTTGGCTATGTGGTTATGATAGTCTGGCATTATGCATTCCAACATTATGAAAGTGGTTATTGATTTTTTCATGTGATTATTCGATTAGTAGAATATCCATGTGAACAAGTAAATGGCATTATTTCATTTTACTTTTGCCATACTATGTTGAAGTTCAATTTTAAAAGGCTTTTGTTTTAGTAATTCATTGCCTTAAATGTTTATGCTTGTTTTGAATGTTCCGCTATATTGTTATCCTTACTGGGCATTTGAGCTCACCCCTTTTCTATGTTTTATTTTTCCCAGGTAGTGAAGAAGTAAATTATGAATGACTTGCAGGGATATTATGAGGGGTTAATAGTGTGGATATGAAGACTTTGTTGTTGTAGTAGTTTTTCACTTTGAAATGTAATGTAAAACTTTATGATTATATCTAGTGTTTCCAAGGCTACTAAACCAATCGGTCTTTCGAGATTTGATCTTCTTGTGATCATGCCAATGTTACGAAGTAATGCACCGACTCTGGGTAGCTGGGGTCGGGGCGTTACAGTGTACGTACAAGCTACCATCTATATGAATAGTATAATCCATTTTCAATATTTATGTTTTATAGATTACTCGAAAAAAATTATTGAATTTATATGATATTTATATCATGGTTAAAAAAATTATATTATTTATCCTTGACCAAATTAAAAGGACCGAATATAATGAACCAAAACACACATGAAAAACAAAACATATATCAACTGAAATAGTGATTTAGGAAAAGACTATTTAGTAATATATTGATTAAAAACTATAAGGAAATAATATATGGTATAATATATATGATTATATTTGTATAATAAATTATTAATAATCTAATATTTATTATTAAATAGCTTCAGTCACATAAAAAGGATGTCCAATAAGTGGTATGTGTTTCTCCTCTCAAATTTAATTCTTTGATACAAATGCGATAATCAACAGTTATTCATAGGGTTTTTGTATATACGATCACATTTTAAATGTTATATCATGAACATATTTCTATTTATGGTATTGAAAATATAATTTAATTTTATTTAATTCATTGGGATTAGGATTCAAAATTTATCTAATTAGAAAGGGTTTATTTCAAAATATCATCATTATTAGGGATTTTTTATTCTAATCCACTTTTTGGGGAATTATTTGACCTTATACATTAATTACATATATATTTTTCATGTATGGTTATTTATGGATATTTTCATGGGAAATAAGAAATTTTTAGTCTTTCACACATCAAATGAGTGATATAAATTCTTTAAGAAAATATTATTTTATTTGTCTATTTGGTTGAAAATAAATTTTCATCAAAATCCATGTTTGCTAAATATTATTAAATAAACATTTTTATCATTTCCCAAATGATTTATTAATTAATTTTTTACCCATTTTATCCTTTTTTTAAAAATAGATAATGGAATATTATTTTTATTGTCAAAAAAGGTTCTTTTCTCTCTAGTCCAAATTAAGAAAGGAATCATTATTTTAATGTGTATAGAAAGCACAAAAATTTTCACCAGAAATCACCTTTTTAAAGCTTATGTTATAGGTTTTGAAAGGTTATTTTCATAAAAAATTAATTTCAAATTATTTTGTGAAGGGTTTATTTTAAAAATACATTATATGTGAAAAGTTTATTAAACACAAAACTATTTTTAATGAAATTTTTATGGTATTTATATTCATGAACAACATAAACCCTTTATTATAGTTATTATTTATATGGAATATGTTGGATTGATATCAAAGTTATTTTGTGTTGGTATGATTTTTTATTTGCTTGACTGGGTAGGATAAATTTTATTACTATTCACCATAATACTCTAGATGGTATATGATTATGTTTATTTTAGTGGGGGTAAGTGTCAAAATTTTGTATGTTAGTTTATCAATATGATTGTTTTTGTTGACTATGTATTAATTATTATATATGAAAAAATTATTGGAATTTTTATGTGTAGGGTGGGTTACAGAATTACATATCCCTTCAATGCATTGATAGGCTATTAGAAAATAATTAACTCAGGAATTTAGCAGAGGCCTTACCCATTTTTGTACAATTTTTTTTTCATGAGGCCTTGAGAGTAATAAATATTTCCCTAAGGCCTTTATATTATGTTTAAGATGTTTCACAATATTAATTCCCTCATTAAAAAATTATTTATTTATATTCCAAGTGATTATTAGATAATCTATAATTTAAAATGATAAGTTTTCATCACATGAGATTATTTATATGTATTTATTTGATCATCATTTATTTCTACCATATTATAATGTGTTTACTATTTAAATGAGATATGTTTTAGTTATTTACCATCCCATTTTAATTATTCTATATTATTTACGATATCATCCACCATACAAATACGCTTACTGAGAATCTGATATCACCCCTATATTATGATTTATTCTACCTTGTATATGAGGAAGTTTTTTTGGTTGATTTATAGGGATACACTATAACGAAAAATGGTGCTATTAAATAATACACGTTATATTTTTTTTATTTATTCAATAGTAAATAGAATTTCAGTTATGTGACTAGTTTATTATGATTACTAATATATTCAAACCTTCAAATGTGATTCGGTATTTATTATAACAATGTAATAACATACACACAATATATAGATTATTATAGTTAAGGTACCTATATAAAATCAAGAGGGAGAATGATTATGTTGAAACTAAGAGGTTTTTTTGTTGAAGATGATAACATGTGAAAAAGGGGAATTAATAAAGGAATATGATAATGGTTTTGATACAATGAAACGATACATGGTGAAGGATTCATGGAATTTAAATACATTGAAGATAATGTGCAGAAAGATTGATGTTATTTTAGAACGTATATGAAATATAGTAAAAGAAAGATTCTTGGAATGGATTAATATACTTAGAAGAGTATAATTTTTTAGATAATGTAGATTAAATGTATTGTTTGGTTAAAGGTACTAGATGATAATATAAATATATCATTGTATATTATGGATATAGAAAATAATTTTAGATTTATTGTGAATTTTGGAACTTATTTTGTGAAATATGATTAACTAACACCCGAATATGTTTTTATTAAGTCGTTATAGATGATGAAAAGATGATAAAGTATAATTAAAATCATAGTATCCATGAAACCCTCCAAAAATTATCCCTAACTTGTTAATTCCATATCTATGACCCATAAATATATGGAGGGGTGGGGTATCCCTGCAACTATAGAGGCATCAGGTGATATATCCTCTAAATGATTCAACCCCTTAATGGACCTAGATTATCTTCATCCCACCCAATAATCAAATTAATACAAATGGTTTTAAAAGTTGAACATGACAATAATTCTATACTTTTAAATACTATATAATTCATAAAATAATCATATACTCATTGATATTGTTTGTTTCATTTTTTTCAAATTCATTATTTTGGTGTCATTGAGTGTATTTTAAATGAGAAATAGGAAGGTAGTATCACATGGTGTGATGTCCTCTCAGCAGCCAACAAATTATTTTACACCTTTATTTTTAGTATGACCTAATTATATCATCGTCTGTTGTTCCATGGTTCTTCAAATCACCCCATTTTTTGTCTCCGGAGATGGTTGTTCGAGATACATATGAACCGTGACTTGGGGTCTTCACTGATTATGATATGTATTCTTATTTTACTACTTCATTTCCAAAATCCAGATATTAATCCATTTATTAGAAACCATGTAGGTTAATTCCATTTCATAGACAACATGACCCAGTTGGTATGTTACCTTATCTGATCATGGATGTGTATCAGGGTTAACATTTATAATCCAAAATTTCATATACTCTAGATCAACATCGAGGATGAGTATTATTACAATAATGTTAACATATAATAATTTTGGGATATTTTCTTCGATTGATATCATCAAGGAAATATTACCATGTAATGTTGACATAGTACTAGTGAAGACCTCCAATTCAACTCTCATAGAAACAAAATATCCTAATGGAATTATTAAACTATTGTATTTATTTTTATCCTTGTATAAAAAAAATTGGAAGCTATTTTGGATGTTTTTATGAGGTGGAACGATTTTGTTTATAATATTTCAGTATATTGGATAAATTTAGAGTAGTATAAATATCAATTTTTAGTTATTGTATTACGAATCAATGTGTATACATTGTGAGTAATATTCCACTAAAACATGTGTAAAATTAACTCTGAGTATATAATAATAATCTTGTTATGTCCTATGTTTTCCAAAGATTCATTAGAGTGAAGAAATATTAATTATGATTCATAGAAAGTTTTTATCAATAAATTATTATTACATAGTAGTTATCTAGATGATTAGAAAAAAAAATTAGGAATACATAATATTTTTTTGAACATACAAGTAACTCTAGATACAAATTCATATGTGAATCAAATCAGTAGACATTGAATAATATTTATGTCACGACCCCGTCCCCACAAAGTGTACCCCTCCTGGGCCGGCAATGTGAGAAGAGAGATAATGACCCCTGAGTCTCGCCTCTAGTAGGCCCCGGGTTGGCGACTAGCACCGATGGTATAATAAACATACAAATGGGAGGCATTACCCTCTAAGAGAACACATGCAGAAGAGAGAGATAGAATAGACTCCAACCAACTCTATCTCAGAACTGAAATATAAAATAAACCCAAGTACATATATGAAATGTCGTGAAAAAGTACTACAGCTGGAAGGGGTAACTAAAAGTACCCAAAAGAATGTAAAAAGGCAGCGACCACAAGCCCGAACAGCTCCTCCTCCAACTGTAAGCTAGTAGTAACCAGCTTGATCTCCAACCTGCTCCAAGAGACCTGTAAAACAATTTATATATACATAGGGTGAGTATAACAGTATACTCAGTAGGATCCTCCCCATGCCTCTCGTGCAAAAGTAAAGAAATCATGCTAAAGCCCAGTGAACAACAAGTGAAACTAACTCATCACCTAAACAGGTATACTATGTTCCCAACCTCACCATGGATACTCTCTCCAAGTAACGCATACAAGAATATAGCATATAGTAAAGAATATCAAGGGTACCCCACTACTACTTCCCCGCTGGTTTACCGCTTTTCCCCAATGACATACGTCCTGTGCATCTCTCTCCAAGGCTTGCCCGCAGACACTTGGGCTAAGCTCCACAACATGCACCTCGTGCACCACAAAGGCTTGCCCGCAGACACATGGGCAAAGCACCACACCATCCTCACAACCAAAAGCAACTGGGTATGTTCCGGGAGCCACCACAACCCGCATAACCTGTATCATACATCGGGTATTATACCTCAATCCATTACAGCCCATACTCCGAGTAAGGATCCTCAAGCCATCATAGCCTATACACGTTAAACCTTTAGTAGTCCATAGGATACTATATCCAGAATATATGTATGTGAATAACCAAAATCCATTACAGCCCTTTGCACACATATATGGGGTAACAAACCGATGTGCCTCATGGCACAAGTATCTACCAAGAGAAGAGAGCGGGGCCAAAGGGGGTAGTCAGCCATTCGACCTACCATCAGAATGTTGGGGAAAACACCCCCCCCCCAGGGCTTAGAATCCCCGGGGTGTCAGTTTCCCTTACCTAAAGGGTAGAGTAGCTTATAGAAACACAAAAAGTACAGAATATATATGTAACTCACATCCACACTATGGGCATTACCTAGTCTTAGATACAACTGCAGCTAACATCTCTCAGACTCCAGGCTGCTACTTCTAAGACTAGGTCCTTTATAAGCACGCAAACATTTGAAGAGCTTTATTAGATTACTCCATTCTCATTTTATCAATTCCACTGTACGTTAATTAATTCATTAAACATTAATTAACCATGAACAATTCCACATTAAACTGAATTAGCATAACATTCAAAACAACTGCTCCTTTTAATATTCCCATCACCTTTAAATTCCAGTATCTCCATCCCCATGGGTTTTCATCATTTAATCAAACATTCATTACAGAATTACTTTTCCATATTCCCAGGCATTATAGGAAATAATCCTAAGCTTCTAAACACAATGGAGGCTCAACACGGTGAGTAGATATACTACCCGTCGAGTCTTTCCCGCCTATAGAAAGAGCATAGACCCATTCTCCCTCGAGTGGCTAAACACGGAAAGCACGTGGCATACCCTGCGTGTCTTCGCCTCCTTCGGAAGAAGGGTAGCAAGACCATCTGCCTTGAGCAGTGGGGAAAAGCAAAGCAGATTAACATTCAATGAAACCAAAAGCATCCAACAACCACATCCATCCCATTCCATCATCCCTGGTGTCCTCCCTGACACCCACATGCATAAAACGATGCATCTCGCCACTCTAGGTGTCATCCGCTGCCACAACCACAAGGCCTTCTTGCCTCCACATATCACAAGACCCATCCAGGGTCACATCGCAGCACAAACAGCAGAAAAACTACAATCAAAACCATGGGATCTTGACCCTTTAACAAACAAGAGGGTAACTAAGAACCCTTTTAGAAATTCCCACATAATCTGTTCTTTAATCCATATTGAATTGGCAGATTTGTTATTCGTAGGTTCCAATCATGGATACCTAATCAGTAAGCTATCACAATTAAATAACCATGCTTACTTCCCTAATTTGATTATCCTCATATTAGAACAACTACAACAACTGCAATAACCATAGTAATTTACATGCCTCTTTATATTTAGCCAATTTATTTACAATTAATTCTGTATTTACGTTCATTATCAATTTCTATCATGAACGAAGAACAAATCAAAAAAAACATAGATATCACTATATCTAGAAAAACATGAGGCAAACCGTTATCATGGTATAAAGAAACAACATGCGATCAACCAATTCTTTTAATCCAGTTCAAGTATTTAATTAGGTCAATTTCATTGTGATCCAAAGGACTAAATCATTCTAATTCTACAATTGCACATATAAAATTTGAGAAGCCATGAATCCCCTACCTCGAAGAGTTCTTGACGTCCTTTATCCACACAACGGGCCACAATCCTTCTCTCGCGACAACTGCATCCACCCGAGGATGCCACGGTAAGTCCCAACCAACCAAACCCCATTAGAACCATGGAGATTACATGGTAATATAGAAGGGAGAACAAGAGAAGGTGATCCCCGAATGAATGATAATAAAACATAACTTATATGGAAGAATGATTGACAGAGCATGGTTGCATCAAACAGAGCAGAACTGATCCGAGTAACGTTTGACTGTGAAACTCCTATGGGAATGATTGCAAGGTTATAGAGTCTCATAGATGAGAAAAAATAGGAAAATCTAGCATCTTGTAGATGAGAACAAAGAGGAAGAACAACAAAGAATGATATATCGTTCCTTTTAAAAATTTAGAGAGGCGACAGATTAAGATCTGATTTATTCTCCATTAAAAACGGATCGCATTAACCCACACGGTTTGACCAAGTAAAGACATCCTGGCCTTAGGAATAATTAATATATGATTTACGGCCTTTGAATCGGCCTTAAAGTCCTTAAAATAAGGTTTTAAAATGTATTTTACGTCAAAGAAAATGTCAAAGGGGCGAAACTGTTGGATGCTGGAAACACTATTCACATACTCAAAATTTGGCAAAGGAAAGAATCAGTAGCTCTTAGAATTCTAGAAACACTGTTCAAACGTGATATTTGGAAAATGATGGAATCGGTAGCTCTTAGGATTCAGGAAACACTGATCAAACGTGAAATTTGCCAAAGGAAGGAATCAGTAGCTCCTAAAATTATAGAAACACTGTTCACAGAACTCAAAAATTGGCAAAGGAAAGAAAAGGTCACCGATAGAACCTTGCCGATAGAAACACAAGTCTACCGTTAGATCCTCACCGATAAAACATTATTCAAGTCTACCGAAAGAAGGTCACCGATAGAAATACTGTTCACAGAACTAGAAATTTGGAAAAGTGTTAGGCGAGCTACTGCTAGACTGCGTCTACTAGTAGACCGAGGTACCGGTAGACGGCGGCTACCGGTAGGCTGCGGCTACCGGTAGACCGAGCTACCGGTAGGCTGCGGCTACTGGTAGACCGAGCTACCGGTAGGGTGCGGCTGGGGGATAAGTCACCTTGACCTCCCGGAACACCTCCAACACCACATTTTCACCAAGTAGTGGACCAGAGAGGTCCGGGCCGTTACATTAGATACCTCTTAAAACATCATCGTCCTCGAGAATTAAAAACCAACTAAGAAGAAAAGAGGGGTCCGAACAACCACCCCATAAGATATCGCTCAGGGGAAAACCACCATGAGTTGTTCGAAAGCTGGAACAAAACTACGAAATCCGAGAATATGGAAACGGACAATCCATATCCAAACAATTCAATCATAACAACACACAAAAGGTACATAAATAAAACATGAAAGGTCTATCCATAAAGGAAACATCATTACATGAAAAGAGTTAAACATTAAACAACTCTGGGTACTGAGCACGTATCTGTGACTCACGCTCCCATGAACTCTCCTCCATGCCACCGTGTCACCACAAGACACGAACTAAGGGGATAGAATTCCCACGCAACACCTTCTCCTTGTGGTCTTGGATCTCCACAGGTCGCTCCTCGAAGGTTGCATCGTCATCAATATCGATCTCTCCCCAATCGATAAAATGAGATTCATCATGAAGGTAACGACAGAGCTGTGATACATGGAAAACATCATGTATCCGACTCATCTGAGGGGGGAGTGCTACTCGATACGCCATATCTCCAACATGATCTAACACCTCGAAAGGCTCAACAAACTGGGGAGAAAGCTTACTTCCACGACCAAACCATCGCTGCCCACGACGGGGACTCACCTTTAGAAACACATGATCCCCAACATTAAACTCTAATGATCTCCTTCTTTGATCAACATATGATTTCTGACGATCCTGTGCTTTCTTCATCCTCTCATAAATCACCTGAACCATCTCTGTTGTATTCTGCACTAGTTCTGGTCCGAGAATTGCTGATTCTCCGACCCCAGTCCAGCACAATGGAGAACGGAATGGCCGGCCATACAAGGATTCAAACGGCGCCATACCGATGGTAGAGTGAAAACTATTATTGTAAGCGAACTCTACCAAGGGTAAGTTCTTCATCCATGAACCTCCAAAATCAATAACACAAGAGCGCAACATGTCTTCAAGAGTATGGATGGTTCGCTCTGTCTGACCATCCGTTTGAGGATGAAAAGCTGTGCTAAGGCATAGTTGAGAGCCAAAAGCATTATGGACACCTCTCCACACACTGGAGGTAAAACGAGGATCTCGATCAGAAATGATCATCCTAGGTACTCCATGAAGTCTTACCACCTCCTATAGATACTGCCTTGAAAAACCTCCACTGAGCTCGACTCCTTGATCTCTATGAAGTGGGAAAACTTTGTTAAACGATTCAATACCACCCATATAGCATCATGTCCTCCCGGATCTCGAGGTAAACCTGTAACGATGTCCATCGAGATGTCCTCCCACTTCCACTGAGGAATCTCTAATTTCTGGAGAAGACCACCAGGAACACGGTGTTCGGCCTTCACCTTCTGGCAGACTAAACATCGAGACACACACTCTGCAACCGTACGTTTCAGCCTAGGCCACCAAAACTGACTCGTCAAGGATCAGTACATCTTCTTCACACCAGGATGTACATACAAGGGGTGAACTATGGAACTCTCGGAGAACCATCTCGCGCATCGCCAAGGGGACAAAAAGCCTGCCCTGATACAAAACTCGGTGTTGTTCATCCTCCGACCAACCATCAGGGGCCTCACCACAAACAACTCCGTCTCTCCAGACTTCCACCTCTAGATCACCCATCTGAGACTCTTCCACCTTCTGCATCAGGGATGACTGCACCGTCATCTGGAAAAGACAACATCTACCCCCAACTTCTCCCATATCAAGATGCAAAGCTAATAGCTCTTCCATCACTCTATAGGAATCACCAGATTCATGCACAACATCATTACGTGTCTTTCGGCTTAGTGCGTCAGCTACAACATTCCCATTTCTAGGTGTATATGACATTTCAAAGTCGTATTCTTGCAAGAACTCCATCCACCGATGTTGCCTCAACATCAAGTCACGTTGGGAGAAAAGATACCTCAAACTCTTATGATCGGTGAAAACCACAATGTGCTCACCAATGAGGTAATGTCTCCACAACTTTAGATCAAACACCACGGTTGCCAACTCACGATCATGGGTGGCTTAGTTGCATTCATGTGGACGGAACTGCCGAGACCCATAAGAAACAACTGACCTATGCTGCATGAGAACACAACCTAGCCCCGGATGTGAAGCATCCTAGAAAACATCAAACTGGAATCCCTCCACTGGAAGAAAAAGGACTGGAGCACTTACCAACATCTCCTTTAGATACTCGAAAGTTTTCTGACACTGATCAGTCCATATGAATGCTTGATCCTTCCTGGTCAAAGTTGTCAGAGGAGTCACAACTCGGGAGAAATTGGCTACAAACCTCTTATAATATCTTGTGAGACCAAGGAAACTTCGCACCTCTGACACGGTCTTGGGGGCTGCCCATGACACCACTGCTTCTATCTTCGAAGGATCCATAGCTAATCCCTATTGGGACACAACTTTCCCCATGAAACGAACTTCTCGAGCCCAAAAATCAGACTTCGACAACTTCCCAAACAACTCATGTTGGCGAAGAATTCCCAAAACGGCTCGTAGATGCTCTGCATGCTCCACTTCAGATGCGGAGTACACAATGATAACATCGATGAAAACCACAACAAACTTGTCCAGGAATTCACGGAACACAACATTCATCAACCCCAAGAAAACAGATGGATAATTCGTCAAGCCAAATGGCATTACAACAAACTCATAATGCCCATGACGACAACGGAAAGTAGTCTTCGGGATATCCTTATCCTTTACACGCATCTGATGATATCCTGACCACAAGTAGATCTTTGAGAACCAACTTTCACCCTTCAGTTGATCGAATATGTCATCAATCCGTGGAAGAGGATATCGGTTCTTTATTGTCACTTTGTTTAATCGACGATATTCGACACACATCCGCAAACTGCCGTCAGCCTTTTTCACAAACAAAACTAGTGAACCCCATGGTGACACACTTGGCCGAACAAAACCACACTGCAACAGACCGTCGAGCTGAATACGTAGCTCTCGTAACTCGGAAGGGGCCATCCTATGTGGAGATATAGGGATAGGGGACGCTCCTGGCTGTATCTCGATCCCAAACACGATCTCTCATCGAGGGGGTAAGGATACAACCTCTACTGGAATGACGTCAGGGTACTCCTCTACGACCCTAGGAAACGCCAACTGTTGAACCTCTGAAGAACTCAGCATCATCCCAGCCATCATGGATGATAAGGATGAAACTCGTCTATGACTCATCCGAGGATCTCTCTCACCAACAATCACCACTTTCTCTCCATCTGCATCAAGGAAAATGACCTTCTTCCTGTAGCAATCCACAACAGCCTGCACTGAATACAACCAATCCATGCCGAGTATGAAATCATTTGCTTGTATTCACAAACATATGAAATCTCCCCAAGAGCGGTTTTGCCCCAACACTAGCTCACATTATCTACATACTTCAAACATGTTAGCTCGACCTCCAACCGGCGTAGTCAACACCAAGGGCACTGGAAGCCTCGCTACCGCAAGTCCCAAAGCATGGAAAAGGGTAGGTGATATGAAGGAGTGTGTTGCTCCTGAATCAATCAAGGCATACACCAAGGTAGAAAACAAGAAAAGGGTACCTTGAACTACATCTGGATCGCCTGGGGCTGGCAACGCTAGAGCATGAAGCTGACCACGACCACCTCCATGGCCTCTCTATCCCTGATTACGACCACCACCATGGCCGCGCTCTGATCTCGGAGGACGGGGAGCATCATGGGGCTGTCCTTTGCCTACTCCATCTACCCTCGGGTGATCTAAAGCTGGTGCAACCTGCTACTGCTGCCTCGGCTGGAACTGCCTCAACGGAGGAACCTAGAGTGGAGCGCTCGTTGCACGATTACTGCTCTATAAAGTCGGGCACTCCCGCTACTGATGACCACGACCACCACAAGAATAACAAGCGCCTGATCCCTTGGCATAGGCCTGAGAGTTTTTGCCTCCAGAGAAACAAGATGGGAAGGGCTGGGACCTACCCCTAGGTGAACAGAAACTCTTCTGTCCTGAAAACCGTGAACCCCGGACCACAACTCTGCTTCATGAGGAATCATGACGATTCCCCTCTCGTGACGATCCAGTCCTATCCAAAGTCCTCTCAACAACTTATGCCCTCGCCAGAACCTCAAGATATGTCTTCATCATAAATGGGGTGAGCTGGAGCTAGAGCTCTGGATGCAAATCCTCCTCAAAATGCCTCTCCCTGGCCTCATCATTTGGTAACAGGTCTGAAGCATATCGTAGAAGGATCCTGAAACGGATTACAAACTCTCGAACACTGGATCTCCCCTGTCGAAGGGTGAGAAGCTCCTGGCGACTGGACACCTTCACAGTCGACAAAAGAAACTTGACTCTAAACCTGTCTCGAAACTCCTCCCATGATATTGTTGACTCCTCACGATCACAAAGGAACAAGAACCACCACTGCCTCGCTGCCCCACGCAGCATCGTCACAACCAAGGACACCCAGTGTTCCTTCCGAGCACGAATCGAACTGAAGCATATCTCAAACTCCTCCAACCAGTCTTTGGTGACTGCATCTGAAACGGAGCCCTCATACTTCTGCAGACTCTGGCGCTAAAACTTTCGAAGTGTCTTCCTTCAAGTGTCATCGTCGTCAACCTCTACCCGGCAGCGATCTGCTGGAACAGCCTACTGGGCATCTTCTACGCAAACCTGACGAGGACGTCGACCTGGAGCCATACCTGTAAAATAACAATTGTTAGAACTCCTAAGCCTGGAATATGGAAGACTCAACATTAATTAATTAATTGTATTGTTTTATTAATTTCAGGTTACCTATCCCAAGGTCTACCCATTCAAACACCGGTGCAAAGAATAATGATGCATGATCCTTTCCTAGGTCTCTACCCTGCAACCAGTATCACTTTGATTAGTAGCCATCGTAAACTTAAAGGTTCATGAAACAGATTATAGGGGGCCCTAAACGCCTATGTCTCTGCTGGTCTCCAGTGTTTACCCCACTTGCTAAACATTAATGACATCATTTCCCTACCATCCCATGCATCCTCACCTATGCCTAACTCCAAACTCCATCCTATCCCTCAACCAGACCTCTGATACCACTCTGTCACGACCCCCTCTGCACAAAGTGTACCCCTCCTGGGCCTGCAATGTGACAAGAGAGATAATTACCCCCTGAGTCCTGCCTTCAGTAGGCCCCGGGTTGGCGACTAGCACCGAGGGTATAATAAACATACAAATGGGAGGCATTACCCTCTAAGGGAACACATGCAGAAGAGAGAGATAGAAAAGACTCCAACCAACTCCAACTCAGAACTGAAATATAAAAGAAACCCAAGTACATATATGAAATGTCATGCAAAAGTACAACAGCTAGAAGTGGAAACTAAAAGTACCCAAAAGAAAGTAAAAAAGGCATCAACCACAAGCCCGAACAGCTCCTCCTCCAACTGTAAGCTAGTAGTAACCAACTTGATCTCCAACCTGCTCCATGTGACCTGAAAAACAGTTTATATATTAACATAGGGTGAGTATAACATTATACTCAGTAGGATCCTCCACATGCCTCTCGTGCAAAAGTAAAGAAAGAATGCTAAATCCCAGTGAACAACAAGTGAAACTAACTCATCACCTAAACAGGTATACTATATTCCCAACCTCACCATGGACACTCTCGCCAAGTAACGCATACATGAATATAACATATAGTAAAGAATATCAAGGGTACCCCACTACTACATCCACACTAGTTTTCCGCTTTGCCCCAACGACATACGTACTGTGCATCTCTCTCCAAGGCTTGCCCGCAGACACTTGGGCTAAGCTCCACAACATGAACCTAGTGCACCACAAAGGCTTGCCCGCAGACACCTGGGCAAAGCACCACACCATCCTCACAACCAAAAGAAACCGGGTATGTTCTGGGAGCCACCACAACCCGCATAACGTGTATCATACATCGAGTATTATACCTCAAGCCATTACAGCCCATACTCCGGGTAAGGATCCTCAAGGCATCATAGCCTATACACGTTACACCTATAGTAGTCCATAGGATACTATATCTAGAATATATGTATGTGAATAACCACAATCCATTACTGCCCTCTGCACACATATATGGGGTAGTCATCCATTCAACCTCCCATCAGAATGTTGGGGAAAATACCCCCCCTAGGGCTCATAATCCCCGAGGTGTCAGTTTCCCTTACCGACAGGGTGGAGTAGCTTATAGAAACACAAAAAATTACAGAATATATATGTAACTCACATCCACACTATGGGCATTACCTAGTCTTAGATACAACTACAGCTAACGTCTCTCAGACTCCAGGCTGCTACTTCTAAGACTAGGTCCCTTATGAGCACACAAACATTTGAAGAGATTTATTAGATTACTCCATTCTCATTTTATCAATTCCACTGTACGTTAATAAATTCATTAAACATTAATTTACCATGAACAATTCCACATTAAACTGAATTAGCATCACATTGAAAACAACTGCTCCTTTTAAGATTCCCATCACCTTTAAATTCCAGTATCTCCATCCGCATGGGTTTTCATCATTTAATCAAAAATTCATTACAGAATTACTTTTCCATATTCCCAGGCATTATAGGAAAGCATCCTAAGCTTCTAAACACAATGGAGGCTCAACACGGTGAGTAGATATACTACCCGTCGAGTCTTTTCCGCCTATAGAAAGAGCATAGACCCATTCTCCCTCGAGAGGCTAAACACAGAAAGCACGTGGCATACCCCGTGCGTCTTCACATCCTTCGGAAGAAGGGTAGCAAGACCAGCTGCCTTGAGCAGTGGAGAAAAGAAATGCAGATTAACATTCAATGAAACCACAAGCATCCAACAACCACATCCATCCCATTCCATCATCCCCAGTGTCCTCCCTGACACCCACATGCATAAAACGATGCATCTTACCACTCTAGGCATCATCCGATGCCACAACCACAAGGCCTCCCTGCCTCCACGTATCACAAGTCCCCTCCAGGGTCACATCGCAGCACAAGCAGCCGAAAAACAACAATCACAACCATGGGCTCTTGACCCTTTAACAAACAAGAGGGTAACTCAGAACCCTTTTAGAAATTCCCACATAATCTGTTCTTTAATCAATATTGAATTGGAAGAATTGTTATTCGTAGGATCCAATCATGGATATCTAATAAGTAAGCTATCACAATTAAATAACCATGCTTACTTCCCTAATTTGATCATCCTCAAATTAGAACAACTACAACAACTGCAATAACCAGAGTAATTTACATGCCTCTTTATCTTTAGAAAATTAATTAACTATTAATTCCGTCTTTAGGTTCATTATCAATTTCTATCATAAACGAACAACAAATCAAAGAAAAACATATATATCACTCTATCTTGAAAAACATGTTGCAAACCGTTATCACGGTATAAAGCAACTACATGCGATCAACCAATTCTTTTAATCAGGTTCAAGTATTTAATTAGGTCAATTTCATTGTGATCCAAAGGACTAAATCATTCTAATTCTACAATTTCACATATAAAATTTGAGAAGCCATGAATCCCCTACCTCGAAGAGTTCTGAATTTCCTTTATCCACACAACGGGCCACAATCCTTCTCTCGCGAGAACTGCATCCTCCCGAGGATTCCACGGTAAGTCCCAACCAACCAAACCCCATTAGAACCATGGAGATTACATGTTAATATGGAAGGGAGAACAAGAGAAGGTTATCCTCGAAGGAACGATGATAAAACATAACTTATATGGAAGAATGATCGACACAGCTTGGTTGCATCAAACAGAGCGGAACTGATCCGAGTAACGTTTGATTGTGAAACTCCTACGGGAATGATTGCAAGGTTCTAGAGTCTCGAAGATGAGAACAAAGAGGAAGAACTAGCATCTCATAGATGTGAATAAAGAGTGAGAACAACGAAGAATGATATATCGTTCCTTTTAAAAATTTAGAGAGGTGACAGTTTAAGATCCGATTTATTCTCCATTAAAAACGGATCGCATTAACCCACGCGGTTTGACCATGAAAAGACATCCCGGCCTTAGGAATAATTAATATAGGATTTATGGCCTTTGAATCAGCCTTAAAGTCCTTAAAATAAGGTTTTAAAATGTATTTTACGTCAAAGAAAACGTCAAAGGGGCGAAACTGTTGAATGCTATAAACACTATTCATATACTCAAAATTTGGCAAAGGAAAGAATCGGTAGTTCTTAGAATTCTGGAAACACTGTTCAAACGTGATATTTGGAAAAGGATGGAATCAGTAGCTCTTAGGATTTTGGAAACACTGTTCAAACATGAAATTTGGCAAAGGAAGGAATCGGTAGCTCTTAAAATTCTGGAAACACTGTTCACAGAACTCAAAAAATGGCAAAGGAAAGAAAAGGTCACTGATAGAACCTTGCCGATAGAAACACAAGTCTACCGTTAGATCCTCACCGATAGAACATTATTCAAGTCTACTGATAGAAGGTCACCGATAGAAATACTGTTCACAGAACTAGAAATTTGGCAATGTGTAAACCGAGCTACTGCTAGACTACGACTACTGGTAGACCGAGGTACCGGTAGACGGCGGCTACCGGTAGGTTGCGGCTACCGGTAGCGTGCGGCTGGGGGATAAGTCACCTTGACCTCCCGGAACACCTCCAACACCACATTTTCACAACGTAGTGGACCGGAGAGGTCCGGGCCATTACATTAGATACCTCTCAAAACATTCTCGTCCTCGAGAATTAAAAAGCAACTCAGAAGAAAAGAGGGGTCCGAACAACCACCCAATAAGATACCGCTCAGGGGAAAACCACCATGAGTTGTTCGAAAGCTGGAACAAAACTACGACATCCGAGAATATGGAAACAAACAATCCATATCCAAACAATTCAATAATAACATCACACAAAAGGTACATAAATAAAACATGAAAGGTCTAACCATAAATAAAACATCATTACATTAAAAGAGTTAAACATTAAACAACTCTGGGTACTGAGCACGTATCTGTGACTCACGCTCATATGTACTCTCCTCCATGCCACCGTGTCGCCACAAGACACAAACTAAGGGGATAGAACGCCCACACAACACCTTCTCTTTGCGGTCGTGGATCTCCACAGGTCGCTCTTTGAAGGTTGCATCATCATCAATATCGATCTCTCCCCAATCGATAACATGTGATTCATCATGTAGGTAATGACGGAGCTGTGATACATGGAAAACATCATGTATCCGACTCATCTGAGGGGGAAGTGCTACTCGATACGCCACATCTCCAACATGAGCTAACACCTCGAAAGGCCTAACAAACCGGGGAGAAATATTACTTCCACGACCAAACCATCGTTGCCCACGATGGGGAGCCACCTTTATAAACACATGATCCCCAACATTAAACTCTAATAGTCTCCTTCTTTGATCGAAATTTGATTTCTGACGATCCTGTGCTGTCTTCATCCTCTCACGAATCACCTGAACCATCTCTGTTGTATTCTGCACTAGTTCTGGTCCGAGAATTGCTGATTCTCCAACCCCAGTCCAACACAACGGAGAACGGCATAGCCGGCCATACAAGGCTTCAAACGGTGCCATACCGATGGTAGAGTGAAAAATGTTATTGTAAGCGAACTCTACCAAGGGTATGTGCTTCATCCATGAACCTCCAAAATCAAGAACACAAGAGCGCAACATGTCTTCAAGAGACTGGATGGTTCGCTCTGTCTGACCATCCATTTGAGGATGAAAAGTACTGCTAAGGCACATTTGAGAGCCATAAGCATGCTGAACACCTCTCCACACTCTGGAGGTAAAACGAGGATCTCGATCATAAATGATCGTCCTAAGTACTCCATGAAGTCTTACCACCTCCTTGAGATAATGCCTCAACAAAACCTCCACTGAGCTCGACTCCTTGATCGCTATGAAGTGGGCCAACTTTGTTAAACGATCCAATACCACCCATATAGCATCATGTCCTCCCGGTGCTCGAGGTAAACCTGTAATGAAGTCCATCAAGATGTCCTGCCACTTCCACTAAGGAATCACTAATTGCTGGAGAAGATCACCAGGAACACGGTGTTCGGCCTTCACCTTCTGGCAGACTAAACATCAAGACACACACTCTGCAACCGTACGTTTCAGCCCAGGCCACCAAAACTGACTCCTCAAGGATCGGTACATCTTCGACACACCAGGATGTACTACCAAGGGTGAACTATGGAACTCTCAGAGAACCGTCTCGTGCATTGCCATGGGGACAAAAAACCTGCCATGATACAACACTAGTTGTTGTTCATCCTCCGACCAACCATCAGGGGCCTCACCACAAACAACTCGGTCTCTCCAGACTTCCACCTCTAGATCGCCCATCTGAGACTCTTCCACCTTCTGCATCAGGGATGACTGCACCGTCATCTAGAAAAGACAACCTCTACCCCCAACTTCTCCCATATCAAGATGCAAAGCTGATAGATCTTCCATCACTCTCCAGGAATCACCAGATTCACGCACAACATCATTACGTGTCTTTCGGCTTAGTGCGTCAGCTACAACATTCCCTTTTACAGGTGTATATGATATTTCAAAGTCGTATTCTTGCAAGAACTCCATCCACCGATGTTGCCTCAAGTTCAAGTCACATTGGGACAAAACACACCTCAAACTCTTATGATCGGTGAAAACCACAAAGTGCTCACCAATGAGGTAATTTCTCCACAAGTTTAGAGCAAACACCACGGTTTCCAACTCAACATCATGGGTGGCATAATTGCATTCATGGGGACGCAACTGTCGAGACCCATAAGAAACAACTGACCTCTGCTACATGAGAACACAACCTAGCCCCAGATGTGAAGCATCACAGAAAACATCAAATAGGACTCCCTCCACTGGAAGGCAAAGGACTGGAGCACTTACCAACTTCTCCTTTAGATACTCGAAAGCTGTCTGACACCGATCAGTCTATATGAATGCTTGATCCTTCATGGTAAAAGCTGTCAGAGGAGTCGCAACTCGGGAGAAATTAGTTACAAACCTCCTATAATAGCCTCTGAGACCAAGGAAACGTCGCACCTCTGACACGGTCTTGGGGGCTTCCCTTGACACCACTGCTTATATCTTCGAAGGATCCACAACTAATCCCTGTTGGGACACAACATGCCCCAAGAAACGAACTTCTCGAGCCCAAAACTTACACTTAGACAACTTCCGAAACAACTGATGTTGCCCAAGAATTCCCAAAATGGCTCGTAGATGCTCTGCATGCTCCACTTCAGATGTGGAGTACACAAGGATGGCATCGATGAAAACCACAACAAACTTTTCGAGGAATTCACACAACCCAGCATTCATAAACCCCATGAAAACAGATGGAGCATTCGTCATGCCGAATGGAATTACAACAAACACATAATGCCAATGACGACAACTGAAAGCAGTCTTCGGGATATCCTTATCCTTTACACGCATCTGATGATATCCTGACCGCAAGTCGATCTTTGAGAACCAACTTGCACCCTTCAGTTGATCGAATAGGTCATCAATCCATGGAAGAAGATATCGGTTCTTTTTGTCACTTTGTTTAATCAATGATAATCGACACACAACCGCAAACTGTCGTTAGCCTTTTTCACAAACAAAACTGGTGCACCCCACGGTGACACACTTGGTCGAACAAAACCACACTACAACAGACCATCGAGTTGAATACGTAGCTCTCGTAACTCAGTAGGGGCCATCATATATAGAGACATAGAGATATGGGATGCTCCTGGCTGTATCTCGATCCCAAACTCGATCTCTCGTCGAGAGGGTAAGGACACAACCTCTCCTGGAAAGACGTCAGGGTAATCCTCTATGACCCTAGGAAACGCCAACTATTGAACCTATGAAGAACTCAACATCATCCCAGCCATCATGGATGATAAGGATGAAACTCGTCTATGACTCATCCGAGGATCTCTCTCACCAACAAACACCACTTTCTCTCCATCTGCATCAAGGAAAACAACCTTCTTCCTGTTGCAATCCACAACAGCCTGCACCGAATACAACTAATCCATGCCGAGTATGACATCATATGGTTGTATTCACAAACATTGGAAATCTCCCCAAAAGCGGTGTTTCCCCAACACTATCTCACAGTCTCTACATACATCAAACAAGTCAGCTCGACCTCCAACCGGCGTAGTCAACGCTAAGGGAACTGGAAGCCTCTCTACCTCAAGTCCCAAAGCATGGACAAGGGTAGGTGATATGAAGGAGTGTGTTGCTCCTGAAAAAAAACAAGGCATACACCAAGGTAGAAAACAAGTAAAGGGTACCTCGAACGAAATCTGGATCACCTAGGGCTGGCAACGCTAGAACATGAAGCTGACCATGACCACCTCCACGGCCTCTCTGACCCTGATGAGGACCACCACCATGGCCGTGCTCTGCTCTTTGAGGACGGGGAGTGTCATGGGGCTTTCCTCTGCCTGATCCATCTACCCTCGGGTGATCTAAAGCTGGTGCAACCTGCTGCTGCTGCCTCGGCTGGAACTGCCTCAACGGAGGAACCTAGAGTAGAGCGCCCGGTGCACGATGACTGCTCTGAAAAGTCGAGCACTCCCGCTGCTGATGACCATGACCACCACAAGAATAACATGCGCCTGATCCCTTGGCATAGGCCTGAGAGTTGTTGCCTCCGGACAAACGAGATGGGAAGGGCTGGGACCCACCCCCAGGTGAACGGAAACTCTTCTGTCCTGAAAACCGGGAACCCCGGACCATAGCTCTGCTTCATGAGGAATCATGAATATTCCCCTCTCGTGACGATCCAGTCCTATCCAAAGTCCTCTCAACAACCTCTTCCCTCGCCCGCACCTCAAGACATGTCTTCAGCATAAATGGGGTGACCCGACGCTGGATCTCTGGATGCAAAGCCTCCCCAAAATGCCTCGCCCTGGACTCATCATTTGGTAACCGGTCTGAAGCATATCATAGAAGGTTCCTGAAACAGATTCCAAACTCTCGAACACTGGAGCTCCCCTGTCGAAGGGTGAGAAGCTCCTGGCGACTGGACACCTTCACAGTCGATGAAAGAAACTCGACTCTAAACCTGTCTCGAAACTCCTCCCATGAGATTGCTGACTCCTCATGATCACTGAGGAACAATAACCACCACTGCCTCGCTGCTCTACGAAGCATCGTCACAACCAAGGACACCCATTGTTCCTTCCGAGCACAAATCGAACTGAAGCCTATATCGACCTCCTCCAACCAGTCTTTTATGACTGCATCTGAAACGAAGACCTCATACTTCTGCAGACTCTGGCGCTGAAACTCTCAGAGTGTATTCCTCCAAGTGTCATCGTCGTCAACCTCTACCCGGTGGCAATCTGCTGGAACAGCCTCCTGGGCATCTTCTATGCAAACCTGACGAGGACGTCGACCTGGTGCCATACCTGTAAAATAACAACTGTTAGAACTCCTAAGCCTGGAATATAGAAGACTCAACATTAATTAATTAATTTTTTTGTTTTATTAATTTCAGGTTACCTATCCCAAGGTCTACCCATTCAAACACACGCCCAAAGAATAATGATGCATGATCCTTTCCTAGGTCTCTACCCAGCAACTAGTATCACATTGTTTAATAGCCATCATAAACTAAAAGGTCCATCCAAAAGATCATAGGGGGACCTAAACGCATATGTCTCTGCCGGTCTCCGGTGTTTACCCGACTTGCTAAACATGAATGACATCGTTACCCTACCATCTCATGCATCCTCACCTGTGCCTAACTCCAAACTCCATCCTATCCCTCAACCAGACCTCTGATACCACTCTGTCACGACCCCCTCCCCACAATGTGTAGCCCTCCTGGGCCAACAATGTGAGAAGAGAGATAATGACCCCCTGAGTCCCGCCTCTAGTAGGCCCCTGGTTGGCGACTAGCACCGATGGTATAATAAACATACAAATGTGAGGCATTACCCTCTAAGAGAACACATGCAGAAGAGAGAGATAGAATATACTCCAACCAACTCCAACTCAGAACTGAAATATAAAATAAACCCAAGTACATATATAAAATGTCATGCAAAAGTTCTACAGCTGGAAGGGGAAACTAAAAGTACCCAAAAGAAAGTAAAAAGGCAGCGACCACAAGCCCGGACAGCTCCTCCTCCAACTGTAAGCTAGTAGTAACCCGCTTGATCTACAACCTGCTCCAAGTGACATAAAAAACAGTTTATATATACATAGGGTGAGTATAACAGTATACTCAGTAGGATCCTCCACATGCCTCTCGTGCAAAAGTAAAGAAAGCATGCTAATGCCCAGTGAACAACAAGTGAAACTAACTCATCACCTAAACTGGTATACTATATTCCCATCCTCACCATGGCTACTCTCTCCAAGTAACGCATAAAAGAATATAACATATAGTAAAGAATATCAAGGGTACCACGCTACTACTACTCCGCTGGTTTTCCGCTTTGCCCCAACGACATACGTCCTGTGCATCTCTCTCCAAGGCTTTCCCGCAGACACTTGGGCTAAGCTCCACAACATGCACCTCGTGCACCACAAAGGCTTGCCTGTAGACACCTGGGCAAAGCACCACACCATCCTCACAACCAAAAGAAATCGAGTAAGTTTCGGGAGCCACCACAACCCGCATAATGTGTATCATACACCGGGTATTATACCTCAAGCCATTATAGCCCATACTCCGAGTAAGGATCCTCAATCCATCATATCCTATACACGTTACACATATAGTAGTCCATAGGATACTATATCTAGAATATATGTATGTGAATAACCACAAGCCATTACAGCCCTCTGCACACATATATGGGGTAACTAACCGCTGTGCCTCATGGAACATGTTTCTACCAAGAGAAGAGGGCGGGGCCAAAGGGGGTAGTCAGCCATTCGACCTCCCATCAAAATGTTGGGGAAAACACCCCCCCAGGGATCAGAATCCCTGGGGTGTCAGTTACCCTTACCGACAGGTTGGGGTAGCGTATAGAAACACAAAAAGTAAAGAATATATATGTAACTCACATCCACACTATGGGCATTACCTAGTCTTAGATACAACAGCAGCTAACGTCTCTCAGACTCCAGGATGCTACTTCTAAGACTAGGTCTCTTATAAGCAGACAAACATTTGAAGAGCTTTATTAGATTACTCCATTCTCATTTTATGAATTCCACTGCACGTTAATTAATTCATTAAACATTAATTAACCATGAAAAATTCCACATTAAACTGAATTAGCATCACATTCAAAACAACTGCTCCTTTTAAGATTCCCATCACCTTTAAATTATAGTATCTCCATCCCCATGGGTTTTCATCATTTAATCAAACATTCATTACAGAATTACTTTTCCATATTCCCAGACATTATAGGAAAGCATCCTAAGCTTCTAAACATAAAGGAGGCTCGACACTGTGATTAGATATACTACCCGTCGAGTCTTTGCCGCCTATAGAAAGAGCATAGACCCATTCTCCCTCGAGAGGCTAAACACAGAAAGCACGTGGCATACCCCGTGCATATTCGCATCCTTCAGAAGAAGGGTAGCAAGACTAGATGCCTTGAGTAGTGGGGAAAATAAAAGCAGATTAACATTCAATGAAACCGCAAGCATCCAACAACCACATCCATCCCATTCCATCGTCCCTGGTGTCCTCCCTGACACCCACATGCATAAAACGATGCATCTCACCACTCTAGGCGTCATCCACTGCCACAACCACAAGGCCTCCCTGCCTCCACATATCACAAGACCCCTCCAGGGTCACATCGCAGCACAAACAGGGGAAAAAAAGAATCACAACCATGGGCTCTTGACCCTTTAACAAACAAGAGGGTAACTCAGAACCCTTTTAGAAATTCACACATAATCTGTTCTTTAATCCATATTGAATTGGCAGAATTGTTATTCGTAGGTTCCAATCACGGATACCTAATCAGTAAGCTATCACAATTAAATAACCATGCTTACTTCCCTAATTTGATCATCCTCAAATTAGAACAACTACAACAACTGCAAAAACCAGAGTAATTTACATTCCTCTTTCTCTTTAACCAATTAATTAACAATTAATTCCGTCTTTACGTTCATTATGAATTTCTATCATGAATGAACAAAAAATCAAAGAAAAAATAGATATCACTCTATCTAGAAAAACATGAGGTAATCTGTTATCATGGTATAAAGCATCAACATGCGATCAACCAATTCTTTTAATCCGGTTCAAGTATTTCATTAGGTCAATTTCATTGTGATCCAATGGACTAAATCATTCTAATTCTACAATTGCACATATATAATTTGAGAAGCCATGAATACCCTAACTCGAAGAGTTCTTGACGTCTTTTATCCACATAATGGGCCACAATCCTTCTCTCACGACAACTGCATCCTCCTAAGGATGCCACGGTAAGTCCCAACCAACCGAACCCCATTAGAACCATGGAGATTACATGGTAATATGGAAGGGAGAACAAGAGAAGGTGATCCCAGAAGGAATGATGATAAAACATACCTTATATGGAAGAATGATCGACACAGCTTGGTTGCATCAAACAGAGCGGAACTGATCCGAGTAACGTTTGATTGTGAAACTCCTATGGAAATGATTGCAAGGTTCTAGAGTCTCGTAGATGAGAACAAAGAGGAAGAAATAGCGTCTCGTAGATGAGAACAAAGCGGAAGAACAACTAAGAATGATATATCCTTCCTTTTAAAATTATAGAGAGGCGACAGTTTAAGATCCGATTTATTCTCCATTAAAAACGGGTTGCATTAACCCACGCGGTTTGACCAAGTAAAGTCATCCCGTCCTTAGGAATAATTAATATAGGATTTATGGCCTTTGAATTAGCCTTAAAGTCCTTAAAATAAGGTTTTAAAATGTATTTTACATCAAAGAAAATGTCAAAGGGGCGAAACTGTTGGAAGCTAGAAACACTATTCACATACTCAAAATTTGGTAAAGGAAAGAATCAGTAGCTCTTAGAATTCTGGAAAAACTGTTCAAACGTGATATTTGGCAAAGGATGGAATCGGTAGCTCTTAGGATTTTGGGAACACTGTTCAAACATGAAATTTGGCAAAGGAATGAATCAATAGCTCTTAAAATTCTGGAAACACTGTTCGCAGAACTCAAAAATTGGAAAAGGAAAGAAAAGGTCACCGATAGAACCTTGCCGATAGAAACACAAATCTACCGTTAGATCCTCACCGATAGAACATTATTCAAGTCTTCCGATAGAAGGTCACCGATAGAAATACTGTTCACAGAACTAGAAATTTGGCAAAGTGTTAGCCAAGCTACTACTAGACTGTGGCTACTGGTACACCGAGGTACCGGTAGACGGCGGCTACCTGTAGGTTGCGGCTATCGGTAGGCCGAGATACCGGTAGGCCGCAGCTGCCGGTAGACCAAGCTACCGGTAGACCGAGCTACCGATAGGGTGCGGCTAGGGGATAAGTCACCTTGACCTCCCGGAACACCTCCAACACCACATTTTCACAAAGTAGTGGACCAAAGAGGTCCGGGCCATTACAATTTTTCTGATAGATTCTTGTAATACATATGGGCCATAATTTAATGTTGGAAATTTATAAATGAATTTACATATATATAAATTTAGGAGTAGTTTTTTCATATGAGAAGATTATTTTCTAATGTATGGAAATGTCAAAAATTCTAGAATATACTTCCAAAAATTAATTGTGATAATTCTTAAATTTTTCTAAAATTTTAAATATAAGGAGATGATATATGATATATGAAATGTTTGCTGGTAGACTTAAAGGTAAATTTTTTCATGTTTTAAATTTGATAACCACACTATGAAACCATTTTAGGAGGAAATACCTATAGAAGATGGTAATGTTTTTTTGATAAAAAGACATGATATGTGGACTATGAAATGTGGAGATTCATAGTTCTTTGATTTGGTGAGTTATGAAGAATATATCATGTGAAAAACATCATTGTGTTATATAAGGAACTGGCAGTGAATATTTTGGATAGGAAAAATTAAAAAAGTAGTCATGTTTGGAGGGATTCATTCGTAGCATGATTATTCATTGTATGTTTTTCATTAAAAAATTAATGAAAAAATTAATTATTTTAATTCATGAATGTTTTAAAGATAAATATACTACATATTTTTATAAACCATTGATATTTTTTTAATATATATATATTTTAGAAAATGTGTCATTATAATACATGATATCTTGTGTGTTTAAAATACATATATTATGAAAAATTATATCAAATGTGATGGACCACGAATTATAAAAAAATGAAGCTATATAAATAAATGTTTTCAATTTTTTATAAATTAGAATACTTATATACAATAAGTATACTCTATATATAATAACTAATAAGGAAGAGTTATTGAAAAGTATGAAAGGCCGACCATATACATTTAATATTATGAAGAACCAATTTGTAAAATTTATTAATTTTTTATATTGATGAAGATATTGTATGTTTTCTATCATGAATATTTTAATCATTCAAAAAAACATAAATGAATGATTAATTTTAGTAATGTTAATTGGAATATATCCTGGTAGTCTGAGCCCTTAATGTTTATAGAAAAAATAATTTTCAGAGTTTATGAAATATTTGAATTTTTGTGCGAAGATTTTATGTATGCAAAAGTATTGTCTTTATTAAATAGTAGATATTAGTATAATCTTGTTCAATAAACATTTTATTTTGAGATAGAAAATTATTTTATGATAAATCTTTAAAAAATTAATTTTTATAATATTTTATATTAAAGTAATGTGGCTCAAACAAGAATTAATCAAAATTTATTCATAATAACCAACCATATGGGTGATTATTATATAAATTTATTTCACCTTTTGTTGATTTTATTTATTCTATATTATGGTAACTATATTAATGAATATTTTAGTGGATCACAATCCAACAAATACCCAATATATATTTTAATAAAATAAATTTCAAAAGAAATAGAACTGAATCAAACACTCCTAAAAAGGGATACAAACCATTCCTTGGAACTTAAACTAATATCAGAGTCCCCAGGTTCTAATTATAAGATTTTTTAACTATTATTAATGTCTAATTTAAATATTTTTTTATTTTAGTGGTATTCTAACCTTAAATTGTACACATTAGCATGGACGAATGAACATAATGATTCCTTATTTTCATTAAAATGGGATAGAGGCCAATGTTCAGTCTACATCAAGTTTCAAAAAATAAAAAAACAATACACCCATGTATTTTACTAAAAAATAAATCTCTTGGTATATTTTTGGAAATGTTTTTTATTCTAATGTACTAATTAGGAAATGTAACAACAATATATTAGTTGATTGAAAAAATAAGGGATAGTTGGAACAATCTACAAAAAAACATTTAATGAAATATGATGATTATAGAAGCAAAAATAAAAGAATTAATAATCATGTTTGATGATATGAATATAGTTTATGATGAAACCTTTGAGGAATAATTAATGATAGTTAATTAAATAGTCTTAAACATCATGGGTTATAAATAAAAACCTGAAGACTCTAGTATTTTCCTAAATTTCATGAAGAACTCTCTAACATGTCTCATGTTTAAATTTATGCTTTCAAAGGTATATGTGATTTATTCCTCTATGAACTGTATAATATTATATATTCTTATGATATGAGGAAGTTACCAATATTCATGAATATTGTCAGAAAATATAAGGATATTAAATCCAAGAGAAAACTGAAACCCAAGAAATTATATGATAATAACTAACATGACTCTAAATATGTAAAATAAATAGATGATGAGTATAAAAAATATTTAGATTTTATCTCATGGAAAATTGTAAGGTTAAAAAGAAATTTCAATGGAATAATCCAACATCAATGTTTCAAATATGGTGGGACTTTGAATTTGAAATTTTACTTTCCAAATAATAAATGTGGATTGTAAATGGATGATGAGAAAGAATAAAGAAAATATAAAATTAAATGGGTAAAAATATCAATTTTTAAAAATATGATAAGAGAATGAAAAATTTTCATAAAATTAAATGAATAAATATGATATGAACATAATTATAAAAATACATCACATCATGAATCCAATTATAAAAATAGGTCACTAGAAATTCAAAAACATCAGGGATGATGTTGAAAGATCAGAGTAAACCTGATGTCCTAAATAAAAACATGAAGAAGGAACATATATCTAACATTTATTGATTTATAGGCATGAATCATGTCCTAAGAAGAATAATAAATTTTAAAAGGAATTTCGGATTTTGGAAAATCAGAATAAATATAAGGTTGAAGTAAAATTAAGATAATTTCAATATATAATATATTTATATTAATCAATTTAAGATGAATGAGTTGATGGTGGAAGAGAAAGGGAAGATAGTGAAAAATCATGAAGAAAAACAAGTTCTAAAGGAATAATATTGGATAAGACCCAAAAAAGATTAAACGTGGATGAAAAATAATTTATGAATATTATTTAGACTATAAATAATATAGTGTACATCATTGTAATTTTATCTCATCCAACGGATAATCATATCAAAAAAGAGTAATACAAATATACTCCCTCTAAAATTTAAATAAAATTATTTATTTATAATAGTCAGGGATCTAATTATGAAATTATAAAAGTTTAAGAAAAAATATTTTGAGAAATCATCTATATTAAATGAAAACTGGAATATATCAATAACATTTAATTCCCCAAGAAAAAATGATGAAGAAAATTTTATTAAAAACATAAACAAATTTCGCGAAATAATTATTATCCACATTGATTAAAAAAATTATTAGAATACAAATTGTGTTGTGTAATATATATTCATAAATCTTTTTAATGATGGTAAAACATGTCATTTCCTTTGAATATGAATGATATGATAGGGATTAATAATAAATGAAAAGGAAGGGATTACGAATAGTGGACAAAAAAATTCCTATAACAGAGAACAATGAAGAATATCTTATCTATTCTATATAATCAAAATAGATTTTATTTATTGGGATATGGATGAAAATGATGTTACTAACAACATCACTATTCAAGTTAGTGTATTACTACACTTTTTAGATATCTTAATTATAAAGAAAAAGTAAATGTAATTCATAGAATGATTAGAGGGGACCTTTTGGAATTATAGTTCATTGAGTAATAGAGTATTTATGATACTGTAAAATAATGAAATTTAAAAAGTGATAAAAATGTTTTAAATATGAAAATTATTAAATAAGAAATATTATTCCTTAAAAATTAAAAATAGTTGAAATTCGGTCCATTAGCCCTTATGAGATGATAAATTATATCTTATGTGGGACCATGTGACATTAATTAATCAAAAGTGATTTATAAATTTTACATATTCTAATGAGATCAAATACTCTATTCATTAAACATTCATGTTGTATATGTTAGATATAGTACAAATATTCCAAATTCTTAGCAGAAAAGTTGAGAAAGAGATGGAATAATACACCATAATTTTTTTGATAGATAAAAGAAAATGAATATACATGATATTATTTATGAATCATATATTCCAATGAAATGAATCAAACACTAACAATCCATTCCATATAATCCTCAAAAAATAGAGTTGTAAAAATAAATAATAGAATTATAGTTGAAATTTGTAGAACCAGAGTGTTAGAGAACAAACTATCCAATTTTTTCTTGAGGATTTTATTTAAAAAAAAAGAATATAAATAAAAAATTAATTCGACGACTGGATTCGAAAATTACTCTATTGAAGACGTGGTTTGAAAAGAGTCCTACTGTGTAGTAAATTAAAATGTTTGGTATTCCATGTTTCATGAGGATTAAAAACTCAAATGCATAAAATATCAAGGATAATGTTGAATAACAGATCATTGTTGGTTACCTTTATAATTATATTGATATATGTCCTATAATAAATGGTTGTAAATGATATATTGGTTTTCATGATGTTAACACGAATAAAAAACAATCCGAGAAAGGTTAAATAGTCATTTTATTTTTTGAAAAATCATATGTAGAAAAATTTAATATTTTAGAAAATAATATTGAATGGGAATCTTGGTATAATACCATTGTTGTGAATGTTAATTCAGATCAAACGGGGGGTGAAAAAGAAGATACTAGTGATATTAATTTTAAGAATCTTTGGTTAAAAATGTTTGTTGAACTAGAACATATTATTGGAAATCAATGTGGTTTAGTCGAATGAAGAATAATATTGAGTCTAGGAAACCAATAACCATGGATTTATATATAGAACCATAGTCAGTGGGAGATGAGGATGTGAATAAATAATGGATAAGGTCTATTGATGAATTGATATATAAAATTAAGAAGAATACTACATCAAAAATTATCCCTAGAAGAGAAGAGGAACATGTTATTAGTACTATGTGGGTATTAAAAAATAAGATGAATAAAAAATGTGTGGTAGAAAGAAAAAAGGAAATATTAACGTGTTAAGGATACACTTAGGTAGATTAAATTTACATAAAATATACTTTTACAATATATTACATACATTAAGTCATTATAAGTGAGTGGACTTCTATGTTATTTATAGAACATCATCTTTATCATTCCCCTCTATCATGGGATAGTGTGGGAACCCCCCACATTATTTTCCATTATATTTTTAAATGGGATAGGGTAATTGATTAATAACTATTATGAGTGAATTGT
The DNA here is from genome assembly GCA_963277665.1 of Viscum album. NCBI lineage: Eukaryota > Viridiplantae > Streptophyta > Magnoliopsida > Santalales > Viscaceae > Viscum > Viscum album. The sequence continues at coordinate 974,967,626 of OY728165.1, forward strand.
ACATAAATATTTATTAATCATTATTTATTATATTTTTGTGATTATTGTAAATATGTGGAAGAAATTTTTTATAATTTCATATATTAATGTGATGATCATTTAAGTCAAATGGATCAATTTCTCTTTCAACTATGGGGTAGAAGTATCTTTAAAAAATTCATTATTGAGTTTTTTAGTTTTTAGATTTTAATCATTCAGAGGTGATATTTTTTAAAATATTGTCTTGAGTAATTAATGTAGAAATAAAATAAAACTAGGGAGATTTATTAACCTTGTGGAATCCTTGATGTATTGCATTATTATTCAACCATTTATGAATATAGTTGTAATCTAATTAGGATGTGACTATGAGGTGATAAAATGTTTTTTGTGATATTTTTTGGATGATATAGATGCTTTGAGAAGGTTTTTCGGATTTTTTCTATTAATGTTGTGTAATAACGTTTTAAATATTATTTTCTTTGTACTATATGTGTTAGATTCCTCTAAACCTTGCATAAAAATTAAATTCAATAAATACTGAATGTTTTTCTAACCCTGAATTTTTTAAAATATTCATAATATTTAATTGATATTATGAATATGGAATTCAATTGTTTTGTATTAATTAATGATTATAACAAAGGAATATTCTAGAAGGTCAATAAAAAATTTAAATTTATAGAATGTGAATGATTTCTTTCTCATAAATTAAGAGTAACTATTGATTTATGAAGATATGTTTATGATTTATATGCATGTTTTGTAACATTAATCTAAGGAATTTATAGATTACCTAAGGGTACTTAATTGAATTGGAAAATCATGAAACGAATAAACATACTAAGAAACTTATGAGTCATTTTATCTTATGAGAAGAGCTTCTAATTATATGTTAAAAAATGTTAAAGTCTAGAACGAGATTCCATAAATTAAACATAAATATACATAGACAATTATTTAATTTTAAATTTCATGATCTAATGATTAATATATGATTCAATCTGAGTTTTTTTGGAGAATTAAAGAGGGTTGTTTCCATGCTATGATGATGATTCCAATAACAAGAATCTATATATATATATATGAATGTATAGATAAATTTGGTTCGATTATTTGAGATTCATCTACACTATGGGAGGATATTCCACTCCATAGTGATAAAAAGTTAAATGATAAATTGTAATTTACTATTTTGAATTGTGAAGATAATATCCCAAAAAAACAACACAACATGAAATGATGTGACACACCATGGTACTTTATATAATAAAAAATTGATAGAAACTTGTGTCATGAGGGATTCTGTCATTTCATGAAAAATCATAATGTTTTTTCATGAAGATGTGAAGGAAATAATAAAATCAGATATTTCATGGATGATTTATAAAGGAAAACACACTAGGGTATTATATTTTTTGGAATACATAGTTCTTTCTGATATTTTGGTAAAAATGACTCGAGATATTTTTTGATATTATTTGAGTATAAATTGAAATATCAGATGGAATGGATTATGAATTAAAAAGGATTGAAGTGATATAGATAAAGGATTTTCATATTATAAAAATATAAAAATTAGTATCTAATAAAATGAAAAATCTATTAGAACTATTGAATGAGAATAATTAGTTATCAAAAAATAATTATGCCAGATACCATTTTGTAGAACCACTAAAGAACATGTCTTTAAAAGGAAATAAGTTTTTATAATGCATAAATAATGTTTTTCTTTTTCATTTGTCCATGTGTTATTCATTCTAAAAAATATGAAAAATAGTTGATGCATGTTGTAGTGGATCAGAATATTTTATTATATTCAATAACCTACAAGTAAAAGGAGTTGAACTCATACAAAGATTATATGACATCATAAAATTTGATTAAATATATTTTTCACTAATTTGTTGTAATGTTTTTATCTACTACTGGGAACACGAATAATCATTGTTATGAGACAAATTATTTTGAAACACTAATTAGGGTAAAGATAATACAAATGGGCTAATATAATAGTGGTTTTGGGAAGTCTATTGGAAACTTGGGGATGAGGTTTTAACCCCCATTTTCTTTATAATTTATGTTGTACTGTAATAGGTCACAAAATTGAAAATAGAAACAGAGAACTATAATAGGGAAATGTATCAAAAATTGTATTAAGGACCTATAACATAATATCAGGTACTATAGGATGGGTAAATAGCACTATAAAACTACTTTTTTATCATAATAAATTCATGTATTGGTTCCATATAATTTTGGAGTTCCCACTAAACCCTAATAATATCTTTCCTTTAATGAAATAAAATTTGATATAGATTTTTTGGAGGATATCTAGAAAAAAAGAAGGATTATCATCTATTATATTAGTGGAATAAATAGTCACCCACCAAAATATATTATTTTGGTGGATGTAGTCACCCACCATGGAGGAAAAAAATGTAAAATATATTGTTACTTACGTGTTTCATACTTTTTATACATTTTAGTATGGCTATGAAATATTATTTTATTGGATTTTAATCTAAATAGTGAAATGGGTTTATTTCAAAAAATTTACAATATATATAGGATCAATTCAATTCCCCCTTCTCGCTGGTGTAAACCATTCATGGGAACATCCGAAACACATGGATTTCATTGAGGATATAAAGGAATGAATTTTCATGAGTGTGGTACATAGTCATATAAATGGAATCTAGGATTCAAATTTAGATTCATTTATTTATATTTCCCAACAAAAAATGAATGAAGTTCAATGTAATTTGAGGTTGATACCCGGGATGTATTGTCCTTGGGAAATTCATAGATTATTGGATTTTTCCCATTTTCTAGACTAGATAATTTAGAGGACCAGGCCATGAACATTGCTTCCCTATGATATGAAAATCAGTATTTCATTATTCTAATAAATGTTTGGGTATCTATGCTAAAGAATCATAGGGAATATTATTCAATACCATGTAATGGGTTTTTATGTGTAGTGATAAAAAAAAATCATAATAAATTGGGGGATGGGGAAATGGGAAAAGATGGAAATGAGAGGAGAAATTAGTATCTAACTGAGGTTTACTGTTGGACAATGTTAGATTTTTTTGACAAACATTTGTTTTTTTGTTTGAATTTTTATCAACACTATCTAGTTTTTTGTGTTAGGGTTATTCCTAAAATTATTCCGGAAATATATTAGGCTTATCAATCATAAAATACAATTGACAATATTTTTGAATTTATCCATAATAGTGTATAATATTTTAAAATTATGTAGAGATATTGAAGTTGAAAAATTGATTTTGGATGATGGAAATATGTTTTGATTTTATAAGATATATTATGTATTTCCAATAAAAGTTTCCAAAGATGGTTTCTTGGAAATGAAGTTGTTTTGGATGTGATGTTGAAGAAGTTTCAATGTTAAAATAGGATTATAAAAGTTATTTTTAGTGGATGGAATAAATTGATGAGTTTTTTGAGTAAATATGCTGATATTATATTGTTGAGAGGATTCCAAAAGTAATTTTAAAATTTTTTATGTGTTGTGTCTCCCTTTATACATTATATTTACAATGGAAAATATATATGTTTTACTATTCATAATACATAATTGTAACTACAGACCTAGAAACCTATTGTTTAACAGTCAATGTCTCAAATAATCATAGTGATACATTTGTGTAAATATCAGCTGGAATGTGAAACTCTAACAAATTACAAGATATAATCCATATATATGTAATGGTTACTAGAATGATATGTAAGAGTAACCATTTAGAGAGGTAAATAAATGACACACTGGTGTATAACACCATGTAATGTGTAAGAATCACTAACCCGATATGTAAATGTAATCAATGATCCACCTATTATTTTATAAATTTATAAAAACAACCCAATGATATATGAAATCCATTTTTACCACTTTATTTAAAATAATGAAAATGACGGAACATGTATTGTGATAGGTTAGGATATTCAACAAGATATCTATGATTAATTTATACGACTAAGTTAATATATAAGGGTTATTTATATGATAGAATTATGATATGTGTTTTCAATCATAACCATGGATATATAATCTGACCATACATGGATGTGTTCACACCATGGGACAGGGATCCACACTATGAAGTTTCATCAGTATATTTTTGGATTTCTATCTATTTTGTGGTATCCATGCCATAAATAAGAAGGCAGTGAATTAAAATGATGGAAATTTTTTGGGAGGTAGATAATGAATTCCTAATATTTGATGGAATTAAATACTATTATTAAGAAATTATTAGCAAACCATTTTCTAAACATTCCCATGATATGAACAAAGATATTTTTTTAATTTAATAGTTGGGACAAAATATTTTCCTTATGAGAATATTGGCCAAGAGTGTAAGGAATAAAAAGAGGAAATAATGATTGTTTTTATAGAGTTTCCATACATAAATATAGAAAATATCTCCAATAATTCTAAACTAATGATAAGCAATTTATTGACATTGTAGAATATATTTACCTTTAGAATATCACTTTGGGTAAATATTTGTTTCTGTGTATAGTGTTCATTATGTATCATTGATTATTATCAAGGTATGCATTAATATTTTTATATAGAATAGAGACAAGGGATTTATAAATTCTGAGAATTATAGAATTATCTATCTATAAAAATGGAGTCTAGTATTATAAAGATATAGAAGAACATTGAAATATTAAACTAAGATTATAGATAGAGGGAGGTATAATTAGAGTAACTTCAAACAATCGGTTGAAATGATTTATATGTAAGAGATCCAAGATTTTCACTACATGATGATATCTCTAGGGATGGAAGAAGACCGTGTTTCCATGATGTCAAATTAAATGAAAATTTATTTATTTGTGGAGAACATAATAGGTTACATATAAAGAATAAATATATAGAGAAAAATGCAACCCCAAACTCAATATAATAAGAAAATGTTGAAGTTGGTTTGTAATTAAATAGATGCCCAATTTCATTTTATTTTCTAGAGTAGTAATCAAAATATTGGATGTGAAGGGTGTTTCCCAATGGAAGTATATAGAATCACCTAAACTATTTATGTGATGTGACCATAGAAATAGGAGTTCTATGAGAAAAATCCAAAAAAATAATTCATTTTGATAATTCTGGGGCATTTTTAGATTTCTGATTTCATGCACATTTGATTAGAAAACTGATGGCAGAACAAGTAAAATCCATAATTATTTTTTGCATGATTTAATTTATATTTATAAGTCATAAAATACAGTTTGGGGTAAGTATCATTTAGAAATGTTTTTATGGAAAAAAAATACAAGATATATAATAGTAGGTTCATCACTATAAGAAAAGATTGACTATGACTGCACTAAATGTGTTGTCAATATCCGTTAGGATGGTGAGATTTTTTTAGATAACAAATTAAGTTAGAATTAATATTAAATTCTGATCCCCCACCCCTCTAGATATATCTCCCGAATAACCATTATAGACTTAATTATTAATATTAGAATATATTCTCCATTTTTTTATTTTTTTTATTTAAGATAAATCAATTTTTTTGGATATTGGATTTTTCATTTAATAAATCTTTTGGCGACATGTATTCAATAATAATGGATTATTTTATTACCAGTATTGACTTTTATTGTGTAAAAAATGATTAGAGACTATTTTTAAAGGATTATAGAGAGGAAATTGTACAAAATAACCAATGAGGTATCGATCTAAAAAAGGTAGATAGAAAATTTATTAATATAGATATACAATAAAATATAATATAGGAATGTCCAATGATATATTCAAGAATCTAATTGATAATTATGGTTCTTTTTATATTATGAAATTCTTGGTAAAGTTATATAGAAAAATAAGTGAAAAAAGAGGGTTATAATGTCAAACCAAAGAGAATATTTTCTTTTTCAAAAATTCAATAAAGATAAGAATATGAACAATAATTTTGGGAATGTGTAAACTACAATCATGGTGATAAATTATGAATTTATTTATTTAAATGATTATAAAAATGTTTCGAAATATCTTTAAAAATATAGAAATTCATATTTTTCTATTGTATTATTGATATGACGGTTACTCAATGTAAGAATTTGAAATGACGTCCAGTCATCAATCATGAGAGTATCTATATACTATAACCAGCTACGAATGAATGAAATAACATATTTATGTAAATATTTAAATAATAAAAAACATAAATAGCCTTATAACATTAAGATCAAATAGTTTATTGTCTTAAACACTTTTTATAATCCATATTATATTACTAAACTTATAAACATTATCTATAAAAATTATCCCCCAAATCAAATCATAAAAATATACCATGATATATCAATCTCCATAACTTGGGGATTAGTGACATTTGAAAAGTATGATCAAATATTATGAGTAAATAAAATTCTGAAATAACATAAAGGATAATATGATGGAGAAAAAAATATAAAAAATGAATATTGTAAGATGTTGGACGATAATAATAAAATATTTTAGAGTAATATATCATCATAAAAATATCATTAAATAAGAATAACAGATATAAAATTGCTCAAAACACTTCTAAATAATCATATAACATGTGAGGATGATGTAATAGTGATGAATAATTTAAAATTCAGGCATAATCTCGAAAGCATTTAATTTTGTGGAAATGAAATGAAACATAAACATTTTGTATTATATCACGATTAACTTTGAAATGTGTTATAATGTTATAAACATGAAAATGTCAAATACCATAATCATTGGAAACCCTTTTTTATAAAAATCATTTTTCCCATGAATATGTTAACAAAACTATTATGTATATTTCTGAAAATGTGATTGAGCCCATCATACCCACACATGTGTAAACAAACCCATTTTTTACACTTATGGATATCTAATGAGATATTTTATTAAACTAATGAACTAATATGAGATATAGGACCCCACCTATAGTCTTCTATACGTATGTGTGACACTAAAAACAGAACATCATTATTACATAAATATCAAATGGAAAAGTAATGGGGTTTTAAACATATCACATCACATTAACTTAAGAAATCATAAAAATGTCATTTTCTAATATGATTCATAATGCAATAACATAGGGATGATGATCAAAACGTCACTTCATGTGAGGTAAAACATAGAGCATAAATAAATTTGATAATACATATTTTTTTAGAAAAAAAAATTAAAATAATAGTGTTCAAATTACATTCAAAATCAACTTTTCTTTTGTTAAAGAGTATACAATTAAAAACCATATTGTAAAGAGTTCCAAAAAAATCAATGAAAAGGAATAAATGTTAAAAAATGAGCTATGATACATTAAAATTTTCTACTCGTAAAAGAATATATATTAATAGTGAATTAAAAATTTTATTATTTATTATTATGGGAAGTGGAATGACATTGAAAACATTTACATTAAAATAACCATAATAATGGTGACATAAAAAAGTAATAATTATTTCTTAATGGTGATTTTAAATTAATATAAAAAATTAACTCTAAAATAATATTTAATAATGGATACATTAAAAGGGAAAAAACTATTTATATAATATGTGTACTAGATGATAAAACCTATGTTTTTTATGGGAAAAATATGTAATCATTTTGAAATTACCTTAAAAAAACCCATATATTTTAAATTTATAATAAAACATTTAAATTAAAATGATATAAGGGGAATAAATGGGTTATTGGAGATAAAATAAATTTTAGATTCCACTTTGGAATGAATTACATTGTTGAAATGTAAAAATATATAAATCAAAGAAAAATATATTAAATATAAAGGGGAATTATTCTTGAGAAGAATATATTTTAACAAGACATTAGAAATATTATGAAAGAATGTAACACCATGATTTTTTGTGTGTTTTTTTAAAATAACTATTTTTTATGGATTGAATTACATGAAACACCATGTAAATATATTATTACATGTAACATTGTGTTATCTTACACTACACACAACATTGGGTTATCCTGTATTGCACATGATACTGAGTATTAATAAAACGATGATATATTATTAATATAGTTATTTAAACTCATTCGTTATAACATATCTATTAAAGATAGTGAAATTAATTGTTATAAATATTTTATAAATAATAAATTTAATTTTATTTACATAATGTAAACATATTTATAAAAAATTACTTAATATTCAGTGAAGTCTATATATGTCTTGGAAATACAATTTTCTCAAAGAAATTATTTTTATGTTCTGTTTGTGAACAATAATTATATAATTTTTGGAAAAAATTCAGAAATTTAGTTCCTAAAATAAACTTTAATTTTAAAATTACCATTTGAAAATTATCCTTTGGAAAATTTTTGGGATTTTCTACAATTTTTATTATTTTTATTATAGTTAAAATGATTAATTTTAAATTAAAAATTCTTTTTCATTTAAATAAATTGTAATATTAAATTATATTTATTAGTTTTTAAATTTAAATTTTTTTATATTTTATTAATTTATTCAATTTATGTTATTCTAATCAATTTCATGTTTAAATTTGATATAAAAACAATAGAATATTTTTTAATATTTCTCTCTTTAAAACCCTATCCTTTATCATCATGTTTGTAGGATTATTTTAAAAATTAACATTTTTCACTTATGTGAATGGAATTTTGATAAATGAATTCCATATTTTGATCAACATAATTTAAAATTTCTAATATTTTCAACATAATTCTTGATGAAACTGTGTAGTGAATGGAATGGAAATTAATTTTCTGGAATATGGTAAAAATGGATTTTCTATAGGGTGAAACTAAAATGAAAAGAGTAAAAATGGCCAAAAATGTTATCTTAATTTATTCAATAAATTTATTTAAAACATTAAAAAATTATTTTAAATATTTTTATTACTTGAATGTTAAATTTGAATATGTCCAATATTATAAGTTAATTAAATAAAAAAACCAAAATGATACTTTTCTTACTTTTGATATCCACAATTTTTTGAGATATAGAAAAACAATATTGTTTCATTTGTACACAATAATTTTAAACAAAAACGAGTTATTATTATAATAATAACTTAGCTTTAATTTTTAGAGATTAATTAGTTACTTAAAATTATTAAGAAATGGTAATTTTGTAATTATTAATAAATAAAAATGAAATTATCTAAAACTGAAAAGAAATTTATGTAAATTTAATGAATTATAGTGTTCCATTATTTATTTATATTTATATATAATTTTATTAATGAGTGAAAAATTATATTTTAATTTTATTACTTTTTTTAAATTATTATTTTTTGAAATTAAACGAATAATGTAAAAATTGACATTATCATTATTTTTTAATAAATAGAATTTTATTAAATGATTTAAAATTTCAAAAAATAATATCCTCTTAAAATAATGTTTTAACTATTAATAAATATCAACTATGGTCCATTTTTCAACCAATTGTTCTATTATAATTACTATATTTGGTATTAAATAATATAAACATAGTTAGAGCGATTAATGCGGAAAGTTGTGTTTTTTAATGTTACATGCACTTATGTTAAAACTAATTTAAAAAAATGATTTTTAATTATATGTTTTAAATAATAAATATAATTATTGAGTCGAAATCATATAATAAATATCACTCCATTTTATTCATAAAGGATAAATTACCATGTTTGGAAAACTGGTTACCATAGTGAAAACCCAAAATCGAAAAAATATGTAATCATAGAAGATAAAGAACTAAATATTTAATGAATGTATATAAATTTTTGGAGGAGATTTTATTTAATGTATAATCCCTAAATGCCTTTAATTATCTGTTTTTGTTCCCCATTTTAAAATTTTGACATCCCAATAGCGTATAATTTTGGGTATTTACAGGAATGCCACTCATCCTCAACTATAAAAGTGCACTCACCCCCACATGCATTAACACATCTCATGCAATATGGATGGAAGAATAATTCCCAAATAAATTTCATTATCCCCTTTAATCATAGATATATTATTTAATATTTTAATCCAACCAATGAAGGATTCAGTGACAACCTAAGGATGATTCCTTAATAAAAGAAAATGATCATAAAATGACAATATTATTTCATATCTTTTGGAACCTCCTTAAATTATTATTATACCATGATTACATAATAACCTCATTTGTATCCATACATTGAGTTTTTTTATGTTTAGGTTTTTACCTACCCCCTCAGAAACCTCCATCAAATGGGTTATGAAATCATTGTTCATGTGTACGATGGAGTACCACTAAGTGAACCGATGTTGTTAGTTTTTTAATCAACATCCTTTATGGTTATAATTAATGATGGATTTATAATTAATATAATATATATATATTATTTTTATGATGATAATAATCTTCTAGAATATTATGTCGCACCTGACATTATATTGTTCCATTTTGTGGCAATACGATAACGTCGCTCATGTGTACGATAGAGTACCACCTTTCAAAGTAATGTGATTTGTTCACCCTTTATGTGAAATATATTAATTATGGGTTTAATAAATATATTTAATATATATGAAATAATAATTCATATAAAATTAATATATACATATAATTTTATTTTCCTTCCTTCAATGTGACAAGAATGTAAAAACAATAGTCATGTGTATGTATGACCTACTGGCTCAATGAACATTGTATTCCATTTCTTATCACAAAATATCATAGATTAATATAATTATCTATGTATTATATATATATACTATTTATATCATGTTTTACATCTATTAGGTGATGAAACAATGATCATTGTAAGAGGAAAAACAATAACAACTCAAAATATAAACAAAAAAACAAAGTGATTATTACCCAAAGCATAACTTTGGCATAGAATTGTTCATAAATGAGTAATACAAATAAATAATAAAATAATATATGGTATAATATATGTAAACAATATCCTATTATATATTTATAATTACAATATATTTTTCAAATAATATGTTTAAAATAGTACTACTAAAGGCATTCCTTAAGGTAAGGGGATTTCTATTCTATCTTTTATTTATATGAGACGTATTCCATATTAACCAATCAATTATTTAGTGTGGTGTATATACTACAATTTTAAATGATATATCATGAATATAAATCATATAATTATAATTAAATTTTCCATCTATTTTATTATTTCACTTGTATTATGATTCAAATTTTAATTATGTTGTAAGGGACAATTTTTCTCAGTTTCCCCTCATGGTGACATGCGTTATATTATGAACCTATATTCCTTCATGAGGAATGTATGAATCCCCATTGAAATAGAATAAAATTAATTTATTAATCCTCATTTTATTATAATATTCATTTATGTTTTTCCTTTATGTGATATATGATTTATGGTTACAAAAGTGGGAATGATTTAATGTTACAATCGCTTCATTTTTTGATATTGTTTATGATCAAGTCTCCAATGTTGAAATATCATGATCTACCTGTTATATATTCTCATGAATTTTCTTTTATTCATGGTATTCATTATATCATCATGTAATGGTAACATTATCTTCCATTTTTTTCAAAGAAGATAATTAGGAAAATATTTTTAAGAATATCTATCTTTATTTCACTCTTTCATCGAAAATATTTTTTCAATAAAAACTATGTATTCATAACATATTTTTAAATTTATTTTTTAGTATTTTCTGTTTTTTCTAACAATATCTTTAAAATTTAAGAAATTTTTTTAAATTAATTTAATTGAATATTCACTTCATTTTCAAAATAATGCATGTTTATTTTTTTTAGCACAAATCTAAAAAGTTTCTTCTTTTAAATTGAATGAAATATTTCCCAAAATCATATACACAAAATTAATTTAATATTACCCTAAAAATATTTTAATTCTATTTTTAAATAAATATAATTTTTAAATTTTTTAGGTTTTAGATATATTTTTTCAAAGAGGAAATAGTATTTTCCATAGGAAATTATTTAAATAATTTTTAAGGATTCAAATATAAGTTTTCAAGATTTTTTTAAATGAAAAGAATTTTAAAAATGTTTTCTATTTCAAAAAGGGATTTAAAAAACATAATTTTCTTTAATAAATTCTCTAATTGATCATTTAATATAATTTTCCATTCAACATGACATCCTATGACATAATTGTTTCATTACTGGTGATAAGATCCATAGACACCATTTTTATTATTTCTCTGAATGGTTAATGAATATGATGAGAATTTTTCTGTGAAACCCACTTATCTTCTATGGGTTACACCATGATAAAATGATTATCAAATATTATTATTTCATTGGTTATTCTATGATGATATGATTATAAAAGATGTCACTTTTACAATGTATATGATATGATGAAATATTTAAGATAACCATTTCAATTCATACTTTATGATATTAATAATAATTATGATATTTTGGAATTCATAAATACAATAAATATGCTCTTTATTACACACATAAACATGATTTATTACATAAAAATCCACTTAAGAAAACAATGAGGATCAAAAAGACTAGGGAAACAGGAAAATGAGGAACATTACATAAAAAATTATAACATAAAACCCAATACTTTAGGGAAAACATCTTTTATATGAACACATTATTCCTTCATCCTTATAATTGCATAGGATAACCTGAGGTTATGCATAATAAAAGGGTGAGCTATTAATCCCCATAAGGGAGTAAACAATTCATAAATTGAACAATATATTACAAGTTAGGAAATAGTCTTATCAATGGAGCACAAGAGAAACATGAAAATAAATGAATGATATAGCATGATTATCCTAACATAAAAATGTTTCAATAACATTAAACATGATATTATCATGCGCCAAGGATAATTGCACATAAAGCATGAGTAAAACCCACCTACACCTTAATTATCATGATTAAACCCTCATTTCACATGAATTAGAATGTTTAAACCCTTATTGAACATTACAAATCATGACACTAATATTTTCCCAATGCATTGGAGCACTATCAGGGCATAACCTTCTTAATCATTTCATTTCATAAATTAGTATGCCACATAGATCATAAAACATAGATTCATTATACATCGTAATTTATTCCATGAATAAGATATGTGGAATACATATATTTTGGACCTAAATCAGTAAGTACAAGTTAATAATGCTGAATACCCTTGAAATAGAAATTGGTACAATATTCACTTACACAATGATTTTGGCTTTGGAAATTTTTGTGTAACTTCGATTGCATAACAAAGTAAAATAGATATCTTAAATGGGTTGATGAGATAGAAAAGAGTATATAATAATTATTACGTGAACATTAGTTTAAGGGGGACACAGAACATAATATCCAAAAATATACAATGGAATTTAGATGCTTAATATAAAAGAATTCATTGAAAGTTAATGTGGAGAGAGAAATATCTTACGAAACTTCTGCATGGTAATGGGTGTATATGGGTGGAATTAATGTGAGAGAAAGGGATATATCATTATTAAAACCTAACTAGGGAAGTATATTGGAGGTGATAAATCATACCCGAGTTTTTTTAATTGAATATAAAAGGGAATAACAATATAAGGAAACCTGGACATAAATAAGGAAGGAACAAAAGTGAGGATCACTTACTTGGAAGTGTGATATCAAAGGCTAGAAAGATGAACGAGAGAGGCTTCTTGGGACCATGGTTAGCCATTGGATGATTCTAGAGTGTATATCAAAGGTTGTTTGAGATCCCAATGGTTTGAGTGAATAGTAATTTGAGATTGAGTGGTTTTATATATGAAAATAGAATGAATTGTTTATTATTTTTGTTTTGGACACTACATATTAAACTAATCAAAAACACAAACCATACCATGGGTTTTCTCTTGGTTTTTTAAAATTTAAAGTGGGAAAAATTATTTTACAAGGTTAATGGACGAAATTATTAAAATATAAAGCAGTCTTATGTGGAGGTGAGTCAAACTCTCAAGGAAATCATTTTAAAATGTTAAAATATTCAATAACTCCTGGAGGGTCCACTAAGGGATAATAAATTTAATCATAAAAATATATCATCACATTATTTTAAAGGTGAAATATATATTGGATGAATATACATTTTTTAGTATTTTATTATCTTAATATTGTGACATTATAATTTCATAAAAGACATTATATATGTAAACAGTATTTAATTTTTTCCAAAAAATTCCACTATCTCAAGAAATTTATGAAAAATTCACCACTATACAATTTCGTTGACCTGAATACAAATATGATATTAAATTTACCTATATTGTCTTATAAATATGTGAATTATTTACTTTTAAAATAAAATCATACATTTAAAAAAAATTGGTTTTTACAAAAAACAACTTTTAAAATATAATAATAATTACAAATGTATTCATAAAAAATTATACATTAATTTATATTTATTAAAAAGTAATTTATTAATAAAATTTTATTAATATTTTTACTTCCAAAATCTAGTAATTCATTAATATATATTTTTTAATTTAATATTAACTAAAAATAATATTTGTTCATAAAAAACTATATAGAATTTGACAATAATAAACTGATTGTACTTTTTATACAAAAATAATACAAATAATCATAGTTCTAGGGTGTTGATATATAACCCCTTAAAACACCTGCATAAGACTTGATGATAAGGTGTGCGATGGTGACATACTCATTGGACATATTGGATAACATCGCTCAGGTTGTAATCTATATTAACGTTCACTTCTCCCATAGGTGATTCTTTTTAGGCATAATGTGTTGAAGCTCGGACTGGGACAGGTCAAGAGAGAATCCCGGTGAAGCTACCTCCTTTACGAGATCTAAAAAATGGGCGTCGTATGGAGAAACACTACTCGATGAGGACATCACTTCCTTCATCTATGTAAATGGAATTTTTAATAGCAATATATTTATACTAATCATGTGATCTCTCTTCAATGTCTATATTAGAAATGGTTAAAATTATTAATGTTAATTTAAAATCCAAAAACATAAAACGAATAAGTTCACATGTTTAATATAACCATTTGGCATAATAATACATTTAATTATATCTGGAAGAATTTTCATCAATTAATGTTTTGGTCGTTATAATCTTCCCTCCTTAATTAATTTTTTCCTCAAATTTTCCATTCCACACATTGTAACATATTAGGGTAACTTTTATTGATCACTTCTTCTGGTTCACACATTGCTTCTTCAAACATGTGGTTTCTCCACAATTCCATTTTGTGGGAATTTTTGTATTTCGTAGAAATTTTCCATTCGATGTAATGTCATCAAATACTTCTCTTCATATGAGAGGTCATCATCCAATGGTACCACCTCTGGATTGAGCATATGTAATGGGTCTGGTATGTACATCTTCAAGAGTAATACATGGAATACATCTTGTACATGAGCTTCATTCAGTGGGAGTGTTAGTCGATGGGCCACTGCTCCAATGTGATCATGGATTTCAAAAGGGCTGATGTAACTTGGACTGAGCTTTAACTTCTTTCAAAATCATATAACTTTATTCCACAGTAATATTCATAGGAATACCATGTCCCCAATATCAAACTCTTGGACATGTCAATGATTATAAGAAAAACTATTTTGTCGATTCATAGAATCATTAATGTGATTCTGGATGATCTTAACATTCTCAACCATCTCATTGACCATTTCTAGACCAAGGATTTTTTCGTCCCCAACTTTATCCCAACATGCCAGTGTTCTACACCTCTTCTTATAAATGGAATCATAAAGAGACTTTGGATTCATGAGTTGAAAATATTATTGTAAGAGAACTCAACCAGAGGAAGATGTTGATCCCATACTCCATTGATGTACATTAGGTATGATCTCAAATTTTCCTCAATTGTTTAGATAGTCTTCTTAGATTGGCCATCAGTTTGAGGATGATAAGCTGTATTGAAGTTCAGCTTAGTATTCAAAGCATATTGGAGACTATTACAGAACTTATTGGTGTATCATGGATCTCAATATGAAATAATAGGTAGTGGTACACCATGAAGCCTTAAAACTTCTCTGATGTATATCCATACCATATGATCCAATGATAAATAGTCCTGAATTTCAATGAAGTGTGTAGCCTTTATGAAATGTTCCACAACAACCCAGATAGAATTGTTTCCATTGGATTTATTCATAAGTCCAGTGAAAATTTACATGGTGATGTTTCCACATTTATATTTGGTATGGGTAATGGTTTCCTAGTTCCCTAATACTTATGCCTCTCATCCTTCACTTGGTGACATACAATGCACTTTGATGTATACTCAGTGATCTCATTATTCGTGTTATCCCACCAATAATGCTATCAGAGATCGTGATACATCTTTGTGTTTCCTAGGTGAATAGTGAAATTTGAGCTATGTGTTTCATCAAAATGCTAATTATTTAACTCTATATTTTATGTAACAAATATTCCTCTCAAATATCTCACAATTCCGTCTTCATGAACATTGAACTATGAGGATTTCCCTTTTTTATAATTTATACATTCTTTTTAATTCCCAAATCATTCTTTTGAGCATCTTTTAACCATTCCAAAATAGATATTTGAGAAATAATTTGTGAAAGGATTGATGATATCCCTTATTTATGATTCCCATACTCATCTTCATCAAATCTAAGAATATTGGATCCTTTTCAATTCTCATCAATGATAGAATCGTGGGGTCATTTCTACATATATTATCTGCCACCTTGTTCTCTTTTCTTAGGGAGTTAATGGATTCTTCTATCATTGTCGTTGATCATCTCTAACCATATTCATTGGTGCATGTTCAACTCTTTCTGTGTGAATATATACTTGAGGCTTTTGTGATCAGTATATATTTCACTCTTCTCCCCAAAAAGTTAATGTCACTGATTTTTTAAAGTGAAGATTACTTCATCCATATCTTGATCATGTTTCGATACTTATGCTCATGAAACATCAATTTCCTTGAAACAAAGGAAATGGCATTGTCATTTTTCATTAACACACAGTCCATGACCTTCTTCAAAGCATCGTTGAATTAAAAAAAAGTTATCCTCTTGTGGGTAATGTTAGAACAGTTGTAGTGATAAGCCTCATTTTCAACTCCTTGAAACTATCTTCACATTAATCACTTAAAGAAAACATGACTCCCTTTTGGGTTAGAATAATATGAGGGTTGGAAAATCATGAGAAATTTCATACAAATGGGTGATAATATCCAACTAGCACTAGGAAGCTATGGACATCTGTCACCTATGTTGGCTTCAGTTATCCTTTAATTGCATCTTTCATTGAGGGATCCATAGATATCCCATTTATGATGATGATATAACCCAATAATGAGACTTCTATCAACTAGAAATCACACATGATTTACATTTCAAATATATTCTTCTTTTCTAAGGTCTCTAGTATAGTTCTTAGATTCTACCCATGCTCCTCCTTGGTTTTGGAGTATATTAGAATATCTTCTATAAAGAATACCACAAATTTTTTTAGGTAATATCTAAGGACTCTATTTATAAATTCCATGAATATTTCTGGAGGATTAGTAAGTCGTAAAGGCATTGCTTTGAATTCATTGTGCCCGAACCCTATTTGAAAGGCATTCTTGGGGTATCCTCCTTATTCACCCGTAATTTGTTATATCCTAACCATAAATCCACCATGGAGAAAAATTGTGGTCCATGTATCTGATTGATAAGATTCATCAACTCATGGAAGAGGATAATAGTTCTTTATCATGATTTTTTTGATCTCACGATAATCAATGAAAAGGCACATCGACCCATCCTTCTTCTCAACAATGAGGATTGGTGCACCTCATATTGAAGAACTTGGGAATATGCACCCTTTATCCAGATTCTCCATTAGTTGTTTCTTTAGCTCCTTAGGCTCCATAATAGCCATAAAATACAATGTCATGTATCTTGGAAATGCCTCAGGTATACGACAAATCTATAATTAAACATATATTCTAGGTGTAAGACTAGAAAATTTCTCAGGAAACACTTCAGAAAATTCCCTCACAATAGGTAGGTCTTCATGGAAGGTTTCTTCCTTAGAATAAATCAACTGACCAAGATACATGTTCTCATAGGGTAGTTATATACACTAATTATATGATGTTTCTTAAGAAGATTTTTCCTCCTCCTCTCAACTGTACAAAATCAGGGGCCGATTTTCCATATGGAGAGTGATTTCCCACTCACGGTAATTTATGTGGGCTCTATATGGGGAATGCCAATCAATTATAAGAATTGCATCAAATCCCACCAAAGTGAGTATGATGATGTTATCCAGGAAGATCAATCCATATATTATGATAGATAATGCGTTATATTCATGGGATTAAATGATTACCCCATTATATGTTCTCACTGACATCTATACAAACATGATTTGTTGTGGTCTGGAAAATGTTCTACTAAACATTCAGGACCAAAAAGAATTCATAGAACCAGAATAAAAAAGTATGTACACATTTCATGAATTAATAACTATTTTACTTGTCACCACTTCTTTTTTAGGGTTCAATTCAGTGGTAGTGATGGAAAAATATCTCCCTTTCTACATTGGAGATTGCTGGTTACCTCCAAAAATCATTGGCAAATGGCACTGATTTCAAATGGTTCTATGTTTATTACAGTTAATGAAATGAATAATGTGTTGAGGGTAAAACGTAGTGTTCCACTCATATGTCACAAAAGTGGGTTTTTATTTCCAGCAATTAATGTCCATGAACCCATATCTTCCACAAAAAAATCATTTCCTCATCCCGTTTAAGAAATTTAGGGGGTTCTTCTTTCTGCCCCTTGGGCAAGTGGTGTACTAGAATTTCATAGCATCGTTTTATTTATCCATTAGACCACCATAATTAAAGTCAACCTTCTGATTCGTATCCCCATGATACCCCTGATATTCACCGATCCATTTTGCAACTTTTAGTGAAGATTGGAAAATTTCCTCATAGCTATCAAAGTCATGTATCACTAGGGCTTTTCGTAGCCTAGGTATTATCCCACCAAAGAAGCGATTAATCTTGCATTTAGGGGTAACAACAAAGCTGGAAGTGTATAGTGAAATCCTTTTGATGATTTTCTTATACACTTCGATGGATTCCTTGACTTTTCTTTTGAGGTAAAGGGACTCCCTTTACATATCATGTTTGATAGTGCGTGGGAAATATTTATCAATAAATATTTTCTAGAAATCCTTCTATTCCAACACCTCAATCACTTCCCCATGCTTCATTTTTTTTATCAATGTACACCATTTATCAGCTTAACCCTCCATATGATAGGCATCCATAAGAACCATCTCTTGTTTGGATCGTTGAAGGATGGATAAGACATTTTCAATGGAGTTGATCCATTGTTTGGCGATTGAGAAATTACATGATCCATTAAAAGTAGGAGGCCTTTATCTCATGATGATCTAGACTGCAACTTGTTCTTGGGGGGGGGGGGGTGGATGTCCCTCTTGACGCATGTTTTTATTCAAAACACGAGTTAACTGAGAGAGTCTCATAACAATGTTTTCGATTCCCACTCTCATCAGATTGGGTATATCACAAGAACAATCATCACATTGATCATTGCATCAGTTGTTAGCATGATACCTCATATTATAATAAATTGTCTAGAATAAAAATAATGTTCGGGGTAACACATAAAGGGGAATCTAATGAAAAATATATAAATTCTAAATTACATTTTTTCCTTAACTTACGAAATTATTGGATTTAATTTATGTTATCCATGATCTACTTCCCAACATATATTCATAGGGGCATTTTTTTATACCCTTAATAATTGTTCACACTAAGCTTATGAATTTACCAAAGCATATCCACCAAAAGTGTCATAAACAAGAGTGAATCAAGGGCCATTGTTCCACACCCATTCCCATTCGAGTCTATCTGAAATCGGTTTTTTCGAGTTTTACCCCTAGATTTATCTATTCCAGAGGTGTCTTTAATTGTTCGTATCTAGACAGGGAAGTATTTTCATGATAAACTGATTACACTATACTCGCCAAAATTTAGGTATATTTTTATTATACACAGTCTTATCTCTAGGAAATTCACTAGGGTTTTATAAGCCTAATCCAAAAAATAAATAAACCTATCTTTTGATACCAACGATAACAACCTTTCTCTTTATTATTCACATAAACATGATTAATTACATAAACATGAACTGAATATAACCTTGAGGATCCATAGGTCTACTTTCTAGGGAATATTATGAACAATACAAAAAAATTATAACATAAAACACAACATCTGTATAGAAAACATATTTTACAAGACCAGAAAATTCATTCTCACTTAGCATTTCATCGAATATCGTGAGGAAATGCATACAAAAAGGGTGATTAATAAATCCTAGTAAGGGAGTAAAAAAGGAATAACATGAATAATATAGTATGTGTTAGGAAATATTCATATAAATGGAGCACAATAGAAGCTTGAACTTGAAGGCATGATATAACATGATTATTATAACACGGAATTGTGGCAACAACATTAAACAAGATATTAGCCTAAGACCAGGCTTATTGCACATGGATAATGAGTAAATACTAAATCCACTTGAATTATCACGAGGAAACCATCATTTCACTTGAATTACCAAGAATAAATCTGCATTTAACTTGAAGTATTATGATACTAATTTTTACCCAATGCATTTGAGCGCTATCAGGGTGCACCCTTCATAATCATTTCATTTCATACAGATGTGTGCCACATAGATCGTATAACATGGATTCATTAAATATAATAATTTATTCCACTAATAAAATATTTGGAATAAATAAATGTATACCATCAATAAAAATGTATGTGGTCATAATTAAGAATACCATAGATAGATAAATGTGTACGTTATTCACTTACACGATTATTTTTGCAAAGGAAACTTTGGAACAACATGTGTAGTCGAACATCGTCAAATAGAAATTATAAAATTGGTTGATGAGAGAGAAAGGTGTATATCATCATTTATATATCAAATGGAAATTATGGGGGTCATGGAACATAATATCTCATCATATTTAATGGATTTTAGATGCATATAGTAAAATAATATCTTGAATGAAAATGAGGAGATAGAAACCCCTTACAGAATTTTGGCATGGTTACAGATGTAGATGGGAGGCATTAATGAAAGAGAATGGGGTTTCTAATCATTAATACCTAAGATGTACAGTATAGGGGAGGTGAAAAATCATACCCCAACATTTATAATTCAAAATAAAAGGACATAACAATATATGGAAAATTCAACAAAAATATTGAAGGAAGGAATGTGAGGATCCCTTACTTGGAAGTGTGATCCCAAAGGATTGGGAGATGCTTGAGAGAGACTTTTGGGAGCATGGGGTTCATTGAATTGATTCTAGAAACAAGAGGAAATATATTGGCTGTGCATTAAATTTTTTTAGTGAAGAGGAATTGGTGATTGAGTTCGTTTATATAGGAAAGGAGAGGGAATTCATTAATATTTAGTTTTTGGACACTACACGTTAAATTAATCTAAACCACAATCCCTCTGATGGGTTTTACCCATGGTTTTTTCTAAAGTGAAGTGGAAGGAATTATTTTATAATGAAAATTACTGAGCTTATTAAAATATTAGTCTTGATTCTGTGGAGATGTCTGACACTCTCAAGTAAATCATTTTAAAAAGTTACAATATTTTATAAGTATTGCAGGGTCCACTAAGCCATAATAAATTCAATAAAAAAAATCTTAAATTAGATAATTTTAAATCTAAAACAAATAATGAACGAATATCAATTTTATCGTATTTTATTCCATCACTATTGAGTCATTATGATGTCATAAAACACATTATATGTTTATACGGTATTCAATTTTTACTGAAAAATTTGACTCTCTAAGAAAATTATGAAAAATTAACCATTAGACAATTTAAACATATTGAATCCAAACATGATATTCATTTTATCTATATAATATTCAAAATATTTAATTTTTTACTTGTAATATAAAAACAGAAATTTATCTAAAATTCACGGGTTTCTACAAAAACTGCTTTCAAACCATAATAAAAGATACAATTGTATTAAAAAAAATTATATGATCATTTATATTTAATAAAAAGTTATTTAGTAATAATATTTTATTTAAATATTATTTAATTAAAAAATCCATTAATTCATCAAAAAAATTTCTTAATTGAATATTGACTAAAAATATTATTTGTTCATTTAAAACCATTTACAAAGTAAAAATAATAAAACGAATGTATATTATTCATACAAAAATATTGTACATGATCATAGTGCTTGGATATTTTCATATATCCCATTTTAACAACATTATAAGACCTATGGAAAAGGTGTTAGATGGTGGAAGACCCTTAGGGTGGCTCAGTTAACATCACTCGAGGTGGTAATATCTAATAACTTCCACTTCTCATGTAAGAGATTCCGTTCAAGCATCATGTGTTAAAGCTCAGCTTGGGCTTGGTCAAGATAGAATCATAGTGACGCTACCTCCTCTTCAAGCTCCACCAAGTGGGATTCGTATAGAGAAACTCTACTGGATGACACCATCACGTCATTTGTTTGAGTAAATTGGATTAGTTAAAGACATATAATTATTCTAGTCATCAGATAACTGTTCGATGACTATATTAGCAATGTTAACAAATATTAATGGTATTTTAAAATCCAAGAACATAAAATCAAGGAATTGATCATGTTTTATATAACCATTTTACATAATAAGATATTAAATTAGATCAATTTGATGTTTAATTCATAAATTATTGGTCGTTACAATAAATATGGTTTTCATTATGTGACATGTGATACATATATCCCCCTACTTTGCATTTGGTAATGAATAATACTATATGATATCAAAGGATATACATGTGTTCAGAACAAACCTATAAAATATGGTACACTGGTGGTCAGCCAAAGCCAAAAGTTGGTACAAGAGTGGTCAGTCCAAGCTTGAAATGGATAATATGGTGGTAATAAACCCAATCCCGAAGCAGGTACATGAGTTTCCTTCACAATAAAAATTTTCTATTAATTTCTTATTGGATATCCTTCACATAAGATTGTATATGATTATGTGTATACAAAAAAATATATGTCTAATGCATATGTTATGCTCTATTGGTTCATGTTATATGATTTAATTATGTTTCATGTCTTATAAACTACCAATACTTATTCCACGACCCAGGACTATGATATTTTATATGCAGGGTATGATTTTAAAGTATAAATATCATCTTTTAATACCTATATGTTCATTTTATGCTTATGTATCTTCTTTATTTTCACTTACTTAGCATCTGAGCTCACCATTTCTTATATTTCATTTCCCTCGGTTAGGAATAAAGGATTTATATATGAGTACTAAATGGATTGTTATTTAAGGAATAAATTTAATATCATTTGAAAAAATTTAAGATTATATTTCATGTTTACAGAGGACTAAACTATTATGTTCCCCAGGAATGATGTTATGAAATGTAAGGAATGTTCATATCCAAATCTGTAATAACCATGAATAAGAAGTAATGATTTCTATAGTTGGTATCAATGGAATGGTTAAGTAAACCTTTGGAAACAAGGATGACACAACCTTAGTGATATCCCTACATATATTTTTAAGGAAATTTCTAGGGATGTTACTAAGGATAAGTCTATTGATTGGTCAATGTTTAGAAAATGTGTTTGAATTTTGGTAAAGGATTTCGTGAGTCGTTTTTAAAAAATTACATCTATATCGGTATATTGTAAGTGGATGATGATTTTGTGAATATGATTGTAGTTGTAATAATCCCAAAAAAAATATATTGAGATAGTATCAATAAAGAACTGGTGCATGAAAATTACTCTTCCGTCCACCATGGTTTGACAATTTTAGGTATATGATTTAGAAATTCATAAATTCTGTATGAACCATCATGAAGGATTTAACGATATAACAACTATTAATATTCTAGAATATATTAAAATTGAGTTTTTATGATGTAGACATCATATAATATATTTTTCATGATTATGTGGTTCTCCACAATGATTTTGCTTCTCACACTATGATTTTTGTTTTTGTATGTTGATTGAACCATAAGGAATAATGTTACCATTTAATGTACTAAAAAATTTAGTGACTATGAGAAATTATATTGGATGATGACATGATAGAAAGATATTTTAATTATGATTAATAAATTATCCCAATATATGGTAATCACCATGATCTTTAGTAATATTCCAGACACATTGAATAAGAATAAAATTGTTTTTATGAATGTTCATGTGGTAGTGGACATTGAGGAGTATATACTATGATACCTACATCTCTAGTTAGTGGGAAGAAAACCTTAAATGAATATCTCAAATATAGGGCAATATGTTATTTGTGTGAAAGAATGGTTCATAAATTGATAAATTGTTTAGGATCTCAATGTATTATCTGTGGAGAACATGGGAATTACCCAACACAATGCACTGACACAAGAATTTACTTCTACGCCCAGGAAGAAGCTATTAAATTCCAACCTTTAATGTCGAAGGAATGAAGTATTTATGTATCTCGGTTAAATAATAATGAGTTGTGAAATAAATAAAGTTTATTTAGTATAAGATTTTCATTGATGATTTCAATGAATATGTTGAGAGATGATGATGGATTAAAAAATTGATTATGGGAAGATTCCCCCTAATGTGTTCCAAATGAATATAAAATGGAGTTTAGTATGGATAAAGAGATAATTGATTTGGGCAATGTAAATTGGATAGTATCTATGACTTCAGAACTGATAATTGATCTATTGAAATAGTAATTGATGTTATCAAATATGATGTATAAAAAATAGCGGATATATGGGATATTTCAATAAATTTTTGTTTGATTCCTGGAATGAGGAATACTTATTTTCTTAATTTTTTTTATATGGTAATTCATGTTATTAACATGTTTCAAGAGAATACAAAATTAAGGTATTCACATGTTTGTCATTTGAAAATCCACAACCACTCTATAATGTATGGGGGCTTAATGATATGTTGATTTTGAGAATTTTTGTGACCTTATTTCTAATGATTTTATTTTAATCAATTGGGAGGATCATAAGGATAACGATTTATGAAATGGTTTATGTTTATCTTTGGATGAGGCTTCTAAGATTAATATTTTATTTCACTATATGATGATTATTGAATAACTTGTGCCAACAATGTTTTTGTGATGAAAAATAAAGATAATGGAAATATAATATAATTATGTTTATTGATGATATGATATATTTGTGCCTTAGTCATAGTAAATCAGCCTTCATTTCTCAATGTAAGTGATGAAGTGGAATTTGATAAAGGTACAACCCATGGGTGAGATTTTTATTATGAAATGGAATGAAACCATGTAAGTAAATCATCACATGAAAATACATTAAATTATTTAAATTGATTTAAAAAAATTATCCATGTACCATAATTTATTATGAATTAAATGGTACCTTAGATCAAAAATATATTTAGGATTTTTTGGTTATCAACTTTGTACAGATCACTCAATTTCTTGTGATCAATTATCATTTCCATTCTTATGATTATTTATGATTTTCTCTCATTTCCAAATCTTCATTTCCTAAATACGTTCTCATCTATGGAAACATAGTTAATGAGTTACATTGAGAATATGTTTTGTTTTTATCATTACCTTTTATGTGATTTTTAATTATTCCATTTCACAATATGGATTGATTTGAAAGAATTTTTAAATATTAAACAATTTATAAACTAGTTGAATTTGTGTGTAAAATTCATTAAAGGGAGGTATAATGTAATACCCATAGTTTTATGAGTTTTTTTAATTAATTAATTTTCGTTTGTGGATTGTGTCGCACGGCCAAAAGTTAAATCTTGTGTTACATACATCATTATGTTATCCAATGCTACACACAACACTAGGTCAGCTTGCGATGCACATAACATTGATTTTTTAAAAAACCATGATATAATAGTAACATAGTTATATAAACACTAAAAATAAAACCTTGTTGTTAAACATAGAGAAATTAATTGTTACTAATATTTTTTAAACATTAATGTTAATATTTTTTCAAAAAATAATTATATTGATGAAAAACGTACTTAATTTTTGGTAAAGTCGTTATATGTGTTGAAAATTTGAGTTTCTCAATGAAATGGGTTTCTATTTCATTAAATGAAATATAATAAAATTAATTTGTGAAAATTGTATAAAATTAATTTGATAAAGTAAATTAAATTTTTAAATCATAATTTAAAAATTACAATAGAATTAATTGTTTGGATTTTTCGAAAATGTTTCCATTATTAATTAACATCGAGAAATACTAAACTTTGTTTAAAAAGTTCTTTTTAATTTAATATATTTTAAAATACTAATCAATATTTAATTTTTTTTCAAAGTCACATTAGTTAAATTATATTTATATAAATAAAATCATTGACATTAAAATCAATTTTATGATGAATTTGGATATAAAAACAATATAATAGTTTGAACTTATTCTCTTTCAAAAATGATGATTTCTCATCACATAAGATAGAATATTATTTTAAATTAAATGTTTTAGATTATGTGAATGGAATTTTAAAAAATTGATAATATATTTTTAGTAATAAAAATTTATAATTTATAACTAGTTAAACATTATTTTTTACCTAAATAATTATAGAATGAAGTAAAAATTCATTACTTTGACTATGGTCAATATTGATTTTCCAGGGTTTAAAATAAAATGATAAGTGTATAAAATGACCTAATATATTATATTTATTTCATTGAAAAAATTTATTTCTAACATGTACATAAAATTCACATAAATATGAAATTCCCTCCTATATTTTTAGAATATTACTCATAGAATATGTAATGTAGAGAAAAAGACAAAAAGATAATTTTATTAATTTTAATATATATAATACATTGTGATAGGGAAAAAATAAATTTTCTTAGGATATTAGAATTATTATTAAATATAAATGAGTAATTTTATCATTATAATATATATTTAATTTTAAGATTTGAAATTGTCGCATAAATTGTTTATGAAATTCCAATACAGAAATTATTTAATTAATAAAAAATAAAATAACACAAAAAAAACTAAAGTATAATGAATTAATTAATTTGATAAATTAATTTTATTGATTTATATATAATTTTAACACGGTTTCAACATTATATATTAAATTTCCATTATTTTCTTGATATTTTTAAAATTGAAATTATATTAAAAATGTCCAAATTTTCATAAATGGTATTTTATAATAAATGATATTTTATTAAATGATGTAAAATTAAAACCCTAATATTTTTCCAAATTATTATAATAAGTTAGTAAAAATCAATTTATAATTATCACTCTAATTTACTCATTAATGAATTTTACCAAAGTGAGCAAACTTGCTACCATATTGAAAACCCAAAATAGAAAAAATTGGGAAACATATAAGTAATAGAATGAAATGTTTGAAAACTATTTATAATTTTATTAGGATGGTTTGATCTGCCAAATAATCCATATGACCATTTAATTATCTTTTTTTGAGCCACATTACGTGATTTTGACCACACAATAGTTATTAAATTTGAATATTTAGATGAATGCCACTCTTCAACATTAAAAGGGAACTCACCCCTCATTTTTTAAACCTATTAATCCATTGGAATCAACCAATATATTCTCAAATAATATACCAAATTCCCTACACAAATACTTGAGTACTTATTTCTGGATTAAATCCAACCAAGGGAGGCTTTAGTTAAAACCTATGAGAGATACCAGATGAAGACATAATGATATTCAAATGAGCATTTCATTTTATATCTTCTTCTATATGTCCAAATTTTATTTAACCAATATAAAATATTATATTAAATATATTATATATACTATGATTTTTAAGGTAAAATCTTCCAACATCACCCACTTCCATAAAAAGGGTTACAAAATCATCATTCTTATGAATGGAAGACTACTGCCTCACGAGCCAATGTCGTTAATATTACATTACCAGTTATCATGGTATGAAAAAATGAATACTTTATAATTTATATGTGATATATTTTATATTTATTATTTTATTATTGTTAATTAATTATTATATGACACATATCATCATGCTTTACATTTTTTGGGAATACAATATTGTTGCTCATTTGTATGGAAGACTTCGGCCTCGCGAAGCGATACGATTCATTCATGCATTACGTGAAATATATTATAGATTGGTTTAATAAAAATATCTAATGTATATGAAATAATAATTATAATGTAATTAAAATACATATATCATTTAATTTTCATTATCTCAATATGAAAAGAATATGGAAACATTACTAATGCATACATATGACCAACCGTCTCCATGAACGGTGAATTCCATTTCCCATCACAAGAATTTATGGATTACTATAAATAAATATATACTGAATATATATGACATTAATATCATGGTTTAAATTATTTATATGATGAAACCAGGATCTAATTATGAGGACCAAAAATAAGAAGTGAAAACATGTATTTAAAACATAGTGGTTATTACATGAATCATAAATTAAACATGGAATTGTTAATAAATGGGTAATACAGTGTCATAATAAAATAATATATTATATAATATAAATTAATATAGTTATATTAATGATTTATAATAAACATATATTTATTAAACACGATGTTTTAATGAGTACTATGTTATTCAAGACTTGTGGTAGGGGGATTCCTATTTTTACTTTTGTTTTTGAGAGACATCTTCCATATTGATTAGTTATTTATTTGATGCAGTGTATATTAATCCATATGAAATATTATATCAATAATAGCAGTCATTTAATGATAAATTATGTTTTCATTAATTTTATTCTTTTATACAGATCATGATTCAAAAGTAACTCAAGTAGTAAGGGTTGTATTGTCTAAATTTTTCATTCTTTTATTTGTATGTTATGTTATGAACTTATGCTCACTAATTAAGTGTATATAAATCCACATTGACTTTGAATATCATTATATTATTCATCTGAATGATATATTATGGTTTATTTTATTTTCTTCTTTTATTGGATTTATGATCCAAGCATGTAAAAAGTTGGAATGATTTTATGTTAAAAACACATTATTTTTCAGGATTATTTGTTATCATGTCTCCAATGTTGAATCTATCATTATATACCTCTCAATAATTATCATTAATTTTATTCTCCTATGTTCATTCTTGATAAAATACATTAATGGGAACATTTTCCCACTCCTTGTATCTTATGATAATTTTGAATTTTCATTCAAAAACATCTAACTATATTTATTTCTTTGATCAGAAATATTTTCTATTTCAAAACCATTCTATCTAAAAAAATCAAATATTTTTATTCTTAAAATAAATATCAAAACATGTTATCTTTAAAAAAAATTTGGACGGTATTCTTCATTTCATTTACCAAAACATTTTCAATTAGTATTTTACCAAAAAAAAGAAAAGAATATATATTTTTATCTAGAACTACATGAACATTATTTACCACTATCATAAACACTCAATAATTTTAAGCTGGCCTTATTTGTTTTAAAAGTTCTATTAATAAAAAACTTTTCTTTAATTTTTTTTATATTTCAAAAAACTAAAATTGTAAAGTATATTTTCCACTTGAATTGCGAGAATTAATTTTTAAATCTTTTTTAATATGTTTTCATGGTTTTTTTTGAATGAAAATGATTTTTAGAATGATTTATATTATAAAAATAAATTTTCAAATAAACAATATTTTCGTTATAAAATTCTCTATGTGATATTTTTAATCATTCTCAATCAAAGATAACATCCTTTGTTTGAATATATGTTTTACTGGGGATATGATCTTATTAACAATAGTGTTGAATTTTTTCAATAAGGTATCATTATGTGTATAGAATGGTCATCATTGAAGTTGTGATGATGATTGAAGTGGGGATGCTTAATGTGATGTTGTTGACTCAAGGAAAAGTCCACATAAATTATGAATTGTATTATTTAACAAGTACTATCTATATTTTTTGGTTTGAAATGGTGATCAATTAGTTTTGAATATATCATTGGTATCAATCTGATGAAGTTGTTACAATGAAAATGATTCCTGGAGAATTGTTTTGGACTCATAGAATTTGATTCTATTCTTGGTAAATTATCCATATTTTCATTAATTAAAAAATTGTTGAACTCATCTGATATTCCATGACATGTCTCAATGAATGAATCATTGTTACAAAATTTGAAGAAGATCATGAAATACTTGACTACATGATGAATTAGGATGATTCATCACATAGATTCTAATTAAACGATATTGGTGAACAAAATCAAATGATTGATAGAGGTGATCTTCAACAAATAATACATTTGTTAAAGGATAACTCATTTCTCATTACAATGATACCATCTGTAATATTAATGCATGAGTAATGATGAAGAATCCATACTTAATCCATGGTTGGATAATAGAGGAATGTTGATGATCATGGATTTTATTCTTCTAAAAAGAAAAGAAGGATGATGTTTGAAGATGAAGAAGAATAAAGGAAGCATTCATGGGATTAGTATGTTTATTTGGAATATACTTAGTGCATTTACCATGCATGGGCTTTCAATGAAGAAGGTGACCATGAACTAACCTTGTAGTGGACACTAGTTTTATAAAAAATTATATTTTATCATGGTCATACATCAAAAACTAGGTCATCCATGCAAGGATAGTGGAAGTACTCAACCTTAGTAACATGTGGTACCTGAGGGTCAACTATACCAGAGGGAAGCCTCAAGGCCAACCCCCAAGAGGCATAGAGCATTAATGCATTGTATAAGCCCGCAGGTGCACACATGGTGGTGAACCTGGGTAACACGAGTAGAGATTAGGAGCAGAGCATGACCACAGGGTGAACACGACATGGGGGAATTACTGTGATGGGAGAGGTAGAATTTGGAGCTGAGGTTACCATGCCATGTACAATAAACGAGCCATATCCCATGTGTTGGTTTTGATTTGGGACAACATTTTAACTCGCATAAGTAATCCCCATCATCCTTATGATCTTATGTGAGATCTCGACCACACAGCTCAGTTCAGATATGAGCTTCTAATCAACGCTTCTCATCTGATCCTACTTCTTTCCTAATTGAATCGAAGTATTACGATGTTTAACTATGGGTCGTTTTAAACCTCCGAGCCAACATACACCGCAGTACAACCGGGGAAACACCTCACATCCAGGATCTCTCTTCCGGACACCATTTATTATTGAATTTAATGCAGGGACATCGTCTGATCTCCACAAACTCATTCATGAAATTAAATTTTCATGCATGTGAATAAAATGAAGATCTTGTGATTGTCCAAGGAAAATGATGTATCCATACTCCACGGAGCCCAGGTATTCGTGATTAAGTGGATCACGCATTTCCTATTCATGCATGTGTGAATTATAACACAAATAATAAATATTCATTATAAAATAATTTCCCATAATTATCTTATTATCTGTTACTCGTGTTTCATGATTTGGAAGCCAAATATCTCAGGCATTCAATACACAAATCTAATGGCATATCTTACGGGTTTTTAACGTAGTGCAATGCGTCAAACCTCACCTTTAGATAGAGGATCGCCGAACTGAGAATAGATTATACCGTTCACATAATTGAGAGCCATTTTTTCTAAAAAATATAGCATATCCATTCCAGATTTGTGAAGGAAGAGTAGAGGTGTTTGCGTAGCCTTGCTACGTGAAGGAGAAGATAGATCTTTCTGACCATCAATAATTTATAATAACTATTAAAGTGTCTCTTGAATAAGAGGTCTCGTGCATCCCTTAAGAGAAGGAATACACCAAACCAACATAGTTCACAAAAGATTCATCACCCTCTGGGAAAAGGCAACCCACAGATAGACGATTAGTTTAACAAAACAACATTGTGCCTCATGAAGAATCTAGTTGGTGAAAACAAACCAGGGATAGTGCTTTGCACCTCCCATGTTTGAGTTACACATACAGAAGCACTATGCATCTCTGGTTCGTATGGTTGTTTGTGAAACCTCGAGATAGAAGAAGAATAAGAAAACAAATGTTTTTGTTTGTGTGAAAAAGATTCAAATATACACACCAATTTGGGTTTGTAGAGGATCACATATAATGTGGGCCGTACATGTAGAGGTATGGACTCTTGCATGCACATGCATGAATGAAATATTTTTTAGAAGATAATATGGGACATACCCATATGAATACATATACATCATTTGAAAAACCCTAATTGTGATTTATCATGTGAAGAAGGATAAGGAATAAAGAAGAAAGAATACACACAAATGAATGCACCCATTTGGTTTTTAAGAAGCACACACTTATATTGAACGTAATGTAGATATTAAGAGTGTGTGTGAGTGAAATGTACCAAAGAAATGAAAGTGTGTGTGATATTAAGTGAAGAAAAAGATAGGATAGTGTGTGTGCAATAATAAAGGGAAGTTAGCTTGAATTCATGAATGTTAGGAATTGAATTGAAGAAATGTGTGAAAAATAATGACCAACACACATTGAAAAAAAATGTTGATTTAAGTGAATTGTGTGTGTTTGGGTTTACATGAGAGATAATATGCAAGCATGCAATCATAAATAATCAGATGCACATGTTACAAGTAATTGAGATATTCAAAACTAGAAGTTTGTATTCCATGCAATCCATGCTTGATGTAAATGTGTATTGAGACTGAAACCAGAGAAAAGTAAAAAAATATCATATATCTGAGTTGATAGTATTTGATAAATACAAGAAAGAAAAAATAGATGATATTGTCCAGAATTATTCATTAATTATTGAAGAGGTAGTGTGCCCCATTTTAACACACATTAGTGAGGCTAGGTCTTTATCAGAATAAGAATGAACTGGCCGAGCATTCATTCACTAATGAAATAGATAAACACAAGTGATCAATATCATTCAACAAGACAAGATAGATATTCCAAAGGCTATTGAAGATTCTTAAAGTGATACACATTCAAGTTTGAATAAGAAAGACTATGTGGGAATAGAATACGATCAATATACAATGAATCCAAATAGAAAAAATAATGAAGCTACTCGTGTGGCTCAAGATCTATAAGACCCCTATGGTATTCATGGAGGTGAAGATGACATCAGTGAAACTCTGGAGCATGCCAGTGGGACTCTGGTAGCACAGTGGGATGTAGTATAAATAATATCCTATGGGAATTAGGAGGTATATAGTGGGACTCAGTATTGAGCATTCTAATTGATAATAATATTATAGTGGAGAATCATTGTGGGGGAGAATAACCAACAGAGCATGGACTAGGTCGTTCAACCGAACCTTGTAAATCCTGATGTTTAAGGCCTTTATATTTATAGCATCATTAGATGTAAGGATGAGAGATAGACGATGACATGATTGGGGTATTAAATATCAATAGAGGATTAATATAAAATAATAAATTAGTATAAATAAAAAGGGGATCACTGATTAACCTCTTTCCCTCTCAGTGATTCACACTGATCCTATATATTGATATCCAATGAAAAATTTCATATTATTTATTTGAATGGTTTATGTTTATGTTGAAAGTCGTTTATGAAATTAATTTATCATGCATTGTTTATAACATTATAATATTTTTATTAGTCCCACTTATTTTCAATCTTTATGAAATGATGAAATGATTACAGATCCTATCACTTTTCAAAGGGTTATGAGATGAAGAAATGTTTATGATACCCATTTCATTTCATGAGTTATGATATGATGAATTTTTATCATATTGTGGCACATAGAAATGTGGTTTGCATTATGTTATGTGTGGGACTAATATATCCATACAATTATTTGTGTAAAGATAAATTCTTTACAATCTCATGGGTGATCATCCCAAGCCCATAAAACATGATACATGGGTGGTCACACCATGAAAGTAGCAGGTGCTTGAGTGGTCAACACAATCCTAAAAGGGAGGATAAATGGGTGTTCATCAAAATTTTTCTCTAAGTACATGGGTAGTCGACCCAATCCAAACTTTTAATTAAATCTTTATTGGCATGACATGAAGATAGATTTTATAGTCTGTTGTGTATAAAAGAAAACATTTTCTTATGCCTATGTAATTCAATCCTTACTCGTGTGGTTTGATTACCATGAGAATCATACCTTATGAACTACCAATGTATATTTAATGCTCATTATTATTATCTTTTATATTCATTTTATGGTTATAAAATATTTTTCACATTTTCTCAAAACATTATGTTTATGTTATGCATTTGTATCACCATTTTTTACCCTTACTAAGCATCTTATCTCACCCTTTCATATGTTTCCTTTCCCTTAGTTATGAATATTTTATTTAAGTATGAGTTATAAATGGAAATATATTTATGGGAAACATTAATTTTATTTCACTAAATTAGAATCATATGTTCCATGTTTCCAAAGGAAAAATATTGTAAGGGTCTACATGCATGCCCTTGTGTAATGTAATGAATATTCATCTCAAAATAAGTAATATCCATATATAATAAGATTAGGTCATTACAAATAATTATTTGTTAAGAAACATTATTTCACCAGAAAATAATTTTGAATAAATACTAAAATAATTATTGGTTACAATGCATTAGTCATGAAAAAATATACATAATGCAAGGATATTTTTACATAAGGAAAATATTTGAGTCAAGAGAACAACTTACAAATTTTGAATCATATGATTCAAAACTCGAAGACAATGATAACACGAAATTGTAAATTTAATATCATTAAATACACTATGTCCTTGATATAAATACTTCAATGTGTTTATAAGTAAACTATAAAAATGGTAACATGGTGTACCACATAAACACGTCTCAATGAAAGGAAATTGATACAGAAATGCTTACCTAGTTTCCTTTCTTTGTTAATAAAACTGTGACCTCCAATAAAAATAAGTAACTAGATTATTATAATATTTCACATTCTTAATGAAAATTATAACACTTTTATAATCGTTTTTTAAATTCCTTATCATTATTATATGAATTAGTTATAATGTTTTATGACCACCTGATTTTAATATTATTAACTATTTTGTGTATGTTTAATAATTTTGACATCATGACCCTTAATTTTTTCCCAAATTCATTATTGATATATCATATAAGTTTATAATTTTTTAAAATTTGACTGATTTAAAATGTTCTTATTTCATTACATATGTGTTTTGGTTACATTATGTGAAAAATTAATTGATCCTTTATAATTTAATAAATTTCAATGAAAAAAATGTTACAATAATAATTAGTTAAATACCTGATATATTTTTACCAAAACTATAAAATAATCATGATTTTCATGATATATTAAAATATTATTATTTTTCATGTTCCTATAGTTATCCTTAATCATATTTTAAATCATTATTTATATAGGTGTTTAAATCCACCCAAACAAGGACATGCATTAACATGATATGAGAGTATGGATATGGAGGTGTTTATTTTGACATAATATATTTATAACATACGAATAACGATATTATTTATTTCAACATATTAAACAATATTTTAAGATGCTATAATATTTAATTTAATGAAATCTGATATACAAAAAAATTACTCCAGCTGGAGGTGGTAGTACGCGAGCACTCATTATTGATGTTCCGTTGTTTTTATAAGTGTAAGGGAATGAATAAATGAGTGTTATACCACTAATAAAACTACATATAGGAAAAATATTAAAAAATTATATATCAAATTATAATGGAGACAATATATCATGAAGATCAAGATTAAGAATAAAAAATTAGATTACTGATAATACATATGTTGGGAACTTGATTTTTTCTTAGATGTTCTCTTTTAATTGAAGTGATTATGATAAATATGACTGAGTAGCTGATTATTTTTTTGTAATATGGTTATAGGGAAATTATAATGGTATATTTTAAAGGTGGAATTCAGAGGTGGTATTTGTATTTGAAGCATTGTAAGGTATCCCCATTGATAATGGAGGTAAATTGAACATTTAGGAACTCAAATTATATCATAATAATTCCACAACACTATTCCAATGTCAATGGTTCCCAATATTTGAAATTATATATATTATTTTATGCATGGGCCAATAAATTCACAACCACATTTTTCATCATGTGTTATTAATTTTTTTTACAATTATTCTATTTAACATTTTACTCTTTTAATTTTAATCTCTGTAAAATATTTTTAAATATGTGATTTTAGGTTTTCATAAAAATATAACATACCCTATATTTTTTTGAGGTAACTAAATTTAAACTCAATCTAGTAAAATCCAATTTCTAAATATTATAAATTATCTCATAAATTGAAATAGACAATGTGTAGAACAAAAAAATTCTTGGAAATTGACATTTTGACTATTATTGAAACATTATATTATTTAGTAATTATTACAAATAAAATGAGTGTAAATAATTTTATTTATATGTTTATAGATCATATTATATTTATAATTTATTGGATTTGTATTTAATTTATTTGATTTTAATTTATTCATTTTAATATATAAGTATTCAAAAATTAATTGTTTCACCATAATCATGCTAATTATCATATATCCTAAAAATATAAATTGTATACTCCAAAAATAAACTATAAATATTAAATAATATTAAAATTATTTTCTCAAATATATAATTAATTTTACCAAAATAACATTCTATTTGTATGGAAATTATTTTTAACATTTGCGGTTTTAATGTATAAAAACATGTTTTTGATAAATTTTGTTTCAAGAAAAATAATTTATTATTATTAATTAATTATTAATTATATATATATTTAAAATTTAAAATAATTATTATAATTCATAGAGTATTTATTTATTTATAAAATAAATAAAAAATTCATTCAACCATTTTATAATTAATTTAAAACATAAATGATAAATAATATTCACTAAAACACAACATAAATTTTCAAAATATTGATAATGGGATTATAAATTTAAAAAAAGAATTACAAAATTATTTATTATACATTATTAAATATAATTTTTATATAAAAAAGTTTCATATATATTTATTCCATATAAAAAAGTTATGGTATAAGAAAAATTCAATATTTTTCACTATTCACTAACAAATTGTTTATTTTAAAAAATAAAAGAACTCATAACCTTTTGTTGTGAAGAATTGAAAAAAAATTAATATATCAAAATTAAATTATAAAACATATAAATTTTTATGTTTTAAAATAAAATATTTAATATAATGTTAACTCAATTTTTCGAAAATAGCCTCTAAAATATTAACTCATATTAATTACTTACCTTATAAGGGTAACGACTACAATTGTTTTACCATATTAGTATTTATTATAATTTTATTATTAATATATTTTTAATATATTTTGGTTCATTTTATAATGGGTTTAGCCTATGAATCATGTTTTAAAATAATGTATGTATTTTAAATTATCAAAAATATTTTGTCACTATATTCTACACACCTTAAATAAATTTTGTCCTCAATATTCACAAATAAATTAGTTGTTGGAGTAGTTAATGGTGGATAAAATATTTACATACCTCAAGGTGTTCTATATAATGATATAGTATCATCAATATCATATGAAATACTAGAGAAAACATATTTTATTTTACCATTTCATGGAAATGAATCTCATAGTGAGATATTAGTGTTTAGGTAATGGATTCACCTTTCCTCTTTAATAATTACTAGTTGGACATGAAGTAATTGATTATAAATCCTAATTATCAATGTTTTATTCATTATTCTTGAAATTAGTAGGGTATCAATGAAAATATATTCATTTCACTTTGAAAATAAAATTAAATCGAACTAGGAGGATAGATTAATTTTTACATAGTTAACAACCACTAAAATAAGAATAATTAAAATAAATGTTTTTATTAAATTGAAAAACATTGTTTGTGGTGACTTGATGTTCATAAAAAACATCCTAGATTCAATATGGTTGATATAACTAAAATACATCAATTTTTATGGTCTTGATTAAGTAAATCATAATTCTCAGTATTGTCTTCATTGATATTTACTATATGGGTTCTTACATACACTTTGGGTCTATAAAGTTATGGATTCCAACTATAATCAATAATCTTTGGACATTGATACTAGATTATATAATTATTGATCTCTATGTACACATGAAATTGAATTATTATTTATTTCATTGGATGAGTTTTACCTATTTTACTCATGTTAAACGAACTATTAATGTTTTCATTGATATTTTGATGCAAAATGAATTCATTTAATAAAATTAATTTATCTTATTCTTCCCTTGATGCAACTCCCTTGATGATTCTTTTTACATTTTTTATATGAAATTTGAAATTTTTTCTTCATTGTCTTCATCACATAATCATTACTGAGATTCCATTTTTATCATATTTGGTATTTTTGAGGCATCAGCTATTTTTATATATTTAATCATACTGTATGATTATTTGTATGAAATTTTTATAGTTTTTATCATTCTATATCTCATTATGATAAGTATTTTATTGATTAAATCATCACATAGTCCCTCTCTCTCATGGTTCCCTCTTCATATAGAAGTCAAAAAACCGAATATAGTTTATATGAGATAAAAATATTACAATGTTGGGGTATTATCACAATAATAAAAGGATTTCAACTTTAAAATATCATCTTATTTTACAATTATTTTTTGGTGCATAGTTTCATTAATTAAACATATATAAATCATAGTTTGACATAGGTTACATTATGATGAGCTATCTTAGGCTTATCAATGTAATCCCTAAAATTAACATGGAAATAAAGCCATCATAGAAACTCATAAATGGTCAATGATCAACCAATGAGTATCCCCAACAATGTAAAATAAGGTTTATAGTGAGGTACCATTCACCATGTACTGGAATGATAGTCAAGATAAAATTGAAATTTTTTTAAATTAGTAACACCAATGTACCATTTTAGTTTATTATTTCATGATGATTTTCAAGAGAATGAAATACATGTGACTTTTATCATCGAGGGAAGGATTTTCATTAGATTTATAACTTTAGGAATGCAATAACACCCTCTTTATGTAAGACGATATGAGGTAGGTGTCATTAATAGATAACTTTTCTCATCAATGTAATAAATATAGGAGAAAATAAATATATTCCATAAAATATCAGTTGAAATACATAAAATAATTCATATGAAATTATATTAAATCATCTAGGAAGGCTATGTTGAAACAAAGCACGAGACAATCACTGTTTGTGCAGCATACCTACTCAGATCTTCACATTCTCATCGAGAACTAACCTTATACTAGGAGTTATATGGAAGTGATCACGAGATTCATATTATAGAATACCTAGTCATAAAAATTTCTAGTTATTCTATACATCCTCATTTTATATAATATGGCTAGGTAAGAGTTTCAGTGTATGATATTATTATTCAAAATTACCTAGTGTCATTTCCTATTGAGGAGGTTACAATATTTTGAGATTGTGAGGATTATTTGTTACTCTGTCTAATGATCCTTCTTCGTCATCTATCATTTGAAGGATGTAGTAACTTTTAAATATTATTTAACATCTATTTAAAATTACATATAATTTTTATATTATATTAAATTTATATTGACGTATGAAAATAAATAAAATAGTACCCTATGAATAAAAGTATCTAGAAAAAAATATTGGATAATTCCTTGATTTATGATGGGATAAAATTATTATCCCATATTTCCACTTTCGTGGATTATATATTTTATTTTATTGAGAAATTATATATTTAGAATTGAATAAGAATTCATAATATTTAAAAAAGATATCCATAATCTTGTTATTTATTACGATCTCTTTGTAATTGTGTTGTATTTTTTTTTCATGTTTGTAAAATTATGTTTCCATTTTAATTACATAATTAAATATGACCTTAAGAGACATAATTGATTAATTTTTTAATTGTGTATCTGAACATCATTTCCATTCAAAATGATACAATTTTTTTTATAGTTTCATGAATACATAAATCATTTCAATGCCTATAAAATATCATGAGAATAGGGATCGAGTTTTAAATATATATTTGATAGATTCGAAAATATGAATACTATGGGCTTATTTTTTTCCATTCCATTAAATATTTGATTACTAAAATAATTATGAACAAATAATCATTATAATTTCATTAATTTTGAAATTTTTATATTATAGTGGTCACTCGTTGTAAGTAGTATTATGCCCACATGAATATACATTATATGGTTTGTACTTATTATTAGATGCAGTTGATATTTTTTTTTTGTAATTTTTAATCAAGTGTTTTTTATCCTTTTTATGAGTTATTTATTGTTAATTATTTTAATACGTTTTGTGTTAGTTGATATTTTAAAATAGTGTTCATGGATAATTTTTAACAAATATTACATGTCGATATATGAGCCAAATAAAATTAAAAATAAGAAATTGACAGACAATATATTTTATATTATATAATAGATGTATATTGGTTTTTATTTTCTTATTATTATTTCATAATAATAGTTTTATTATAAAAAGGAATGGGTGGAAGTTTTTTTTTAATAAATATTTTACATAATAAC
This sequence comes from Viscum album, assembly GCA_963277665.1. Taxonomy (NCBI): domain Eukaryota; kingdom Viridiplantae; phylum Streptophyta; class Magnoliopsida; order Santalales; family Viscaceae; genus Viscum; species Viscum album. The sequence goes on from OY728165.1 coordinate 975,008,255, forward strand.
AACTAGGGAGATGACTAAATTTGATAAGGGTAGTAACATTAATTATTTTCTGTTTTATATCCAAATATTCTAGTTTTTAATAATATAAAAATCATTATTATAATAAATTTTCAATAATGCGATGTCATACATAAATTAATACATTGCATAAATTAAATTTTAATATGAAATATATTTTTTCTATGGTTAAATTATAATATATCATATATTTATAATTTAATTAATGTTTATAAATTATGTATTTAGATAATCATTTTCTTTTTTATATTGATTTTTATTCTAATTGGGAAACATTTCATATTTTTTAGTGCGTGTAATTTATTTAGTTTTTTAAAATATTTCTATAAATTATATTTATAGTCCATTTTGGAAAAATAATTGTATATCATTCTATAATAATTTTTTCCCAAAACAGCCATCAAATGATAATTCCCACGTCTTCTTTATAAAAAGTATTCATGGAATGGTCAATGGAAATTAATAGATATTATTTTCTTTCCTTATATGATATATTCAAAAATTGATGTGGAATTTTATTCTCAATGTTTATTTTCTAAAAACAATCTGTTGATGTATCACCTAAATTCAATTCCTTTTAATTTTTTGATGTCTATTTTCAAAACAGACGAGAGAAATATTATTCACATCCTTTATTGAATGAACATCGGTAAAAAATAGTTGTTATAATAAATAAAATGTGATTTTAAAATATGATTTTCCAATAGAATAATTATAGAAAATCATATTTCTATGATGTTTAGATAATAAATGAAAATATGTGGAAAAATAAAAAAATGATTCCTTGTGGAGGTGGTCGTCCTTGCACATGCCCAATTTATGTTCAATTTTTTAAAAGATAAAGTAAATGAACAGATATGGGTTATAAAATTATTATTATAACATATAATATTAATAATTATACTAATAAAATCAAATTATTATGTTTATATTTCATTTGGATGAGTAATATTAACAAAAAAATATTAAGAATGTGATAATACTTACATTGGGGACTTTATTTTCTTCCTTGGATATTCCCTTGAAATTGAAGGTATTAAACTAAATATGAGTTCCTAGGTGATTATGTTTGTGGGATTTGGTTTTATGGATACCAAAATGGTAGATTTAATTGTATTAATTAGAAATATATATTTGTCTATGAAAGGGTGTAAGTGATCACATTTTATTAGAGTGGAAATTGATCTTTTAAGAAACACCACATATATTTTCATAATGTTATAACCCATTTCCCTTGTAAATGGCTCCAAATCATCATAATTATTGATTGTGATGTATTTGTTTGGTTTCTCAATTTTCAAAATATTATTTCACCCCAATTTTTATACATGGAATATAGTTTTACCATTATGGTTTTAACATTTCACTCTATTACTTTTAAACTTGGTAAGTAATTTTTAACTATGGGATTTTTGTTTTTATTAAAACCCTAATATATCACTTATAATTTTTTTATGTAAAATAAATAAATAATACTTATATTTAGTTTATATAAATTTCTAAATATTATAATGTTTTCCTTTAAATTAAATAGTTAATCTGTAGAAAACTAATTTATTTTAGGGAAATTTCATTTCCACTGTTATTAATTCATAATCATATTTAGTATTGATTACCAATTAAATGTCCGTTAATATATTTTTATAATTATTTATAGAAAATATTATATTTATTATTTAAATGATTTATATTTAGTTGATTTAATATAAATATCTTGATTTAAGTATTATAATAATATTTTAATAATTATTTAACCATTATTGTGGTAATTAACATTAATCCAACCTCTCTAAATTTTACACCAAAGAAATTAATTTCCCTTATAGAATAGTATATTCATTATTATATAAAATTTAAAAATAATTTTATCAAATTAAATTTCAATGTATAGGGAAACTAATCTTATCTTTAGCACTTGTAACTCGTAAAAACCTGTTTCAGGAAATGTTTATTTTTTGAAAAATAAATTTATGATTATGAAAAAAAATTTAATTTAAATTATTTCAAATCAACAGAAACCTAATATTATAATTAAAATAGTATTTATTTAGAAAAAGAACATTATTTCATCGTGTTGTAATTAATTAAACAAATGATTTGAATATTAGTTTTAATTAAAACACAATATAAATTTTCTAAATGTTGTGAATGAGTCTATAAATTCAACATATCATTTTAAAATGATTTATTAAAAAATGTAAATATATATTTTATACATAAAAATTATTTCAAAAAAATATATTTTATATAACAGTGATGGTGTTAGAAAAATTGGTTTATTTTTCACTACTCACCTAAAAATAGATTATGTTAGAAAAATATCAAAAATACATAATAATGTAATATTGTTGGGAGTAATTAATTATTTACTTTTTCATTATCTAATTTAAATTTGAGAATTTTTAAAATTATATTTTTTAAAATAAAATATATATCATAATTACAATTTCTATTAATGAAAATAACATTTTAAATATTAACTAGTATTTATTTTTCCCTTTTGAATGTAATAATTATTACTGTTTTCCCATCTTAGAGTTTATTATAGAATTATTAATAAATTTATATAAATATTTTTTAATATTTTTCCATTGGTTGTAGTGTGTAACAAATATTTTGTAGTATAAAGGATCCAACATCATCTGCCATTTCATTTCAATATGAAATGAAGAGGAGATCCAATGTCTATATGAAAAATTGGATAAATGGGAGATTATTCATTAAGTGATATATGAATGCATAGAATATAAATCAATTTAGAGTGAATAATTTAGCAGAGTAATGGTGACCACAAATGGATTGAAAATGAATTTTGTTTGTAAAAATAAAGTGTCAAAGTGATATAGTTGAAGAACATTCATAAGTATTGGGAAAAATAGCCGTAGGGAAATATATTAAGGAAATAATTATTTCATTAATGAAAAAACATTAGTATATATTAAAAACTGGAATGTATGATTTACTAATTTTAAAATAGGTTCCTTGTAAATTGATGGATATAGGATGGTAAAATAAAATAGACTGATGAGAGGTAGAATATCTACAATGAAGATAAGAATATCTCTCTCATCGTTGCCTCAATAAGTGAATTATATAAGGATGTAAATATATAATTTGTGATTAAGTGAAAAAATATTACAAAAAATTGATTTAAACGTACTCAAAGGATGGTTTTCATATTATGATACTATTTTGGAATGATGGGAAATTCTAAGAATGTTTATATAGAAGGAAAAGGGTTCAAAGGAGAAATAGAATGTATTTTAATAGCATCTCAACCAAAGTAGTATTATAAAAGGTAAAAATTTTCAATCGTATGTTTTATTTGTGCTAACCACTATTATATATATAGAAAATTTAGAAATAAAATGTTTAATGATTGCATAAGAGTGATATTAATTTAGAGATATAAGTGATGAAATTTTTCACTAAATATATCTTTTTTTGGAAATAATATTTACTACTCTATAGGAAATTGATATTCATTTTTAATGAAGGGGTTTTCAAGTGCTGATGATGTGACACTCACAACCAACCTCATAGAAACTAATAATACAAATTTTAGATGAAATGAAGAATGATACTAAAGTTGTGAGAGATATGGGTGAGTATGTAATCAATATCTAACTAATGATAAAAACTAATTTTTTGGTTATCATGTATTTCCATAATGATATACATGAATAATTCCAAAATTTTCTCAAAACAAAAAATATAATTTATTAGATAAATATAAATGGTGGTAGATCTCTCTTATATATAAGGAAGCATGAAATAGAATTCAATAACACGTCATATAAGGATGAAATGTGTACAAGTGTTATTAGTTTCTAAATGGTTTTAGAGTATAATCCTTTAATGGATAAGTCAAAAAAATTAAAAAATATTGTTTTTTAAATTTTTATTACATAAATAAGAACAACTTGTGATGATTAAAGTCTATTATAAAAAATGGGTTGTTTAACATGACTAAAAATTTTCCTCAATTTAAGGAAATCGGATGTTACCCACTCTCTATACATTAAAATTATATACATTTTATTAATGTTGTGTAGGTTTTTGGGAGATATATGATTCATGGGGAGTGATCATCAAGAAAAAAATATGTTTTTCGATATAATTTAACGTTCTAATTGATGGATGGAGCTATATAAGTGATATCTTGATGACTCTGTAATATCAAGTACATGAGTAAAATAAGAAGTAACAAATAAATTACAATTACTATCACAATTAGTATCAAATAGAAGTTGAATTGTTAGTGTGAACATTTTAAGTACTAGTATCATAACATGAATATGTTATATGATACCATGGTGTGGGAGTATCAATATAAAATTATTTTCATGATTTATTTTTTATTGCTAATATATGATATTGACTAATTGGTTTCCACATATTTAAGGAATCTATTGTTGGATAGATCTCATGATGGATGTTAAGTTAATATTAACTGACGAAGCTAAGATAATAATATGGAGATTTAATATTTGAATTTAAAAGGTGGTATCTCATTCAACCGATTAATTAATTCAAGTGAATGAAGGAATATTTTTTACTGTTGGTTTCTAATTTTTGTCCAATGATTAGTTTTATAAAATAATATTGGAATGAATCTAAAACTATGTAATTCTAAATTTATTCATTAATATATTATGATTATGTGGTATATATTATATGATGGGTTCCTTGGTTAAGGCTTAAAAAAATGAATAAATATAGTTAACATGTCCTTAATTAGTAAAGATTGAGCTTGAGATTATTGGAATCATAAAGTGTATTAAAATAGGGGGATAATAGTATAACAATTTTGACACAATGAATCTTTTCAAAAGTGGTATAATATATATTTAATATTTCCCATATTGTCATCATGTAAAACCAAAAAAAAATTAGTGAAAATAATAATATTCTCGATAGATTTCTTCATACGCAACATTTTTCTTTAAGATAATTGAGAGATATTATAAAAATACTATTATTTAAATGTAACTTAGCAATTTATTTTTTTTATGAATTTTAGTTACTAAATTATTTATTATCCATTTAGTATTCCTTTTATATAAAAAATATTATTAATTAATTCTTAGTAATAGATATAGAATATTTTGTAATGTCATTTAATGAATCAAAAATAAATTTTCTTTAAAGTTGAATTTTATTTAATTTTTTTATAGAAATCTTAATTTTGTTTATCCTATTTTACAAATTTTATTTTATAAAATTTAACTTAATTTTTTTAATAATAATTTTAAAATTATCAAAGTTCTAAATTATTTTATATTTTTTTTGAATTGATTGATTTATTGATAAGGAGTTAAAATTAATGGTTTGTTATAAAAACTAATATTAATGAATGTTTAAAAGTAACATATTGTTTTAAAATAGTTCTAAAAGTAACAATAGTCCATTAATAATTAAATTAAGTACATTGAAAATAATTTAATTTAAAATGTTGTTATAAATCATTATATAATATATAAAAAAATATAGATAACTGTTTATTATCATGTTATGTGTGTTTATAATTAAATTAAATTACTCAACTTATTTGAGTGGAATATTATTATATGTATTCATTATTTGAAATTTGTCAGATAAAATTTAGTAAATTGTGAATTTTTTATTTTTCATTTTGAAAAGTCAGTTTGGTATAATTTTCACCTCAGTAAGGTTAAAATGGTTAAAAGAGGGTTAGAACATTGTTTTAAGGATTTTATATTCATCAAACACTTTCTGATGTCCTATTGGATTAGTGAGGTTTCACCATTCTCATCCATATATCAAATATATCTCCACTTGTTTCAGTTTATCTTTGATTATCAACTTATATTATTTTATTAAAAGGATTATTAAAAATGTCACTCTCTTGATTTTAATAATTTTTGATTATTATTATATTTATAGAAAGTGATATGATTATTTCTAAATATTAATTTAAAAAAAAAATTTCTTTTATTATCATGGTAATTTATTTATAATGTTTAGTTATTGAATAATATCCTTAAATTCTTTTCCAACACCAACACATTCATTATTAAATTAATAGAAAAATAAAATACATGATTTTAAAACATTTAATGTAACAAAATTTGGGTAAATTATTTTGTTGAAAGTATTATATATAAATATAACATATTATAAATGTTTAATTATTTGTATTTTAATTTAATTTTTTTTCTTTAATGTCAAATTTAATTAATAGTTTAGAAAATAACATTACTTATATTTTATGTTAAATAATATTTTATAAATTATTTAAATATATTAAAAATCAGGAAACATGATATATAGGATTAAAAATAGTTTAAAATTTCATGAATTGTCTATTTATGAGATAATTGTTACCGTATATATGAAATTATAGATATTTAATATTAAAAAACTCATTACCAATATTATGATAAAAATTTATTAACCAAGGGGTTAACCAAAAAATATAGAGATTAAATTACCGCAAAACTGATAAAAAATTAAATGAATAACGATATTTATGCCTTATAATATTTTTATTCAAATAGTTATCCTATTGGAAGAATTTAGTTTCAGATTAACTGAATTATATTTTAATATTTCAAGTATTTCTATTTTTTTCAATTCCCACATTTATAAAAGGACACCCATTAACTATTTTATTTTCAAAAAACTGAGATATCTATCTCTATATAACCCTGTGAAATTATCTTCTCAACATCCCTATACTAATATTAGCATTTATTGTCTTTTTAAAATACCATTCAACTTGTCCTCGTGTAAAGATATAAATTAAGACTCCTGAAGAAAAGGTAATCATCACACCCAAAATATTTTAATTTAATTCTTTTTATACCTATAATAATTATATGGTACTCATCATAAATTATTATATTATTTATCATAAATATACATAAATGTTATTATTATATTTAAAACGTCATTATAACCCCACTTTTCAATAAAATGGTAAGTGAATGTATTGATCGTGTATCTGTGTGGATTTCCTCCTCCACATTGCGATATAATTAATTTTTTTTCCACTATATCTATTGGAAGGGTATAATGATGGGTTTAATGATTTTATATAATATTTATGGAATTATGAGGATTATATGATTATAATATCATATATATAACATCTTACCTTCCAATCCCCTAGAAAATGATAATAATGATATATTAAAAGAATACATACAACAAATATGATACTATAGTGCTTCAAAAATTGTAAATTATTATTTCCATTATTTTTTACCATCAATAAAATAGTTAATAAAACTCTAACACATACATATGGGACACCATCTCCGTGAATGTTGTAATTCATTTTCATATCGTAACATTTTATGGATGATTATATGTATGTATATATACAATATATATTTTTTTTATTCCACAAATAACATTTTGTAGATGATGGAACTGTAATCAATATACCCTGACCAAAACATCAAGATATAAATTGTCAAGAAAAATGAAATAGTTAATACCCAAAAAGATTATTTTAAAAAGTAATTAGAAAAATAGTGTGTTAATATGTTATGAGTCTATCATATAAGACATTATAGGTATATAAGATTCTCTAATTTTACTATTATAAATTTAATTTTTTTATACACATGTTTATATCCCTTTTAGAGAAAGTCATGTTTGATGTAGTGGACTCTCAAATAGACTATAATTCAGGGAGACGTATGTATTATTCACCACTTTTTTTCATTCGGTAGTGTAAATAATTACAATGAATGTATTTTATTATTTTTTCATAAATAATATTAAAATTTAATAATCCATTTATGGTTATCTATTTCATAATGTTTTTATATAGATATTTCCAATGTGGTAAGAGGATTATGTTAGAATCTCATTATTTAATGGGATTGTTTATGATTATGTTTCTAATGTTTAAATTTTTTTTATACAAAAAATGAAAATCTGAAAATTTATTCTCCTCTAGTTATTCATCACGAATAAAAATTTACCTTGAAGTTACTATGTTCAAGAACATGATACACTGAATTAATGTTTTCTGGAAAACAAATTTTATTTATCATTTTGGTTGAAAATATTTTTTCATCTAATTTAATGTTTTATAAAAAATAAATAATATTTTCCAATGATTTATTATTGTAATTTTGACCTAGGATCTTCTTTAAATTTTATCTTATAATGAGACATATTTTAATTTTATAAATGAGAAATGTTTTATTTTTCACTAAAAATGCATAAGGAATCTAAGTTTTAACCTAAAAACCATGAACCTAATTTCATGCCATCATGACCGTTCAGTGACTGGAAGGTTGATTTAAATGATTCCAATGTTCTTTATAAAAAAATATTTTCTATTTTTTTTTTATTTTTTCATATTTTAAATAATCACTTTCAACCTAAAAAATTCTATTTATCTCAATAAATATTCCACTAGTTAACTAAAATTCACTTTTTTCTAAGATTACATCCTTTTATGTTACTTATGATTTACTAGATTTATGATCCAATGATACCCTAATTTTTTTTATTTGGATGGATTGTTATTATGATTATTTTATGTTCATAAAATCTATTTCTATCCCATGGGTTATAATAAATAATGAATGATATATGACATTGTAGAAAAAATATGAATGGACCTAGAATATGTGATGGGTGGTCTTGATATTATATAGCCCTCTAATTCATTAGGTAAATTTGTATAACTCTGGAGATAAATGGTTTATAAAAGATCCCTATGTCATGTTCTGGATTTTATTTATAGACATAGTTTTCAACTCTATAATATTATTTATTGACAAGGATTTCAAGTCAATAAGATTATATGGGGACATAGTTTTATAACCATAAGTTTACACAAATTCCTAATTTGATGCCCATAAAATGGTGTGTTGATTGGATTTAATTTATACATTTTCATTGTGTTATAATAAAATTTAATACTTTTATTTATATTTATATGTTCTTCTATCATGGATCATGAATTATTATTAATGGTTCAACACTCATATGAAAATTGTATTTTATTAGGACATTGATTTATGTGATGACTCATTTTTATGCACTAAAAATATTGGGTGCGAACCTTTTAATTTATGATCATTATTTCAAAACATTATGATTATATTATTTTCATGTATGGTAATTTATTTAAATATACTATGATTTCACATACTTAAAATCTAGGAACAACCCAATTTATGTTATTCCACCTCAAGGTTAAGAATAACTATATGAAGTTGGGTATAAATATGAATATAAATCTGTGTGAAACATTGAAGATCATTCATGAAATACGAGTAATGTGTTTCTTGTATATAAATACATTAATAATTTATGTTTATAGAACTGATTAAAATGTTATGAATTTAATATTCATCTAAAATGATGTGGTATTTTTGTATGTAATGTATGGGTCTCTATTGTTTGTATCAATGTAGTTTTTAGTCAATCATTGGTGATTAAGATTAGATAACATTGGTGAAAACCCTAGGGATATGTTTATGTATAGGATATCATCCTCAATATAGTGTAAGGAATAGATAATGTGGTTTTCTCAACAATACAACCATATATGGATATTAAATTTGGATATAGGTTTTGAAAAATACGTATCTATGGTTAATAAACCTGAAAAGATATCGTCAAGTATATACCATTCATCATTCTATATCGTGATAGATGAGGCATAGTTATCCTCCACAACCATGTTATGGATTCCATGTTGTGGTTTATATAAATAATCTCTATGAATATAATATATTTTAGTGAAATTTGATGTGATTTGGAACATTGATTAACTCCCTATATGTATATTCTATATAAATTATATTAATAATGGAATGATATTTCACATTTTGAATCATCCTATGATCATATATTATGGAAATGATCAACCCAATCATTGAATGGAAATTTTTTGGCTAATATAGGGGCATATTTATGGAATAAATGTTGATATATCAATTTAAATAATAAATGATTTTTTTGAGAATAAAATTTTTTAATTGAACAATATATTTTGGAGAATATATGATAAAAATATATAAATTGTGGTATGATATATTATGAGTGACTAAATATATTTCATGATAATTGTACTTTTTTTATTGAAATATATAATTCCGTTATTGAAAACTAACATCATGAAAAGGGATAAAAAACATGATATTAATAAGACTGGAAGAAAATTACGAAGGTCATATAGAAAAAAGGATAAATTGGTTTCGATGTACATGAACATTAGTGTAAGGTGAAGATATCAACATAGATGAAATGGTTAAATAATTTTAGATATTGATAGATATCATTGGTCATATGAAATTTAATTATGAATTCAAATTTAAAGACTACAGAACAAAAAAATTGTGTTGATTTAGAAGGGCTTATGATTCATTGGATACAAATGTATTCAGATAAAAAAATATTAATACATTTCAAAAAAATGGAAATATTTTACTATATATGAATATCATGATATATACACACTTTATATCTTATTATTTCATAATAAAAATTTAATTTTTTGGTTATGCCTATATAAATTTAATATTTATTACATACCCTATGAAATGAAAATATAAAAACTATTTTCGTTCCATAGAAGCACTAAAATTTACATTGAACAACTCATAATATACATAAATATGTGACAAGTATTTTCTATATCTAACTAGATTTTAAAAACAAATATTATTAGCACATGTTATCTTGTATAATACAATAATATCTAAACCAAAATAGAAATAATAATTATTCTACATTAATATTAATCAACCAAATCATATAATTAAATAAAATGAGATATTAAAATGAATTTCATATAGGTCAGTGGTAGGAATTATACCCCCCCTCTAGTTTTGGGTTCAAGGATAGAGGTCGTGTTGGATGCGACGGGCTAACACCTAACATGAAGGTTTTACTATTCCTAAAACTATATTAATATTGTACCTATAATGTTCCAAATGTTTGATAAACCATAATTATCAAACAAGTCAAGATTAGATAAACCCTAAATAGTAAAAATACCTATAAACATATGAAAATAAATAAAGTCAATTCAACTTAAAATAAAATTTTCTATAAAAAAAATACTAAACAAATGGTTTTTATTTACATCATTGATTATCAAGATATCCTTAGTCTTCATAGAATCTCATTATATAAAACCTAAAAGGGCGTTTTTTCTGTAAATAGATGAATATTGTTAACATCATAAATCCATGATGATATCCATGACACTTATGTTCATGAACACACATAGGATTCCAAAATTAACATAATCCATCGATTATTCATTATTCTTTTTACAAAAATACCAATGTTAAAAATACTTCTACAATATAATTCTGGAATCTCTATAATTAATTAAACTATTTTATTTGAACATATGACATTTCTTCTTATATGAGTTAACCATTAAAATAAGTAATCGAATCACAAAATGCCTTACTTACACACAATTAAGACATAAAACTACAAATTGATCCATATGTTAAAATTTATTATATTCTATCATGTTCCTCATTTTAACCTAGTAATTCTTTTATTTATGATGCTATCATCCACACATTTTTTTTAATTTTATGTTGTTACACATTACTAGGTGTAACCTTCCACATTGATGATAATAACGAAATATATCCTTCTTTTATTCATGGGGTCTACCACTCGAACTCATAGAAAAATCCATTATTCTTTTATTTGGTGAGTCTGAATGTTGATTATGGTATATGTTGTTAAACGTATTTTGGGAGAATTTATTAGACATAATAAGAAAATATTTCACTTCAATAATTATTCCATTATTTTCTCAGAGTCCTCATATTTTTAATTATATTAAATTTTAACATGATTACTTCGGTTTCTATCTATTGACTAAAACCAAAAATTGTATTGTGAGAAATAATAGTCCTCATGGGAATACCATATAATCATTTATAGGATGTATAAATCATGGAAATTTCATTTCAATATAAATTCTTAAACTAGGATATTCATTATAATCATCTATTAATATCCTTAATAAAAATTTGTAATGAAAATGTGAATTATAAAAATTCCATATATCAAGATTATCAAACCCTGTGTGAAATAAGGATGATTTTCATTTACAATGTAATGAAAAATTCAATCACAACATTAATTTTTTTAATGTTATTACTGTCACGACCTTCCCTCGGGACCCTTGCCGTTACTACCCCAAGCCCGCCTTCCATAGGCCAGGGGTTGGCGACTAGCACTAAAGGCGTAAATCCCTAAGCTGGAAAGGCCTTGCCTTTATAAAAAGAAATAAAACACAATCAGGGTACTCAACTGGAAGTAAAACAATAAGTAAAACAGAATATAAAGGTAGTGCTGAAAGTTAATGGGCCAGTATAAAAACCCAACTGAACAACATGAACGATTACAAGTAAAAATGGAAAACAGATCCTTCATCGTCCACCGGGGAATCCAACCTGAAGGGTAGGTACCGAACTCAGACAACTCGTCCCTACGGTATGTCCCATCTAGTCGAGCTCCGACCAGCCTCCCGTCTGTCACCCTTAGCATCAATCACTGCTGACCGTTGTCTGCACAGAACACAACAAGGTGCGGGCGAAGCCTTTATAGGGGTGAGTATAACAATACTATGTGGGGGAACCCAAGACCCCCAAGGGTCTCCCAGAATCCACACAGGATAAGCCATATTATAATGATACAATCACAAAGTATCAACTAACTCTACTTAGGTATATGCCAATACATATACCTATGATATGAATAATTATCTGGCTCTAACTCTCAAGCCCAAGCACACCCTATTCCACAATGGATGTTAAGTCAATCACCACGATGATAGTTGTTTAAAGACAAAACTCATCTCACACAGGTATACATCTATCATAGAGGGAAATAGATGATCAGATATAATCAGTAATTCATCTAAGATGTTGGACCCACACAGGATACAGGACCAGGTAAGCTGTCGGACCCACACAGGTTAGAGGACCAACTTTTCTAGAGTGATAGAGATAATCAGATGTCATCACTGATTCATCTATGCTATCAGACTCACATAAGTTACTGTACTAACTAAGATATCACACCCACACAAGATACATGACCATATTTTGTATATTGATAGAGATGATAAGATTTAGTCACTGATTCATCTATGTTTTCAGACCCACAAGGGATACAAGACCAGCTAAGCTATCGGACCCACACAGGATACAAGAACAGCTTTTCTGTCGGACCCAAATAGGATACAAGAATGGAAGTTAGAACTTCCGAAATACTAGAGGAATATAGTACAGTAGTCATCACTGTTGAACCCGGGGAGGATTCCGGTACAGTAGTCATCGCTGTTGAACCTAGGGAGGATTCCGGTATAGTAGTCAACGATGCCAGCGCTAGGGTTCCAGCACACAGAGCGCTCGGTTCTGGGAGGGTCTGCTCCTCGAGCCAAGTGTTGATACATCAACTATCACTATGTCCTGAGTTGACGTATCCTATAATTTTGTCTCATCATAGAGAACCAAACATGATAGGAAATGCTTCAATTGGACACCTGGTTTGAGAGTTATTAACATTTCTGTTCCAGGGGCCCGGTTTGATATTACGTTCAATCCTACCCAGTTGTTTTCCAATATTTTCCCAAAAATCACTTAGAGTATTGAAAAAGGACCGCCTAGACACAAGGATCCTATTTTCATAGAAGGTGCGTCAATCGGTCACAAGGTCTAAGAAATATCTTCCTTTAAGCAAAGACAGGGCCCGGCCCGTCAGGCCCAATGGTCTGGCGGGTCGGCCCGATCTGGTCTGGCAGGTCCAACCCGCCTGGGGTCGGGCTAGCCCCATGGGGAGCGACCCACTTGTGGACCCGACCCGCGCACATTGGCCGTTCTGGTTTGGCTCGCCCGACGGCGCCATGCGGTGCCTCCTCCTCCTCTGCCCGGCCGGTTGTATCAGGCCGGTTCGTTCCAACACACGCGTCCCTCGAACACGGGCTGGGGTCCTCCTCACCTGGTGCCTGCGGGCACCGTGTTTCTCCAGCCCAACCGGCACGTGGTCGGCCGCTTCCCCTAGCCGAGCGGCCCGTGGACGCGGGCCGCGTCCTCCTCCACGCGACCCCTTATGCACCGCATTCTTCCAGTGGGGCGGCCAGATCGGCTTGCCGATCGTCCCACGGTCAGGGTGGCCTGAGCGGTTGTCGGTCCCTCCAAGTGGCAGGCATGCGGCCGCCGCTGCCGCCGCCTTCCCCGTTCGTTGGCACTGCCGCCCGGCGAGCAACCTTCTGCGGACCACCAGGTTCGTTCTGGTGGTCAGAAATTTGATCTGTCTGCGCCAGGGGTCCTACCAGGATGCTGCCCTCAGTGATGGACCCTCCAGATTCTGTCACTGCCACATTGGCCCATCTCCCATGAAGAACCCAACAAGGCTGATCTGCGGAGGGGTCGGGCCCTGTTCAGGTCAGCCCATGCCCTCTACATTAGCATTCATTAAGGGGGTTCACAATAAGCAGATCACAATATTAATTAAACCAATTTTAACCATCAACAAATACCTCCCATAAGAACATGTGATTCGCAAATCAACCTATTTGTGGGTTGATCTGTGTTCATCATTTTTAATCACAAGAACGGGAAAAACTCAAATGGAATCAAACCCCTACTTGTAATCGGTTTTATCTCGGTGGAGTCGCTAGAAGGCGGCGTCATTCTGCTGACATCCGGAGGAGATGATGTCGTCATTGGCGGTGTTCTTCCCGGTCGGCGTCTACTCCTTTAATGCAGATGGAGATGGTTGGAGATATTCTTCATGTTCTTTGTGGGAAGAATGCTCTCCCCCTAATTCTACAAAGCTCCACCAAGGTATTATGTGCCAACCAACATAAAATAATATAACACAACTTATTAAAAGGGTGGATTAATGAATTCAAAAAGATTCAAATTCATTAAGTTACTTCCATTTATTAAAAAGGTGGGTTGGCTCATTAATTTGGAAGGAGGAGGTGAAGAGGCTCTAAAATAAATGAAGGGAGAGTTTCATCCTCCTTAATCGGGGGTTCAAGGAGTTAAAGGGGGGTTAAGGGGATTCAAGATAGTGGGCCCCACCATGTTATATCCTCCCAAGGGAGTTTATGGTGTGGTGTGACCCACCTCTTACCTCCACATATAGATTTTAACCACCTAAAATAAAAATATGCCATCAATTATTTTTATTTTACTTTTTTTATGAAACCCAGAAAACTAAATTCCAAACACTCTAAAATGAAACTACTGTAATGGTCCCCATAAGAGAATACCGGTGTTGCGAGATCAATGGTGTTTTCAGATTTCAATTCCAAGCAACTGTTCAAAAGATATAAAATCATGAACATACGTTTACTGAACTTACCTGAACAAAACTTCAGAAATTGATTCTTGGATCATCGGGCCTCGGAATCCGACGCCTTCAGAAACTGCGGGCTCGTAAAATTCCCAATTATTTGAGAGAAATTTTCCACAAGATTGTTGGGTCATTACAATTACCCCTTGGTAAATATGCGATATAACCACTTACAATATTATTATCTATGAAATTTGTATTTCCTAGAAGGAAAACATAATCCATATATTAATAAAACATTGTGATGTTTTTTGGTATTTTTCCTCAATGACTTTCTTTGGGATTTGATCCCCAATATATGTATTCTTAAATATAGTTACCATTGTTTCTACTAATATTATTTCAATACTGACTATAAACTACCCAACACCAGTAACCTAGATATGACATATTCATTATAACATTATTGTAAGATATAAGTAATAATATCTATGTGGACTGAATATTTTAGTAGTCTTGGATAACTATTTATATACATGATTCCAATATTATATTTGAATACATAAATTACAAAAATAAAATTTTTCGAATATCATTATTCCATCAAAAATATCCTTACATATTATTTGTATTACACTTCCAAGATTACTTGGAAAGGAAAAAAATTAGGGTCAGATTAAATATTAAGAGTTATGTATAGTGGAAGATATCATGAGTAATGGAAGAATAATCAATATGTAATAATCAATATATCCAGGAATATATCTTAACACACATTCAATTTAATTTTTATCGTGAATATGATGATTAGATAAGGAAATATATATATATATAAATTCTTGTGATAAAAAAGAAATATCATTTAAATAATTGTACTATCGGGATTAGATAATGAATAATTGATATGGAAAGGTAAATAACTGGAAATTCATTCCATTTAACTAATAATATGAGAATGTAATTAATCCATAAATGAATTCATTATAAAATTTTCATTGAAAATTATAAAAAATTATAGATGCATAAAATGATTAACGATTGTATGTCAAAATATCAAGAATCATCATTCCCTTCTATCAAGTCCTTATAAAAAATGTTAAAAATTTATGGGTTGGTGTAAACAAGACACACATTTAACTAATTATATCCAATTGATTCATCCCATGATTCTACTGATGCATCATGGGTATACATATTACTGTACCCGATCTATATCGATATGTTCATTGAATTTATCATATATCAAATGATCGATTTAATTCATGAATAGTACACCTTATAAATAAATTCCTTTATGTTGTATAGAATACATATTAATAATAATTCCCCAAGTTTATAATATAAATTTCAAAGTAAAATACTACATGTTTCAATCATTCATTGTTTATGAAATAAGTATATATATGATAAATAATGTTGATATTTAGGTGAAATGTAATTTCAAATTATAACAAGAAAGTAAATATTTCAATGGAATGTAAACTGTTTAAAAAATTAATCAACAATGGGAATGTCATTTACTCTGTCAAACTCATCATAAAACAACTATATAAAAAATAAGGATGGTATTTTGAAAATCTCATGAATAGACAATGTATAGTAAAATTAAATGGGTTTATTAGATGATGATAAAATGATTAATTTCAATGAAAATTAATGTATAATTCCAATTGAAATGATGCTTAAAAATAAATATATTACCACTATGGTAACATTTGGATTATAAACCCCATAAAAGGAATAAAATCAAATGAAACAGTAAAAAACATTAATATAAAGAGATTCATTATATAAAATATAAAATTTGATGTTGATAAACATCCTAAAACAATATAGTTAACATGACATATGTCCCAAAATAGACAATTTGAGACAAGAAACACTGGTAAGGAACATTACGTTGAAGTAATTATTAATTAATGTTTATATTATTTCTAAAAAATGTAAATACAAAAAAATAATTAAATAAAATATATTATATTAAAGTTTCATTACAAAAACAATATAATAAAAAAAGGAATAAATAACATAACTAAATCAAAATTAATTTAGTTATAAAATTCACTAACACTGGGTAATTTTCAATACAATTCCACTTGGATGAAATAATTCCATTATAAACATTAATATACCATGAATCATTACTAAATAATTATAATATATGTCAAAGTATCATTAATTTAACCATAAAATTGAAATTCGGGGCATAACATTAAAATATTCCACAATGAAGGGAAATTGGGATGATTTACCATACCACATGCTTCCCTTTGGTTGAATGTGATTCGAATTCATGTATAATGGTTTTAATCATGAATTTAATTTATTCTAAAACCATATTAACATTTATAATATCACATATTTTAATATTGTAACATTTTATCACCAAATTATTAGAAAATTTTCATTATATTCATAGTTTTGAGTGTTACTAACTTGTTTTCTCATGCATGTTATTTATTAAATGTTCTATTTCATAAGTATATTATTTACATAAATCATTTCCATAATTATATTGATTTTAAAATTATAATTGTTTTATAAGATTCATTTTTATAATAATTTTTGATATTGAACATGGATAATGGATTACAATGTTTCGTGGAGGCGTTAGGTCGTACATATGCACAAGTGATGTTATGATTTCATTATTGGGTGAAAGGGAAAGGAAGTGGGAGTTATATTAGTTTAATAGAATCCAAATAAAATATATATGTGTGTGTGTGTGTGTTTTTGTGTGTCATTGGGTTTGTGAGCATGTGCGTGTGTCAAATATTCATTAAATATATCCTTATTAATTTACATGTAAAGCGTAATTATAAAATGAATCACATTGCATCGTGAGGTATTTGTCTCACGTACACACAAGCGACATTATCGTATTTAAAACGAAACATATTATAAGATGGATTATGTGATATTAAAATTAAAATAATGATAATAATAATGTCATAAGAATAATATATATGTGTTAAATCCATCATTATATCCCACCTTTAATTATTGTGATATAAAATGATTTACATTAGTTCATGATGCAGTAGTCTGCCGTAAATAGGATCGACAGTTTTGTCTCGCATTTGATTGAATGAGAAATTGATCTACTCTATACCATAAAAATAACAACATATAAGTATATTTAATATATTTATGTTGTTATATAAACATTATTTAATAATATTTTATGGTGGTGTAATAATAAACAATAATAAACACTCATTTAATAATGTTAACCCTTCACCAGACAAATTATTTATGATTCCTTCAAAATCCTTCCTAGGATACACTTTTAATAAAACCAATTTCTCTAATATTATAGATTTTGAGTAGGGAAGTAATTTTTATAGAGATTTTACAAAACAAATTTCTTTTTAAGTGATCATAGTGGAAGATAGTGGTTAAACTTTTATATGTTTGGGAGAGGACTCACGTAGAATTTTTAAAAACATTCAATTAGAGCCACATTTATTTCATTAAAAAGGCCCTCAAAATGGAATATTAAACAACCATAAAATTAATAATGTGTATTTGTGTCCATAAAATTGTCCTCAAATAGTTTGATAGGTCATTTTAACCCTTATATTTTGATTTTCACCACCTTATAAATCGATTTTTACCTCAACCAATGTAATTATTTTTCAATCCTATTTCTACTACTACTGGTAAAAAACTAAGTTGAACAGGTTATATTACATATATTTCTATTATTACAAAAATGGAAGCAATTTATATACCTTTAATTTACATAATATTCAGAATTCAATTTACAATCATACCCATAAATGTGATTAAAAAGACAGTTTCCAAAGAGAAATTGTCATAAGTATTAAAATAATTAATATCTAAATGAAATTGTTAATTTGAATCTAATAACAAATATTCATTATACTTATGTATGTTTTAAATAATTTTAAATTAATATAAATTTATAATAAAATTAAATCTATTAAATTATTTAAACGATAATGATGTTTTCATAAAATATCAGTATTTTTCACTCTTCATGGAAAAAATGAAATATTTCAGATTAATCCCAAAAATAAACTTTAATATAATTTTGATAAGAATATTTCATTAATAATGTTATTTTTTTAATATATTTTATAGAATTAGAAATAAATAATTCTAAATTATGTGTAAAAATCATTATTGAACCTTCTTTAAAAAAAATAGCTTTTCATAAAATATTTCATTTTTAAATGATTATTATTTTATTTCTAATTAGTTGCTTACTAAAATTTTAATAAATAATTTATTTATATTCAAAAATAATAATTTGATGACTCTTATACAAGGGCATAATATATTACAATCCTTTTAAACCTTAGGTTTTTTCTTCCACAAGCTATCGAAGAGAAATCATTTGATTAAAATGAAATATATCATAAAGTCATGATGTGTTACATTATTATATAATATTTGGGTTACGTGAAATACAATCTATCAAAAACCAAATATATCTTTTAATAAATATATTTTTTCTACAAAATTTACTAAATCGAAGTAAAAGTTTAATAAAATTATACTTTTACCTTCATAATCGATGAATATATTTCCATTTCACCTAACTCAAATATCTGGTTTTATATTCATTAACATTCTCATGGACATGTTTTATATCACTACATAATATTAATTGGATTATATATTACCCCTCTATTGTCTAAATTTTTTCATTCCACTATTATTCTCATTATATGGGTAATTGATTATGTGTTATCTCATGTATCCTATACATTACGCACATAAACTTTTTAATTAATGTTTTATTATCACTTTGTATAATATGGATTCCAAAAATGGTATTAATAAATAATATCCCTTTTTTGAATGATTTAATATTTTGAAGGATGTCATTTATTAAGGGGGGAATGTTTATCACACATAAAATTTATGAAACATAATAATCTTCTCAATAGCTTTCTTAACACAAAATACCATGTTTTTAAAAATTGAGAAATTTTTTAAAAATAATGATATATTAATGTGTCCTAGATAGTGAATTGTTGGGTGTGAATTTTAGTCACCATATAATAAAATATATTTAGAGTATTCGTACATAATTTAAGAATATTTATTATGTCTTAGAGAAAGATCGCTCGAATTATAATGAATACATTTTATGTTTGAAAAATAAATTTTCTTCAATAATGATTTTGATTGATTTTTTATGTTGAAATTGTAATTAATATATATAACTTGTATACATTATATTTATATATTAGGTTATTAGGGGTAAAATTATATTAAACACACACAAAAAACCACATAAAGGATGGAAATATAGACCATAGCCACCCTTAATGTATAACCCACCCATCAAGCATTATTTATTCAGTACATGGCCTAAAGGACAACTGTTCATGATGCCCATAACATAGCCCAAATACCCAAAACATGACCAAAAGAAAATTTCAGTTTTATTCCTACATCTTACTACCTACATCACCAAACCTATGTCACCACCTGCGTGAGGCATGTGTCATGTATTTGTCACTGCCTTATTGTAGAAATTCACTCCCACTCGGATTTGAACACAAGTTTGATGTAGGATTACATAGAGCCTCTCCAATTCTGGTAATCCCCCAACAAAAGCCATTTATTAATTAAGGTTTAAATAATTAACTTTCTTTTTTGAAGCATCCCTTCAAAATTTCTTGGTGTTCTTGATTGATACATTTCAAAAAAGATATCATTTTCGATAAATATTGACAATACTAATTCTTTATTAAGAAATCATATCTTAGTTTAAGGAATTTGTAATGTTCATATTTGATTTAAAATGGTTTTAAATGTAAACTTATTTTCTTTATAATCAATTTATGGTCATTATAATTTATTTTATTTATGATTATGGTAGATATTTTTTTATAATACAGAGAACATTTTGTGCCGAAAACTGTTGTTCTTCATGTTTTGTGGGATTAATTTTAAATTAAAAAAATATAGTTAAATTAATTTAATCTTGAAAAAGCTATAAATATTAGAAATGGAGAATATAGAAAAATTTAAATAGCACCTTTTTATTTTTGGTCTTTATCTTTAGTAACCCTGGTAATAAAAATCACCTCGATAAGGTTAAAATTGGTAAAAAGAAGGTGAAAACTATGGGTTGAGGGTTTTAAATTTATATAACACTAGCCTTTATACTATATTATTAGTGGGGTTATAATTATATAATCTATATCAAAAAAATAAGCCATCATTATTCCATTTTTCTTGGATTATGAGCTTTAAATTATTTTAATAAAAACATAAATAGAAAATGTTACTCCATTGACTAGAATAACACAAATTTTTTATTACAAAATGTAAAAGAGGATAAGTATATTACTAAATTTTAATTTAAAATGTTATATATTTTTTATCATGATTATTTATTTATAATTTTAGTGATTGGATAATTACCTAAAATAATTACACCACACAAAAATAGTATTAATTCAATTGATAAAAATGTAGTATAATTGAATTAAAAAATATATAAATCAATAAAATTTTGATGATTTATTTTTTTAACATAATTAAATATATATATAACATATTATGAAAATTTTAATGTTTATATTGGATTTATTTTTTTGTCAATTTTTCATTAATGTCAATTTAATTGAGTAGTGTAAAAAATGACATTAACGATATTTTTTGTTAAATAATATACTATTAAATTATTGATAATCTATAATAATATATATAATGTAAAATTAGGATGATAAATATTCTAACCATTCATCCATTTTCCATTCAGTAGTTAATTATTACCATATATGTAATACCATGACACTTTAATATTAAAAATCACTTAACACGGTTAAGTTTCAAATTTATTAACCAAGAGGCTATGTGAGAAGATAATTTAAAAATGACAATAAAACCTATATAATTGTCATTTCATAGAGATATTTATACATTAAACTCTTTTTTTAATTTATATCCATTTTGATCCATTTTTCATATGTATGAATTCGTTATATTTTAATCTTTTTGTGTATTCTTAGTGTGTAATTTCCCTGACAAATAAAAGGACACACATTATTTCTTTTCATTACACCTAATTGATCCATATTTATCAAACAAAACCTATATAATTATATTATAATATTTTTTATCCATAATTTAGAAGATATTTTCTTCTTAAAATAATATTCACAGGGTCTTTTTTACTAGATCTAAAGGTGGTCTCCGAAAGAAGATATAATTGTCTTACACAACCTCATTCAATTAATTAATTATTATACCTACATTAAATGTGTGCTACTAATCCTATAATAATAACATAATGACAATAAATTTAAAAAAATATTATTATGATCACTGTAAAACCATTATCAATAATCATTTCTATCAAATGAGAACTGAAAGGATCCCTCATGTGTACTTGTGGCCAAAAAAATCCATGTAGCGATAAAATCCATTTTTAATAACCATATTTAATATAAGGGCATTATAATTGGTTTAATTTTTATAATATAAATTTATTAAATTATTTTGATTCATTAGTTATAAAATAATATCTACTTATTTTCCTTTCAATTCCATAGAAAATGTTTAGGTCGCTCATGTGTACATGTGGACGATCACCTCCATGAAGTGATGTGGTTCATTTTTCATTTTTCATTTAAATGGATGGTAAAAATGGTGAATATAGTGATTATATGTAATATATATATAATATAATATTTTTTATAATAATTCTAATTATTATTTTCCTTTATTTCATTCCATCTGTCGAAAATGGAAAACATTGTTAAGGTGTACACACGACCTACCGTATCCTTGAACAATATGATACATTTTTCTATATCTAACTTTTATAGATGATTATAAATATGTATATAATGAATATATATGAAATTTATTTCATAAATAGAAATTTTTTTATGATGAAACTAATATCCACATAAATGATCCAGAACTACCAAAATAAAATTATTACGAAATAGGAAATTATTAACTAAATAAAACGATAATTATAATAAGAAAATATTAAGAAATCATTCATTAAGTGTCATAAGTGAATCACATGTAATCTAACAAGTAACTAAATTTTTTTAGAAATAAAAAAATTTAGTATTTATTATTAATTTGGTTAGAGTGCTTTGTAGAAAATTTGAACATGATGTAAGGGTTTCTCATCTCACATTTATTTATATGACAGCTATACCATATGCACCTGCATGGTCCTTTTGTAGTGTATACAATACCCTTGATGGTATTTTATGATTTTTTATTGATTATTATTATTTTTTAAAAATATATATTTGTTTTTCTCTATTGTGGGGATTTGATTCGAATATTTCCAAAGATGTTACGGATTTATGTTACATTCTTCATTATTTATTTGGAATATTTTTTATTATGTTTTCAATGATGGAATATTATTATCTACATTTAAATAAATTCATAAATATTATTATCCTATTGTTATTTATGGAGATTAGAATTTTTTACTTTAATTTTTTACTATATAAGAACATAGAATATGATAAAAAAGTTAATACATTATTGATATTATTTAACTTATTTTACAAAAATACCTTTTTATCCATTTGTATGTTTTCCAAAAAAGATCACAGAAAGTTATCTTGAGATTTTATAAATTAATTTTCACCCATGATTCATTTTTCACCAAGTATTTTATAAGTAATATTCATTTTATTTAAAAAACAATATAATTTTTTCATTTTATAACTACTACAAAACTATCATTTAATAGAGCTAGAAATGGACATTATTAGTTCTAGAAAACAATTTAAAATGGGAATGATTTTAGAATCCTAGGACATTTATCATCAAATTAATTATCACCATTAAACGAACCCTTTATAAGCACGTATAAAAGTGATAATAAATTCATTTTATCACCTCTTTTATAAGTGTTGATAAATATGTTTTTATCAGTGATTTTAAAAGTGCTAATAATGGTCCATACAATAGTATACTATTACATCACACTGCATCCCCAAAAACACATCAGATATCATCAAAAACAAGTACCAATATAGAACATAATTTAACTGAAATTAATAAAAAAAATACCAGAAAAAACATTATAAAAAATATACTTCAAACATTGGTTTATAAAATTACATAAAAATATTATATATATTAAAAAAGAATAAAAACTATCAATGAATTCACGATTTTCATTGAAATTCATTATTAAGGTTTAGTTTTAAAGAAACCACCTAAACTCGAAATGAAGAATCTACTTGTATAAGAAAATAATTATTATGAGTTATACTAGAAGGAAATATTTTCTACATAAATATTATATAATACATTAATTATATGGAAAATTATAGCACTTTGAAATAAAATCCACTATGATAGAGCGCATGCCTCAACTTGGTATTTCCATTAAAGGAATTTGAGGTAACTTGAAAGAAAGTAATAAATGAACCACTGTATGGGTGAGATGTTTTTTATAGAGAAGGAGCATGGAATATGGATAGAGCACCCCAAATCAAATAATATATTTCACCTATATCATAAAAATATTATTATTTGATTAATAGTAAAAAGAAATAAATTAAATATATATATATATATAATAATAGATTAATTATTGGGAAATTGATTATACTGTGAAAACAAAAATTTTGTCTCTATGAATGAGTGGAGTTAGATTTTTTTTGTTTATACAAAGGCAGTGGTGGTAACTTGATGGAAGGTGATAAATGCCCCACTATAGGGGTTTTGAGGTTTTAAGGGTGAAAGATCATGAATGATGGAAATAACACCCCAATACGAACAAAAGAATCCACCTATACATGAAAACAATTATTAAGTGAGTAATACTAAAAAGAAAAAAGTGAGACATACATTGAAATAAAACATTAATTCTATAGACATTGATTTTAAAATGAAAACAACATGTTTACCTCTTTGATTGATTTTAGGGAACATAATTTCTTTTCCTGCATAATCAGTGGAGGTAACATGAATAAAATAGATAAATGCAACACTATAAGGGTGGAAATATTTTATAGGAGATGGATCATGAAATTTAGAAAGATAACCCCAAATCAAAAAAAATCCACCTGTATAAGAAATCAATAATTATGCTAGTAATACTAAAAGTAATTTAATTAAACATAAATATGAAACAATATGTTAATTCTATAGATAATGATTATAATGCGAAAACATCAACATTACCTATATGATTGTGAAAATACAACTTAGTTTCTACTCTTGGAGAGGCATGAAACATCGAACAAAATATTCTATAATTAATGAATTCTAAAAGGAATGATAAAAATTAAATCAACATTTTATTATAACATTTTTGAAAATAATTTCTTCATGATCCTTTCTGAAAAAGGACATGGAGACCAAAAATCATCATTACCCCCATATAGGTATACATGTTAAAAAAACAACTATGGAAATAAATGTTGTAATGTATATATAAATAAACATACATTTCACGCCAGTATAACAACACACTCACTTATATTCTAAAAGAAATATTAAATAGAAAAATATCTGACATTCAAATATAATGTAAACTAATAGAACCAGAATGATTAAAAAATTGAAGGGTTTATGCTATAAAACCTCATGTTCTTAACAGGGATAACCCCTTTGAATATTTTCCATAAGAAAACTATGGGCCATAGTTAATTATATGTGGAAATATATCCTATGATACATATAACCAATAGAAAATCATATATCAGTCTACTATCATGGTTCCTAAAAAATACAATCTGAAGTTAAAAATTCAATGAGGTGTTAATGAAAGGATTCACCATATATATAATCATTTTGGAACCACCAATGTGCCCAAAATTAGTAGTCAAAAAAATAATATAAATGAAAATTTCTACGCTATTCTTGGATTTATATTGTAAAGGGTTTATTATTATTATTTTTAAAATATTATTGATAAACTTATGGATGTTATCATAATGATGGTATGATATTATGAAATGAATAAGAGTTGTTAAAATCCATATGTTATTATACACGATGGTTTGATGTCCTTATATTATAACATGTTTTTTAGCTTCCAATAATGTTTCTATGTATAGGATTTATAAAAATGAGTTTTTTCCAAGAGTGATATTGAAGTGGTATTATAGGTAAAATTTAAGTCCCTAAGTTATTCTGGAATGATGGATGAAATTCAAGAGGTCTAGAATAATTTGAGAGATATCTCAGTGTAGAGAGGATATATAGAAGAATAATAAAATTGTTTAAGTATTGTGTCTCCCATTATACGTTACTATTACAAAGACATAACATAAGTGTAATTATTTTCAATATATAATGCTAACCATGTACTGAGAATCCTAAAGTGAAAAATGAAAATGTCTCGAATACTCATCGTGATACATAAGAGTCATTATCTTACTGAATGAAAAAATGGGAAACATTCTTGGAGAAATTCCTTATATATGTAATGGTTGGAAGAATTATATGAATGAATATTTAATATTGGAGGCTCTAAAACATGATAAAGGTAGAAGAAAACCATCGGATATGTAAGGTTCATAAATCTAAAACATTGATGTAATCTAATATACACTTTAAAATTTTGTAAATTGAATACAATATCTCCATGATGAGTAAGATTCATTTCTACTGGAAGCACAGAAACATGGAAATGGTGTTATAATGTACTATGACACATAAGGGTCTTCAACATGAAACATAAGATTTTTTTCTATAACTCATGTCAAATGTAATAGTATTTTCAATGATATAAGTGAATACATAAGGTTCGTTACTATGACACAAAGTAATATGTTAGAGTCATTTCTTCCCCATGAGGTTACACATATGGGTTATACCTTTGATGATTGTGGTGAAGAATGATATATTCATAGATTAAACTATGCATTATTGTTCTTAATATATGATTTAATAATCTGAGAAACCATGGATGTATTTATATATCTAGAGATATATCTATGAATCAGAGCGGATAATAAATATTTTGATAGTTCTTCCAGTTTTGATTTATCCACACCGTCAATAAAATAGTCATTACATTATTGGAATGATAATTCTTATTAATTAGACAATCAATCCATGATATTATGTGGAATTAAATATAATATATCTAGTAGTTTCAATTGATATATAAGATGAATATGGATTAAAACATGAACAATGACATTCTGTTAGCACATAACAATAGAGATAACAATATTACCCATGTTGGAATAGAGATTAAAGACAATGATAAATTAAATGAGTAAATAATTTGATTATTTTGTAAAGTTACCATATTTCAATATGTAAAACATCTTAGTTTATTACTCTAAGAAGATAAATAATAGAAGGAAATTTTAGGATAAATATTCCCCTAATATTTATACATGAGTAATAATCATTAGTGAGGTAAATGTGGAGAATATATTTTTGAATATAAATATATATTCGGGAATTAAGAATGTCTAGAAATATTTATATGTCTATCTAAATAAATAAAGGGGTTTTTGTGTATACATAGAAGAGTAGTTATACATCTAACTGAAAAGAGAGATAGGGGAGTGTAATTCTAGATGAGGGTCTATAATGATTCAGAAGTAGAATAAGGAATATTGGAACCCCATGAATATATATCCAAATAAGAATAATGTTTGGTTTCCATGATATATCCTGGAATGTTGAGGAAGCTATTTATGAATATGTCCGTGGCCATTCATTGAAGGAGAATCACATAGATCAAAGGTACCTATTCACACTAAGTGAATTAAAAATATCGTAGTCATTTTATGTGGGATTTCATTATAATATATGTTTTACTATATATAGTAGTGATAAAAATAGATAATGTTTATAGAGTGACCATTAGGATTTAATGAGTTATCCCCAAACCCTCTATGGAGAGTAACATCCAGATATGGATTGCCAATGATTAATCCCACCAGAAAGAAGTGAATTTAAGGGATTCCAGTACATCTAAGGATCAAAAAATTTTGTCTATAAAATTTTCTAATATTAATGATCCAATTAAAAACCTTTTATATTTTTTAAATGGTTTAAATTCATTCTATACAACATAAAATGTTTTTTTTAGTTAAGTATCATTGAATAATCTGATTGAGGTATAAATATACGAGTGGATAATGAGATTATTTAAAAAAATATTATTATCCACTAAAAGAGTCTATGTTTTTTTCTTATTTAATGGATATAAATTTCATCACTACCCATAAACATTGGTATTGTTAATTTTAAAAAATTAAACATCATTTCTAATGATTTATTTAATTACTTCTTAAAATGAATTACTGTTTAGTAAATATTTAAACACCTTAAAAAAACCATTTTTCATTATTATTGTTTGAAATTGTAGGATTAAGTTACCTATGTTTTGTTGATGATTTTTTTACTTCTTAATCAATGAGAGACTGGTTTTTGAGGATAATAATTTTAATCCTTTAAATAAGTATTATGTTGGTGAATTGAACTGGGCACCAATCCACTTAATTTTTTTATAGAAGGGATATAAGTCTAATGATGCACAAATTTTTAATACGGATAGATAAAATCATGATAAACATCAAATTAAACTATTTATATTTCTAATTGGGATTTTTATTATGTGTTCCATGTATCCAAAATCAAGGATAAATGTCTAAGAAATTTTCCATGGAACCAATTGAGCACCCAAATATTTAATCCTATCTCCAATATGGTGAAGTAAAGTTTTCTAGTCTTCACCGGTAATTAGAACACATTGTGGTGAAAAAATTATATTTCATAATCCCACCTAAATTCATCCATCATTATGTTCTCTTTTATTTTTCAAAAATAGGGAGCCATCATGCACTTATTTCCGGTTAAGGGTGTAATGCCGCAAAAATCTAAAGTAGAAACACTGTAACTGATAGCGTATAAGAAACACAACACCATGCATGTAAAGAAAATATAATATCCTAATAATTTATAATATATTTACAATTTAAAAAAAATTAAATCTATATATAGCTTTCAATGCATGCGAGACTCAGTTAGTGTGAATCCCATTCCACAACAAGTTTCTTTGATGGATTGCATTACATGCAAGACTGAGTATTAAAAAACAATAATATATTATTCAAATATTATTATTTAATATTAAAATACATAATATAGTTGTTAAATTAGATTTTATAAATAATATTAACTATCTTATGAAAATACATGGTTTAATAAAATATTAAATTATTTTTTGGAAACAAATTATTTATAAATGAATATAATAACCAATTAAAAATAATGGTAATATTTTATAGAAAACTATCTTTATTATTGAGAGGAGTTAAATACTAATAAATTGAATTATTTATAATTATTTAGTGATATTAATTTCAAATAAATTATATATAATCCATAAAATATATTTTTTATTCATCCAATATATCTGATAACCATATGATAAGAATAAACCTAATATTTCGCATAAAAACCTAAATTTTTTATAAGGAATTTTTACAACCATTAATTGGAGAACATTTTATAATTACAAATTTTTAAACATTAATAAATATTATATGTCAAAATAGACATAATATTTAATTTTGAAAAAAATAGTTTAGGTGACTTTTTCATATATTTCTGTGAAGTATCATTTTTTCATAAATAATAAAAAATGAATTTTAATTCAAAACTGAATTTTCATCTAATTTATTTATACGGATAAATAATATTTTAAAGTGGTTTTAAAAAATAAATATATAATTAATTTATTAATTAATCCAATTTATCTCAACGGAATCAATTTCACTTTGTAATTAGAAAATAAAACATATCAATCTTTTTAATGTTTTTCTTTAAAACCCCCCATTTTCATCTCATCCGAGGGAATAATTTAAATTTATTTTCATCTAATTACATGAATGGAATTTGTAAAAATTGTTACAATATTAGTAATTTTATTAATATTTAATTTCTATTAATTTCAATTTATTTTTTTAACTGAAATCTTTGTCAAAGTGATTAAAATTAGTTACCATGAATAAGGTCAAATTAAGCTTAACAATGGACTAAACCTTAATCTACCTATACAAAATGACTTAGAAACGTGTCCAAAATCAATTTTATGTTCCTATTTTGACCATACCCTCTATTTTATGTAATTTTCAGAATTATTGGATCTAATGAAAAGGGATAAAATGTTGTTGGAATTCCCTTTCCCAACATTTACAATAGTGCCGATTCTCCTCCATTAAAAAAAGGACTTCTCTCATCCCACTTCCTCATACCATTCAAGCCACATGGACATTTTTTTTTAAAAAGAGATTCTAAAAATTACCTACCTCTATCCTTATACGCCTACCATTGGTAATAAATCTATCCAAGTATTCTCTTCGGGTTAAACCAAAAGAAGTTACCCAAATAAGAAGTTACATCCTTCCTCAAGATCCTTAGTTTTATCCCCACTTTCACCCCATAAAATGTTTTTACTAAAAGATTATATTAAAAAAATAGTACCATATAAATTTTAGGAATTCATATGTTTACTTTTTTACGTACAATTAAACACAATGACATATAATGGGTAATGAACTTAATGTTTATGTGTACTATGAACTACCGCCTCACGAAAATAAGTTGTTCTTTTTTTTCATTTCCCACTAATAATTGTTGGGAATTATGTGGGAAAATATATTTATAAATTATATTTATTTTATTTATAATATATTTAAATTCATTTAATTATTTTATAGGACATACCTTTACAACTTTTATTTTATGTAAATATTATTAAATAATTGGTGGAAGTGTCGACTACCACTAACTTAAAGAGCACTCATTCATCCACACTATAAAATGAATATATTATGGATGATTTTAATAAAAAAATTATATATATGACATATATATGATACTGAATTTATTATATAAATATTTATCATTTAATTTTTACTAATTTAATAAGATAAATAAATGAAAATAACGTTCATGCGTATGTATGGCATACAGTCTTAATGAACGATGCATTCCATTTCATATCTCCAAATATTATGGATTATTCTATATACATATATAATGAATATATTTTATATTTAAGTAATGGTTTAAATTATTTATATAATGAAATAATGATAGGAATATTAAGTTACAAGTTAAAACATATTTGAAAAATAAGGCAGTTAACAACTAAAATAGTGGGAATAATGACTGTTTATTATCAAATGGTAATCAGATACATAAAAAATATAATATAAAATACAATAAACACTAATATGATTCATTAAAAAGTTATTAAATCTCATGTAACAATTATATATGAATTTAAAGTGTTATTACCAAAATAAATAAACATATTATAAGGTATTTTTATCATACTTTTTCCATCTGTGAGGTAAATTTCATATTCACCACTTACTTATTCTGTGTGGTGTAACTAATTCCCATTTTAATATAATATATCATGAAATGTTAGATATTCATTTTATTTAAAACATTAATTTTATTTAATTCTATTACGAGGATTTTGATTTAAAAATTTTCAATGTTGTTTGGGAAACATTTTAATGTTTAAATATTATTTTCATCAAGAATAATTTTATTGATATTTCATTTCCATTGGAGGAAATTGCATAACCATTGTTCCCTAATCCAATTAATTTTCCTCTCCTATAGTTATTGATGAAATTTTTCATATAAGACTACCATTTTTCACTCTTCGGCACTTAAAATGTTTTTAATAAAACATGACATCATTTTTCTCTATTTAGAGAACATATATTCTTCTAAAAACCCTTTTTATTAAAATATATAAATATTATTTATTAAATAAAATTTTCCATTTTAGACGTTTAGCCATGTCTCCAAAGTAATCTCCTTACCGCTTTTTCGACAACTTATTTTTCTATCCTTTTATCGTTCAAAGGGAATGTTCATCTTACCTCATAAAACCTGAAAGAATTTACCCATTCTAATGTATTCAATGCATCTGTTTCAAGTATAAAAGGTTAAATTTTAATGAAATTTATTTTAAAAGTGAAATTCATGAAAAATAATTCAATTTTTTGGAAAATAAAAATGATTTTTTTTTTCAAGAATGTTTTTAAAATATTTTTTAACAATACAATAATTCATCGATGATAACAACCCTACTAATTTTACATTACATGGGATACTTTGTGTTGATACCATCCTTATTATTCCACTTTATGGTTTGGGACTAATTTGGAAAAGGATATAATTCACATTAACTTCCTTGATTCCTATCAGTCCCCTTGAAATATTTAATTTCATGTCATCATATGACATTGAATTTCCTCTATATTTCTATATCACTACTCATAGATATAATTTTTTATTGAAACCTATAAATATTTTCATATGTTGTTTATTTTGAATGTTATTTGAATATTTTGAAAAATAATGATAAATATATATCCTATATTCAATACAAATGTTTGATAAGTCATATTGTTTAGTCAATATGATTAATTCTTAGTAAAGGAAAGACCCAGGTTAGGGAACATTTATGGTGTTCCCCAACGGTTGGGGACAGGTTACTGAAATCCATATGATACATCGGTAGTCTCATGAGAGGAAATAAGTTGTCTAAAACCCCTTTTAAATTTTTAATAGAATGATAGTTGGGTTTATTCCCATATTTTTAAACTGCCTGGAGGATATATCTTGACAGTAGATGTTTCCATGTGTCTTAGACATGATGTCCAATGATAAAGAATTTCCTTCATTTTGAATCAGTTATTATTCATCAATGAGATTATTTATTTAAATACATATGGATAAATTTATTTTTCAATTTATTATTTATATGGTTTATGGGTTCAATTATTTACTATTACATATTTATTATTCTTATGAATTAATTATTTCTTTTGTAATAAATTACAATTAATTTGCATTTATTCTTACATGTACTATTCTTAATTTCCATAGGAATCCAATATATGTACTATAAAAGATATTTTGGGATATACTATATTGAATAATGTTATCCTTGAAATAAAAAATATATATTGTAATAAGTGTATTCATTTTTAGTATAAGACTTGTGTATTTATTTTGTTTACCAAGACTACTAAACTGGTTGATCCTATAGGATATGATTCCATGTAATCATGCCAATGTAATTGATATGAAACTTGCGATCCAATATTTTGGGTTTGGGTTCTGATAATTGGTGTCAGATAAATTTTCATATCATCCCTGTGAATATGATTTAGGAAATTATATATTAGAGAACACAACCATAATAGAGAATTTGTGAATAACTATTGAAGAATATCTTAATGGTTTAGATTGATAGTTATTGTCTTGGTTATCCAAGAAATACATCCCTATATAGATACTACAAGTTGAAATTGTTTTATTTTTGATGTACCTAGTGGTATCAACTTCGACAAAGTGAATTAGGCCTCCTTCGGTATAACCCAGTACATGAAAATGGTCCTTACTACACACCTAGTTTGAAAATCCTCGGTTACATTCTTAGTATAATAAAAATATTATTTCCATTCCATTATGTACTATTTGAATAGATAATTACAATGAGTAACATAGGGTAAACATTAAACCATGGAATGAGTAATTTTGGAAAAAAATTGATGAATTATTTATGCATTGATATTATATTTAAAACATTAGTTAAAAGACTATTTATTAAATATTCATTCATCAATAATTTGCATCATATTTATTTTAGAAATTTTATTATTACGGTTTTATGAAATGAAGACATGTATGATAGGTGTAAACCCATTAAATATGAAAAGGCAATGGAGCTTGAACCCATGACCAAAGGATGATGTGTTATTCAAGAAAACTACTGAAATATATAATTTCTTAGTTCAAATGTCATTATTTATTGTCAAAATATTTGATGAATAGTATTAATTATGATCCTATAGTGTTTCATATTAGATTTACAGATTAATGTATTGACCATATTTGTTTTGGAAAACTATAAGAGGAAAATGAAATTACTAGTTTTATGGGCCTTATAATTTATTAAATGTTTATTGTAGTGCTTGTAAAATAAAAGCCAACTTTTGGATATCTATTTCATGGAGTAATGGATGAAATATATTTTGATTTAAGAATATCCAAAATATAGAATTGTTCATATGAAATTAAAATGTATCATGTAATAAAATTTCCTAATATTTGTAGTTTGTAAAAAAATTTCTCAACATAACGAAAATCATATTAATGTTTTTCTCTAATACCTTATTTTTTAACCGATGGTCTTTTAAATCATCATAGATTTCTAGATTTAATACCCTAAATGTTAAATAATCATTAAAATGTTTGGTAATTATGAGAACATTCACTTCATGTAAATATTAACTCTTTTTATCTATGTACATATATCTAATTCCACTAATGTTTTCTGACATAGAGACCTAGTTTAATTTTATTCAATATGAAATTTATACTTCCCATTATTTAGATCTAGATGATGTTTTAAAAACCCTTCTCATGATGTGGGATTTAATTATTTGAAATATCAAATAATCTGTATCCAAGATCGAATTTTAATTATAAGGAATCAATTTATTTACAATATGGATAATGTAACACCCTGAAAATATAAATTGTTATCCTTATATTTGAAAGCTTGTTTGACAGAAAACACCCAGTGTGTAAGGGAATATAATACCCAACGATATAAAATTATATTTACTATTTAAAATAAATTAAATATATTTAATAGCATAAAATTCACACGACACTATGATATCGTATGTCGCATGCAATAATGAGTTTCATTGATGGCCTTCATTACAAGCATGACTATGTTTTACCAAATAATAATATATAATTAAAATATTACAATTTAATATAATTATATGTAATCATGATATTAAATTACTAGTTATAAATAATATCAAATAACTTGTGAACATATATTCTTTAAAAAAATATAAAACTAATTCATTGGTTATAAATTAATTAGAAATGAATTTAAGAACGGATTGAACATATAGGTAATATTTTATTGAAAAATAGTTTTAAAATCATAAAGATGTTTTATCCTAGTAAAATTTATTAATTACAATTATTGACTGATATTAATGTAACATAAATCTTATATATAAAAAATTTTTGGGTATTCATCAAATCTATTTGACAGGTATCAAATAAAAATAAACTCAATATTTCATATAATATTATATATTATTAATACAAATCTATCTCCTTTTAATATATAACCTTTTTAATACAAATTTTATCACATTTATAATTATATTATGTAAGGAAAAATTATTATTTTAAATATATACCAAAATATTAATTTAATGTTATTTTTTGGTGGTTTATGTGATGTTTTATTTTTTAATAAATAATGAGAAATACTGAATTTTAATTCATAACTATTTTCTAATCTATTTTATTTGTAAGGATAAATAAAATTTAATAATGGTTTTAAAATTTAAATAGATAATGTTTTTATTATTTAATCTAATTGAGCTTCATATAATAAATTTCCCAGTGAAATTGGATCTGAAACCCACGAAAACCATTGAATATTTTTACTTTCAAACCTGCATTGTTGTCCCTTATGTAGGATTAAATTTAAAATAATTTATACCACATATTTTATTTTAATTTGAAAAAAATGTTTAAATATTTGGAATTATAATAATTTATATATTATAAAGAGATTAACATAGTTTTATACCCAAACTATTAGTGAATGTAATTAATATTACTTATGATGATTAAGGTGAAATTAATCTTATTAATGGTTTAAACTGTAAACATCATGCCCATAATGACCAAAATAATTTCAAATATCTTTAGTATGGTCATATTTGGACCATATACTCCATTTTAATTTAATATTAACCATTATGAGATTTAATTACAATGGAAAAAACGTGGTTGTAATTCCCTTTTACAATATTTACATGAGTGTCACTCCCCCTCTACAATAAAAAGGCCCCCTCTCCTTCAACATAGTCACACCTCTCAATCCAATTTGGATCATCCAAACTATGACCAAATAGATCTCTAAAATCCCAAACCTAATCGTTTAACCCTATCATTGTGATTAAATCCATTGAAGGAATCCATTTGGTGGAAACCTTAATGAGTTTCCAAAAGAAGAGGTAACATCTTTCCTTAACCTCTTTAGTTTTATTCCCTTTATTTAAATCCTCATATATTATTATTACATGAATGTTTAACAACACCAATATCCTAAATTTAATATTTTTATTTTTATTTATATGACCTAATCATACACACACTTCCATATAATGGGTAATTAACTTACCGGTTATATGCACGGTGAACTACCGCCTCACGAAACAAAGTTGATCGATTTTTTCCTTTACCACCATTCGTGGTTGGTAATTATGATCAAAAACCTCTTTATATTTGTTATTTATGATATTTATAAAATATTTTTACATCTATAATTATTTTATAACACATTTTTTTATACATTCCATTTTGTGTAAATATGGTAACATCATTTGTGGAATTGCGGACTATCGCACCCTCAAAGGGATGTGATTCGTTCAAAATATATATGGAATGTATTAAGAATTATTTTAATAAACCTATGTAATATATATGAAATAGATTTCGTATTATAATTATTATATATATATCATATATTTTCTATGTTATTAATACTATAAGGAAATTAATGTAGCATTCAAGCGTACATACAACATTATGTCTCAATGAACAGTGACTTCCATTTATTATCTGAATATATAATGGATTTTAATAAATACCTATATAATGAATATATATTGTTTTAAAATCATGTTCTACATTCTTGAGATGATTAAACCATTATAATAACAATAAGTACTAATTTAAAACATACTCGACACACAAGTAAAATAAAACATGAAATAATGAAAATAATGAAAGACTATTATCAAAAGTGTAATAAGATGTAATAATAATATAATATATAGTATTATAAACATAAATATTGTTCAATAATAATTTATTAACCCTCATAAAACCTTTTTATAATAACATAAAGGATTCTTACCCCAATGGAAATTCAAGGTAAGATATTTTTATCAAACGTTTTACATCGGTGAAATGAATCTCATATTCATCAATTACATATTTTTTACGGTGTATATACTATACCTTTTTATATATTATATCATGAATTATTTTATCTTCAAGATATTTAATAAATTAATTTTATTTATTCCTTTATGAGGCATATGATTTAGAATTATGTAATCTTGTAATTGATTATATAGGGATGTTTAAATATTGTTTTTATCAAGAATAATTTTAATGATATTTAATTCTAATTAAAGGAAATTGTATGATAATTTTATCATAACACATTTAATTTTCTACTAATCTGGTCATTAATTGATTTTTCATGTCATAATACAATTTCCCATATTTTTTCCTAGATATTATTTAGAATTTTTTTTAAGAAAAACCGACTTAATTTTTCTCTTTGGTCTGAGTACTTATTTTCGTCTAAAAACAATGCTTTATTAAAATGTTGTCAAAATTTCTTTAAATTTTTTTTATCAATTTTACTGGAGATATTTGTACCTTTTTTTTCTTTTAACTTATTTTTTAATTGAAATTTCTCATCAGTTTCTGAACACGACATTTTTCTATCCTTTTTTCATGAAAAAGAAATGTTCTGTTTACCTTATACGACATGTATAGATTTAGAAACCCTCATTTCATTGATGATTCTTTTTAAATTTGATGATATTAATTTTTTATTATTATGTTTTTAAATTTTATCTTTAGTGAATAATATTTTCAGAATCTTTTTTAAAAAAATGATACTTTCCTCGATAATGTTTAAAATATTTTTTATAATATTCCCACTCATCAACAACAATCGGTCTATTTTTATGCCATGTGGGATATTTATTATTGAAAACGTCCTTTATATTCTTCTAGAGTGTTTATGAATCATTTGGACAAGGATAGTATTCAAATTCCCTTCATTGATTCCATTAAATCCCCTATAAATTTTTAATTTTATTTGATCATTTTCCATAGATTTTCCACATAATATCCATATCATTTTTCATGGATATGATTCCGTCCTGAACTATGTACCATTTTTAATATGGTATTCACTTTGAAAGATAATATATTATTTGGAGAAATATTGGTAAATCTAAATCCTTTATTCAATATGTATATTTGATATG
This sequence comes from Viscum album, assembly GCA_963277665.1. NCBI lineage: Eukaryota > Viridiplantae > Streptophyta > Magnoliopsida > Santalales > Viscaceae > Viscum > Viscum album. The sequence continues at coordinate 975,046,654 of OY728165.1, forward strand.
GCATATTTTTTATTCAAAATGAGGAATGAATGTGACATAAAGGACACAAGTTTATGGCCGGTTGGGGAATTCCAAATGGGTTTGAGACTGTTTAATGTAATTACATTTCCACATTAGTATTATCATGAAATATAATTAGTAGGAAAAACCCTTCCGGTATATTTCTATTTAAAATATATGGGTATCTACCAATAGTTTTAAATATTCCTGAGGATTGATCTGGAAATTAGAGGTTTTCACGTGTCTTAGAGATGAATTCTAAAAATTAAAAATTTACTTCATTTAGAATAAGTTAGTATTCATCAATGAGATTTTTCATCAACATATATATTCATATATTTTATTTTAAGTCTATTAAATACATGGTATACTTGTTCAGTTAATTAAAAATCCATAATTATTATTCACATTGAATCATTATTGCATATTCTATAATTTACCGTTATTGTACATTTAAGATCACCCTTTTTTTCCTTCCCTAGGAATCCAAGAAGCGAAATATGATTGAATTTAGGGATATAATATATTGAATATATCTATTCTTTAATGAAAACAAATTATGTTTTAATTATTATATTCATTTTTATTAAAATAATCTTTTATGTATCTATTTTATGGAGACTACTAAACAAATTGATCCAATGATATTTTATTCTTTGTAATCATGGAAATGTAATCTATAACAGACATTGGCTCTATACATCTAGTTTCATGTCAATACAAATGGTAAAAAATTATCATTTCAAAAAAATATTCAAACCACTTATTCTATCCCTAATCTAGTGGTCTAGCTTCGAAAATGAGTGGTATACCTAATGATTGAAAACATTCAATTTAAGGTAGTGGTGGTGAATGTATGAGATGTAATTTGAGTTTTTCTACATTTTAAATTTATTCTTTCAACTTATCATTGTATGAATTTTCATAAATTTTATGTTATTATTATTCACGAATGATTATAATAAAAAACCATGCTTATTCTTTATTGAAAAAATATTTATATCACAAAATAATCAATTACCTCATTAGGTTAATTTATTCACATAAAAAATAATTTCCTCACACAATAGAAGAGGGTTTTTTATTTCATTTATTTCACTTATTCAATTACACCATTGTGGTTTATCACAGATCTTACATTGAAATATATTTATCAATGATGGGATTAACATTTTTACGGGTTGATACAAGGATGATTAAAGGGGTGGATTGGATTTCTCCCATATTTTTATTAGTTTTTATCACTTTTTTAATTTAATTTTTTATTAAGGGATTATATTTTGTTCGTAGCATATTAGAGTTTCAAGGCCACACATTTTATGTTCTAGTAAACTTCTAAAACTTATTGTTCTCTTGAAAAAGTTATGATATATGTATATTTGATTGAAATTGTATTTTTATAGGCACCCAAACATTTTGTGATGAGGGTAGTATTGATGTAACAAAATGGAACCTTCTTGAATTAAATAAATAAATATTTTCTATAAAATAAATTTATTCAATCTACCCATGTTAACAAACTAGGTTTAACCCCTCTTATTAATAATGTTCACATAGAAATTTTGATAACTAAGAACCCAAATCAAAGAAAACATAGGTTATCCACATCATAGATGATTACCTCTATAGAAAATTTATGTGTCATTAAGTTATTTATTATTACATGCACATTTGAAAACACAAGTAATACTTCATGTAAATTCTTTAACCCACTAGGTAAATTTTGGAAATGGAAATTCTAGATCCATTTTTGGGGACCCTAGTAAGCGATCCTAGACAGACTAATTCTATTCTCTCGAAATTTTTTAGTTTTTTCCACCATTTATCTTATCTTTTCACCTTTATATACGTCCATATATTTATACCTATATTCAACACCATTAAAAATAACTAGTTATGGATGCTAATTATACGTTTGGAATATCAATAGTAGGAATCTGAGTTCTTTATTTTTTTTATACACTTCATAAGACTCTAGATTCTAAAATTGAGTCTATTCCAATGAATCTTATTCCATGAAACCCAATCATATACCATGGTGGGATTTAAATGGCAATACAAATATGTTATCCTGTAACTTAGGTAATATTGTAGATCAATCAATGATTACTACCTCACACATACCTAGCACAATACACCTTCTTTAATTAGACATTATACCCTTATTTGTCCACATTATGTTTTCAATCCCCATGTTTTAAACCATTATCCCATGTTTCATGGGGTATAATCAGAGGTTGTTACCTTCTAGTCATGAAGTTAAATGAAATTATTAAGATAATAAATCCCCATATAAATATTATTTAACTAATTTGAGTCTCATTATATTTTCCCTAAAAGATTAACTGATAAAGTTTACATAAATTCTAACACTATTATCCACCGTTTTCGGGAAACTATATAGAGTTATAAAATAATGAAATTACTATAATAAAACAATTTCATATAAAAAATTCAATATTTTGTTTAAAAATAAAGAGGGTTTTTTTATTACTAGTTAATGGTTTAACGATACATGAAACATCATAACCCACCATGGGTTTTCAATCTGAGAACTAGTAAGAATATTTTATGATAAATTATGTCTTGAAAAAAAAATCATTTACATGATATGTATTGGTACCCTTAAAAAATTACATCTATTATTCATTTTATTTTTTATAAGGTTGACCAACACCTATTGTAGGTTTTGGAAAAGGATATTTTTTTTCCCAATGCAGCACTATAGTTGAATATAGTATTCCCGCATGAATAATTTTAACAATAAATAACTCATTATTACTAATTTAATATAATTTATTTTTTGTATTAAATATTTTATGAAATAAATTAATCATGGTTCATTGAGATTTAGGAATTCTATATATAAAATTTACAATTCAATGTAAACAAAATGAATACAGATAGAATTCATTTGGAGAAAGAAAGTAACTTCATTCAAGAGAATCACTAAGATTGAAAATTAATTTTTATATTATTAATTTCATATTTAGTTAATCAACACACTTCATCTTATGTGAATATCCTACTCTCCCCTAGTTTTGACTACTGGCATGCCTTTCAAAAGGTAGTGAAAAATAATCGAATTATTTCCATGTGTAGCATAGTAGTTGGTCATGTTCATCACTCTTGAGGATATTTACTATCAAAATTACACTATTAATAATTAAAATATTATATTTTTGAGTTATTATTTTATTATGAAAATAAAAAATAATCTGTGTTAATATTGATATGAAAAAAAAAACATAATGATTCATATGAAGACTAAACGAATGTGGTTCAGTGAAGAAAGGAAATTACCTTAAGATAGTCATTCAGAGAGAACAACATTTTTCTCATTTTATATTCTCATAATGAACATTGTACATTATATGTGTGAAAACCATTTTCTACATGAATTTTAAATAAAAATATTATAGAATAATATGTAATTACACTATATATCTATCTACTTGCCAGAGAGGGAATGGTTGTTGAAGAAGAATCAATCCCTTAGAAAACTACCATGTGAATTACACCCACCACATAATATACAAACATTATGCTAATGAATATTTAAATCATATAATTATGTTCAATCATCGATCTACTCCATCAAGTTATTATTTATTTTAGTTACTCATAATCATGTGTGTAAGAGAGCATGGAAGGGAATCAGAGAGATATAGAGATAGAAGTAAACACATGAATTAAATATATTCATACAATATTATATTTCAATTTATTCTTGATATAACAATGAAAAACACTAGAAAATTAATTTTTAAAAATATGGAAACCATATAAAGTAGAATAAATAAGTCAGAATGTAGAAATTTTATCATTGAAAATTCCTCTAATGCGAAGGATTAAAAAACTAAGAGGCATTTCTAAAATATCCCTTATGAATCATAGTGTACAAAATCCAATTAATGAAAAAACATGAGTTAAAAATTAGTTCACAAAAACACATGTGTGAAAAAAAATCCATTATATGCCTCTCACTTCTCTATAAAATTCACCTCGATCAAAAAAGGAATTCCTAAAGATATATATATAATAAAATGTCACCCGTCTATTAATGAAATGAAACTGTCTTAGTTATATTCATATGAACACATATCATCCTCACACCATCTTTCAAAACCCATTTTATTTTTCTATAACTCATGATCCTTCTGTCATGATGTACCACTGATCATTTACCAATACATGATGCTTAATCAACATAATAATTAAGACTTTCGATACATAGACCGAATCTAAAATATCATTATTTTTACTTCACACATGTTCTGTGATGATGGGCCACATATGATAATAAAAATGGTATATCATCACATATTAGATCCATCATTGATTCTTATTTTTCCATCGTCGTTGAGCTGCATGGGAAACCACAAACACGTCGGACCCATTCCCCTGGATCTCGGTGGACTTTATCTTGAGAATCCCTATCTCTATTCAACACCAAAAATATCCCCTTTTAGATCATTCAATGTCTCCTTTTGAAAATTTATATAAAATATAAGATTTTATGCCCTAAATGAAAATGAACACCACGTGTCTTCTATATGATGAATCAAAAACATATCCCATCAAATGATATATAGAAATATATATATATCTCCCCATAAGAAACCCCTACAGCCGTATCTGTGTAATTGGATAAAATATTTACCTAATTCAAAAAAAATATTATCTTGTAATATAAAACAACCATATGATTAATCATATAGAACTATCACTTCATCCCATTAATGAATATATGATTCAATAAAATTAACTGGATTGAATACATGTTGGCATCATACCATTAATTCTTCCTCTATAAAAAATAAATCTGCAATTTTTTGACTCTGAAAGAACCTGATATCCCACCCTAAAAAAGAAATAAAAATGTTGGATTATTCTTCATATATAAATATAAATTGTGTTATGAAACAAGACTAAAATGTTCAATAGTTTTCTCCCTATAATTTTGATTTCCACCCAATCTTCAGTATCTATAAAATGAATTACACATCCTTATCAAAGTACATAGCAGCTAGTTCGAAACCTAGATCATCAATAATAATTGTTTCTTCACTAGTTTCACATTATAATGAAAATAATTAGGTCTAATACATGAAATAACTATCTCAACCTAATTTTTTCCAATCCCTATTATGCCTTAAACTATATCAATACTCTCGAAAACAACCAAAATTATCAATACAATTTTAAAGATTTATCCAACACCTATGGTACCACATGTATATATATACTCTTAATCTCTATATTAAAATGGATGTGAAACAATTAATGGGGAACCCATTTAAATATGGAATCAAAAAAAATAAGAATAAATAAATCTACATTCTTGATTTGTAATATGGGAAACCCTCTGATGTCAATTATTAAAAACCATGGGAAATAACAAAATAACCAATTTGAATTATAGATTATAAAATCAATATAATTTCCAAACATAAATTGAAAATAATAGCATATAAAAAATAGTTTGAAAAAACACACCTCAATACACATCGATCATCTCTATAAAAAATAGCTCGGTCAAAATGCAATGCTCAAAGATCAATCTTAATAAAATGTCACCCTTCAATCAAATAAACTACACTCCCTCAATATTTTTATCCAAAAATGCATTGACCTTTCACAATCATTCGACACCTAGAGGAATTTTCTCTATATCATTATCTTTCTTTCATGACATCCCACTTATCATCAATCTGTACACACATCCTAATAAGCACAATCAAGAAGACTTTTGATACATATCACTAATCAAAAATATAATAGTTTTTTCTTCTCACCCATTCAATGTTTATGTGCCGCATATAGAAACACAAAAAGGTATCCCATTACATTTTATATCCCCCACAGACCCTTTGTTCACCATCATTGATGAGCCACATGGGCTACTGCAAGGGTGGAGGCTCATTTACACTTGATCTTCTTGGACAACATATTGAGTGGATGTCTTTATGTTTTCCACTAGCTATATCACATTTTAAATATTTCAATGTTTAACTTATCAAGAATAGGTAAATAATAAAATAAAATATATTAAATTTCAAAAAACAACATGTATCTTTCATGTGAATAACCAAGCACTTATCTCATCAAAATAGATATAAAAATAAATCTACCCATGAGAACACTTGCCGCCTAATCTTGGTGATTGGATAAAAGATATTTATAATTCAAAAAATCATATCTCGTAATTGGAAACACCCAAGGGAGTAATACTACCAACATCCCCTTCATCCTATCTATGTATATACAATTCATCAAAATCAGTTTGATTGAAAACTTATTTTCCACCCACCAACCATTCATCTCCTGTAGAAAAAATGATGATGCCCTTTTTCAACTCTAACATAAACATGATATCTCCCAATGAAAAAAATATAAATGGTGAATTATTCATCATTTGTGAATCTATGTTTCCCTATCAATCATAGTCGAAAATAGAAATACATATGTCTTCCATAAATGTGATCAAAACCCAATCGTGATCACCCCTAAAAACAGATTTCTCCTGCTGCTCAAAGTCTCGAACAACTAGACCATCACCTCGATCCATAATTATAAATCATTATTCCCTAGTCCAACAGTATCAAAAAAAGATTTAGGTGTATGTCCTAGAAAACCATTAATATCCTATTTTTTCTTATTTATTATGCCTCATGAACCATCGATCCTCTGGAAAACATCCAAATTTCTCATATTATATAAAAGCCTAAACTATAAAATATATTAAAACATATTAGCTGAGATTTTTTATATCAAGATGAATGAATATTGTGAAAAAAAATTATGAGAAACCTAGTGAAATATTGAATAGATATGAGGAATAATAAATAAAATAATCATCCATTATTTTTAAAGTGTAAAACCACTCTTATGTGGAGGATTAAAACCCATAGAGAAATTTCAAAATATTCAATATGAATCAAAGAGTAAATAAATCATGTAATTACTAAGAATGAATTTCAAATGAAAGAATAGAAAAATTATGTGTGAAAACCACACCACAATATACCTCTATCGTTTCTCTAGAAACCATTTCGATCAAAATTAACTTCCCGAAGAACGATATTCAACAAAATTTCACATTCATATAAATGAAATGACACTACACGATGGATTTTTATACGAACACACATAAAACTCAAAATTCCTTATGACAACCAACAAATTTCTCTCTCTCTCATGGTCGTGTCGTCAGGATATTCCATCTATCACCAACTGTATCATAACACCTAATTATCATAATCAATAAGATATTTAAAGCATTTCCATGATCAATAATCTCATTGTCACTTCTTTGCATATGTTCCATGCCGATGCTCATATTATGATACCACAGACTCGGTATCCAATCACATCATTGATCCACCATTTATGCTTTGTTATTTTTCATTGAAGAGCCATACGGGCTTTTGGAAACACAACAACCCCTTTTCCCTTGGTCTCGGTGGAATACATCTTAAGAATCTCTCTCTCTAATCACTACTATTTTTACCACCAATTAATGCATTAAAATTATCATTTTCAAATAGAAATACAATATAAAATACTATATCATAAATTGTAAAAAAATAATTGTATTTTCCAAGTGTGAAATCAATCACATAACTCTGTAAAACAGATATAAATGGTATATATCTCCATGAAAAACACTTGCATCCATACCCATGAAATAAGATAAAATATAAATATAATTAAATCAATTACATTCTCATATTTTGAATCACATATAGGTTGAATCATATTAATACCCCCTTCATCTTATCAATGGAGATACCATTTAAAAAACAAAATTGGATCAAAAGTCAATTAGTGTCAAACCAACAATTCTTCCTCTATAGAGATAATTTTAATTCCCATTTAAAACCATGATATAAACCTGATAGATACCCTTCTAAAAAATCAAAATATTAAAGTCTTTGTTATATTTAAATGTGCATTTCCCAATAAATAAAGGGTGAAATCATCAATTAGAGTTCATTATTCCATTGAATCTCATTATAAATAATTACTCCTACTCAAAATACCGTTAATATAGCACAAAAACTAAATCATAAATTAGAGTTCATTATTCCATTTAATCTCATTATTGGAAATAATAATGTGTAAGACATGAAATACCTATCTCAACTTGTATTTTTTCAATCATAATTCTACCTCAAAATGTCATTGATCCTCTTGAAAACATTCTAAATTATCACTAAAAATACTAAGCTAAAACCATAAACTAATATACCACTTGTTGGGTGGTATTTCTAATCTCAGGATGAGAACTAATAGAGAATAAAATTTGAGAACCGAGATGAAATATGTACGTGATATATAGATGAATATATAAATCACCACATAAGATTTTTAATGTTGAAACCCACTATGATGCTGATGATTAAAAAAATGTCATGAAATTCTCACTACCATTGATTGAATGTTATCAATGTAATTTATTTATTAGGGGTAAACATAAAGTACTAATAAAATGTTAACATTTATAAGTTTAAGATACAAACACTAATGAATGTAACTTTTATCAATGCTAAAAAGATCTCATAATGTTGTATCTTTTATCCTCACATTTTTAACACTAATAATGTAAGGACATAGACTAGAACATAACATATTCCAATTATTTTAAAACTATAATTCACATTATTTTTCAAAAGACAATTTGGGTTTATATTTTTAGATAATTAAGTAAAATTATTACATAATAAACACTTAAATTAAAACTAGACTCTTATAATCAGTATCCATTTTTCCCACCAGTGGAAACCCTTTAAAAATAAAACATGGTTTCCTTTCACGAATCATTTTTTCAATTCTTTAATATTATTAGTACTGAACCAACTCTTATTAAAACCCTAATAAATTTTTTTTAAAAAAAAATTTAATGATCACAAAAGCTCAGTATGTGACATAAATAAAGTAAATTCTTCATCAATTGAAAACATGAAAATCCATTAAAACCCTTTTCATAAAAAATCATTAGAAATAATATAAAAATAACACAGGTTCCTAGAGAAATCATTACCATATCACTCATAAAATCACCCATACAAATTTAATAATCATATGATTGAATTCCAACTCCAAAATACTCAATTAATTAGAGGTTATAACATAACCACCCATCATTGGATTATCACCTATCCACTCATCCTTTGTTTATCACGTAGCCACCCATAAAATGTCCAATTAAATTTATATAATAATAACATATAATGGATTTATATTTTCATAATTTCACTCATAAAATATAATTTCAATCATAATGAATAATTTCCGGATATTAAAATAATCATTCCATTTTCAAAAATTATTTTGAACGTTTATGAATATATTTTTGAATGAAATTTTCTCATAACACCTATATAGATTTGAAAGAAAATAAAAAATAAAAATTTTAAAACATTCATGTTAATATAAATAAATTCATAAAAACCATTTTGAAAACATTGACATGAATGTGATGTATTTAGAATAATAAATCTTTAAATCATTTAAAAATATATTTTAGGTAATGTGCCCCATGCCACTGGAGAAACATTTGAATGGAAATAATTAAATAATAACATAAAAAACATTAAATATTAAAATATTTTAGTAATTCATGAATCAAAATTGTCAAATGGTTTTTATGTACATCATATAATAGAAAACAGTTTATTACAACACATGTTTCATAGTGATGGAAAATTGTGACTAAGCTACCATACTCATCTGGTGTCATTTGGACCGTAAAAACCCATAAAATAGAGATAATAAAATGGAAATTTGAATTTGGATAATGTAAATTTTAAGTCATATAATGAATTCTTTTTAATTATTTAAATCACACAAAATTACTGAGTGGTGAATAAGGCATATATCTCACAGTAATAAAAAGTTAGATCAAATTCCCCTACCTCACATTCAATATCATTAAAACATGTTCAAACTTCATGTATAATAATTATATGATTATTATTATTATATAATGGAACCATATTCATAATTATTATTTCAAATTTTATTTATGTAACACATTATATTACCCTATTATTAATAAATCCATTTTTAAGTTACATTTCAGGTGATATTTTCTTCATTAATCAAAAGTGTTTTGACTATTTATTCTTGATTATGTTGATTTAAAAATTTCTAGAATATAACATGTGATATAAATATCCTATATATTCAATATATATGTAATTTTAATAATCATTAACAGTAAATGAATAACACAATTCATGGATATGATAGACCATACGTACGCATGAATTTTATTTTCCTAGAAGATTCCAGATCTCCTAACATATTAAATGGATCTCCATTATACCTTTATCAACTTCCCATTTAATTCTATATGAAAAGATATACTATGTCTATCGCAAATTGGGTTAGTTTTAACAAACTCCCCATTTCTTTTAAAAATACTACTATTATCTGTATTCTTGTAAATATGGTGGGATGATTATTATATTTGGATAGTAGAATAATGTATCTTTTCCATCACATATCCATATGAATTTTTTTAAGTTGATTATTCCAAAACTCCATTTGGCTGTATTTGGATCATGATTTGGAATGATTTATTATGAAAGGAACCATAAGTTTTAAAATTGGACTGACTTCTTTTATACATGTTTTATATTGGGGAATTTTTCTTCTGTTTTCAGTGTGGTCACTTTCATTACCCATGGGAGGTTAATGGTGTTCCATAGACTTTGTTTGTATGTCTCATGGCCCTCGTAGGTGACAATATGCTTGTCAATGACTTATTAATGGAATTTTATCTCCATAAAGTTAAGGACCCCCAGATATGAAGGTATATTTAATATTTGATATCTTGAAGGATGATTTTTATGTCAAACAATAACCAGTATAGGTTTTGGAGGAGGGATTTATGATATATCCTTGGGTTTAGCCTATGTTTTATGAGACTGCCAAGAATGGAGGATTTCACAATTGGAGGAGGTTCCATATGGTTCCAGTTTCAAGGTAGTTGTTGATGATACCTGAGTTTAAATACCCTCATTTCGGGTTGTGTCATACCATACTGCTCCAGAATCTAAAGAGAAAGGGTCATCTGGATTGAATTACAATCCATTTCACCATGGTAACATCCTCCATCATGCATGTGTGGCAGTTGTGTCATGTTAGTGAGGTCCTAGAAGTAATAAGAAGACACATGTTAAATGGAATGGAGTGAATTCATTGATAATGCCTAATCCAAAAAATTAAATGGAAACCATCAAACTCAAAAATCATTTTGAAGGTTTGATAGAGGAAGGTATATATAGAAGTAGGAAATTGGCCATCCATCTAGTAGACGTTTGAATTCTTCTCTCTAGGTTTAGGACATAGGGACTACGCTAGATGTGGGAATAGGAGAGTATCCCTTAGGTGATCAGGTTCTCTCTAATAATGAGTATGATGTAGTGTTTTTTTATCCAATTATATATTAGTTTTGATTAGGGAGCTGGATTTAGAGGTTTTCATATCCTATGGAAGAAGTTGGTTCATAAAGGGAATCCCGACAGGGGTTGCAACATTATGAGTAAAGTGAAGGGATATACGGGATAAAATAATACTCCCATCTACCTATGTCGATACAAATAATATCAGCTAGTGGGTAAAAGGGATAAAATATGAACCAATTCCTCAAGAACTATAATGCCTATCAGATTCAAGAAAATGAAGTAAAAATCATCAGAAAATATGTAGAGACAATAATATTGAAGGGAATGGTGCTGCGGTTTAAAAGATGGATGTATATAAAAATAATTACCTTGAGTTAATTATTCATTCAAAGGAATAAATGCATTTAAATAATATCAAACATAATACCCTAAGGGACGATGTGGAAGAAATTATGGACAGATAGTTTCAAATAGATGTTAGTATAATCAAGGGGACTATTTATAAAAAAATGTTTTGATTTTTGTGTGGGGTTTCAATGATAGAAAGATCAATGTGGAATATCATATTTAGACATGGGATAAACTAGCTACCCACATTGAAGAATTTATTTAGGATGATGTGATCGTGAAGATTGAAACACTAAAATGGGTATTATATTGGGTAAGTGGTTCTAAAAAAATTTGACATGTTTTCAATTACATTGTGGGTTTCTTTTATGTTGACTAACCTTTATCTTTGATTATACTTTTGTGGTTTCTCACTTTTCCCAAAAAAATGTTTTTTTCTAATATAAATTTAATTCATAGTTTGTTAAAGAATGAATGTAATTGAAATATATGTTAATACGAATATATATATATAATATAATTATAATAGAATTAATATTTCATTAATATCAAATATTTTTTCTAAAATAATTCCTAATACATTTTATATGAAGTGTGAATAAATAGCATCACTTTGAGGAGGCGGTAGTCCAAACATCCACAAATGAAGTGATCATATATCCACAATATTGAAATCATGAAATAATGTTTAATTTAAAATTTCTTGAAAATAAACTATGTTATAATATACATATTAAATGAAATATTATACCAGAAAAACTGTTTTCAGACCATCTATGAACGAGTTAATGGAAAAAAGAATAAAAATATTATTCACGAAGGCGATTAACTGGCGTAACATGGAAAATAATTTTTTTTATTTAAAAAATAGGAGAGGAAAAAAATAAATGGATATGAGATATTTAATTAGTAACATAACATTGTAGTGTATATATGATTTTATGAGTTATCATGCATTGATTTATCAAGGAAGTGAGGATAAAAGAGATAATAATTAGAGAGATACTTTTGGAAAATTACATATTCAGTATCACCTCCTAAAGAGACAATCAGTGGCCTTGGATTTGGTATTTTTGTGAGAATAAAATCACTTGGATGTGTTGAAAATTATTAGGGGTGTATTGTGAATATATATTAGGATCTATAATACTTTTGGGTCAAAATGGAGGGGTATTTTTGAAAAATGATAGGTGGGTTTAAGTGATTACATTATTAATCCTTTTATATAAAAAGATAACCAGATTGAGGTGGAATAAATTTAAGTGAATTATAATTTCAATTAATTTTGTTTAGTCTGGTTAGGGTCTATCCAAAACTCATACATCCTTAAAATTATGTATTTTTTGGGATTTTAATTCCATTTTATCTTTAATATTCATTATTTTTTACCTATAACATGTTAAAAAAAATTTAGCTGGTAAAATTTTTATAAATTACAAATTAAATGATAATACAAAATAATTCTGACATTATAATTCCAAATATGTAATCCATTTTACCAAATTAAATTTACAGGATTGGATGAATTAGTTTTAATATTAATTCCATGATCAAAACAAAAATGAAGGTTTATAAATAGAATCATTTAAAACAATGAAATGTTTTTTTATCTAAATGAAAAGTAAAGTAGATTGTGACAATTTAAACTGTATTTATTAATTTATAATTGATGTAATATTTCCTTATTAAGAATATAAATTAAAATTTAACTATTTAAATTAATTGGTTGAAAAAGCAGTTATGAACTATTATTTTGTATTATTCACTATAAATCATTATATGAATGCTCTCAAAAAAATACACAAAATTTACCACAACCTATTTTTTATGTTTTTATTTCAAATATTAAGTTTAATTTTTCATCTAAAATTTATAAATTTGTAAGAAAAATTATTTAAATTTTCTCTTCTATCAAAAGGGTGTACAACTATTGTATAAAATAATAGAGATTTTTATGCATAAATTTGTATTTATTCTTATTTAAAGAATATAAAATTTATAGGATGAATTATAAAACATGAAATAATATAATATAGTCATATATATCCTTTCACAAGGATACAATGGACAGGTGATATCTTCCACATAATAGAATTATACTAACATTTTATTATTATTTTTGAATAGCACAGTCATTCCTGCAACATAGGATTTCAAAGAAACTCATTCTTGTGTGTGAGTTAAACTATCAATCATAATTCCTAATTCAAGGAAACATGACTATGCAATTTATAAATATAAATAATTATTAAAATATAAAATTTTATATTTAATTTACTATATGAAAATTGCCCTATACCAATGGTTTTGGGAAGTACCATGGGTATTGGTATAGTATTGGAACCAAGACCCAGGATTTTGCCCAAAAACCTTGGGTATATGTTTTTTTAAGTCCTATACCCACAGTCATTCCAAAACCATGGGAATAAGGTTTTTTAAACTTGTACCCATGGTTTTAAAAAAACATCAGAATGGGGTTTTTTAAGTCATATACCCACAGTTTTCTAAAACCTTGGGTATATCCTTCCCGCATTATGGCATGGAAAACAATTCCACAGGTCAAAGATAATAATTTAAAAAAATGCCTATACCCAATGTTTTCTACCAATATCCATGTTTTAGAGAAATATATAAGGGTAAATATATATTTATATACCAATAAGAGATAATTGGTTAGTGTTTAGGTGGCAGAATGATAAAAAGGCGGTCTAGGGATCGAATCCCACGACTGCTTGTTTTTTAAAAGTTATTCCCATAGTTTTAAAATAGTGGGTATAATATTAATGACCCGGGGGAATACACCTTAACCAATGGTTTGGAAACTATTGTTATGGGTGTATCAAATCGTGTGTATAGCTCATGGATATACTGATGCCTCAATTTCCCATGGTTCATTGAAAATGTGGGTTTATCATATTCCCCCATTTTAAAAAATTGGGTATCTAGAGAATTTCTAGTAGTGAATCATCAAAAAACAGAACTGTATATGAACTGTTAAAAAATATTTTTATAATCCAGTTAACACATCTAATTACCACCATTATAACAGATAGCTTAATGGTAATATTAAAATAATAATATTTATTTTTTTCATTAAATTTCAATGTCACTTATCATGTATTCTATTGATCACAGAATTTCCTTTTTATGAATTCGTGGATTTTACATTCATCCTGCATTTTAGAAATTTAATCCTTTCAATTTGTAATTCAGTATAGAAAACTACTGTTTTGAATTTTCAGAATACCCTTATTAAAACCTCACATCATAACAAGGATCAACAAAACATCCACTTGAAAAGATAAAAATGGAAATATGATGGTCACCTAAGCTAACATGTACCATTGTACCATGTAGAAAAACTCAAACATGGAAGAATAATCTACCAATAATTTTTTTATGGCGAGTGATAGAAAACATAGTCTAGAGAAAGTGAAAAATCATAAAATAATTAATCTATGATATGTTAAAATGTTTTTGGTTTCCCATTATGAATATTAATCATGAATACTTTTTTAGAATATTTTATGGTTTATAAAATCATTTATGAAATAAACTAAGAACATAAAGTAATATAATTACATGATGGGTATAATTTCATCCTTTAATCAATTCCCACAAATATCTCACATTATCACCAAATGATGAGTATTCATGATGAATTATTATATCTAAAGAATTATAATTAACTCTTTTGTATCAACAAATCCACAAATGCAAAACTATATATTCCTACAGTCATAAAGAATTAACAAAAACCAAAATTATTAGTACAAGATAGGATATTTATCTTCAAATAATAATGTGTTATATGATGAAACATTACTTTAATTCCCCAAAATCAACATTAACACCCAAAGTACAACATAAACCATTTGATAAATAACATTCATTAAAATTCCTCAAAATAATCCAACATATGAATGAAACTCATAATCCAGAAGGATTTGATAACGTAGTCTTCAAAGATTAATTTTAACATTTATATCCAAATAACATCAATCAAACTTAATTAATCATACTAAAAATCAATTACCTAATCACATATTCTCCAATAAAGGATAATATTTTCCCAAAATAACCTAAATCACCACAAGTCCACAAAATAATCAAAGAGAATTAGAAAAATATAACTCCAAAATTATTCTTGAAAACCCATAGTATTATATTTACCTTGATCACAAGTTGTTCAAAAATCAATTTATTATTATTCAATAAACTTGTTAAACTAGATAGAAGAAATCATACTAATAAGGACTTCATGTTGGCCAGTTTTTGGTGATGCACCCATATCATCCTTCATTTGTGGGTTTGAAACAGATGACCTTTCCAGATTTGATGAGTTGTCACACATCCTGCATGTTTTCCTTTTTGTGAAACTATATTTATATCACCATTATATAAATATATAATTTTTATAAACATCCTAAAAACAACCTTAATATATTTTAACCTCAATGGTTATCTCATAAAATTAAATTTTTATCCCAAATTGTAATAACCCATATTTATAAAAACCCAAAAATATCATTATTAACCATATAATTTCATGAAATAAAGCCTTAAAAATTAATTTCTAAGACATTTAATTTAAGATCAATATTTAAATAATAAACTCATGATGATATCCCCAACTCTTAAGAAAACATCACATACTACAAAGATGTCTAAAACCAAATCTAATACCAATTGTAAGGACACCACCATAATAACATATTCAAATTATATTTAAACAATATTTTACCTTATTTTCTTATATATAATTTCGGTTTAGAATATTATAGAATTAGGATTAACTCCAATATAATAAACACTATAATTTCAAGAGGACTCTAATAACGAGTTTCAAATTTTTCAACCAAAGGAAATATATTTAAAAATAAAACATGGTTTATTTTCAATAAATATCTTCCCAATTATCCCATGATCACATCATTCAACAAAATATTCCTTAAAACCTATGATTTTGTTTTAAAAAACATGGGATGAGCAGAAATCCTAATAAGGGACATAAAGATAGTAAATCGATCTTCCATTATAAATCATTCATAAAAACACATTATAAATGATTGAAAAAACATATAGATTCATTGGGACATCATTACCAAATAACTCTTACAATCACCCTTACAAATTGAATAAAAATATGGTCGACTTCCTCCTCTAGAATACCCAATGAATTATTGGATATAAAGTAACAACTCGTCTATGGTTTATCACATAAGAATTTATCCATTCTTTATCATATAACCACAAATAAAATGGATAATTACCATAATAAAATCATAAAACTAAGGTACATAAATTTTCATCCTTTCAAAAATAATATTTTATTTTAATAACATGAAATACTTTCATGATATTCAAGTAATAAATCCATTTTCAAATTCCATTTTGAATATTTGAAAAAATATTTTTTAATCAAAGTCTCTGACAACACTTTTAAACTTATGAATAAAACTCTAACCTAAACATGTCAAATTATTCATATCCATATAATTAAATTCAGAAAACCAAATTTTTAAAACAAGGACATAAAAGATAAGGATTTAGTTTAATTAATATTTAAGACATTAAAATTAATGTTATAGTTAAAGTGTCCCTTATTACTTGAGAAACACTTGAATGAAAATAATTAAATAATTACATCAATAAAATTAAATATAATTAGATTATATTAATTTTTGAAATATATTGTCAAATTTGAATAATACAAAATTATATATGAATAACAATCTTAACAGAACAACTGTCTCAAAGAAGGAAAATAGAGACAAAACTACCTCACTCATTTGGAATATTTTGGACCGCAAAACTTCAGGAAATATAGATAATAAAATCGATATATAAATACCAATTAATTAAATTATAAAATTCATATAGTAGATTCATGGTCATTATTTACACCACACAAAAGGAATGGGTGATGAATAAGACATGTATCGCATAGAAATATAAAGTGAGATAAAATTCTCTTACATTTAGTTCAACTTCCTTCAAACGTGTTCAAAACACTAGTATAATATGTATATTAATATTATTAATATATCCAAAGACCATATTCATATGTATAATACCATATATAATTTTATTATGACATTATATTACTCTTTAATTGTTAACATAATGTTTTGGTTATGTTTCGAGTGATATTTTATTTTTTTATCGTACATGTTTTGACAAGTTATTATTTATTATAATTATTTAATTTTAAAAAAAATGTATAACATGATATATATATCCTATATATTCAAAATATATGTATTTCTAATTATCTATAATGATTAATGAAAAACACCGTTCATGGAGACGACAAGTCGTATGTACGAATTAATGTTATTTTTCGTTTTCTTGTGGTATTGAACGAACGATAAGAAATGACATGTAAATAAATATGAATATATATAATATAATTATAGTAAAACTAATATTTTATAAATATAATATATTTTTTCTAATACAATCTTTAATACATTCCATGTGATGTGTGAACAAATCATGTCGCTTTAATGATTCGATAGATCACACGTCCACAAATGAAGTTCCCATATATCAACAATATGGAATACAGGATGATATGTTTAGTATAATATTTACAGAAAATAAAATATTATATAATATACATATTAAAATATTATATAGTCATAAATTTTTTTTATGTCCATCCATCAATGAGTTAATGGAAAAGGAAAAAAACATTATTCACAGAGGGAATTAATCGATATTACTTAAACAATAATTTTTTTGATTAAAAAAGAGGAGATAACATATGAAATAAGTATGATAAATTAAATTAGAATCCTAAAATCAATTATAAGCATTATTATTTATCTGTCATGAATTTATGGATGATGGTGGTGAGTATAAAAGAGAATAATAAACGAAATTAACAGAGGTGCTATTGCGAAAATAAACTCATGAATATCACTACAAGAAAAGACCCTTAAAGACCTTGGATTTGGTATTTTGTTGAAACCAGAGGCGCTTGGAGATAGGTATACTGAGTATGGGAGGAATGGAATGATATTTGAGGATCTATATGGCTTTTTGGGACTAAATAGGGTGGTCAAGGGTTGTATTTACACTTTAGAGTAGGTGTCTTTGAGTGGTTGAATTGTTGATTATTTTATATTTAAAGATAACCTCATTGATGTGGAACAAATTTCAATGAAATAAAATTTAAAATGATTTTTTTTGTATTTTTATGATCTATCCACACCACAAGCCATCATTAAGTTTTTTTTTCATATTTTTTAATCCTTTGTTATTTTTAACTATAATATGTTTCATTTTTTAACTATACCGCGCTAAATAATTTTTTAAACGATGATAAAATTTTTTAACTAAAAATGAAATTTAAATTATAAAATAATTTCAAAATTGTGATTCAAAATATGGAATCATTTTTACATAATTCAATTCTCATAATTTGATGAATTATATTTAAAATTAATTCCACAGACAAAACAAAGAAGTGGGTTTTTAAAGAGAAACATTCAAAAGTTTGATATGTTTTATATCTAATTTCAATGAGAAATAGATCCCAATCACTTATACTAGATTAATTGATTCATAATTTAAATATTAATAATTTTAAACAAATTTCAAATAGAATTTATCTTTAAAAATAAATTGGACGAAAAATAATTTGTGAACTAATATTTTGTATTATTCTTTATTCATCAAAACATGAAAGTACTCTGCAAAATATTAAAATATTACCCAAAACTAAATTTTGTTTTTCAATTTAAAATTATATGTCTAATATTTCATACATAAATTGTAAATGTGTCAAAAATTATATTTAAAATGTGCTCTCCATCAAAAGGAATTAAAAATACCCTAATAATATTAGAGGTTTTTATTCTTAAAATAGGATTTATTCTTATTTTAAGCATATACATTTTTTTTGATGAATGTATAAACATTATTTTAATTGTCTTAAAATAATATAGTTTTATATATAAATTGTCATGGATACAATAATTATTTGATAACTTCTGTTTAAAATAATAATATTAAATTTATATTATTTTTTTGGTATAACAAAATCTTTAATGCAACGTATGATTTGGGAGAAACTCATTTTTCTATGTCAAGAAAATTATCAATCATAGATCCCCCTTAAAAGTAAAACTAGTATCTGAATAACAAATATTAATAATTATTAATAGTTATTATTTTATAATTATTTGGTTGACAAATAATTATATATATATACATGTGAAAACTATATTTTAATAATTCAGTTAACGTTATTGATTCCCAACATTCTAACTCATAGTTTAACAATAACATTTAAATAATAATATTGATATGTTCATTATGTTCGATGTGTCGTATCATGTATGCTATCGAACATACTATTTCATTTTTTTAAATCAGTATGTTACAGATAAATGTGGATCTACATTAATGATATACTCAATGCTGATAAACACATCAAATAAAAATTAAATTAAATTTATATAAAATTTTCATATTTAATTTATAAAATAATGTTTTTTGTATTAATTAATAAACAAATGAATGTTTATAGGTAATATAAATATGTTATATTAATATATATATATATATATATATATATTAATGATTCACATATATAAAATGTTTTAAATAATGAATTTTTAAAATTTTATATAAATATATATATATAGATAATTATAACATTATAGTAAATATATTTATTATATTTATAATTATATGAAGAGGGTCTATACAAAAGTTGAAGATTCTGACCATTTTTTTAAATTGATGAAAATATAACTGACACATGGAATGTAATATGGGGTCAAACAAGGACAACCCACATCCATAAAAAAACAAAACATCAAATATCACCACAATCATGGTCAAAGTCATGATAAAACTCTTCAACGTCAAAAAAATCTCACTATAACTGATAATTTTTCGTGTTGAAGAGCACAATGTAATTCTTCGTAATAGTCAACTGCTCCAGGGTGAGCATTGAAGATCTAGAAGAACCACATCGTCTATGCCCCCGAGAAACATCTTCTTGTCCACACCCTCATCCTTGACATTTTTGATGCCTATCCCATCTCCATGTTCGTTGTAGAAGAGATGCATCATGTTCAACCTTTCATGTATTTTGAATATCATTAGTATTATGATAATAAAGTACTGATGTACATGCATTTTTCATGTTTTTTATAATTGATTCATTTTTAAGTAAATATTTTAAATATTTCAAGGTTTTTAGTTTCTTTTTTGTAGTTTTTTTAAAATTTTATAGTTTTTTATTTTTCTTACTTAATTTAATATTAATATTAGTTATTTATTTTATTTTTCACTTTTATTAATTTTTACATTATTAACTTTTAATATTTTATTATTTTTAGTAGTTTAATAAAAATTTCTATATTAGTTTGTTTTATTAATTAATTATAATAATTTTACTTGTAAATATAATATGTATTTCAGTAATTATACTTTATTATTTTTTATGAGTACTTTTATTATTATTATTATTATTTTTAGTGTTATTATTATTATATATATTTTGGATAAGTATATTTTTTAATTTTAATTTTAATTTCTTTTTTTGTGTCCCCGCTATCTAGTTGCCCCTCCCTTTTACCTACTCCATCTCCTTCTCTATTTCCTCACCAAACTCTGCAATCCCCCTCCCATTTTTCTCTCTCCAATACCTCACTCCTCAACCCCTCACGCACTCCACCTCTCTCACCCACCTATCCTCTGTTTCTCACCTTCCACCCCGCTTTATTACCCTCACACCTCATACTGATTGCCCCTAACCCACTCCTCCTCCCTCACCATCCTACCCCCTACGACCCCACCTAGTTGCCCCTCTCCTAGTTCCAAACCCCCTTCACCTACTCTACCAGCCGCCTTATCACCCCACCCCCTATCCCCCCTCACCACCCTACAATTCCCCTGCTTATTTTGTTCTCATCCGCAAACAGCGGTGACCACTCCTCAGCCTGAACGAGTTGAAAACCACCGACTGATCCATCATCCTCCGCTAACAAGCAAAAAATATCCAATAACTACACCTTCCCCATTCTATGAGTTCAACAGTGATCCAAGAGTGTCATCGACATCCTTGGAGGTTCATTTCACTCTTAGAGATCAGCATTGTGAACTAAAATAGAATACATATCCAGTTATTATTGAGGCAGCACAATTCCATGGTTCGACATTGCAGGCAGATTGAAAGTTATGATTTTCCAATTGTCAACATCATCTTGATGTGAAAACTACGAAAACATGATCATGGTGATGTCTGTTTATTATTTTAGGTGTTTTGTTATAGTCATGATGGAGGGATAATTTCATTGGTTCCAGACTTATGATGAACCTTACAGTAATTTCATGTCATTATTTTTTAACCATGTTTGATTGAATTTTGAATTTATTTTAATTGGATGTTTATTTAATTAATCATATCTGCAATTTAATTAATTGTCATATCAGATCATCAAAAATTATTTGGTTCCCATTCATGTGATTCCAAATAAGAAATCATATATGGGAGTTCATCATATAATCTATTTATCTAATATTAGATCATGTTCATGAGAGAATTGTAAAAAAAATAAATATATTAATCGAAAAAATTAATATTTTTATGCCCTCTCCGTCATTCTTTTCTGAGTGAAACCTAATAAGTAATCTCTTGTGAGTGAACCTGACACAAGTATATACATAAACATTTTGAGAAACTGGTTTTTTTATTTCATCAAGTGATTCAGTGCTATAATGACACATAAATTATTCGTTATGATAGAGAATGAAGTGATGAATAATTTTAATGAAAATTAGAATACTTTCTAACAATAGAGAATAAGACCTGATAGTATTTTGATTAAAATTTTAATCAATGATAATTTAATAAATAAATATTCAGATGTGGGAATTAAATAATTGATGTTGCATGCACCTGAATGGACATCACGACTCAAACACAACCATCCTTTTCAGTTTATTCGATAGCTTAATTAAGTTCACATAGATTGTTTTAGTTAATTTAAATAGTCTTTTTAAATAGTTCATTATGTTTTAGAATTTTTATTTTTTAATCAAAATTAAATCTCATCTTCATAAACATTCCTCCAAGAGGATATTCTTAGTGTCTACTCATATTATCTTTGTTGTCCAACCCTACTTGTCGCATCTACAGTAGACGACAGTTTAATAAATATTTTAAATTTTCACATGTTGCGATGCATGTTCCATTTTCATTAAAACTAATATTATTAGTGAAAATTGACCATTCAATTTCCTGTTCAGAAACCTTCAGTGTTTCATGTTGAAATTTTATTTTCCTTGAAACCATTTTAAAGCCTTCATCATGAAATTTCAACACCCCTTTACGACTCCTATCATATATGGATTTCAAAACTACAATCCCCTCAATGAGTTCCATTCATTTTGACAAAGATGATGCATCTAAAAAAATTTATTTCTGAACATTTTGTACCGGTCTCAAACAATCCTCACTAGGGATGAGTTATTTGTCACTGAAAATGTCTGACCATAGTTTCTTCCTTTCATATCATTACACAGATTCTAATATAGAACAAAGTGGGGTTTTACCTGTCTGCCTAAAAGATATGCCTCTAGTATTTTTCTAAAGATTAAAATTTTAAACATTGAATTCTCATTAACAAGAGAAACTTCATTTTTCATCTGACAAGCATCTACACCTTTGGTATTATTCACAAACAAACCCTTACGAACAGTAGAAATATGTTTGGCTCCCTACCCATAATTCCACACATCGACAATCAAACCAGTGTTCGAAACATCCTATCAACCAATATCATCCTCAAAAAGAGGCACATTACTAAGCGATTAAGTGAACAACTAAATATAATTACCAGCATCTGAATTGTGATCCAACAAATTAGAAAAACCAGAGTTCGTACCTCCCATCAAACATGACCTCTTGTCATGACCACTGATAGAACAAGCATTTCTTACAATCAACCTTCTATCGGTTTCTCGATCATGTCTTATAACACTTGATTCCAACAATATTTTAAAATATTGTCATATACAATCCTCAATTCGAACTCCTCATCATCAGAAAATAGAAAAACTCGATCAACAATCATTGAACATAAATAAATTTCAACCATGAAATGTGAAAAATGTATATACCTAGCCTCTATAGTCTCTTTATACATCTTGATGGGGAGAACATGTGACATGGCAATGTCATTGAGATTAATGAATGCCAAAGAATCCAACTTAAACCACAGATGTTAACCCAAACCTATGCTGATGAACTAAAATCATTCAATGGATATAACCTCCTATTCTATTCCATGACATTAAAAAATCCATGCATCAGGGAGAGAGAACTGAAGCCCCATGCCCTCGATTTCAAATCATCATAAGAGAATAGAAAATGAATGAACCCACACCCCAACGAAATGAAGCTTGTGTAAGAGAAGCCCAAAATCCTTAAAAGTTGTTCAATCAATTCTTCAACTTCCAGTGAAATTGAATCTCTATGAAAAATGAGGTTCACAATTAATGAATGTTTTCTAGATTCATGCCTCTCTGATATCTTCGATTGATCAGCTTTTACATGGTAAACACATCCCTTGCCGTGAATTTCAATATTAACTGATCTTTTTTTGGTGAAAATGATTGTTTCACCACAACATCATAAATATGTATAATTATATATAACTATATAAATATATTTACAAATATATAATAATATTTATAAAAATATTAATTTATAATTATTATTAATAATAAATTTAATATATATTAAAATAAATATAATATTATAATAAATATACATAAATAAAAAATATATTTATTATATTTAAAATTATATTTCCTGGTATATTATAGTGTATATATATATTAATATATATAATTATTAAAATATATATATTTATACACATATATTTAAATATATAATTTTTTAAATATATATATAATTATATACATATAATTTCATTTATTTAAAATATATTTATAAATATTTTATTATAACTAGAATTATATTAATTTATATAAACAATTATAAAATTATAGTAAATATATCAAAATAAAACATATATTTGTTAAATTTATAATTATATATAATTATATATTAATAAATATATATGATGATAGTTATATATGTAATTATATATATATATATATATAATTATATAAATATATTTATAATTATATACTAATAATTAAAAATATATTTATTTATATTTATAATTATATATATATATATATTTATATATTCATAAATTAATTAACCTAATATTATTATTACAATATCTAAAAATCTTTATATATTTATATTTATATATTAATTTAATATATATATATGATACTTTTTATAAATAATTGAATCATATTTTTATTATTTTATATATTAAAAATTATCAGATATAAATTAGTCAAGTTGGTTAATAGTTTATTTATATAAAATAATTAAAAAATTATCTAATAAAAATGAATTTAATATAATAATATTTTATTTAAATAATTTTACAATATATAATTGAATATATTTATATATATATATATATATTTAAATTGATATTAATAAAATTAAAATGTATTCACACGTATAGCTTCATGTATATTTGTGTCTATATGTATTTGTATGTGTGTATATATATGTGTGTATATATATATGTGTGTGTGTGTGTGTATAGATTTGTATGTGTACATATGTATGTCTATAAATCACAAACACATCATGAAATCAATTTCTCTTATTTTTTTCAATTTATTTAATATTATTTACTAATTATTTATTATATATTCATAAAAATGTTAGAAATATAGTTAATCATTATGTAATATATTTTTTATAAATATATTTATTATATCTTCATAAAAATGATAATTTTTAAATATAAATTTATAATTATAAATATATATATTTATATATATATATATATATATATTAATATGGTATTTATAAAATTATAAATAAATATATATACCTAATAAAATTATAATAACTATAGTCAAATAATAACTATATTTATTATATTTTTAATTATATATTAAAAAATATATATTTATATAAATTTATTATAAATTATATATAAATACTTTTTGAATACATCTATTCATACTAATAATTTTAAAAAATATTTATATATTTATAAAATCAAAATTAATATATTTTATTAATAAATATAATTTTTATATTTAAATTTATATACAAATACTTTTCAAATATATTTTCTTATAATAATCTTAATATATATATATATATTACTAAAAAAATTATAAAATATATTTACATAATTAATATTGAATTATATATATAATTATAAATTTATGGAGGTATGGGTCACTATTTTGAACATGTCTTGGCTTTGTGTACATTATGTTTATTTATCATCAATATATTTGGGGATCCTAGTTTTAACTGATGGTTTGTGTCATTCATGGTAGAATTTAATAAATATATTTATAATTAAATAAAAATATTTTGAAATATATTTATTTATAATTGAAATTATAAATATATATATTTAAATAATTATTAAATTAAAATAAATATATTTAAATTATAAATACGGTTACTATAATTTAATAAATATATATTTATATGTTAATAAATTTATATAGTCTTGTATATATATTAATAATTATATAATAATATTTATGAATGTGTTTATTTATAATTATAAATATAAATATATATATATATCTAAATAACTGTAAAATTACAATATTTGTGTTTTGATAATTAAAAAATTTATTATATTTATAATTTTTTAAATATATATACTATTATAATTAGATATATTTATATATATATATACAAATATTTATAATTATATAAAAATAATTTAAAATAAAATTATATAAATATATTCATCATTATATTCCTATGTTTTTAAATATAAATGTTAAAAATTATATATTTTTTTATTTATTTATAATTATATTCATAAATTTTTTTTATTTATATTAATTATACACATTGAATTTATTTAATAATGTTTAATTTATAATTAAAATTAGATCATTATGAAATCGTTTTTAGCATTGATGAGGAAATGTATGTCTCATTTCTAAAAAGTGTTGAAAATACATATTTTAAGTAGTGCTATAATTTTTTCACTGATCAAGAATCATTTTATCGAAGCATTTTAGAACTTATAGAAACGTACTTTATCAATGCTAAAAAAGTGTTGATAAAGAATAGTATTCTCAATGATTACTATTTTTATGCAAAAAATGTATCTTTATTAATGCTGAAACACATTAATAAATAGTAGTATTCTTAGTCCTTACTATTTTAGAACTGATAATTGGTTTACCTAATCTTATAAAAAGAACCCTATGATATTCTCCTCCCTCGCAGTGTTCAAACTATCATTAACTCCCACTATTGTTTCCACTCTCTCATTTCATTGAATTTCTCGATGAAACTATCCTATCTTAATCTGTTGTATGTACCGATGTATTTTTTTAGCGCATGAATATATACTACTCACCACTTATTTGATTACCTTTTTGTAGTCCACAATTGTTCGCTTCTCAAAATCTATTCCCTTACCGCACATTGGACTGCTGTTGTTTCCTTGTGTTTTTATGTGCGGTATAGCCATGTATTGCACCCATGCACCACATCACACTACCCATCATGGTCATTTCAATCCAATGAACACATCCCCATCGATGTGTTGATGCCATTCACCAAACACTCTCTTTAGTCACTTGGTTCTCACATGTATGTTGTTCATCTCGATCCCTTTTTTATCTTGAATTCCATAATATTCATTTCTAACTCGGGATAATACTCATTAATTGTTTGATAGATCACCACTATAGATTAATTGTGTCAAAATGGAAAAAACAATAAGTAATAATAAACCCATGAATTGAATAAATAAAGGGAACATAAACCAAACATTTTGAAAATGTCATAATTATTCATGGAATTCATTGTCAATATCCTTGTAAATGGTGTTAGAAATTCGATATCCCTTGAAGGGTTTTGCTAATTAAAATAGAGTAGTGAAATTATTAAAAGTATAAGAGACTCAAACTATCTAATATCTAGTGAATTTATTACATGGTAAGATGTAGTGTTGAACATTTATAGATGGTTTTAGAGAAATCATTAAAATTTAAGTGACTGATTGAGGGATTTGATTTTTTTTTCAAAAATCATATTCAAATGATGTTATATGTTTATTAGATTCAATGTTTTTCATTTTAGGGAATTAATGAATTGAATCCATTAAATAAGTTTTTCATTATATTTTGGACTAAGAGATTTCATTATCTTTTTATTCTCTATATCTTACCTTATAATTACCCATTCATTTGATCAACAACTGTTAGTTCTTAAGGGGGAATAAGAACTAATAGAGGGGGAGGGGGAGGGGTTGAATCACGGTATCAATATTTTTTCCAAATTTTCCTACCCCACTAGATCTTGACCTCGATATTATAATGGTAAAATATTTTTTTATTGTTGTGGTTATATTGATATTATCCTTTCGTACATTATCTGAAAATGATGCATAGAAAGTAATGATGGAAATAAAACAAAAGGACACACTCATTTTTATTGTGTGCATCCTAATTGGGGTATGTCCAAGGAGAATATAAAATAAATTATATCAATGTACTAAATCTACAAAATCTTACTTAAAAAAAGTTTTTGGCTAGATCACTTATTATCCCAAGATCACTGTAATACAAGATTTGTGGACAGATCACTGCCTCCAAAGGGTCACACCGTCGATAATTCCTTCAATGGATCACTACTAGTGGATAGGATCACCGTTTTCCACTTATTTTATCACTCCAATATAAATGATTAACACACATTATATGGACATGTTGGTCCCTTCAACAGAAATATTTAATGAATCATCAATTTAATATATATGCTCTGTTTATATTATTTTTGGGATGATGCTTCACTTTTGTGAAAACAGACAGATGTTGAACTTCCTCTTTCATGAAAACTGGAATAGACATGTAGTTCAATTATACATAAATATTACCTCATAATTTTCTCTAGAAAGACCTTCATGATATTCCAAGTATTCCATCCACTACATTAAATGTTTGAGGGAATAAAATCTTGCAATTATAGTTGGATGGTGTTTATAATCATCCTTCTTTATCTCGTTTAAAATTCAAATATAAAAATGATATTATTACCATAGTAAACATGGGTGAGTGTTCGATGATTCCCTCTATTACCAAAATTGATGAAATAATCTTCAAAATGTGGCAATTTATTTTCAGAGTGATGTTTTATGAACTTTTCTTTCTCCATATTATACTACCTAAATTTTTCTGTTAGCTACCTTCAACAATGCACTGCACAGTCTTCGTGGGCGACCTCTACTAGATGGGTTGCATTAATTTCATGGGTCACCTCTTCTTCATGGATGGACAAAGAATTGTGGAAAACTAATTCTTTGAAAACAACTTACCTTTATGAGCTACAGTTACACACAAACAAACCTCATTCATAAACGATGCCTTCACAAAATCCTCCATCATGAAAAACAGTCTCTTTCATGGAACTCATCATCCCAAAACCACTATTAGAATTCATCAAATTTTTATAATGACCATACACTCTTATAAAATTTTCTATAACTAATGATATGTTTAAGGATCTACTATATAGGAAAATAAATCCCATAAAACCCACAAATCATAATTAGCAATGTATCTTTTGCAGAATAGCCATAACCACAAACTGAACTATCATTGTGGTCTAAATAACATAGACCCTTTAAAGAGATCACAATTTACAATCTTCACCTGAAAAATAAAATTACTTCATGTATAACTTTAAATCACACCCTTCCACAAACAACATGCATTTTATAGACTAATCCCACTATACAGTTTTTCTAGTGTAATACCATATGAGCCGGCTAAGAAACACATCCCTTGTTTGAAAAACATTTCCACCTTAAATTTATCTTCCTCAGTAACACTAACCATATGGAAACATTATCATCTAGATTTTTAACAAACACAATCACCCAAAAAACACCAATAAAAAAATTGAGGGATTTTTTCCCAACAACTACATTCAATTATTAATGAATTATTTTTCTTAATACAATATTTAACCATAATTACATGAAATTACTCAATGTACATGAATGATTAAATTTAATTATTTAGTGATTTACTATAATTTCCTAATTAAGGCATGAAATAGTCATGAAATAAAAAAATTATGGAAATAAAATATGCATGAAACAACACAAAGATGACCATAAAAAATATAAATCATCAACACACAATTCCCTTCATTTATAAAACAATGAACATAGTGAAATTATCTATTCAATATTACTTTTTCCAACTATAAATCTATTCATGTATAGGGGTAATGTGGGAGTTGAGCTATTGGTACATGGTGAGATGGTAGAGTTTGGTAAACCTTGTGGAGTTCTTGTACACCATTTCGAGTCTCTCCATATAAAAGAATAGTTATTGGGTTATATATTTATAACCATGTTCCATACTCTATTACGGTCAGTAATTATAGTTAGATTTTGGTTCATATTTTCATTGTTTCCATACTATATTTATTAATGAATTCTCATGTTATTTACGGGATTAATTAGGGTAAAATATTGGAATCTTGGATCAAAATGGAACGAGATTGTTTTTTTAAATAGTGACTTTGTTTTCTAAGGTTGTTTGAAAATGAATTTGATATTTTATTATTTAAAAAAAATTAGTTGGATTCATATTAAATAGAGGTTTTATAAAATAGGTAACAATATTTTTAGAAGTAAAAATATTTCATAAAAACTAATAAAAAGTGAACCATTGATTTATTTAGGAAATATTCATCATTTTCTACAATTTAAATATAAATTTAATGGTAAAATATTATTTTTAATGTTAATAAATTCGTTTTATATGAATATTCCGAATGAGGATGTAATTTTGGATTCAAATGACTTTCTTAGTTAAGGGTATTTTAAATTTCACATCAACATTAAAATGTAATATTTTTTATTTGAAATTATAGTCAATAGATTATTAGGTTTTTTTATAAATAATTATTCTCTATCAGAAATGTTTGATCCATCTCGAATAAAATTTTATTTTTCAATTCAAAAATGACATTTTATTATGTGGTATATGGTACATAAAGTTCATGGTTAGTAGAATGATTTTAAAGAAAAACTTAACATTTCCCTTATAAATTAAAAAACATTGTCTATCTAAATCAGCTATAAGTATAAATTACAATACTACTATACATTTATTCTAAAACAGTTAAAAATATTTATATCCTACGATTTTTTATCACAAATAAAATAGATTTATTTCAGGAAAAAGCTTCATTAATAAAAATAATATAATTCTCTCTATTTATTCAATACGTCCCAAGAGTCACAAAATTATATAAGTAAATGATCTTCAATTATTGAGAATATTGTAATTATAAATTATTCAGTCAAGAGATAACAACTTTTACCTTTAGTAATGTTTAGAACATCCTATATCTTTCTATTTTTAGTGTGGGTAGGTCACAATAATTTTCTCCTGGAGTGATCTTACTCGTGTTTTTTCTATGACCTTCTATATAGCTATTCCATAATTGGATTCCAATGTTAATAAATAAATTATAGAAATTTCGCATATCATCCACTTGAATTATATTTTCACATTGGTTTCTATCCTCTTATAAAAATATACCAATAAAATTATGGATTGGTTACTTTTTTATATGATTTAAGAAAAATGAGAATTAAAATAATGTTTTAACGTGGTATCATCCCGTAATATAAAACACACTAAAAACATAAATATCATTGAATGATTGAAATAAATCCAATTTCCTAATACCGGATTTAAATATATAGTGAAACATAACAAAATAATTGAAGAAGAATATTGTAAGAGAGAATACATAACTACCTTTATGAAGAATATATTTTAGTAAATATTATAGGGTAGTGGTAATTTAACACTAATAAAGGATTATATATAAGTGATAAACATTTTTTCTTTCAGTTACTATTTATAAATTCACCTATGTAATTCATTAATGTCTTTATGCACTCACATAATTTGAACACTCATTAAATTTTGTTTAAAAAATTGAGTGGTGTCTATATTTATAAAGGTAATGGAATGAGTGGTATATATATTAATAAATGAATACATGGGTAATGAAAAAGAGTGGTTTTTATATTTTTATGATCATATTATTGTATAGAGCCCTCCTAGATACACATAATGTCACCTCTTACATAATATATATTTTTAACAACACCAATGAAAGGGGATATTACTAACTCCATCCAGCCATTATAATATACAGCATGACCCCCCTCCCACAACCTTGGCCTCCTAAAATTCTAAAAACTATTAAAATTCTGTCCATAGAAAAAAAGACCATCAATTTTCAAAGAGAATTTAAAGGATTTTCTGGAATG
Source organism: Viscum album (assembly GCA_963277665.1). Classification (NCBI taxonomy): domain Eukaryota; kingdom Viridiplantae; phylum Streptophyta; class Magnoliopsida; order Santalales; family Viscaceae; genus Viscum; species Viscum album. The sequence goes on from OY728165.1 coordinate 975,078,836, forward strand.
TTGAAACTATAATGATAGTCTTAGAATGAGTGGATGTAAGAAAATCAAGATAAACCTTATCACAATCATACTAATCAAGGATCCCATTATAGGGATCAAACTTTTGATCCTAATTTTTACAAATTTAAACATAAAAAATGAAATATTGTCAGGTGCTTCACCAACTCCCCAAACTGGGATCATTTATATTTAAGGAGACAACTGTCAATGTCATATTATTCATCTCACAAACAATTATTTTTTAATTTTTTTGAGACTCGTCCACCTTCTCTTCTGGACATGTACTTAGGTTTTTTGAACTACCCTAAGTAATATTCATCCCCTACCTATTAATGATGACCATTGTGGATGAATTCAAAGGAATAAAACTACAACCAGTTGTTATGGAATTATTAGAGAGACCCTGAGAAAGTGATTATTAATTGATGAAATGTGTTGATGTAGAACATGATATTTATCTAGTCTTTTAAAGAGTTTATATTCATGTAGGAAAAATTCCCTTGTGTAATTTTTGAATTAAGCCTTAAGAGAGTGTAAATCTACATGATCATAATGAAATTGTTCCTAAACTTCCATAAGATCTTGGGAATAAGTTATATTATCATCTCCATGAAAAATTTCTAAGGGTATTTTAATCCATGAAGAGCGATAATATTCAACCCATACCAACATTTTATGAGTTTATGAGAGACTATCAGTTTTAGAATCCACATACGTTCATTGAGGAAGGAGGCCCCTAGTTAGCTTATTTATTGACCAATTTAATCAATGTGACCTTTTAGCACCTTGAGGAACCCACTGATAAAAATGTGAGGCATGCATCATACATTCTTCATGGACTAGAATAATATAGGTGGAAAACATTGGAAAATATAGGAACAAAGTGGAGTTTTCCTGGACATAATTTGACAATAATTTACTAATCCACATCAACCCATAAAATATGATGGATGATAAGGATCTAGAGGTTATTCACCTACCATATGAGGTCATGTAATTAATGGATGATCTTGGGAATCTTGATGATTTTCTCACTTTTCACAATCTTTAATAGCTGATGAGACTTCCATGGTATCACATTTCTCAGACATCCGTATTTATGAGATTAGGTCACATGTGACCATTTTATACATTATCATCATTTTATACATGATGAATCGGGATCCCATCGTAGAACATAATGTTATAGAGGCCCCATGAAATGACGATTCTACTTCCATTGTTCATGATGGGATATATTCTTTTATTATAATTATGTTATTCTAAGGCAATTTTTAGTAATTTCAGAGTGGATATAGTTTCTAGGGAAGTGGGAAAACAACCAGAAATGTGTTCTATTTATGTGATATCAGTGTGAAATGTTTATTCAATGGAGGCCTCAGTGGCTAACCCATGTTTTGTAGTGTTGTTTTTCATTAAGTTGGTCCACTTACAAAATTTTTTTGTGTATAAAAATTATACTACTGATTGGTGATCTGGGCTAGCACCTGAGTATTGGATGGACTCAACTACTTAAATCCACACATGTAGAATGTTTTCTAATAGAAATTCATTCTCAAGTTGGGGATGTGGTACCCCAGTCCGGGATAGATGTACCATGTAGAGGGAACAACATGGGAGAGTCATATTGTAGCTCTTTGTAGAGGGGTTTTCCTGCTACTTGTTTTGAAGTCTACTCTGTATAACTTGGATGTAGGATCTTATACTGAAAGATATATGATTTTTGTGTCATATAACTTTTATTTTGTTTTATTTGAAATAGGATAATCAAATTCATTTATATAAGTTTTTATTGTATATTTTTTGGGATTGTTTGTGGAATTATTGGATGGTGTCTTGAACATCAACACACAATTGGGAGTACAATCAATGAATATCAAAAATTAATAGGAAAGTTCACTAAAAATTGGGGGTGACGATTTCTTTGGGAAACTATTTATGGTAATAATAGATGGTTTTTATTTGATTCTGGTTATGGATAAGCCAGTTCTGTACTGTGATCACATTATCTATAACTGTGGGATAGTTACCTTTCTATCTTCATAAGAAGAAAAGTATTTTCACCATGGTGAGTAAAATCATTAGGCTAATCATGTATGAACAATTTATGGTAGATTGTATTGTCTCATGGTTCAGATAATAAGCCTCGATCAAGATAACTATGGAATATATCATGATAGTTTTTCTCCATTGGTAGAATATTTTTCATGACTTCTTTCATAAAGTGTATTATAGATTACCACTAGTACGAGAGATAACATTCATAATTGAGTTATTTCTATGAGTTAAGAAAATTTATATTCCTCCTTATAGAATAATCTAATAGATATTAGAGAATTGAAATTTTAGTTGGATGATATAGAATCTTATAGTTTCATATGACCTTGTATGTCCCCAAGGGTTTCTCCTGTTCATTCACCAGGAAGGTATATAGGACCTAATGCTTGTGTTTAGACTATCAAAGATTGAACAAAATAATTGTCAAGAACTGATATCACCATCTGTTCATTGATGATATCTTCAATAATATGGTATTCTACTATATTTTGTCCAAGATTTACTTGATATTAGGGTACCATTTGTTGAGAGTGAGATTATTTTAAATAACAAAGACATCTATTATGAGGATGAATGGATTTTACAATTTTTTTATGATGAATCATGGTTTGAAAAACACACCAGTAGTATTAATGTATGCTAGAAATCTTATTTTCAATCCTTCAATGTATTAGTCTTTAGTGTATATCATTGATGACTTCATAGATTAACCTTAGTCAGTAGGTAATCATTCCCATCATCTTCACATAATATTGTGTACTTTATGAAAGGATCGACTATATTCCAATCAATCTAAATATTGATTATGAATTGATAAATTCTAGTTCTTAGGTTATTTTTACATAGAGGATATAGTTTTGGTGGTCCAAGAGAATTTTTTAGCTATGGTATATCTAATTCATCCCAATAATGTCTTTGAAAATCTAATTTTTCAAGGAATTGAAAGGTATTATACGAATTTTAACTAAGACTTCTCTAATATAGAAACAAAATTATCAATAATGACATTGAATTGGGTGATTTTTCTTCATAAGATTATTTTGAGAGTGATTTTCAAGAGTTGAAGGGCAGGATAACGTCAGTACTATACTCACCTTACATGTGTCAGGTAAGGCATATTATATGCACTGTAATGCATTTGTAGTTATACGTGAAGCTGTTTTGATGAAAAAGTATTGAGTGGTTTCTTATTTTTTTAGACAACTGAGATCACATGGGATGATTTATTTTACTCATGATCTATAGTTTCATATGGTGATAGATTCCATGAGATTCTAGGGACACTATCCTTTAATAGAGATGTTTGTGGTATACAAAAAACACAAGAGAATTACGTATATATTTTATTAGAGAGACCCAAACCATTAGAAGGGGAGGTAGATAAGTTCTTTTCATCATTTCAACAGTGATATGATTTATACTACGGAATGGGAAGAATTATTTTTGATACCTTGAAATGTAAGAAATAGAAAAAGTTAGTTTGAGTGTCCTACAATGAGTAATAGATGATTTCACTCCGTTTAAATATGCATCTTGAGGTTTAGGACTCCAAAAGACAAATATCTTCGATTTCTAAATCTACAATACCCATTCTTTTCTTACCCGATGAATACTAAGTAGTTATCTAATTTTGTGGTATTAGCTCGGAGGGACCAAATATATTGTGGGGACACATTACCAAGATGGACTCCAGGAAGAAAATACATTATTATTATCCATGGTTGGGTATGGGTTCCTATGGGAATATGTGAAGAAATGATGGGGGAGGTTCATGATTTTAGATGGTAGGTACATCCAAGGGTGACAAAGATGTATTTTGATCATCATAAAATGTTTTATTTTAACTATATTGGAAAGTATGTGGTATTATTTTTAGCAAAAAAACATTCCTTTCTATAGGTGAATGCTAAGAAAAAGAGTCCTACTCAGTTTTTTTGCAACCTCCTCCTATTCTAGAATAGTAATGGGATGATGTCAAAATGTATTTAATGATAGGGTTAACTAGGATTCCATATATGAATGATATAGTATAGGTTATCATAGATATATTGAATATGGTAGCTCACATTTTTCCATGCAGGGAGAACATTACTATTGATGATCTGGATGTTCTCTATGTGTAGGAGATCGTTTCAGTGATTGGTGATTTGAGGAATATATTTTTTGGTAGAGATACCCATTTCACACTATGTTTTGGAATGGTTTTTGTAAGGATATAGTATCATAGGTTCTTATAAATACAGACTATCATCATCAAACTGTTGGATAATATGATAGGATGATTCATAATCTAGAGGATATGTTTCAAACATATGTACTATATATTTATAATTCATCTGAGAAAAATATTTCACTCAACGAGTTTTTGAATAATAATAGCTTATATGAATCGATTTAGATTTCAAATTTAGTGGTCGTGAATAGATGTCCATTTTGACAGACTCTTTACTAGATAGATGTAGTTTACTCAACATTTGTTGGAGGTAGTCTCCTGTAGGAGAGGTTTGAGTAGTTTTTGTGATCATAAATTAATTGATGATTGTGTAGAGTCGGAATAAATCTTATTCTAACAAAATAATATGACATATAGAGATTGAGGAGGTTCATTATAATTTTCTCTGAGGTTCAACTAGGTTTAGAAAAAATCATGATAGGAAACAAGGATAGTTAATTCCCATGTTTATTAGGTCGTTTGGAAAAGGGGGTGGGTTGGTATAGATGAATTACTCCAAGACCATACATAGTGATATAGTCCCCTGAATGATACATTTTAAATATCACAACTTAAATGATATCATCCTAACACTTCTGATGTGATAGTAATTGATAATGTTGACCTTAGTGTAGAATAATTCATTGAGGATAATCTGATATTGATTTTGGGATACAGTGTAAAGTATCTTTGGAAAAATATTATACCACTAGTGCAAGGGAAGTGGATGTATGGGTTTGTCCCAGAGGTGACATGGGAGAGGGAATTTGATATGTTGTCACAATGGAACCAATTATTTTTCAAGACCCCACATTGATGAATGGAGAATCTTTGCGATGAGGATTAAAATGTTTGAATTACTTTAAGATGCCATATTTTTTATGGTATGTCCATTATTTCATTTTTTAACATTTTCTAGTTGGTGTTTTCTTAATTTAATAATTCATCACTGAGAAATTTCTATGGGGATGGAGAGTTTTTTACATTGAAAATCTACTAATGTTCGGGGATTTCTATTTGTTTGAATTAATGGATTTTGGATAACAATTTTAAAAAGGATTAAGACGATTTAATTTGAGGGTCTATGATGTCTAGGGAAGTTTTCTACTTGATTTGTAGAATCTAGAAACTAGAAACATTCATATCTGGATCTAATTACATGATATGAATCTTTTTTTATAAGATTTCATGAACATTTATAGAGAGTGAAAATTATATATTCCATGAAACTTTTCTACATCATGAAAATGGTTTATCAGTGTTAATTTAACCTTCTATGATACTTTTTCAGCATAACTTAAAAATTGTGAAAATCGGGGTGTGAAAGGGGTGCACGTTTTGAATCTTTCAAGATCAGCGATTTTAAACCTAACTACACATATGGTTTCATTTCATTCATGGTGTATCCTCCTATCATATACCATATGGTTATTCTATGAAATTATTATCAAATTCCAACCCATCGAGACATCCCATTCTAGTTTAAGATCTCTGATGATCACCTTAAATTTTGTTTTGTCCTCTCTTCCACTATCATCTGTTATAGCGGTGTGATCTCCAAACCACCATTAAATCATGTTTTTATTTTGATGATTTTGTAATATAGAATTTTCTGCTTACATCCTTCACCATCATCATTTATTATAATTCCCTACCCAAGTTGTTTCTTTTATTTTTGGATAATGGTATGCGGTTAAGAGAAAAAACTCAATTATATTTCTATTTCTTAATGAGGGTGTAATGAAATATGATCTCACTGGCACAACATACACAATAACATTAAAAATAATGGGTAATTATAATCACATGATTGGATAATTCTGTTGATTCCTTCATATTCATTTGTATAAAGACTTGGATTGTAGATACCCTTAGGGTGAGCCTACCCTTTAATGATTATGAACTAGATTTTTTATTTAAATATAAATTAGTATTACATAAGTCCACATGTAATTTATGGTTTAGGATTCAACTTTGAAAAAGTTATAATTTTTTTAATAATGTTACTAGTGATACTTTTATTATGATATGGTTGTGTATACAAGTATGATAAAGGACTAGGATATAATTTGATGTATTAATGGTTTATTGAATGAAAAATGTTAATTTGATGAATTGACCATGATAGATTATGAAGTTATTCTATTTTATTATTTCCATTAAAAAATATTGACTCATTTTGTGATTACTATATATATGAGTTGACCTAGTATCATATTGTATTTCTTATATAGTGGGTATGGCCTAGATTCATGCTCTAATTCATATATAGTGGGATTATCCCAGTTTTTTTCTCTAATGATTAAATTGTGGGATTGGACCGGTTTCTTGTTGAAATTTTTATATATAGGGCCTATCCTAGTTTCATGTTATAATTATAATATAGTGGTAATGGTGTATTTTCCAATTATAATTCTTATGTATAGGTTTTAATTGGTATAATGTTTAGATTCTAATATAGAGGTCCATGTCCGATTTTGTGATTTTTTCATGGACTTGTGGTTACATTTGGCACTGTGATGCTACATTCTCTAAGATATTTCAACATAGTTCTCAATTATGTTAATAGTTATCTATTATTGTTATTGTCTTCATTCATAACCCAATTTATCACCATATTACGTTCACATTCCATTGGAAAATCATTGTTTAGAAATTATTTTAGTAACTTATTGAGTTATATACACACCTTACATAGACCACTATTGGGTACCCATGAATATTTCATTGAAGGAAATTTTCATAAGCAAAAAGAACATTTCTGTCGATTTTTTCTTTCATGATGAGATAGATTTTAAAGAAAGGACCAACACGGGGTTTTGGGATCTGGTGTTATGAGTTCATATGTGTTAGTGTTTTCTTCTTTAAATATTACTTTTATCATGACTTTTAGTTATAGTATTTAATTTTATTTAATTATTCTCTAATTAGTTGATTATTGAGTCAACATATATTTCTAGTTTTTCTGATTCCATGTTGTAATCTTTCCATTATTTTTGTTACTTTTTTTAATTTACGTTAATGTTACAACTATATGTCATAGGGAATAATTATTAAAATGTGTTCTTCACACAACCGATGATAGTCAGTATCCTATATAGTATGGGGAGGCACACTTGATCCCACATAACCATCCTGATTTGTCAATGATATAGAGTTCCAAGCTGTGGGAATGTTACCAAAATGTCATGATATAAAGACATATGATTATTTATTATTAATTGTAAAAACATGCATTCCAAATGTGGGATCAAATAAATTGAACACATTATAGGAATTCTAAAATCATTGAATCCAATTAAAAAGAAATTTATAGGTTTAAAAATATGCTTTATAATCTCAAGATATAGTTTAAGTGAGTGAATAAATATAAAATGTATTGAAACATCTCAGGTTTGGGAAATTTTAAAAATTGTGGATAACACTAGTACACCTTCAGTTTCATATAACAAAAAAATCATTAACATAAATTATTTGAAAATATAGAAAAAAATCATTTTCATCAATCACTTATTACATTAAAAAATTCAAATCATGTAGTTTTATCAAAATAATCAAGATAGTCTCAATTTTCAAAAAAAAAATCAATGAAGCACCATATATCATAAAAATTCACCAAAATAAACATTTAAAAGAAAAAAATGATGTCCTAAAATAGTTGATACCTCTCTAACACACATATGTAGTACAATATTTCAATTTTAAAACTTAATGAAAAAATAATTAAACAAAATAAATAAAACACAAATATATACACATTATTGTTTATTTCAAAACATTATTTGATTAATTCTCTCAAAAGATGCAAATTGAATACTATAAAATAAATAATAAAACAAGATAAAACATATTGAATGTAGAAAATAAAATAATATAAATTCAAAGGAGGATGCATAGTTTTATTATTGTTTAGGTACTAGGATTTTAATACACATAGCGTAAAAATTATAGTTGTTATCCAAAATAAAATTTTTGGTGGAACTTTTTTGACCTAACCTACCAACATTTATTTTTTCTAGTTTCCCTTACATTACATAGATTTCGGAGGTATCCATGGATAGAGTGATATAATTCTATCCATAATGATATAAGGTATATCTATAAAGGATTGGTATGATAATGAATGGTACATATTCATTTGGTTTCTCTATAACTAAGAGCTTCTCTGGATTCCTGATATCTTGAAAGGTGGTATATGAATTGAATCAAAAAATTTATTAAATGTAAAATTAGAATATAATTATTTGGGAATAATATTAAAACATGAAAATTTTATATCAAAATATACCACTTTTATGTTCATAGATTCTGAATAAATTTCATTATTAAATGCACTGTAATTTCTTATGTTACTCCACTAAATACATCGTTATTTTTTATGTATCTATATATGTTCCTCATTAGATTCATATTAATATAAAACATTTTTCTCCAATGAGATTTTTTTTCAAATCTATAATATCTAAACTATGTAAGATAATGGAAAATTCTATTTAAAAAATGAAATTGATGATAAAAAAGAACTTACTCCCTTAGTTGGATCAACGTCAAGTATTTTTTTCAGTATATAATGCCTCTTAGAGTTTCCATATCATTTATATATATTTTCTATTAGACTCTTTCATATTTTCAATGAAATTCCTCAACTCTAGTGGTTTCTTCTTTAAAATTCATAGAATGGTAGAGTGATATTGATTTATGTTAATATATTATGGGGAAGACATGTTGTAGGTTTCCATGAAAAAAGTGATTCTAGGATTCTTTCATCCTTTATTGACCCACCATAATTGTGTCTTCATGCATGGACTCTTGAGGATTCTCTTATAGTCATGGATATGTGGGTGATAATTGCTGTAATTATTTATTTTACGGCCTCTTGGCCTCCTTATGTTCCATAACTATCAAATGCGTTGGTAATTCCCTTACATGCTTTTTTATTTCATTTTCTAGTTATTTATTCAGACATTAACATATATATGTAGCTACCCATTCCATCTTCTTTCTCATGTCATTAATTTAATATTTAATTTTTTTGAGCTAGTCTTATATTACATTTTTAACGTATTAAAATTATTTATTTGGAAACTATTTTTTTTATTAATCATAGAAAAATAATCCAAAATTGAAAATTTCATAGGAAATGTTAATTTTCTGTTTTTGTATTTATTTAATAAAACAATATAAACACCTTCCATGATCTGTGGAAAAGCTAATATTTTTATTATTAATCCACAATGATTGACCATAGTTGTCTCAGTTAAATAAATTTCAAGTGTAATCACTCACAATTCCTTATTAACTTTATTTATTGTGGTGTTTTTTATTTTATGAATTAAATGGAAAAAGGTTGATTACTATTTCTTAGTTAGAAACATAAATTTATGAATTATATAAAAAGAGGATGATTGTATACTTAGTAGAGAGCCATAAAAAATGAAATTCAAAAAAGGGAATCAATATTTTTTGGTATTTAATTAATTCCACTCTTATTTCATTATATATATGTATATATTTATATTTTAAATCCCAAAAAATAATTCCCTAAACCATTTTTCATTTATCCTTCACTATGGAATGCACATATATTTTCAATATTTTTTACTCATTCAATGAATTTCACTACTCATTCCATGTTGTCAAATAACTAATTTTGTTTAAGGGTAATTATAATTTTATCACACCTTACTATGACATAGATAAATTAAATTAGTGGACTCACTGTTCATTTCCTTCATTAATTCTTATTGTTCGATAAACACATTCAGTTTTATGATATGGAACTAGAAATTTCCAACTGATATATGTAGAAATTTGAAGAAATCGTTTATAACTTCAGTAATTTTTCATTTAAGTGGTGGTTACTATTAAGTACCCTATATCAACTTAGTTATAAAATAATTCAAATTATTCTCAAGATGGGGTTAACATTAGATAGACTCCAAAAACGCAATGATACCATTACACACTTTACTAAGGACCCTTACATGTATTCCCAGAAATTTCCTTAAGGAATATCCACTTCCTAACATTATGAAGATTACTTGTAAATTATATTTTAATACATTAAATTTACCATTTTATTACAAATTAAATAACTTTATATAGATACATTATATCAAATAAGAACCATTTCTGGTGCAGTTATCACCATTACACAATAATGGAAATGTGGTTTCTACATTTACACAGCTCTTCAAAATAATGGATGTTCGCAAATCAAGGTATGGATACCTTGATGAAGACTGCATAAATTTGAAGGAAAAGTTTCCCATTTTCGTTATTAATCCATGGAAATGTCTCATTGTTATAATGTTTTATGTAGTTGGATTCATATTCATTCATCGGTATTCAGGGTGGGTTCAGGGGGTCACAATGGAGGCCTAAATCTTCTATAACCCACCATAGTGGTCATCGACCACTTAAGATGTGGATTATATATTACCGATAGTGTGTGGATGAAAAAATTATTCTTATATTATGTAATTTATGGTACACTTTGGTGTGGAGATGATCAGTATGGAATGGTGAGAGGGATATGAGATACAGTGATGAGAAGAACATAGTTTTTCCGGTTTGACCTTTTTTATCCTGTGTATTCTAAATGGATGTATAATTACCAATATGAATAATCTAACACTTATTAAATGATATTTTGACCTATTAAATATCATACTCAAGGTGGTGTCTGGCTTTTAGTTGAGTAGATCTAGTTTCAAACATCATAGGTCATCCTACCTCATTCCTCTCCTTGTAAGGCATTCCTTAGGGTCTTCCTTCCATACAATGACAACATGTGATGCATGAATTATTTGGTGAGGGATGAAACACCATGGTATCTACTATTAACACATATTCTAGGTGACTTTGTAATTATTAGCTGACTGACATTATGTGTATATCCTAATCTTAGAGTTTTCTTTGTTCATGTTGAGAGATTATTTTCATGTAAAATATTATATAAATCCTTCTAATCATATAGTATTCACCATAAAAAGTAATAAAAATATCACCATAAATAGTCATATGATAGAAATTCCCTAATTTATATGATGTAAGAAAATAATTTATACGAGGACATCCACTAAAGTCAAATAATACTAGACACCATATTCAAATGATAAAAGTGAATGTTTTTCAAAATTTATGTAGTAATTTCAAACATCGATTCTATATTTCATTTTTAATATAGAAGAACTTATTATTTCATCAAAATAATCACAAACATCATAAATTAAGTACAATATAAATAATATTGAATATAGTATTTAGTTTTTTTATTCCATAAGTAAATAACAATATTAAAAGTCATTAATTAGAATATTTTCCCAAGTAAACCCAAAAAAATATAATAATTTAAATGTTAATCAATTACACTATAAATGATCAGTTAGAGGTTTGTAAATAATTCAAATGCCATGTATAATTAATGAATAACTGATCTTTATCAATGGTCTTGCTAAAAAAACTAATCATAGGGATCCTTAGCAATTTTTTTGAAGTGACCCTAAATTTATGGGAGGAAAACTCTTAAGTAATAATATAGTATTTGGTAAAAACTCACATCACTCACAAAGATGGTTCAGGATATCTATTTTCACAATTTCAATGAAAATTAATGTATCGGTCTTGTTTTCCAAATTTATGACAAGCATGACCATATAACAAATAATTTCCCACTAATCCTTATATAAGGGATGATATTATAGAGAGAATATAAATGGAGGATAATGAACTATATTTTCTAAATCTTGAGTACAAACAAAACATTCATTCCGAGGTATAAATACTATCAATGTTTCCCTTGGAAATATAATCAATAACCTAATAAAAAAAATTATAAATCTCTACACTCTCAAAAGGTTTTCTACTCATCACTAGTTACAATACAAATTACTGAAATTGCAACATCCTCCATTGCACTCTAACAACCAATAAAACAATGAAATTATCCTCCTAGGGTAAAAAATTCATAACCCATCACCCGATTTTTTCTTATCCTATCACTTGTGAAAGTATGTAAGAAGAAGGAAAAAAGTATTTCTAATGTATCATCACTAAAAGATAATATCAAATCATTATAACTATTAATGAAAACCTTACATCTTGGGATATTCCATAACTGTACATAAGATATGAATATATTTTCACCGAATAAACTCATAAATAGCTCATAGGTGCAACATTCTGTATAATTGGGAAACCCATTTGAAAATCGGAACAATTTTTTCGTAAAACATCTAAGGCCTTAGAATCATATGATAATTCTAAAAACCATCCTTTGAATCTATGAAATATAAAGAGAATTTGGAGGAACCATCACTTATCAAAATAATAAAAAAAAATCTCTATTCCCCAATATAATGAGTGAAAAAAAAATAATCATAAATTTATGAAACATTAATTGAAATATTCTCTCATGTTAAGGTAAAAATTCATATTCCTGATGTTTTACAAACCATACATTCATATAATGGGTACATAATAATATATTCTTATTTAAAAAGGAAATTATAAAACAGAACTGTCTTTTTATCTATTTATATGAGAAACACCATACAAGGAACCATACCTTATTGGGTAAATACCATGATTATCCATACATCAATTTGGAACAAATAGTTAAAAAGGTCACAAGGGCCTTATGTAATCAGAAATACAATGCTAAACGCATTCCAAATTTCATGTATTTTTAGTTATGGATTTATTAGATCCAACCCACTTCTTTCACTCTTCAACTAGTCAATCAGAGTGTTTGGATTATTATGTGTATTTCAATAGATGATTTGAAAAATTTATAAAATTTTATCTACCGTACTGACTTCAGTGTCCTTGAAAATCATCCAATCTTTGGCATTGGGTAATAAACTCATATCATCCTTGGACAACCTTCCCTATAAACAAGTAAATCATTTTTCAGTGTAAGTAATGAGTACATTGACATAACCTTCAAAAACATGATCTTAAATATAAATATTTTCAATATAAGCTACAAAATAAAGGTTGTGAGGAGCCTATTGAAGTGAATTGAATATGTTATTTTCAACGTGATCCTAGATAACATAAGGGAATTTTGAATTATATTTATGATATGAATTTATTTAAAATATTTATTTATGTCAAACCTATGGTGTTCTTTGAGTTAATTTTTCATTTGTTTTTGGTAATACAAGAGATCTATTGATTTATTTGGGATTTTCAGGGAAAAATGTTAGTTTTTTGGAAGAATGAACAAAAAACGTTGGTGCAAAGATGTGGGAAACTACTTAATATCCCAGTTCAAACTATAAATCCTAGAACATGGAAGTGCATTGGCCACATTCCTAGGAACAAGGAAATAAACCCCTCTTGGTAAACTTTTGGTCATACCACTCGTTTTGTTAAGAGGTTCCACTTGGTTTTTACATGGTTTGGAAAACCATGTGTCCTCTTAAATTCATAATTTTGTTTTGAAATTATATCTTTTACCCTACTAGATTTTAACCATCCACCTCACCCCATTCCACCCAATCAATACCTGGTCTCATGTATCCTCACCCTATGGACCACCATTATTTTATTTTTATATTGTATTGAACATAAATCTCCATGAAAATACAATAAAATATGGTCTACGAAGGATAAAACAACACATATTATAAGAAATAAAAATGAACAATTAATGGATAAATTAGCAAGGATATATTAATCTATGGTAGTGTTAATGGATTTAAAAGCGGAAAAAATGAATCATGCATATGTGGATTAAAAACTTATTTTATCAATTCTGAATGTAAAATTAGAGAAGTTACGCTCACTTGGAAAAGGATGTAGTGATGATGATCCAAAGAGAGACACTTGTGTTATTATGATCAATATCAAATTTGAGTTGGATGAAAATCCAAATAAGTTGAGGGATATAATCACTAGTATCTAAAAATAATAGTTTTCATGTGGTATCAGTCTATGTATAACAAAAAAGGATGGATTTTAAGGAGGTTATAATAAAAAGGTTAGTAAGACCAGGCATATTCCATAACATGAGTATTAATATAATTTATCCTTATCCCTATATATTTAATTTTAAAAATAATTGTTGAAGAAATGTAGGTCTATGTGGGAGATAATCTATATATGATAATTTTTTTAGAAGTCCTAATGAAGATTAAAATACTATATCAATTAGAGGTGGATGATATGGATAAATCTTAAATTGTTCAAGTGGTATCAAGGCCATCTCCGAGATATTCAGGTAATTGTGATGTTTTTTTAAGAAGTGTTCAATTTTAAATAGTTATAACATATTTTCAATATGTGATATCCAAAAATGAACATATAAATTTTTATTATACCATAATGAAGGAATAATAAAAATAATTAATTTTGTAGTAGTAATTTCAAAGGAAATTTTCATTATTTATTTGAACTATGTAATCGAATAATGTGACATTTTTAAGATACTTCAGGTTTCAAGAGAAGATGGTCTTCCATTATGATAATATTATTAAAATATATTGTTTAATCAGATGTAATTAAGGAGTGTATATTTAGGAAGAAAATTTAAATACTACTAGACTCATTTATTAATTTAGATATACCTTATAGAAGGAATTGTTTTTCCATAAGTGGTATTTCATATACAAATGTTTCTTTTATATTTATTTTCTAACATTATTGTGGATGTGTGATGGAGTTACCATGGAGTTTCATGAATGATAGTGACTAAGGGTTCATGATATTATGGAAATAAGCTAGTGAACTAATTAAATTTTAGGTTTTTGACTTAATCTATTGTTTGTTTAAATTGTTTTAACATAAATAGCTTTAGTGGAGTTTTTTACAACACTTTGTGAAGTAGTATTTATCTCATTAAAAATAAATGACAATAGTATCTTTATTTGAGGATTCTATGGTGCATGTTAATATATCAAAATTTTCTTGAGGTAAAAAAGCATTATAAAAAATATCGTGTTGTCATATACATGTACAAAAAAAGAGTGATTTTTAATTATATATCAGTTGGGGCGATTTATTACCTCAAATGATAGTGATCAAAATTCATACTAAACTGTAAAAAATTATTTTATTTTATTTACATTGGGAAATATTATAGTATAAATATTTTCCACCTATGATAATGGTTTTAAGATTTATTTTTGTTAAAGAATAATTAATTATGTTGCATCAAATTATATTTATTTCTAATTACGGACAAAAAAACCAATGATGTGAATATTGTAACTATAGGATTGATTTGTGATAGATTTGTTATCAATTGTATGTTATGAAATGTTAATTCGTAATGGGAAGGTAAGTGAAGAAAACAAAGATTATAGAATACAATGTGATTTTAGTGGAAATTTCCATTACATTAGGAAGGAGGTGACAAATGGTATAGAAGACATAATATGAATACTAACTCATATAAATTAACAAGAAAGTATATTGATGTCACCATATTTTGGATGCAAACACATTGACTATGGAGTCTATGGATCAAAATTTAAGTCTAATAGATTAACTATATTTCATCTGTTGTAATGTAGGTCAATTAATATGTGTTGTTAAATATTTGAGTTGATTAGTATACTTTTTTCACATAAACTAGAGTTTAAATTAATATTACTTTATTATTTAAAAATGGTTTTTTAGGTGGAATGTGTTCAATGGAATGATATGTTTTGTGATGTGAGGAATATTAAGTGATTAAATTTCTATGTTTTTGGATAAGGATTTCGTGGAAATAGATTTCTAGAAGTTCGGGAAAATTTCAGATATGTGGAATATATGGGCATATGTTTTAGGAATTAATGTGACGAAACTGAATTCCTATCATTTATGAAATAGTGATAATTAAATGACAGGACATGGTTTTACATGAATTTTAAGGGGTTTATTAGCAAAAAAATTGAGTATTTAAAATATGAATATTTGAGAAGTGTAATTATGGTAATAATTGACATAGTATTTTTCAATTTTTAGTTATATTAAATTGGAGGATTTGCATATATTTTGGAAAAAATTAGGTTTTATGAAATAATAGAATTTAAATTGGGAATGGTTGATTTGATAACAAAATATTTTATATTTTATTAATAAAAAGATGGTATGGGATTTTAATTATAGATAGATCGAGTAAAATAATTAAAAAAATGTAATATGGATTAAATGGTCAAAATAGTTATTATTTAAAGGGTGATGATTATTAATTTTATGACAATGGGGTCTTATAAAAAAAATAGGAATGAATGAATCAAGGATTCACCATTATATTATTGTTGAGAGGGAGAGAGATAATTATTAATAAACAATTAACGAGGGTTGACTATTTAATAAGAGGGAGAAAATTATACTAGCATGGACCTCCATGGGGCATTACATTGTAAAAATATGGTTTTTAAGGTGTTCTAGGAGGCAACCGTGACTCAATATAAGAGTTTTACTAAAAAAGAATTTTCCAATGGTATGTGGCATCGGTAGGTGGAATCAGTAGGTGGATCCAGTACGTAGATTAGATAGGTCGAATCCGTAGGAGGCATAAGTACGTGGTGTTGGTAGGTGCATCGGTAGGCAGTGTCGGTAAGTGGGATCAGTAGGTGGTGTCAGTAGGTGGTCTTGGTATGTGGCATCAGTAAGTGGCATCGATGAGTCACGTCGGTGACTTGCGTTTGTGAATTACTGATAGTAAGTCATGAAGGTGGGTTGATAAAGGTATCTCATGATGGTGAGTCTCTATTAGTAGCTTACATCGATGACTCACCATTGGTAGTTCCTGTATGTGACTTTCCATCGGTATCTCCTGTCGGTGACACATGTTGGTGACTCACAAGTCATTATCCAAAAATTTTACAAAATTGCAGTTTTGTCCAATTTTCCATATCCCCCCTTTAACATCTTATTTGACATAAAATGATTTTAATACTAATTTTGAATGTTTTTAAGCTGTTTCTATGTAAATAAAGTATGTCTTTAATTTCCTACCACATCTGATACTTTTAACATTCAAACAACATGGTCTTGATCATCATCCGACTTTAATAGACATTGATGTTATTTTCCCCATAGATTTATGATCTGGCCTTATAAAGCCATGATCATTCCTCACTTGTGTGTTTTATCTCTACTCTTTCTACTAATCATTCTTAGATACCTTCTTCCCCAATGATTAATGTGTCAGTGTTTCACCCATGGATTGCGTCTCCAAGGGGGTTCCTCCTACTTATTGTGAACCTCATTTTTGGTGCTAATTGGAGTTTCTGATCATCTGTTATTCCCAATAGGGACCCCTTTGTCTATTTTATATGTTCATCATGCAGGGTGTGTGTATGATTTTTTTCTTAATAATATATAATAATTATAAATAAAAAATGGTTATAGATTCTTTTTAATAATGATATACATGGGTTGGGGAAAAGTGAGACGTTCTTATGTTTTACATGTTACCTATATTATGATATATATAGGCTATATGCCTACTGGAAATCATGAATGTTGGTGGTATTTGTTTTCAAACCTGTGATGGCTTGGGGATGTTTATTATTGATCCTTTGTGAATGAATTTATGAATATGGAATTTCTTAACCATATATATTCGTTTAAATAAATGGATGCCACAAAATCGATATTTCTCTATGATAACCCCTAAATTATCAAACTGGAATCAAAGAATAAATGTTTTATAAACCTGAATACACCATTCTTGTTGGTGTGGTTGTGTGTTGTTTGTGGAATTGATCTGTATTGTTCCTTATGTGGTTGTGTGTTGATGGGGTGGAGAGCATGACTGTTGTTTGGGTGGTAGAGGTGGTGTAATGGAATCTCAGGTCAAGATATTTATTGATTGTGGAATGGATGGGTAGTGGTTGAGAACTGGGGTGTTTGGTTATGGTTATTCTATTGTTAGGTTTCTTGTGTGATGGATGTGGTGTTGTTGTACAACGGGGGTGTGAGGTTCTGTTGTGATGAGGTATGTTGTGAGGTTTGGCTGCAAGTTTGGGGTTTTCTTGTTGAGAGGAAGGGAATGGTAGAATGAAATTGAAGAATGATGATGGTAGTTGATGGTATGGGAGTTAAATATATAGGAATTATGGTTTATTTTATTATTTTGTGTTGTTTGTCACATGGTGTTATTGGTGAACCATTTTATTTTGATAATTATTTCATGTACTATTCCTGTTAGTTGGTCGGGTAGTAATTGGATGGATAAATGAATTTCATAATAGGTTATGAACTTGTTGGGTATGTTTGGATAATGGAATTAATGTTTTAAAATATTTCAACATGAATGGGTGTAATCATGGAATAAGAATGAAACCACATTAGTTCATCAGGTATTTTTCCTTCGAGATATAGATTGTATGTTGTTGTATTGTTTAGGGGTTGGAGCAAAGGTCATTTTTATGGGTTGGTTGTATGATTTATATCCCATAGGTTGGTATGAGTGTTTATATATATATATATATATATAATTTAAATCCATTTTTATTTCCTTATGAACACCACTGTAGTTTTCAACTATATACCGAACACCCGCATTGTCATGGGGGAGGGTGTCTTTATCAAACAACATGGCAGGAGGATGGATGGACGTCCACCCACTCTTACCTCATCCCTCTTCCAGAGAGTGAAATCCAAACATTTATTTTTCCAATAGTGGTTTGTGAGGACTAGGTGTATGTGGGTATGTTGTGATATTCCATGTGTATTAAGGATGAAATGAGTTTTGGTTTCCAATGTCTCTTTTGTATGAGTTGTGTTTTCCTTTACCTGGTTTTTTCAAGATTTTGTGAGGTATGTATCCCATGTGTCTACGGCTACGATGTGGTTATGAGGCCCAGGTGTGTGTGGCTGAGATGTGATGAGATTCATTTTCAAATTTCTTGGGACTAACTGTGAAGCTGAGGTGTGTGCGGGAAGGTTGTGACGTGGTACTTATAGAAGAGGTGGGAGCACTATGAAGTTTTCGGTTATGGTGTGATAAGTGATAATTATTGGTAATGTGGTTTGGGGAACCCTATCATTAATGTTATTACAATATTACATTACATGACTTGAGTACAATTTTTAGAATTCCTCAGTGAGGTGGGGATGGTTATTATACCTTGTTTGGTGTTGTTGGTTTCATTTGATTCTTTTCACAAGGGCAATAGTATGCTTCTCCGCTTGTGCAAGAGAGACTTTGGTTATTACTATTGAGTATAATTGTATGATAACCCTAAATTATAAACTAACATTCTGGATTCCCAAAGGTCTAATAGGACAATGCTGGTCATTACTAGCCCAAACATTGGGATTGTTTACCGAATCGCTACTTAGATTTGTTCTTTTGGTACTTACAATGGAGTTTTATTATATTACGAGCTGTTTTACATTAAACATGATTTTGGGATGGATTTTGGATTCTTTTATATACATTTCATGTATTTTTTTATATTTATACATCTTATATCCCAATTTTGGTTACAATTAAAATGGTAATGCCACCAAATTTGTGATATTTGTATACCCTTGGTGCTAGTCTCCACCCCAGGTCATTTTGGGGAGGGGATTGGGGGTCATTATCTCTCTTCCATCATTTCCAACTCTAGAGGGGCATCTTTGGAGGGAGGGGGTCATGAAAAAATGGTTTCAGAGGTGATGTTCGAGAGATAGGATGATCTTTGGGGTTAGGAATAGTGATGATTGAATGGGATGGAATGGAAATATTGTTAGGTTACTATGGTGTGTGATATAGTCCCAGGAAGACAGGCTAGGACACATGATTTTAGAGCCCCCATGTTCTGACATAAGAACTCTGAGCCTACTAAATGACCAATTGAGTCTACCACATTGCATTGTAGATACCCTAAGAAAGGTACATGCATCATAATATCTTTATTCCTTGTTTAAATTGTGTTTTTTTAAGAGTTTATAATGGATATCAAAAATGATATAAAATTATCATTAAAAAAAATTATGTACTACTCCTTCATAGGAATTTCTTGTTTATCATCATGTTATGGAACCCAGACATTTTATTCTTGTAGAACAAGAAGTTTAGGCCCATTAGTCTAGCCCAGTAGGTCAATGAAGGGGTTAACCTATAGAGGTGGAAAACCAGGGGCATAGAACATTACGTTCTTTCCAACAACAGACTACAAGTAAGTATGAGAGAATCATTTTTGACATAGGGACATAGAGTTGGCTCAATGAGCTTGTGATCATCTTCAGCATGTACTAGAATATTATGGAGTACTAGGTTACTTTGGATTTGATCCATATGTAAGGATCCATGCGTCAGTGGTGGATGTTGTACCAGGTAAAGAAGAAATATGATAATGTTTTGTGGGGTGACTACAAGAAGGAGTTCCGAGAGGAATTCCTTTCATCGACCTGAAGGCTGTGGAGAGGAAAGAATTAATGTCCCTCTAGTAGGGGAGTATATCTGTGAGGGAGAAGATGATAAAATTCAATGATCTCCATCATTTTCTCCAAATCTATTTTCAGATGAGGATTCTCGTGCAATAATCCTAGAGGTGGCACTTCATAATTATTTCCACTACGTGTCATCTCCCATTACCTAGCCGACATATATGGATATCGATAAGAAGGAAGAGTTAGATGAGAGGATGAACTTATGAGGAGGTCTGCAATGAGCGGGAAGTCATCCAAATTCCTTAATGGGTATAGTTATCAGCATAATGTTTTGGGTTGTAGGGTCTTCAATGTTCTGAAAGATAGGGAGGCGACCACAACAACATCAATTTAGAAGATTCGGTCCTCAAGCCTATCCTACAGGCCTCGGGAAATAGTGTATATTCTATGGTGTTTTTGGGAATATTCAGAGTCAATTCCCAATATCCACTCGAGATAATTATGCTGGAGGTGGGCGGGTTCAGCACCTTCCACATTAGTAGTTTATGGAAGGACAGTTCCAATAGTAGTGACAACAGAGTCATGCTCCACCATGGGGAGACAGAGTAGGTAGGGGCCGACCTTAGGGTGTTACCCTGGGACCTCGAACTAGGCATGATAATGCAGGAGGTCATCATCATAAGGTAATAGGATATGGGATCTATCAGTGGCATGCATTAGATGCAGCAGTTCCAATAAGGTGAGAGATCATTCGAGGTACGATGAGTATTTTCAGTACTATTATTTGTGCTTTGTTTGATTTAGGAGCTTCTCACTCCTTTTTTCACCGATTCTAGCCAATTATATGGCAATATATAGAGAGAGAATTCATTTTCTCGTGGTTATGAGTATTCTAGTTAGAGGTCAGACCATCTTTTTTGATGTATGTTGATGATGTAGATTGATGATTGGGCCACAACAGTCATCTGGGGATCATTTATTGTTATAGATTCAACCATACGATTTCATCCTTATCATTGACTGTTTGTACTCTATGAATTTTTTTGTTGATTTTTTATATTAAAGATTAGTGTCTTCATATAGGGATGGATAGCATGTGTCTTTAATTGGCGATCAAAGTTGTCAGATGGGAATTCAGCATATGGGTACACTTCATTCCATGTTGGTCATGCTATCATTGGAATCAGCAGATGATGATATGCGGGAGATTCCCAATGTTGTCGGAGAATTTATCGATGTATTCCCTATGGAGGTTGTAAATCTATCCCCTCGATGTGATGTTGAGTTCATGATAGAATTGTATCTTGGTGCTTCCCTAGTTTCGATGGTTCCTTATCAGATGGCATCTTTAGAGCTTTGGTAGTTGAGGATTCAGATAGATGATCTGATAAAGAAGGTATTTATCCAGTCCAATGTGTCACTGTGGGGGATCTATTCATGTTTCGAAAGATGGAATATGGTTGAATGAGGTTTTTCATAGACTATTGCATGTTGAATCTGGTGATGGTCAAGAACTATTACTGTCTCCCAAGGATATATGATCTTTTAAACTTGATGAGGGTTGAAATTTGGTCTTTTTATATCGATCTATAGTCTCGGTATCACTATATGAGGGTTATTGATGTTGATATATCGAATACTTATTTCAAGTGAAGTTATGGGAACTTGAAGATATTTCTTATTCCATTCAGCGTTACGAATTCCCCATCCATGTTCATGTATCTCCTAAACAATTCCATTCATTATTTTCTAGACTATTTCATTATTATATTGATCGATAATATCCTGATCTACTTGATGTCAAAGGAGGAGAATACTGAACATCTATGGACTGTATTGGATGTTATTTGATGCCACTAGCTCTATGGGATGTTGTCTATGAGTTAGTTCAAGACAAGTGAGGTGCATTTCCTTGGACATGTGGTGTCCCAAAAGGGTGTAGAAGTGGACCTGTCGATGGTTGATGTAGTTGTTTCATGAGAAGAAACCATGATTGTTGCATAGGATTGCAATTTTCTAGGTCTAGTAGGATATTACTGGAAATTTGATCATGATTTCTCTCGATTCGCACCTATTTTTTGGATTTTAATGGGAAAGATAAGGATTTCTTTGTAGTGCGTTTTGTCGGGAAGCATTTAGCTATCTGAAGGAGAAGTTAGTCAGTGCTCCAGTTCTCTAGTTTTAGATGATGGAGTGATGTTTGAGGTGTCTTGTGATAATTCACATCTGGTCCTGGGATGTGGTTTTATGTAGAATCATGGAGTGATAACTTATGGATCTAGGAATTTACAACCCCATGAATTAACTGTTCCACCCATGATCTGGAGCTATACGTGGTTGTGTTCATGTTGATGTTGTTGCCACATTACCTCATTTGGGAGATCTTTGTGAACTTCTACGATAACAAGAGCTATAGGTATATCATTTCGTATTGAGATAGAAACATGAGAAAATAAAGGTGGATTGATTTTCTTCAAGATGAGGATTTTAAGATCTCTTACACCTCTAGGAAGGGGAATTTTGTGGATGATTCTTTGAACATGAAGTCTCATAAGAAGGTTATTTAACAATATGTAAATGATTGAAGGTAATGTAGGAGCTGACATCCTTGCACATAGATGCAGGAATAGATGGTGGTAGAGGTTGTCTACATTAGATGATGTTGTAGTCAACTATGATGCAGCTGCTGGAGGAGTCTCAGTGGGGATACTCATAGGTAGAGGTGATGTGTGGTTGCATTGACCATGATGATGCTCTAGAGGGAAGGTCGGAAGATGGTCATAATGATATTATATTTTATGAGAGGTTTTTCTCAGTGGATTATCATGAAATATTTCACCCTAAGATTCATATATCACCAATAGAGGTGCACCCATGAGTTTACAAGATGCATTATGGCTTGGGAATTCCGTTTTGGATGCTCAGAATTAATTGATTAGTGGTGTGGTTTTGGATGAGGTGCTTTGTGTGACAGAAGGTGGAGGCTAAGAACTATATTGATGGTGGTTTAATAAAACCCCTATATGTCCCTGAGTGGATGCAATATTATATCTCAGTGTATTTCATCAGAAGGTTACCTAGGACTCAAGTAAGATGTGGTTAAATCTAGTTAGTGGTGGGTCAGCTGATGAAATCAGCTCACTTTTTAACTATTAAAGAATATGGTGCAGTGGATAACTTAGGCAAAAGGTATGTGGATGAGGCGGTGTGAATTTGTAGGGTTCTGAGATATATCATCTCGTATCAGGACTTACATTTTACCTCAAAAGTTTAGAAGTTATTTCATTATTATTTTGGAACTCTGTTATGTCTCATTACTAGTATCCACCCTCAAATGGATAGACAGACATAGCAGACCATCTAGACATTGGAGGATATGTTACAAAAATGTGTATAGATTTTTGGTGAATCAGGGGAATGACAGCTTCCCTTGGTGTATTTTACTTACAATAATAGCTATAAATCTTCATTTGACATGGATCCATTTTTGGCATTGTATGGGAGACCATTTTGTTCAAACCAGAGCTCGAAAGATGTTAGGGAGGCAATTTTTCTTGGTCCATACATGGTGCAGAGTATGACTGAAAAGGTGAATATTATTCGAGTCATGAAGAAGGTACCATAGGACTGGAATAATATGTACGTTGATCGTAAGAGGAGGATCGTGGAGTTCAAGGTTGGGGATCACGTTTTCTCAATGGTTTCACCACAACGTGGGAATCAAAGGATTGGCAGAGGGATCTAGCTCTGTTCAAGGTTCATTGGACCCTTTTAGGTGTGGTGGAGAGTTGGCAAGGTGGAATACCAGTTACCATTTCCCCCATAGTAGGGGAGTATCGACAACATCTTTCTTATCTCTCAACTTCACTAGTATATTCATGATGAAGCCTATTTCATTAAATGGGAATAATTTGATGTAAATGATGACGCGACAATTGTGAAGTGGCTAGAAGAGATCAAAAATCATCCGTATAAGGTGCTATGTGGGAAGACCATTCCTTTTGATAACAAGATGCGGTGGAATTATGGACTCAAGGATAGGAGTATGGAATAGGATATGCTGATTTCTTCCCATTACCCAGAGACATTGTGAGTTTTTCCTTGTTTGATTTTACCTTGTAATGCGATGTTCGAACCTTGTTCACTACAAGATGATTTGTTTTATTATTCCATGATAAGTGAATAAGTCTAGAAAGGTGGGAAGGGGAGGCCAAATTATTAATTGAGAAACATTAAATTAGATGTGATAAAACTCATGTTGGTGAGTTAGTGCTTCCCAAAGAAGATAATATCATGACATGGATTGAGGAATTCCCTGATTCGTGTGTTCAGGATAGTGTGGTTGGTGTTATTTTGTGGTGTTTCTTGTGGTTTTTTGGGGAGGTAGATGTCATATGAGGTGTTCTTGGAAATTGAGGTTCCACTCCAGATTTCGAACTACATGGCGTGGTTTAACATTTAAATCTGGTGTCTTAGTAGTGTTCCATGTATTGCAGGAACACTGAGAGGTATTATGAGGGGTGGTTGTTCCGACCCCTGTATTACTTTTAAGATGGTTTTGGATTATTGAGGATGAAAATAGTTTGATAAGTATCTAATGTAATGGTCTGGACCACCATATTCCATTAATTAATAAAAATATGGTGTGTAAGGTGTGATAGGAGGAAACAATGACTCATTTTATTAGTTTTCCAAAAATGCAGTTCCTCATCGATAGGAGGAATCATTCTTTGGCGTCAATAGGTGGTGTCGATAGGTGTGTCGATAGGTGTGTCTATAGGTAGAATCTATAGGCGGCCTTTGTAGGTGGTGTTGCTATGTGGCATTGGTAAGTGGAATCAATGACTCATGTTGCTGACTCTCATTATTGACTTACTGACTGTAGGTCGCGTAGTGGGTCGCCAACTTTACCTCACATTGGTGGCACACCATCGGTAGCTCACATAGGAGACTCACCATCAGTAGCTCGCATAAGTGACTTTTCATCGGTATCTCATGTAAATGACTCACCACTGGTTACTCACTTTGGTGACTCACCCAACAGTGACTCAATTCAGATAGTTTTTCAAAATTGTAGTTTCCTCTAATTTTCAAGATTATCCCCTTTGAATACATATATGACATAAAATGACTTTAAAACCATGTTTTAATCTTTATTAATCTATTTTAAATGATAGAAAGTAGTTCCTTAACATCCAATGACCCTTGCCACTTTTAAATTTAAAATATCTTGGTCTTGATCGTGGTCCAGCTTTAATGGCCATTAGATACATTTTCCCTATAGATTTAGCATCTGACCTTTATAAAACTGAGATCCCTCCCCCCTTGTGCATTATCTATCTAATATTTATTCTGAGGATCCCAAAACCCTTCTTCCCCCAAGATCATTGCATCAGTGATGCACCCTTGGATCAAGTATCCATGGATATTCTTCATGCTTCTTGTGCTCCACCAATTTTTGTGATAGGCAGAGTTTTTGATCATTTATTCTTCCAAGTAGGGATCCCTTCATCTATTTTGTTTTTAAATCCGACAGGGTGGGTGTATGATATTTTTTATTTTAATGATATCACGATTAAAAATAAATAAATATAATTGAATATGTTTAATATCGATATATTGGTTCTTGGGGAAAGTGGCACATTCTATGGTTTTACTCGTTACTAATATTTTGATCACTATAGGCTATATTACAACAAAAAATAATGGTCATTGGTGGTCTCTGTTTTCAAACCAATGATGGATTGGGTATTTTAATTATTGATCCTATATGAATTAAGGCATGAATTTGAATTTGGTAAACCAATTATATTTAGTTAAATAAATGGATTCCTCATGATCAAATTTTCTCTTTGATAACCCCTGAATTATAAAAGAGGAATTAAAGAATGAGTGTTTTCTAAATATGAATACACTGTGCTTTCTTGGTGTGGGTGTGTGTTATGTGTGGCCTAGTTCTATATTTTGAAGTTTCTAGTTGTTTGGTATGCATTAGAGAGAATAACTATTGCTGGGGTGATACAGGTGGTGAAATGGAATCATAGGTTTAGAGATTGACGGATTGAGTAGTGGGTTTGTAGGTTCGGGTTGTGCTATGTTTATGTTGTTGGTGGGTTTCCACCACCATAAACCCACAATAAGGCTTAACCCTGACATAAAGGTCGATGCACCCTTCCCAAACCAAGGAAACTCCCAAATACCATCCAACAAGAAAATGTGATGACACTACTAATAAAGGAAGAGACTTACAAAATAAACCGGGAGACCCAAAATGGACTCCCATCCAAGTGATGCTCTCCCCCAAAAGTTATGTCACATCTAGTTGATGGATAAAATATAGAAATTATCTCAATGAACCATTCAATATCCCAAAGACAAAACACCTTTAATGCTTTCATGAAACTCAAGAAGTCCATCTGTAATGAACAGCGAATCCTAATCAAGGACAAAAGGAGGCCCTAACGGACTCGCCACCATAAGAAACAACCTACATCAATGGTTGAACCAGGACACTAACTAGGGGAGTCCCAAAATCACTCTCCACCACAATGAATAAGATGAAACCATTTCTTTACTATGGATCTTTTAGTGAGACCCACAGATGGGGTTACCACCATATTCACTAAGCAACATAATCAAAAAAACATACCAATATGAAAACCAGAAAGGGACCTGATCCCCATTGTATGGGGACTAATGAAAGAGACTCTAAACCAAAAGGAGAATAGTACATGTTCCACCACTCCTGGGGGTCATCACCATTCTCAGATGAGCCCATATAAAAACCCAAATTGGAATGGATGTACTAGTTTTTTCATATGTGGACAACAACACATAAATTCACACCCATAAGGGTATAAATAATATGCTTTGAGAAAATGAAACAACATCGCCTTCGTATACCAAAGGGGATTATCCTCCACCTACCTAGGTCAAAGGTTTTTGGATAATGTCTCAATCCTATTTCCACCACACTAGATAACATGAAACGAAACTACAACATCAAAAATTTATTTTGTCCCCACTTTCCAGCAATGTATACAAGAATTTGGACCAGGATCCCTTATGCTCCTAGGTGGGGGTAGTCTGCATTAGCTTCCAGATTCACCCCTAGACCAATGGCTAGATCTCTGATGATTGAAGCATCTCCTACCCCGTTTCCAGGAATCAAAAACCCTGAATTAACTCCTTTTTTCAGTGACATAAGAAACTATAACATAGTCTAGACAACACCATCAAGTGTAACACACCCTGACATCCACTTACTCCAACACGGAACAGTTACTAATATGAAATCTGAGATGGTGCATGTGTATCACCCCTTGATACTCTAAAGGAGAAACCTCAATAGGAATGAATCATAAAATAATCCTTCCAGTAAAATAGAGTATTTCTAAATTTTGCAAAGAAAAATACACATTTATAATGAAAGTGGAACATGGAATATTTCACTACCATTTCGTTGTAAATGAACAAGATTAAAACACCTCTAAACCTCACTGAACATGAAAATTTTTTATGAAAGAGAGATTACATGGAATGGGACATTAAACCGAGTCTAAAATGACACACCATTCCTACAAACTGGCATATAACTCTCTAATGACCTAACTTGCTAAACGGAAGATCCATTATGAATATCTTTTTAGAATATTCCAATCAAATTCCCATAGGCCCTTAATGATAATATCCAACACTCCCAACTCTGGACTACTCACCATTCCTCACTAGAATTCCCTTCACCATTACTAGGCAGGATCCCCTAACTTTGAAATTTCCAACATACTTTTGGCTATCAAAAGACAAAAGTAAACCCAAGTCTCATTCAATGCCTCTTTCATCTACTCTCTCGCAATGATAGGACATACATAATTGAAAAGGAGAGGTGGGATCAATTCTTAAATACAATAATTGGGTCCTTCATTTGATCAACTAGAGGGCTAACCAACATTGAACTCTCTGGGGATGCACTGCAATCATGTATTAACTCTTTATAGGGGGTTTACACTAGACAATAAAGAAAATTGATGACCTAAAAAAAGTTCCATTTGTCAAAAAAAACATGGGAAAACACTGAATGAATGGGGAAACAATTTCAATGGTATCCAAAAACACATATTGAGAAATACCACTAACCAACACCTCAAATATACTTACCAACGAAACACAAACATGGAACATCGTCCGGACAAGAAATTTTTCCAAAACTCATGACACCCCACTACAGGATTCCTAAAACACAAAATCACCCAATAGACAACTACGAAACATCAAACATGCCATCTTTTAATTGAAAAAACACTTCCATGACTAAAACTGAGAGGGTTGGCATCACATTAACCAATTGTACCACATGGGACATACACATTCATGCTCTCATGCCAACAAAGCACCAAATAAAATCCCACATATAGCCTAGGTATATGTTCACCCATGAAGGTATCCAAGGCTAGAACCAAATTCAATTCATTTTTCAAATCAATAATCAACCCACGCCTCCTATTTTCAAAACCATTATTCATAATATTGAACTGAGATTGAATCTCACAATCATTTTAGAAAAACAAAAATCACCCAAACAATAATTCATTTTCAAACCATGCATGTAACGCCCTGACCCCATCTACACAGAGCCGGTGCATTACTTCGTAACATTGGCGTGATCACAAAAGATCAAGTCTCGAAAGACCGATTAGTTTAGTAGCCTTGGAAACACTAGATACATTCATAATTCTTACATTACATCATAAAGTGAAAAACTAATAACAAAGTCTTCATAGTCCACACTCATATCCTCTTCTGACTATCCCTGCAGGTCATTCATAAAATATTTCTTCACATCCTGGAAAATATTAAAACATTGAAAGGGGTGAGCTCAGATGCTCAGTTAGGATAAAAATATAGTGGAAGCTTTCATCAATAAACATAAACATTTAAGGCAATGTCTAACTAAAACAAAAGCCTTTTAAACTTGAACATCAACATAATATGGCAAGAGTAAAATGAGATAATTCCATTCACTTATTCACATGGATATTCTACTGGTCGAATAATCACATGCAATATCAATAACCACTTTCATAATGAGGGAATGTATAATGCCAGACATTCTGAAACATTTTGTCAAGGCCTCGGCCCAGATGTCTAAAATGATTAAGGCCTCGGCCAAAACCATAAATCAAATTGGGAAAGGGCCTCGGCCAATTCCACATCTAGTTGTCTCATGAGACCTACTGATGTAATTTTTTAGAAGATACTTACGATTAAAATTTCTCAAATATAGTCCAGTGTTTTTCTGAAAACATTATGCAAGCTTCTGAAAACAATATAACTAATTCTGAGACTTCTCGACTAATTACAGGCCATGATGGGTCCATGCCCAATCCCTTCCTGTCTACCACACTCGAGAGTCGGGTTTTCTGAAAATATTTTTAAGCGTGCGTTAAATACGTATACATTTGAACTGGATTTTCATATATTCGAGAGCAATATCTCTTTTTTGAAATCATATAAAAATCACATAATTTTAAAAGAAAACCTTTTGAATAAACGTAAAAGTCAAAGGGGTTTATACACTATATAAAGGAAAGCTGTGTATAAAACCAAATATGCCTCAATGAAAGGGGATTGAGATGAAGTCCTTAAAAAGATCATTTTTTTTATAAAGTAGGTCTATTATGTGTATTCACTATAATTACACATAAATAATGTAAAAATACAATATAGGACATAATAATATCATGACATAATTTGAAAGTAGGAGATTAACCCAAAGAATAGAAATTGGGTTAAGAAGTTCCCTTACCTCGTGTCCGACTTGACACAACCATTCTATAACCTCCTGAATAATAAACTAGAGTTAATATATACCTTATTAAGAACAATTTTCAATTTCATTATCCTTTTTATATCACTTATTACAATGTTATGAACATTATGTAATTATTTAAGTTAATAACGGTCGTTTTGTCGATCGTTGGTACTTGAGTCAACAATAAACTTTTTATAATTACAAGTTGTTCATGTGGTGAAATATCCATTATATCCAGAATTATATTCATGATGTAGATATCATATATATCATATATATCCAGTATATACATTCATTTATAATATTACATAACATTTAGAGGTAAGAAATGAAATGCACCATTCATGGAGACAGTAAGCCGTACGTACGCATGAACGCTACTTTCATTTCTATTTTGTATTTAATGGAATCAAATAATAATAGTATAAAGGTGTATTATAATTCATGTATAATATCATATACAATATCATTTACTCCATCCTTTATACATCCCACATATGGCATTAACGATTCAAATCACTTTGAGGGGGCGGTAGTCCGCACTTCCTAAAATGAAATTATCGTGTTTACCCATAATGGAAATCATAAAGTATGCCATAAATGAGAAATAAAAAAGGATAAGGAAAACATAAACATAATATATATATCATATATGAAAATAGTGTCATCAAAATTGCCACCATTATAGGTGTTAAAAGAATTTGAACAATCATCGTTTCGTGAGGCAGTATTTCGCCACCCACAGAAACAATATGTTCTTTAACCATTAGACAAAGGTGTGTGTAAGTGTAAACCAAATACTTATCATAACAACATCCTAGTATATTGTAGATACTGGTGTTGTTACAAAAGAAAGGAATAAAAGGAGTTTAAGGGGTTCGAGAATCAAAATAATACAAAAGAACATAAGTGAAAACACTACCATTAAAATGGGTAACTCTTTTTTATTTGAGCCAAAGGCTTCCTTGGGAAGAGTTCTGCCCAAAGTGAGGCTTCTAGGAGTAAGGGAAGACAGTTGGGAGAGTATTTGGGTAGAGTTTGGCCTATCCAAATTGCTTCAATATGTGAATAAAGTGGGAGTGGTGGGGGCCTTTTATAAGGGGAGAGGAGGGGCACTCTTGGAAAGTAAAGAAAAGTCACATTATTATAAAATGAGTTTAGGATTTTGGAGGTCCCAAACTTATATAATTCTATTATACGGTGATAAGGGTTCGAAATCTACCCATCCAATAGGCTTTGGACAAGTTTAAGCCTTGGATTTTACAATATCTTCTCATTTTATTTAAATCGTTAAATAATGAGGTCATCGCTGCATCATCATGATGTCATAAATAATCTAATTTATTTAATGTCTAAAAATTATAAAAAAATACTATGATGTAGGAAATCTTTCTATATTTCCAATGAATATTTATAGTCAAAAATATGACTTCTATAACCCCATTTAAAAATTGTTTTAGTAAAACATTTCATGTTTGTGTCAATTTTTACTTTAACATTAAATAAAAGGTATTTATGTCATTTTCCAACTAAAGTGGCTCCATGGGATCCCCAAGTTGACCAATGGATTGTCTTGGTCGGCCATGGCACATACAATGAGGGTAGGACATGTGTCAAGCTCATCTCATATTATTAAAACATTATTTTTACCTTAAACTACACTAATTACCTCTAATCGCGATTAAGAACTTAAAAGTTACTATTCACCAAAAATTATTTTAATCTAATTGAACCACATTTTACTTCTTAAGGACAACCATGTATGTCAGATTTTGGAAAATCAAACCACATAAGTGGTAATATTTCATTTAATCAAAAAATCAGTTATTTAATTACAACTTAGTGGTTTCACTATTCATCAAAAATTGATGTTTTTCAGAACAATGCCAAAATTTCACCCTAAGCTATAATCGATATTCCGAATTCAAAAATGAGGCCTATTTTAAAAAATTACAAACATATAAGTTTCATTATTTAATTTTATAATTAATTCCTGCTATCACAACAAATAGCGTGTTTTTAAGAAACAATTTATATCAAAATATTGGCAATTGTTTATGTACAATTTCAATGTTAAATTAATTCTAATGACCACCAATGGATAAAATGGTAAAAATATATTCTAGTTATACTTTAAAACCACTAAATAGTATAATTTATCACTATAAATTATTTTGATTAAAAAAGTTGTTTTTAAGTATTTTTCACTATTCATAAAAAATTAGAATTTCTCAGAAAAATACCAAAAATTCAACATAGGCAAATTTCTATATTCCGAATTCAAAAATGAAGTCCATTTTGAAATATAAAATTTCTTTAATTTTAAAAGGTGGTTATTACTATTCATAACAGCTACTTTGATTAGTCGCTGTGTTTTAGAACTCGAAGTTGCGTACAATGCAAGCCATTGCATTATTGAATGAGAAGCATATCGTGGAAGATCGAGGTGTTACATTCTCCCCTCCTTCAATAAATTGAGTCCTCGCAATTTGAAATTTTTTTTATTTGAAAATAAAAGGTTGAAAATAGAAAATACCTTTGTGGAAAAACCACATCGGAAATAAGATTAATAAAATTTAGCCTTAATAAGAGGGAAAGGGAAATGAAAAAGTCACCACCCAATTATGATCTCGATTAGAAGAACATTGGTGGAAATTAGAGACATATAATTGAAGGAAAAACGTAATAATTTGTAGGGAGTGATTGAGGTCATCAATCACAATCAACTGTCAATTTGAGGGCCTCAAAGCCTTCAATCTATGTTGATTTAAAATATCATCAGTTCAACAAGACATAAGGTATTAAGATAACACATTTTTTTGTTTTAATATCCCTTTACTAAAGTTTAAGAATTAATTCATTCATTGAATAAGAGATAGGTATATATATATATTTATGCTTGACAATTAGAGTTTCAACCATCAACTCATCTTTCACTCAAAAATATAATAGAACTCAAAAATATTATACTTATCCTAATTGTATAAGGTTCCAAATGTTAACACATACCATTTAAATTAGTAAAATTATTTTTTAATAACCAGGGACTTCCTATAGGCTAGTGGTAGGAAATAAAGGCTTGTCACACTATGGTTGTGGGTTCGATTCCTGCACCTTTGTCTGACGCGATGGGTTATGCCCCACCCTGCAAGTTGTCCTTTTCCTAAAACTATAGTATTATATTATTCCAAAAACAATCTTCAAAACTGTTTTAACCTTAAACAATACTATCAAAGATCATCTTAATCCATTCCACCTTTATAGTTAACCAAAACACCTCTGTCCAGACTTTCTCTAAAAGGTCTCTTAATTCCAAAATCAGTTTATCAGATTCCCCAAACAAAGTAAAGTTTCTCTTATTGTCACATGCTAAAAATATGATTACCTTCATCATATTAAATCCTTACTGAAACAACAAGTACTGCAGTACAATCCTTAGATATATATCACATTATTCTAATAACCATAATATAATCCATGAGTCCAAAAGCATCAATACATTAATTATTCCTCTTCAACTGTAGTAACAACATAAGATTTTCATTGATCCCTTGGCCTTTTCGGAGGTAAGTTTCCCTGACGCTTATGAAATTCATTTGCATAATGTCCCATTCTCTACAATTGTAGCATTCAACATTGATAGCCTCTTTCTTTCCCTTGCAATCACGCTCCTGGTGACCTTTTTCTCCACATTTATAACAAACTCCCTTTCCTTTTAGGCAAGTACCAGGGTGATTCTTCCCACAATTATCACATAATGGAAAATCCTTCTTTCCCTTTTTCCCTTTATCTATCTCTTGTTCCACAGTTCTCTTCTTCTCTTGCTTTACTTTATTGTCATAAGATTTAGAGAATTCCTTTTCTGTCTTGATATCACATGAGACAATGTCTTCGTACGACGAGATGGTTTGTGAGACTAATGGTCGACGAAGAAATGGTTTTAACCCATCAAATAAACGATCAATATTACTTCTTGGGTTACTTATATAATCTTCAGCATGCCTCGCTAACCTTGTAAATTTGGCCTCATACTTTGCGACATTTTCATCCCCCTTTTGTCTCAGACTCAAAAATTGTCTTTCCATATCAGCTCGATGGTCGCGAGGATAGTATTTTTCTAAGAAAAGATCTTAGAACTCCCTCCATTCCATGTTTGATACTTCATCATCTTCTTTTTTATTTTGAATCAATGACCACCATTGTTCGGCATCTCCAGTGAGGCGGTAAACTTCCATGATAACTTGTTCCCTTTCACTACTCCCCAAGGCGTGGAATATTTTCTCTAAGGAGTTTATCCATTGCTCAGCAACTAATGGATTTGTACCCCCATTAAATGTTTGTGGTTGTTTCCTCATTAATCGGTCTAACATTGATCCTCCACGTTGCAGATCAGGGTGCTCCATACGAGTAAGGTTATTATTCATAACTTGAGTGAGTTGTCCCAGTATGGTAATAAGTTGATCAGCACCAGTTGTATCTCCAGATCCACAGTAATTATCTTGAGCAGGAGGGGAATCCATACACGGAGTGCGTGCATTGATACGGTTTCCATTCCTTCCACTAGGCGCCATTTTTAAACAATGGCATAAACTAGATTAGTTTATGAATTAAAATACATAATTCCATATTTGTAAAACACTTTAGATAAATTGAACTATTTTTGGATATAATCCATAATCATAAAAAGGAATGTTTTCTTTGAGGAATTATATAATCATAACCCTTCATAGTGGTTTTTAAATAAATGAGAATTATCCTAAGCATATCCCCCGGGAGTGTCGTAACCAAGAGTGCAGCAAGGCCCGTTGTCGTGCACCAGTTCCCGTTCGAGTCTAGCTCAAAGCGGTGTTTTCGGGTATTACCCCTAGGTACATCTGTGCCAAAGCCGCCTCTACCTGCTCGTATCCAGACAGGGATGTATTGCTCGGAAAACTCACGAAATCTCTATAACAACAAAATTCTAGAAATTTCTTCTATACTAATCCTCAAAGTCTATCTTTGGGATATGTGCTCTAATCAGAGTTTATCTAAATCTAGCTTCCAAGGTTAGTACTAAACTGCCTCTAATACCAACTATAACGCCCTGACCCCAGCTACATAGAGCCGGTGCATTACTTCGTAACATTGGCATGATCACAAAAGATCAAGTCTCGAAAGACCGATTAGTTTAGTAGCCTTGGAAACACTAGATACATTCATAAGTCTCACATTACATCATAAAGTGAAAAACTAATAACAAAGTCTTCATAGTCCACACTCATATCCTCTTATGACTATCCCTGCAGGTCATTCATAAAATACTTCTTCACATCCTGGAAAAATATTAAAACATTGAAATGGGTGAGCTCAGATGCTCAGTAAGGATAACAATATAGCAGAAGCTTTCATCAATAAACATAAACATTTAAGGCAATGTCTAACTAAAACAAAATCTTTTTAAACATGAACTTCAACATAATATGGCAAGAGTAAAATGAGATAATGCCATTCACTTATTAACATGGATATTCTACTGGTCGAATAAGCACATGCAATATCAATAACCACTTTCATAATGAGGGAATGTATAATGCCAGACATTCTAAAACATTTTATCAAGGCCCTGGCCAAGACGTCTAAAATGATTAAGGTCTCGGCCAAAACCATAAATCAAATTGGGATAGGGCCTCAGCCAATTCCACGTCTAGTTGTCTCATGAGACCTACCGATGTAATTTTTTAGAAGATACATATGTTTAAAATTGCTCAAATATAGTCCAGTGTTTTTCTGAAAACATTATGCAAGCTTCTGAAAACAAAATAACTAATTTTGAGACTTCTCGACTAATTACAAGCCATGATGGGTCCATGCCCAATCCCTTCCTGTCTACCACACTCGAGAGTCGGGTTTTCTGAAAGCATTTTTAAGCTTGCGTTAAATATGTATACATTTGCACTAGATTTTCATATATTGGAGAGAAATATCTCTATTTTGAAATTTTTTAAAAATCACATAATTATAAAAGAAAACCTTTTGAATAAACGTAAAAGTCAAAGGGGTTTATACACTATATAGATGAAAGCTGTGTATAAAACCAAATATGCCTCAATGAAAGGGGATTGAGACGATGTCCTTAAAAAGATAATTTTTTATAAAGTAGGCATATTATGTGTATTAACTATAATTACACTTAAATAATTTAAAAATACAAGATAGGACATAATAATATCATGACATAATTTGAATGTAGGAGATTAACCCAAAGAATAGAAATTGGGTTAAGAAGTTCCCTTACCTCATGTCCGACTTGACTCAACCATTCCTTAACCTCCTGAATAATAAACTAGAGTTAATATCTACCTTATTAAGAACCATTTTAAATTTCAATATCCTTTTTATATCACTTATTACAATGTTATGAACATTATGTAATTATTTAAGTTAATAACGTTCGTTTTGTCGATCTTTGGTACTTGAGTCAACAATAAACTTCTTATAATTACAAGTTGTTCATGTGGTGAAATATCCATTATATCCAGAATTATATTCATTATGTAGATATCATATATATCATATATATCCAGTATATAAATTCATTTATAATATTACATAACATTTAGAGGTAAGAAATGAAATGCACCATTCATGGAGACGGTAAGCCGTCCGTACGCATGAACCCTACTTTCATTTCTATTTTGTATTTAATGGAATCAAATCATAATAGTATAAAGGTGTATTATAATGCATGTATAATATCATATACAATATCATTTACTCCATCCTTTATACATCCCAAATATGGCATTAACGATTCAAATCACTTTGAGGGGGCGGTAGTCCGCACTTCCTAAAATGAAATTATCGCGTTTACCCATAATGGAAATGATAATGTATGCCATAAATGAGAAATATAGAAGGATAAGGAAAACATAAATATAATATATATATCATATATTAAACTAGTGTCATCAAAATGGCCACCATTATAGGTGTTAAACGAATTTGAACAATAATCGTTTCGTGAGACAGGATTTCACCACCCACAGAAACAATATGTTCTTTAACCATTAGATAAAGGTGTGTGTAAGTGTAAACCAAATACATATCATAACAACATCCTAGTATATTTTATATTCTGTTGTTGTTACAAAATAAAGGAATAAAAGGAGTTTAAGGGGTTGGAGAATCAAAATAAAACAAAATAACATAAGTGAAAACACTACCATTAAAACGGGTAACTCTTTTTGATTTGAGCCAAAGGCTTCCTTGGGAAGAGTTCTGCCCAAAGTGAGGCTTATAGGAGTAAGGGAGGACAGTTGGGAGAGTATTTGGACAGAGGTTGGCCAAGAAAAATGGGTTTAATGTGTGAATAAGGTGGGAGTGGTGGGGGCCTTTTATAAGTGGAGAGGAGAGGCACTCTTGGAAAGTAAAGAAAAGTCACATTATTATAAAATGAGATTCAGATTTTGGAGGTCCCACACTTATATAATTCTCGGATAAGGTGATAAGGGTTCGAAATCTACCCATCCAATAGGCTTTGGACAAGTTTAGGCCTTGTATTTTACATTATCTTCTCATTTTATTTAAATCGTTAAATAATGAGGTCATCGCTGCATCATCATGATGTCAAAAATAATCTAATTTATTTAATGTCTAAAAATTATAAAAAAATACTATGATGTAGTAAATCTATTTATCCTTCAAATGAATATTTATAGTCAAAAATATGACTTGTATAACCCCATGTAAAAATTTCTTTAGTAAAAAATTTCATGTTTCTGTCATTTTTTACTTTAACATTAAATAAAATGTATTTATGTCATTTTACCAACTAAAGTGGCTCCATGGGGTCCCCAAGTTGACCCATGGATTGTCGTGGTCGGCCATGGAACATACAATGAGGGTAGGACATGTGTCAAGCTCATCTCATATTATTAAAATATTATTTTTACCTTAAACTACACTAATTACCTCTAATCGCGATTAAGAACTTAAAAGTTACTATTCACCAAAAAATTATTTTAATCTCATTGAACCACATTTTACTTCTTAATGACAACCATTTATGTCATATTTTTGAAAATCAAACCACAGAAGTGGTAATATTTCATTTAAACGAAAAATCGGTTATTTAACTACCACTTAGTGGTTTCACTATTCATCAAAAATTGAATTTTTTCAGAACAATGCCAAAATTTCACCCTAAGCTATAATCGATATTCCGAATTCAAAAATGATGACTATTTTAAAAAATTCCAAACATATAAGTTTCATTAATTAATTTTATAATTAATTCCCGTTGTCACAACAAATAGCGTGTTTTTAAGAAACAATTTATATCAAAAGATTGGCAATTGTTTATGTCCAATTTCAATGTTAAATTAATTCTAATTACCACCATTGGATAAAATGGTAAAAATATATTCTAATTATACTTTAGAACCACTAAATAGTATAATTTATCACTATAATTTATTTTGATTAAAAAAGTTGTTTTTAAGTATTTTTCACTATTCATAAAAAATTAGAAGTTCTCAGAAAAATACCAAAAATTCAACATAGGCAAATTTCGATATTCCGAATTCAAAAATGAAGTCCATTTATAAATATAAAATTTCTATAATTTTAAAAAGTTGTTATTACTATTCATAATGGCTAATTTGATTAGTCGCTGTGTTTTAGAACTCGAAGTTGCGTACAATGCAAGGCATTGCATTATTGAATGAGAAGCGTATCGTGGAAGCTCGGGGTGTTACAATGCACAACAGTTTTTAAACATTTAATCCCATTTAAAACACCTTTCACTAGTTTAACAAATTCCATTGAAAACCAAATTTCAAAACCCATTTTTAAATTATCCATTTTTTATGTACCATAACGATTGTCAATAAAGAAGAATCAATTATAAAAACCCAATTTCATTTCTTTTAAATAATATTTCATGAAAATAAACCTTTCTAAATCCTCATTCGAAAAATTTCAGAAAACCCATTTTCCATAATTTTCAATATCAATCCATTTCTAATTTAAAATCCAAACTTCAAAAATTATTAAACAATTGTATTTCAATTTTAATTTTCAAAACCTAAGAACATGAAAAGAAGTGAAAAATGAAAATCGTTCTAGTGGGTGACTCGGAAATATGGTTAGCATCCATCTTCTAATCAATCCCCCATTAAGGAGAGAGTTATAAGGAAATTTCCCTAGCTTCCCATGGATTTCTTGTCCCTACGAGCTCAATGAGACTATTGACCCTACCCCCTTATCATTTACCCAAAAAAGAATATCCACAAGGACTAATGACTCATACAAACCTCAAAATCCCCTTGTAACTCGAGTCCTAATATGATATGTGTTGGCCAGGCACCTTACTCAAAACCAGAATGTCGAGTTCCTACAGTCCTCGCTCTGATATACCCATGCTCTTTCCCAAGATGCAAGACCCAAAAATCCAACCTCTTATGATACCATTTTGTCACGAACATAGTCGAGTCTCAATCCAATTGACGCCTGACATAGTCTGTGGAAAGGGTCGAAGGGCGTTCTTGATCCCCATGTGCTGATACATGTGCCCGAGTATAAAAAACAATACATGGGAATGATTTTATTGAAATAATAATCATAAATCAACTATCTACTTTAACAGAATGGAACTATATTTACACAATCAATCATTACCATTACACATTTCATATTTAATGGTTTATAACTTAAAACAAAAACCCAAAATAAACAACAAAAAAAGAAAAATTAAAACCCCAAATCAATCCTCTATGAAACATGAGGTGCAACATCCTTAAGCCACATTCACCAAACCAAAATTATGAGTCCATTAATAACCCAAACCATCAATTCTATGCACGATACCTCTAACTAAAATACACATGAATCATGAAAAATATACAACCAATGTTGTATGTATGGTGTGAGCCAAGATTGCTATAGGATTCCACCCAATAACGAGATTTTATACCACAACATCAACGATTTAATATAACATGTTTATTCAAATACATTATTTTGAAAAAAAATTATGAAATTCATTTACAAGCTAAATTCTAAAAAGGAATACTCGAAGAAAAAACATTTCACAAAAACTACATTAATTTGGAAGATAATTTCCATAAATAACACACACAGAATCACGTTTTCCACTATATTCCAACAGAAGGCATCATGTCCTGAATAGTAGAGCACCATGGGTAAATCCCCTAAGGTTAATCTAGCTCATGTGGGTCCCTAAAACCACATAAATTTGTGAATATTTGTTATCAAAACCACAATCATTAGCGTTCTCATGCATGAGCCACTATGGGGGAATCACATCCTCAGGCTTAGTGGTCTCCTATCATTATCCAAATATTTAGATATTGATTTAATTGTCAGTCTCGCTAACTTAATCTG
This sequence comes from Viscum album, assembly GCA_963277665.1. Taxonomy (NCBI): domain Eukaryota; kingdom Viridiplantae; phylum Streptophyta; class Magnoliopsida; order Santalales; family Viscaceae; genus Viscum; species Viscum album. The sequence goes on from OY728165.1 coordinate 975,119,629, forward strand.
GAACAAGAAAATTCCACTTCACTGGCACATTTTTTATATTCCATCCACCAATATACATGAGGTTTCACTTGTGATGGATTTAATTTTCACATGTACACACACAACATCATTCATATCAAAGACCAAACATTTCAAAAAAAAAACTTCAATCATTTCAAAACAAATTTTTTTAGTTCATGAAAACCATTGAAGAGAGACGTTCAAATACATTTTTCATCACTTAAAAATAACTCCCAATTCCCCTTTGTGCAATCAAAGGAAAAATACACAAAAAATATCATAATAAGAATTGTGTAAAGCCCTTGCTTAAAAATAATCTATATTTGGAAACATTTTTTAAACTAGCTTTACATCGTTCAAATATTCCATAATTTATACACAAAACATACAAAAAGGATAATATTTCTAAATGATTCATTTTCCAATGAAAATATCAATATATATATTCATATACCTAAAAACCCTTAGAAACACATCCCACACCAACTAAACAACCCCAAATTCGTTTCCAACCATGTTTTACATTCCAAAGACTAATTAATAAAAAAATTCACAATTTATAAAACCTATCACATTAATTCCACAATTCCTCAATTCAAAACACACAAATTTCACACGTAAAAACCATTTTAAAATCAATTTCACATCCCATCCCTTCTAAAACACAATTCACACCCCATAATCAAACGAAATAACACATACATGAACTCAAAAAACATATTAAATTCATCTAATGTTGATAGGGAATTGAACCACCTACTTCAGGTGTTGAAAACTCCAGCACTTGAAGTGAAACATTAATCACATGACAATGAACCAAAGGTAAATCCTTATTCATGAAATCAAACTAAAATACCCAATATTAAGACACTAATTGACACCCCAAATGCTGGAAACCAAAAACCAACAACTAAAAGAGGATTTTACCTAGAGGGTTTCGAGAGAAGAGTGTGTGCACAAGGGGGTCAGTTCGGATGTGGATGTGATGGCAGGGGGTCGTTCCCAAAGGGATTCCATCATATGCTTATATAAGGGTGGTTTTGTCCATCAAACATGGAGGAGGGAGACCAGAAGGTCGCGGTGTTGGAGGAGGGAGAACGGTGGGTCATTGCGTCGGAGAATAGGGGGGGTTTCCATTGAGGATGCTGGCTAAGAGATAGAGGGTGGTGCATCCTACGAAAGGGGGAGGGGGCTGAGTGTGATTCATGGGGTTTCATGGGGTGATTGATTGCTTTTTTATACCCTAATTATCACATAATAATATTTATAATAATATGTGGGAAAGTTTTGTGGGGTACCCTATCATCTTTGTGCTTACTGTATTACATTACATGACTTGTGTTACATAGTGAGCATGCCATATTGAGGTGGGTTTGGCTAGTATACCTTGTATGTTGCTGTTGATTTCTTCTATTCTTATCAATGGGGATTTAGTATGCTTCTCTGCTTGTTCACGAGAGGCATTGATTTTTCCTACTAAGTATACTTGTACACTCACCCTTCATAATAAAACATATTTCTGGTTTCCCAAAGGACTACAGGGACAATGATGTGAATTAATATCATGGATGTTGGGATAGTTTTTGTGTCGCAACTTAACTTTCTTCTTTTGGTACTTTGGAGTATTATTGTATATTAAGTAGTTTTACTTTTAACATGCATGTGGGTTGAATTTTTTCCTTCTTATATATATATTTCATGAAGTTATTTTGGGGTTGTTACATATTATATCATTATATTGGTAACTATAAAAAAGGTAATGCCTCCCATTTTGTGATATTTGTAAACCCTTGGTGTTGGTTTCTACCCTGGGGCCTACTGGAGGTATGAATTAGGGGGCACTATCTCTCTTCCTAAATTTCCAACTCCATAGAGGAATCATTGGAGGAAGCATGTCATAACATATATTCATAAAGAATTTATGATGGGAAACAAATGAAGTATATTTTAAAGGAGGGGAGTTAAACAGTATTCTCTCCTTTATGAATCCCTCTCTAATTCTTCATTTGCGGCAGTGAAATAATGATGTGAGTTTAGCATAGAATGACATAGTAGACTGATTATTTTGGGATTTCCATAATATGTTCTTAATTGGTTTTATATTTTCTATAAAAATAGTCAAAATATTAAATAATCACTTCATAGACCCTAAGACATTCATTCTCAACTTTCTCTCTTAAAAATGAAAAAGTTGGGGTATTGGATGCATGGAGTAGGTATATACGAAATAGAATAGGGGCCTTTCTGCCTAATATTTCATCCAATGACCCATATTATTCAATACCTATATGGATGTTAGTTACAAAATGCTGTATAAAATGGTATGTGGGTCATGCTAATGAACGTTTTCACTAAATTCACCACCATGGAATGCTGATATTGACCATGTCATGTTTGATGGAAGGGTGCACTATGGTATGATTAGTGTGACTATTTAATGGTGTAGTGCATGACATCGTATGTGTTTGATGAAAACACATGGCATTCTGTCATTCAATATTTAAAATTATCATACATTTTTTATTATCAACATTTTATAATCAGATTAGTTACAAATATCAATTTGGATGTTTAAACATTAAATAATTAATAGATAAAGGATGTTTTTGGAGTTTAAACCGTTCATACTCAAGAAAATTTTATGAAGTGTGTATCCATAATAGTATGATCATTTATTAAATACATGGATATAATATATGAATTGCCTCTTGTTTTTTGGATAGTGGTTGACCACATACAAAAAAACCTATAGTAAAATTTTTCTCTCTCTTTTATCCATTAAATTGAATGATATAGTAAACTATTGATAAATCATGTTCCTTCCTAAGAATCAAGAGAGTAATTTTTCTTATAGAAGAAAAATATGATTCAATATATAATTAGTATATTAGTTCATAATGTGATCTCAAGAATGCCTCTTTGTATTATAGTGGATACCAACTAAAAGCGAGGATAAATGGTAAAAACATAGAGACATTACACCCTCATATTAAAGTTATACAATACTAAAAAACCATAAAATATATAAATATCATACATAAAGATAATTAATGTATTCATAATCAAATAAATATATTAATTCTTTTAAAAAATAAAATTTTTTCAAACAAGCATGCATCACACTGATTTCTGACTCAGTAGAACACATATACATAAAAAAGAATATATATAAAATTACATGGAAATATACTACCATATTTAATCCATTTCATTAGATTCGATCCAACCTCTCTATCACTACCATTCAAAGCCTTCCCACTTCCCAACCCATACATACAATCCTGTGGTCTTCCATGGTAACAAAGTGTTAGAGACACCCAAGAAGGATTTGAGTAAAATTTAGTTGGCCACCACAAATGTGTCACCCACAAAATATTATATTTTTTCTGTATTCCGATGTCTACACTAAGATTAATTTATAAATTAGGAAATAAAAATAAAATAATCATCATAGATCCTAAAGTTATATGGTGACATCTATGTTCAACTATTCATTTTTTGAATTTTGAAAATTTTAAATGATAATAATTCATACCCATTTTGGTGTGTCCCCCACCCTATAATTAGGGTTCACACACCATCAGGGGGATGGTTATTAACCCTATAATCATTCATCACTATATTCATATATTTACTCATTTGGGAATACAAGTGTTCTGTGATGTCATATAACTTTTGGGGGAAATTTTCACCTACCTAGAATCATATATGTAGTTTTGGGGGATTAACATCTAACCAAAAATTATATAACATCATGGGGAAAATTAAACCCTCCATGGAATCATATATATAGTCATAATGAGTATATTAACCCACTCAAATAAGAAGGATTCATACCTCCATGGAATAGATACCAAGACATCATTACGTGAGGAAAAAATCCCACTCATACGCCTAATATACTATTCATATATATATATATAACATACACCTTAGGGGCCACATCACACCCTAGAAAATACACTAGTACATCATTACCTAGGGACCATATCACAACAGGGTTCCTAATAACCCATTTATATATATGTTAAATATACCCATGGACTTCAAACAATAATAAAATTGCTAGTGGGACATCATTACCTATGTTAATGATCCATCCCTAGTGCTCGATAACCCACAAACATATACCAAACATACAACTAGGGTGTTCCTCAGACCTTGAAATATATTTATCTCTATCATTACCTAGGTTCTCTATTCCACCTTATTTCATGATAACCGATAAACCTTGGGGAGTAATCACTTTTCAAAACATCAAATATACTACACCATGCATTTGGGTTATTCAATCACCCTAATTTGACACACATATTTTATGATGGAATTCAATTCAATCTAATTAGGGCCATCACTACATTAGTGAGAATTGGTCAATGTACTATCCTCTCTCCACTACACCTCTCTTTGGTCAATGTGATACAACATTTCCACCAGTGACCCCTAATCAAAATTAGTGTATAAACAAACGATAAGGGATCCTCCCTCAAATATCTTAATCATTAGACCAAATCCAGTACATAGATGGAATAAAATCCATTACTATCTCAATGTTTACACCATATCCACATTGGAATTATATGAAATAAATACAAAAATCATACTAGATATATAATATAAATCTCGTATCACCAACAAGTAAATTAGGAAAGAATATCACAACGAACTGTTACACAATCATATTGAGGGTACACCCACAGATATACTCACATACATATAAGGTTAGAAATCTCACCCTCCTCTCTATTCAACTTTTCAAAATTCTATATGGTGTCTTAGGGTTTTATATGGACTCTCTAAGTAATAATCCTTCTGATTTCATCACTCTCCCCAACTCATAGGGTTCTAAGATCACTTATCCCAGGCTCCAATAAGTGTATTCCTAGATTTTATTCCCCACTATGGTCAATATGTAACATAAAATTAATTTTCTTTAAGCCCACATAAATTGGACACCAAGTAATTAACATTTCTTGGGGGTTCATAGTGGCCCTAAACACATTGGATATTAATATAAGAGTTAAATGGAAAAATAAATATTCAAATTATGTTGATAAAAAGAAAGTGTAAAAACCATATTTCAGATGTGCAGAAAAAAATATTTAAACACTTAGGTTATAAATAGGGACAACATACCTTATTTGGAGTTTCACCCATTAATAATTGTTAGGAATAAACACCTAAAAGCATCCAAGTATTGTGAAAGATCTTATCACCACCCTTGTTTCAATAACAAGACATAACATCCTAAATAAATATTTATAATTGTTTAATTAGTTATTTAATTCATTTAAATGAGGACTAATCAGCTAAACTCAATTAGAAGTAGTTAATAATTTTACCATGAAGTAATGATATTCTATCATCCAAATTTATTCTCTCATTTCTCATAAGAACAAAAGAACCATCATTAAACTTCCAAAAGGAAACCAATTCAATTATTAAATGAAAAAAAGCTATTAAAACTCTCTTTCTAAAAAATATCCTTTCAAACATTGTGTAGTAGTATTAAATAATTCTATTAGTGTCCCTTCAATCCTTTCTAGAAAAAATTCACATATCTTGGGAAGATTTCCCCTATGTTATGGTGAAATATTCATCAAAACCCTAGTTGAGGACACTAAAATTGGTGACTAATGAATCAGAATACTAGTAGAGGGAAGGATATGAAGAAATTACCTGAAATCTACAATATAATAATCCAATAATAACTAATCTCTATGGGGTTTGAATGGGGAAAAGCTAACAAAAATGGTCTCTCTAAAATCCTCTATCAAGATAAAAAAAATGGATGAAAATAAAATTATTGGTCTACATATATTTCTAAAAACATGAATGTTTCCCTTTTAAAATATGAACTACATGGTTCATGACATGATTCCTTCCTAAGAGTAACCATTATGGCATGGACCCTGGGTTGTGGTGTGAGGTAGTTCACTCATTTATAACTCTCAAACCACATAGTATTATCTCATAGCATGATCCATCTGGTCACGATTTCTGTAGCACCATCGATTTGTAATATGTAACCCTTTATATATGATTATAATGTTTATAGATTATAAGTGAGATTTTTGTGAGAGTTTGGAGAAAATTTTGAGTTTTTTTTGGGCTTTCCTACAAGTGAACGAGTGGTTCAAAGTTTGTGGAAACCATGTATCAATTGCTGGAAACCATGTACAGTGAGACAGGGGGAAAAGGGATAGTTCATAAGCTACACAGAGTTTCTACAAACAATTTAGAAGCCAAGTACAAACTATGCAATATTGTGAAATTATTTGAAAGTGATCTTGGGAATGGTTAGTGCATGGTTTGGAAACTGTGTGAGCTGACCATATGATGACCCTATTTAAGGACGTTTTTTATCATGGATAGATTAGTGTTTTCTTTATAGTGTGACTAAACAATTCTCAGGTCTATTTTAGACCATTAAATTGTGGATCAAACTCTTTTTTACCTCTATGTGCCTTTTTTCTTCCCCAAATGGCCCTAACTCGTGATTTCTCTCCCTTGATGGTTAGAGATCCACTCCAAAAGATTTGAAAGTGATCCAATGCCATTAATTTGTGCATTAAAGACTGATTCTTGTGGGGTGTAGATATTAGGTGGTTTCATGGATATTAAACCAGTTTTTCTAATGTTTTATAATCATTTATCATTTTCACTAAAACTCTATATGTAGGTGGCTTCACACACTACCCCTATATTTTAGAACATAAATGCATAGTTTCAATTTTTTTGTTGATTGAAAATGATCATTTATCCATAGTGAAATTATTTTTAGAACTCTATTACGTGGAATTTTGTGGAAATTATAAACTTTGTTGTGTTATTGGATAGTGTTTTTGATAACATAGTTTTTAAATGATGATTTTAAATTAATTGGTCATATTTCTGCATCGATAAATGGCTTCCAATTAAATTAATAATTACATATTGAAATGGTTTGAACACTCATGAATTTTGAATGTCTTGGAATAGTCTTGTGACATGTGTTCATTTACATTGGGGTGGATAAGGGAATTATGTACCCCCATCAAATGGTTGGGATGGGTAAGGTAGTGAAGTACGCCTTTCAATGTGGTCCACAATAGGATGGAATAGTGGAATGATGAATCACAATTCGTGAGTATTTAGAGGTCCATGGATTTCATGCATGGTTAGAATTATGGTTGTGTGTAAAGGAAGGGGTTTTTACAAGACGTAATGAAAAATTATTTAAAAAATGATTTAGGTTATTTCTTTGGAAAAATTTTACAATGAATATTGGTTATATTTTGATATAAACAATTTTAGAAACTGATTTTTAGAAATAAAATTATATAAATATTGCTAACATGTTCTATCCTAGTGGTGTGAGTTGGGAAGTCATTGGGGAAATCATACTTGGTTTTATTACACAACCCTTCTTTGGGACACTGGTGCTTTAGAAAATTTCATTGATTGGGATATAGGAAAATTTAATGTACGACACTTCTTTAGCACTAGTTTGTGATACATTGGTATTTTTATAATGTTCAAACACAGATCCTGTGAATATAGGAGTGTTATGTTTTTCTAGAACTGTTATTAGTTTGACATCTTCTATTTACATTGATATTGCAGTCTTCTATTGTAGAACTTCATTTTAGATTTATTTAGGTAAATGAAATGTTCAGTTGTCTTTAATTATTATCATGAATCATATATTGGTTGTTTGTATATTGATTGTATGGTTAGTGGTTTTATTTTTAATGTGAAAATCATCCCCTATATATATGGAATCCTTTCAGAATTCCATTGCATCCTTTGGCATCTTTGGGATGTTGCTTAAGGAAACGTAACACACTTATACCCTCTAAAGCCATTTTGAAGGGGAGGGATGTTACAAATGGTATCATTTTTGATCAATAAAACTATTTTTTGGGAAAAGTGGTCATTAATGATGTCGGTCTTGGAGATGATTTCATTCATGTCTATTCCTTCTGTCAGGTTGATAGAAACAATTAGTATTGTGGAAACACGAAATTTAGTACATAAAAATATATATAAATCCTTTTTATGCTAATGTTAATGTTAACATGGAGTTGGGTACATTAGTGTTCTAGAGAAACTTGCATGACTATTAAATATAATTTCCATGGTTTCAGCCAATGAGATAATCCTTCAATGATTTAGAGGAATGACTTTCCACTATGAGTGCGTAAATAATTTTGAGTAATGATTTATTTTTTCTTTAAAAGTCATGTTTTTTTAAAAAAAATGAGAATGTGTGTTCAAAAGAACGGTTTTGAAAAAAATAATGATGGTGGTTTTTTGAAAATGGTTTGGTTTTTAAAAAGATCGCTTAATGTTTTCAAATTTGGTTGAACATGGAAAAATTTTATTTTTGAAAGAAATTCTATTGTAGTAGATGGGGTATAATTTAAATTTGTTAAACCTTTAGTTAATAGAGAGGGAGAAATATTGAGTTTTTTGAGGTTTTTAAAATGGAACCATGTAGGGGTCATTGAAACCAACAAGATGAAGCTGCAGAGAATGCGGTTGAACTTGAGGCACATGGCAACCAAGTCTTGGTTAAGAGTATCATCCGGGAATATCAAGATATGGACATAAGGAATCAGAGAAATGACCAAACCAAAGGAAAGTGGATCATTTAGTTTACATCAATAATTCTAATCCACTCAAATTCTAGTGTGATTATAAACAAGGAATAGAAGAGTTGTGACTAAACATGATGAATCATATCTTTGATTTCATCATCTCACCAGTAGAGTTGAAAGTCATACTAGTGACGTATATACTAAAGGATCTTTCAGGGCAGTGGTGAAATCAAAAAGTGATGGCGAAATAGTATCAAGGCCCCATATGAGAGTATTCTGAGGAATTGTATAGAAAAAAAATGTTATCCTCACATGGTCAAAATTCAGAGAAAGTCATATTTTTTTAGCCTAAAGCAGGAAATTTCTTTCTCACCAAGTATGAGGATAAATTCATGAATTTAGTATGCACCCAATGTTGTGTATCGTTCATCCTTAAAGGCACATATCATTCAATCATGTATATGGTAAGATATTAGATCGAATATAGTCATGGTCTGTATTACGGACTATACAAAGATGGTGAATAGAGAAATGGTGGATGAAAGGGATATATCTGGTGCTATGTTTGGAGGATGTATGTTGATACCCATGGGAAATGGTAGGAACTCTAATGCTGATAGCTAGTAGAAGTGGGGAACCTAATTTTAATGTGTGACTATCAATAAAAATTAGACAGATGGACCAGGAACCTTCCTCCACGACCCAAGAGAAGAGCATGATGTTTACAATGTGGTTCTCTTGCAGAGAAAAATCAACAGTGTACGATATAACCTAGAGCATTCAACAACTGCAACCAAATGGGGAATCTTCGGTACTATTGTCGTAGTGCTCTAATGCCAGGTGCTCATGAAACATCTCAGGTGTCACATAATTTTTATTCTTTGATGGGATGAGAATAGAAGAACCAATATTTTCATGAGATCATTCTAGGCCATGGTAATTCTAGGTATAAAAACACTCATCAGGAAGGGAAATATCATCTAGACAACAATGCACAATGTGTACTTATAATGAAATCATATAGACCTCTTCATGAGATTATGGATGATCAAGTTGGATGATCTTTAGTGAGAGGTTTGATTCTTTTGAATTATACCATTATTCAAGTATTCATTGATATTGGTTTATATCATTCCATTATTTCTTCTCATGCTTTTTTTCTATGTTTAAAACATGATATGATGCTATTTTTTTCAACATAAAATACTTTTGGGGAATGAGAATAGTGAGACTTTTGTGTAGAGAATTTTCTTTAAACATTAATGGAATAGTTCATAAATGGGACTTCTCTATATTTAAGTATAATTTAAATTATGTAATCTTAGTTATGAATTGGTTGAAATTGTTTAAGGATCACATCAACTATTATAATATAACATCAAGTCTTGAGATTGGGAATGATGTCTATCATACATTTAGAGGATAACGAATTTTCACGATATGTGAAAAGGGATTTTCACCCCACAATTTTGAACAACCTCATACCAGTTGGTGGAATTGACTATTCCACTGATAGAAGAGATTGAAAAAAATCAGTTTTCCAGTAGTGCTGGATCAGTTTATATCTATATTTTTTTTATGATTCATCTTGGATACATCAAATAATTGAATTGTAGTTTACAATTTATCTCTTCCTGAGGACCAATCCAATCTCACTTCTATCTGAAACAATGGAACCAATGGAATTAAGGGAGTTGAACATGAATTTGGAAGATCCAGAATAAAAATATTTTATTCGACCTAGCTTGTCTCTGTGGGGAAACATCAATCATGCTCCTAAAGATATAATATGGAACTCTATGGATGTGTGTGGATTATCATAATCTAAAAAATGTTACGATAATGAATATACATCCACATGCACACAATTTTTAAATTTTTGATCAATTGAGTAGAGCATAGTGGTTCTCTCAAATTGAATTGTCACCATGATATCACCAATTACGATTTTGGAAGGAGGATATTTTGAAAAAACATAATCTGAAGAATATATGACCATTCTGTATATTTGGTAATGCCTTTAGGTCTTACACATGCAACAATTTTCTTTATGGAATTTATGAATTGAATATTTTAGTGATATATGTATTCTTTTATTATGGTGTTTTGGTATGAATTATTGCTGTACTAAAGGACAAGGGATGATCATGAGAAATTCCTGTTGATAGTGTACAGAATATTGAGAAAACATCCTTTTGTTGGGACCAAGTTGGGTGGAGAAGGATGTGAGAAGAATTTGTTATCACAGAGTGTTGTATTTTGTTGACAAGGAAGATAAATCAATTGAACTTTTAAAGGACACAAATACCAGATGATTCTTTTCAATTTATTATTTCACAATATCATAAGTTAGGAGAACATGTGATGTATGACTTATGAAGTAAAGGGAGTGTAAAGTTTCATCCAGTCATATTTAGTTTTGATTAGAAGGAAAGATACAAGTGGATGGCATGGATGGTTCAATAGTTTTCTTTAAAAATCTCACAATGCTAAAGTTGTTCGATCAAAGACTATATATCAAGATAAATATGGTTCATGAAGAAAGTATTTATTTTAAATATTCCAGATGAAAATGAAGTAGCATTGGTGTTCTTACCAGAATAGATTTAAAGGTGGCGTCATTTCCCTGTGTTTGCCAAATTTTTGAGGCTGAAAATCTGCATAGAAAGAAATATGATGTTAGCAAATGATGAAACAAGTATGTTTAGTTATGGCTGGGTATGTTGCATGAAATTTTAGTTCCATGATCCTAACATCCAAATCGTGGAAAGGAGAGGTTTGTGTGAAATATTGGTTTTTTCCCACAAGATTGCAGGTAGTTTTGAAAGATGTGCGCAAGGCATGATTCGAGGTCAAAATATAAAAAATTGAAAATGCATGAAGTGTGAAATAGATTCAAAATGTTCATAAAGTATCAGGTTGGCGCAAAAGAGACTTACGCGCCAAATGTGACGTCAAATGTGGTTTTGCGTGACACATCTGGATTTTGCGCTAAACAACAAGGTTCTTACATATGGGGGTTGATGTGGTCTATAAATAATATATAACACCAAAACATTTGTTAAGGGTGACACTTAGAGAAATCCCAAGTTCTAAAACATAGATGATTTTTAAAAAAATGGTGTTATGTAATAGAAATAGAGTTGCGTGCAAGATTGAAGTTGATCGTAAGATTTTTTTCACAAAAAAAGTAAAATATTTCACGCATGGCATAAAATTTATGTGAAAGACACCAAAAAGGGTGTGCAAAAGATTTTAATTAAGCACAATAAGTATTTTGTGGGCAAGGAAGTTCTTACCAGCTTCTTGGTAGTAATGAGAAGAATTGTTTTGAAAGATCAAACTCTAAAAGTTGATTATGAATCACTGAAACATTGTTTTGTCCTATTTGTGCTAATAGGGTGCACGCATTCTTGTGGATTGTTTTCCAAGTTCCACACAAGTATAAGGGTATATCCTACTCATTGTATTCAACATCAAAGAATTTTTTTCTATTGTATTGTGTGGTACTGGTTTATTTCTGTACCATACCAAGGACATAGCTACTCTTGATGAGTAGTGAACCTTGTAAATCATTTGTTCATGTGGTTGTGTGTTTTCATCAAGGAAAAAACACCATAATAGGAGGTGAAGGTTGTTTCAAAACGAATTAAAAATATAACTAAAAAATATCACTGATTCACTCCCTCACCTCTCTGTGATACTTGTATCATGACTTGGAAACTTCACCTTTGTATGAAAAATTATGAATGCTAGATTTCTTTATAAAATAAGTATGTTTTATGGGACATGTAATTTTTTAGGGAGGTGTTTCCATGGATCCAAAGAAGATATAAGTTGTTAACTCTTAGAAAATGGTGAATACTTTCTTTAATATAAGTGGTTTTTATGTTCTAGATGGTAATGGAAGACACTTTCTATGGGACTTCTCATGACTAGAATCACCTATGATAGCCTTTACAAAGAAAAGAATTCCTTTATAAAAGACTCAATAATGTCATAAATATTTTCAATAGTTTCAAATTCACCTTACATTACCATCAATAATGATTTTACTAGAATCCTGACAAGGGTATGTGATGTATTATTATTCATTAGGATCTAGGATGGGGTGAGTTCTCATGCAATGAGACCACATTATTGCTTATGGATCATGGATGTTATGGATGCAAGAGAAAAAATATCCAACACACAATTTGTAGTTATTTGTAGTTGCTCATGATTTAAATGATGGGGATCATTATCTACTCATTGATAAATTTATTGTGTTTATGGATAATAAGAGCTTGAAGAATAATTTTTCAAAAAGGAATTTGAATCTATGGAAAAGAATATGGATTGATTACCCCCAAATTTAAAAATATTAATTGGTGTTTACACCGGGTATAGGCAATTCAGTGACCCATGCATTAAGAAGATATTTGTATTCTCTTTTGGAAAAAGAATCTTCCGACGAGTGGTAGATGACTTCAGTCCTACTTGACGTTAATATGGAACATGAAGACATAGGTGAAGTTGTGATTATCTTTTCTGTTTTGATGATTCATGATTAGGTAAATATGCTAAAGGAGGCACATACAACCAATGTAGAATGCGTTTCTATGAGGTCATAACTCAATGGTGGGGATACCATTGAGGGATAAGGTCTGGATGATAGTTCACTATTTTGGTGTTAATATCTTATTGTTTCACATATAACTTCTTCGGAGGTGCTTCTTCATGCTTGGAACAATTCATTATGGGATGTCCATCATAGAATAAAGAAGATGTATAAGGGGGTGAAGGATAGGTTTTGGTCGATCATAATGAAAAGGAAGGTGAATGAATTTGTTTCTAGATACATAAATTTTCAAAAATTTAAGGAGGGACGTCAGCGACTAGAAGGTACGTTATAGTCTTTAGCTATCCCGTTGTCGAAATGGGAGAATATAGCCGTGGATTTTGTTATACATGTCCCTAGAATGGTTCAGAAGCACGATTCCATATGGGTGACAGTGGATTGTATTACCATGCCAGCCCATTTCATCCCTACTCATGAGACTCATACAGTGGTGGATTTGTCCATAATCTATATTCGAGTAGTTGTGAAGAGGCATGAAATACCTGTTTCGATAGTTTCTGGTAGACATCTAAGGATCACATCTCATTTTAGTAAATTTTTAAACAAATCCAATGGGACATAGTTGACTATGATTATAGAGTATCATCCACATATGAATGGGTGATCCGAAATGAGGACATAAATGTTAGAAGTTATGTTGCAGGATTGTTTAATGGATTTTGTGGACTTGTGGGATGAGGATGTTCCATTCGTAGAGTTCTTATTTAAAAAAATCTGCCAGGACTCAATAGAAATTCATCCTTTTGTGATGTTTTATCGTTTTACTTATCAATATATACTTTTTTTTGGTTGAAACTGGTGAAACAACACTGATTGTGCCAATCCTTTTTCAATCGATAATAAAGAAGATTCAATTGACTTGGATGAGGATGGGGATATCTTAGAGTCATAAAAAATATTATGTAGATCACCATCGATATTTATTTTCATTTTTAGTGAGTGAACATGGGATCTTGTTGATATCTGAATGGCTTGTACATAGATGTTTTGGGAAGTAGTCAAAGTTATTTCCCTGAGACATAGTCCCTTTTGAGATACTAGAATGGGTTGGTGATGTGGCATGCCGTTTGGATTTTCCACTAATGTTTAGTGTAGTACATAATTTTTTTCATTTATTTAGGTTGAAAAGTTATAAACCTAAAAATAATAGTGTGATCTAATGGGATCACATTGACCTACTGTCATATCCATCATAGATACATATCCTAGTGTGTATTGTTGATATAAAAGATAAATACTTGTGGGGAAAAAGCATTCGTCAACTGAGGGTTTTAGGGAAACATGATCATGTTCTGGAAGACACATGAGTGTGAGAAAAATGGCATGAAATATAAATGGTTGTAACTCTTTCAAAAAATATGTGGTTTTCTACATTCTAGGGTGCAAAGACCAATATCGGGGAGAATGTAGCAACCCTCCCAGTTTCTAGTATTTGACCCTCTATTTTTAATTTTCATATATATAATGTATAAGGGTGACATTTGGGAGATTTTTTATAATTTTTTTAGATATTTTGGGTCTTTACTATAGGTGAAGGGGTGGTGCATGATTTGTGGAAACTATATAAAACATTTAATAAACTATGTACAGTGACACATGGCCAATAGCAAGGGTTCACGGGAGAAGTAAGATATTTTCAAAACATGTGGAAGCCTAGGAGAAACTATGCAATGAGGTGAAATTGCGGGACAGTGAGCTTTAGCATTGTTAGCACACATTTTGGTAACCATGTGATCTAATTGTGTGAAGTCTATCCTTGATGCAGTGGCTAGAGCATGTTTACCACATAGCATTCATAATATTAAGATTAATATATTATTGGGTTAATGTTAGATCCTTAAATTGGGGACCTATCACATTTTAACCTCAAATGGAATTGTTTTTCCTCGGTGTGTCCAAAACTCAGAATTATTAACTCTCAATGGTTGGAGAACCTCTCCCATGAAATTAAGAAGCATTATAGAGCCATTACATGATGCTTTGAATCTTAGGTATTGTATTTAAAAGATCTAAGGTGGGTTTAGGGGATTTAACCCAGTTTTGTGACATTTTTCTTTCCATCTGTCATTTTCACCAAAACCATCAAGGTAGATGGTTTCACTCATGAATCATATATTTCATAACATTTATTGTTAATTTAAGATTTCATTCCGCCATTGAAAATGATCATTTATCTACATTGAGATGTTTTTTAAAACCCACTTGAGTGACATTTTGTTGAAATTGGGATTTTTCAAGTGTTGTTGGTTACTATTTTTCATATGTGTATTTTAAAATGGTGATCCCAAAATAATTGTTTATTTTTTTCATGAATTATTTTTTTAAAATATAAATTATGATTCAATATCGAAATGGTTTTATAATTCTTGAATTTGGAATGGGTTAGTATGATTTTGTGGCATTTCATCATATGCATTCTAATAGATAATGGAGTGTAGTACCCCTATTAAAATTTTGGGATGGGTAAGGATGTCAATTACCCCCATCAAGGTTGTCCACTAAGTGACAAATTAGTTAATGGATGACTCACCACTCATGAGTATAGGGAGGTCCGTGAATTGAATGCATGGTTGGATGTATTATTTTATGGAAAAGAATGGGCTATTAAAAGATTTAATGTTAAATTATTAAATGAATTTGTAATGTGTTTTCCTTAGAAAACTATTTAAAATGTATATTGTGTACATTTTGACATAAACTCTTTTTTAAATTTTTTAATATAAACTGTTTTTTAAAAATGTTCTAAACATGTTGTATCATAGATGAATGAGTTGGTAGGTCATTGGAAAAAACATACAAAAATTTATTACTCACCCCTTATTTGTCACATTGTGGCTTTTGCCAATTTCATCAACTGGGAAATTGGAAAAGATAAAGTATGACACATATTTAGCACTACTTCAAGATACATGGGATGTTTCGTTAGGATCGATAATGGTTGTTGTGGAACTTGGAGTCTTCTAGTTATTATAGAGTGTTATTAGTTTTTCATACACTGTTTACTTTAATATTGTAGTCGTATATTGTGGAACATAATTTTAGTTTGATTTCAAAATATGAAATGTTGTGTTTTCATTCATTGTTGTGATGGACTATATAGTGTGTTTTTGTCTATGGATTGTTTGATTAGTTGTTTTATTATTAATGGTAATATCACCCCCACATGTATAAAATCCCATCGAAATTTATTTCCATACTTTGGTGTCTTGGGTATGACACTTAAGGCTATGTAACACCCTTCCTACCTATCAATCCAATGATAATGGATGAGACCATAATATGTGGAACCATTCATCTAGGTGGAACCAATTTCTTGAGGCCTTGGCCTCCACAGTGTGGAATAATCTACCCTAGGTATGGACTTCATCCAATAATCCATGATTCATATTAGAGAATGTTTCCATGACCCGACTCTCCATGTCAAGGATCGAACTAACATTACTCTGTTGAAATCATAATACATAACATGGGGGTTTTTAAGAACATATTTAATATTATCCATCAAGGTGTTATTCGACCATACATGGTGTCACAACCATATATATGGATTGGATTTTAATATAAAAACACCAAACACAAAACTCTTCAACATATCAACATTTGGTCAATATGGAACCATACATAAGGTTTTTTACTTATCCAAAACCCACATGAAACTCCCACATATCATTAAAATAAATTTTCTTAGCATTACCCAATTTATTTGTAGTTTTTATCCAATCCAGGAATCATCATAGTGTGTCATCTCTATGTCATGGAATGATGCACCTCTCCTTGGAAAGGAATAATCCTCCAGTCAAACCTCTTTATAGCATGACCATTACCCATAACTGAATAATGAGAACCTATAGTAGAATTAAAACATAAGGAATACCCATAACTACTATAATATATATAAAATAACCAGAAATATTTTTTGAGCATAAAATAATTTCCTAAAACATCACATTGAGATCTTCAAATTCTTAGACTCTTGGTATAAATCATCATTATCAAAACAAGTTTACCCCATGAACCAAAATTAAAATTTCCTATTATCATAATATATCATAATGATAAATGTGGTAAAAAAATCCCCAATATAACTCTTCTTTTCCCTAAGAATTCACTATGGTCCTCCATCATTAATCTCAACCTACCTTGGTCATCAATTCACAACTAACTCATCATGTTTTCTCATATATCTCAAATTAATCATCCGTTGGAAAACTACAAACATCATGGTTCTTTATTCCTAAAAACCTAATGCTCTATATCATCCCTATATCTAATATTGAGATGTTTTTCAACTGCACAATTCTATCCCAAGACAATGAAGCATCCTCAACATATTTTTCTAAAGCTTATTGTTCTCCTATACTAGGATTAAACTCATAAGGGTAAATTATGAATCATGGTGATCCAAAAAAATAATCTCATTTGAAAAACACATAAATAATTGATACAAATACATTATTTGTGGTTTTTACACCTCACTACACCATGTCACATACAAAAAAACTATTATATCCTCCTCTAATTGACATTAACATAGAACACTCATCCTTAAATATTGATGCATCATCACATCTCTCCATCATGGAACTTTAATTCCTTAGATACATTGGAAATTTATCTAATTTTCTAAAATAAAACCCAAATGATGAAGCTTGATATAATTCCATGGATGGGTCCCCAACCCCGATTATTAGCCGTCATACACTCATCATGGGCACAATCATAGCTTTTATATAATTCACTCTTTGATCGCAAAAAATTCCCTATTGATCTTGATGATAAAACAAAGACTCCATAACACTAAATTCTAATTCCAAGTCTATTATTTTCACTGGAACCATATAAATCAAATGTTACTCCTCATCGACATCCTAGTCCAATATTAACCATTATCCCATCAATCACACCCCATCAATGACCCCTCCAACAAAATTTTCATACATCCATGATTGATATGATACTCAAAACAATTTCATAATACTTATCATCACTCTATTATACTCAAACACATGATTTATAATGTTAATTTTTTTAACTATTTATAAATATAAAGACTAAATATGACCATCCCAATCATACCTGAGGGCCAACTAGAAAAAATTGATTTATACCCATTCCAAAATCACTATGAATTTTATCCTCAAAATACAATGTATATTCAATACGTGCTAGGGTTTCACCCTCCTATGGTTAATGGTGATACCCCACCGTATGGATTCTCATGCACCACTTGAGAAAAACAATGAAAAAACACCAATATCATATGTCTGTCCCTCCCGATATTCCATACGCATACAGACCCCAAAATCACATGTCAAGATACAAAATCTAATCAAACATAACATAATACTCTAAACAATAATATATTTATACAATTTACTCTATTAAACACCTTAAATTTCACTTAAAAACTCATACCACTATGACAACAATCATCCCACTGATCACATTAGTTATCAACACCCAACTATCGGAAATATCCCACCACATACCTAGAAACATGACATGTATAATAATTTACTAATTCCTAATAATATATCAAAAATATAATCCAATTTATTAATAACATATGTAATTTCATCACCACCCATCACCAATTCACTAATCATGTTCTATTAGAAGCTAAATAATTCCAAACATACCATAAATGCGACGTTCCCCTGTCCACAAATCATATAATCTCAATGTTCAACCCTATACACACCTAACCACATATAAAAATGATTTTACTGAAAAAAACCATCGTAAAAAACATTTCTCTCTATCCAAGTATTGAGAACCTATTAGAAACATCTTATTGGTTCTTATACACTATCCATATCTATAAAATCCAAAAATAATGGGTGTAATCTCATATACTATCTATTTATACAAAATGAATCCGGAATTAAAGGGTAAAACAACATTAATCTTGGGCACACATGCCATAAAACTAACCATGTACCGAAATATTTCAATACTGTCCGTCTAGAAACCCTCTAATGACTCTTTTTGATAAACCAATGGAATTCCACTCATGACATGGCCTACCAAATTACCATCTTCCACCCATGTGTCATCCCAAAACCAAAAAATTGTATCCATTATCTATAAATCATTGATCCAACCATTTCAGATCACTAAACACAATCCCATTAGGATCCACTGACAAAATAAATAGGTCCACAAATCAAACTGACCCTTCCATCAAAACCCAACCTCGGTTCCAAAAAAACTCCAACTGCTTTCTATCAAGAAATATCATGCAATTACATATTCCTTTCTCTAACATAAAAAGGGTATCCAGATCCTCAAGGGAGATCATGTGGAAAGACAAGAACTCTATGGTTCACACACACACACACACACAAACACACACACACAATGATATATATATATATATATCATGGATCTCATGTTGTGTTAACCACCCAATCTATAGAACCAATCCTCATCATGAATCCACATACAAGACTACCCCCGATGGGACCAGTATTACATCTATTTACATATAAAACCATACACTATAATAATTTATATAAATTAAATTTTCAGTCATGTGGTCTAGGTCAATAGATTTCTCCAATGAAACATTATTGTAAAATAAATATCATTGTTGTTTTTGACACATTATTTAACTAAACATCATTTTAAAACACTTTTATTTTCAAATTTAATATCACAACTACCCTTAATGGGTCTATCACATTGTCATTTGATTCTGATACCAACACATGAGGGTTCAATATACATCCCTTTCATGGAGGGAATTTATATCCATTAATGAAGAACATATACTATATGATCAAGATTATTTTTCATTATTGGAAAATATCGCTGTCCAACTAAGTTGTATTCCAATAATTAGATATATAGGAAAATAATATATATATTTTTGTTAACACATTAAGACCCCAAACCTCTAGTCATCAATGAAATTAATCACATTCAATTATGTTCCTATCATACGAATCCTATATAAAAATAATGATTATTGTACACAATTCCCTTTCATCCATGGTACAACCATATATATCCATACAGAAAAATACATCATATATGAATAAATATCTGATCTATAATAGTATAAAAATTATCAATCTTATAAACCTAGTTACCTGTAATTTCTATCAAAGTGGTTCTCTTGACTCACTTTTCTGAGGTCTATCACAATCTATGCCAAACCCCTGTTCTCGATCAATCATACCCTATTAGTGGTTTTCTCTATCGATCTATTGGACAATACAAAATTCATGTGATAAGAACGTAGATCCAAGAACTAGATTTTTTATATTTAAAATATTCCCATAAACTAAATGTAACTAGAGAAAATAAATTCTTCACACCCTACTCAATACAATAAAAATACCACCCCACACACACTCACAATAAGTCTCACACAATTTTTGCATAATTTTGAAATAAATATAGGTAGTAATGAACACTTTTATCAATGTAGTTTAGATATGAGCCCTACGTACAAAGGATTATATTTCTACAATTTTAATTTATCAGAAAAATCAATGTATTATAGTTAAAATTGGTAAATACAATTGATATTAGATAAAAAATTTCTATGGAAATGTGCACTGATACATGTTGTCCCACCTCCCAAATGAAGTGGCTCCAAGGTGCTCGTCTTGTTGAGAAAAATTTCCATCATTTTTGAAATTCCATCAATTAAATCATGGAGGCCTCTCATATAATATAGAGATCATCACATAAATAACTATTATGAAAACATTAAATGGTAATAAAATCATGATAGAAAATGATTCAACTGTATTTTAATTTTTATACCCTAAAAATATCCATAGAATCTATTCACTCTACCATCTATATTTCTAACCAGCTGAACACATTCATTGGAAAAAACATATTTCAGATAGATTTACTTTATTGAATACTACCATTGATGTTTTATGGACCCTATGTATGAGTTATCTTCTAGAGTTTTTCATTTTTCCCAATTATCATAACTTGAACAAAATCCACCATTACATACAATATAAAACTTTAATACTAAAATAATTAATCCAAGGAAACTCACCACCATCAAACCTACCACTTTCTCATCATAGAGTGTCTCCATCCTCATTGCATTTATCCAACTCCTACTGAGGTATAATTTTACCTACAATATTCCTGGAAAAAAGTCTTTTTGAACATGTTTGTTTTATTTTTTTCATCAATTAATATTCCATAGCTCTATGTCACCATTAAATGACCAACTTATAGATGATATGATAATTTAGTTTAATATTTTTTTAACATGAAATTATTAAATCTTTTATAAATTTATTTCACATTTTTATTTAAAGTATATAATTATACTCTCTTAGATTATTTTATGCTCCTCCATTATATGTATCAAAAATATCAATTATCTATCCACTTCCATTTCTACCATATATTTTTCTTTCTGTATAGATAGATCGATAATTGGTTATAGCCTTAACATAAAATTGAATGTTTTCCACCAATATCTATATCTATATCCCCGAGTAAGTGATCATCTATCACGAAACAAAAAATTGTAACCTCTATTACATTGAGATAACAAATGATCCACTTTACAACTTCTTAGTTTAAATTCCATGTATTTTACATTAAATATACAAAAAATACCACAAAAATTAAATATATAGTTTATCCCATAATATTTCATACACCAGTATTCCAATAATTTATAAAAATAGATCCTTTAACATGTAAGAAACATCACATTCCATTTTTGGAACTACCCCCATGGATGGTCTAATGTGTCTAGCTATTGAATTTTATATCAGTTTGTATCCAAACATTCCAAATGTTTCAATTATCTTCTAGATATAATCCATTACATTGAACACTATACTTCTATCTTTCTTATCTACATATATGGATAAGAAAATGAAAAACATTCTTTGAGTGCCTTTTGGTAGAAACAGTGTCTATTTTTCTCTATATGAAACCCTTCTCTTTCATGAATGCATGGAAATTTTTATCTCATTATATTTTTTCATCTTCCAAACAATATAGATTACAATTCATTTTTCACACTCAGACCTACTTCTATTAATCCATGAAAAACACATTTTCAAGTAAATTTCCCCATCCAAATCACCATAACGAAATTTCATTTTTGCATCCATATACTATATGTTCAAAATTTTTGTAGCAAACATTATTTTCATTTCCAGAATGGTGGTTTTTTTAACTACCAATAATACTATTTATCAAAATTAAACAACATAATTTTACTATAATAAAATTATAACTAGCCAATCTTTGTACCTCTTTTTACCATTATCAACATTGTTTATCTAGAATACCCATTTATTCTTGAGTACATTATTTCTATATGGTAGTGTCATTATCTCCTTGGTTACATTCATATTCATTGAATATAACTCTTATTTCCAATATTACTCAAAAAATTTGAAATTTCTAATATTATGAAAATCGTACAGGGTCTCATGTTCTCCTCCATATGTTAAAATTATTTATTGAAAGTCAACACTAATAATTGGAACATTCCTCATAACTCTGGTAGATCATAGGAATTACAAATGTGACTTCACTATTTTTGGGACTATAATTTCTAGAAATTCATATTTCAATACATTTAACTATGATTCAATAGATTTATGTCTCTCTAATATATCCTCCATTAAATTAACTTCTAAAATATCATTTCATCCATATATACTCTGAAAAACATGAATACTTCTAGAATCCCCATTCAGACCAACTTAGGAATGATCATTTGATTATTTGATCTTAATATTACAGTCATTGAAGTTTCTACATTTCCATAAGACATAATCATTGAAGGTAAATTTTATAAATCTGACTACTTTTAACATTACATCAACATAATGTTTGAATACGAAGTTTTCATTTCAACATCACACAAAAAAATTAGTAATTGAAAAATCTTCAAGTTAGTCTCGATTACTAACATCGATATAGAAATGGGTGATACTTTAAAAAACAATATACTGATAAAATTGGTTTAAACTTACTCACCATTGATTTTCTAGAATCCCATACCCCACTTGGGATGATTGAATTAAGTGGACAATATATTCAACTTTATTTACCACTTCTTCTTAAATTCCTCAAAAATTCTATGATATAATATCGTTTTCCCCAGTTTCCATTAATGTAAGAATTTTTCATTCTGTCGCATTATTTTCATAAGGTTGTTTGGATATATTTATGGATTAACACATAGAGAGGGGTTAATCAATGTGGAATTACTATTTCACATATTAACCTTTTATACCATTTGATTACCTCTTATAATTATCCAACAATTGGACCTCCTACACGATTCACCAAGATAAAAGAAGAATGGACCTGAAATAATGAATCACAATGGATTACATAGTTTGATAAAGTGGTTATTCACAATTAATGGCTTTCCCCAAGGTAATATATTTATTTTCCCATGTACGTAGATTCTTATTTTATTGTCAATAAATGAAAAAGGTAGGGATTGAATTTGAACTCAACTTCTTTCACAAACAATTTGCAGTTCAATATTATTCATTGAAGAAAAATATGTATGATGGTGCCCTTGTATTTATTAGATGACCACTACTGTATCATGGGTCATATAATATAGAATCAAATTAATTTTATTAGCTTTATATGATTGAATAAGTCATACAAATTCATCAACTGTAATAATCAATTTGATGTCTCAGATATACATCACTCAAATGGGATGCCTCTTCTTATTCATATTTAGTAAAAAAATCATTATGAAATTTCTGTATAATAGTATTTTTCTTCATTAAATGATATCATCAATTTTCATTGTATGAATTTTATTCATCTTGATGCTGACAATATTTATGAAACTCATTCGAAATGAAATTTCATTTTTATTTAATGTAATATTATCTTTATATCACTCAGTAAATTTTCCTTCTTAAATAATCAATTAAAACCATACAAATTGTAAATGTTATTATTATAATATTATGTTATTCATTTTATTTTATATATTATATGTATTCTTGTGAACATAATCAAACATGTATACTCTTCTTTCACATAAATAAATATTCCACTATTCGGGGAAAATCAAATTTGGGAGATCTTTATTAGATATTTGGGTTATCAATTTCATCACAAAACTAATTAAAAAAATATATTCCTTCCTAAAATATAATGTTCATGCATATGTCCTTTAAAAAACTCAACTGAATTTGATGGTAATTTCCTTCGTTAGGGTAGTAAGATTCTGAGATATTTCTTCTTAATGAAACATATCAATTTGGAACATAAATAACTTTATGAAATCTAGATGACCTTCATGGGATCTAAATTTATTCATATGATAAATCTAGTAATGATTTTGGGGTCTTTCCACAATGTTACCATGTGTCTACAGAACACTTACATCATGTAGTTGTGTGTGGAATCTTCCTTTATGAACCAGAAATATTCATCTGTTTTCATCATGTATGATATTTTAAAATCTTATTATTTATGTAAAATAATGATTAAATTTTTCATTATTTAGTCGATATGTGTATGGAATCCCTCTTCTCATAGATGAGTGTCTCATGGTTCTTATTGAAAAAGAGGATATGTGAAAGACTCAATTAGATTTTATTTTATTTTCTATGAAAAAAATATCTCAATATAATCCAGAAAGTATCATGGTATGAGTACCAATAAATTTATAAACTAGGTTCCATACCTTTTATCCTTGTATTCATATAAATAAATAAAAATATTGACGTCTTATCTGAAAATGGTAGCGAGACTCAAATTATTCAAATATCACCAAAGACATCAATTGATTAATCTATAAGTTATTTCAATGACACAAAAAATGTTGGCATTCTTTCTATCATGGACCTATATTATTCCTTTATAGAAACACCTTATGATATCATACCCTATAATGATCTTATATGCATGAAAAGTTCATTATGACTTTGTTTTTTTATCTCATTCAAAGTTCAATTTTTATAACAATCGCTCGAATGAAAGAAGTAGATTACATGTAAGAGATATTATTGTTTTTATATCCGGGATAAATCCATGATGGATTTTATTCTTTGGGTGATCCATACATTGAACAAGGATCACATATAAATGAATAAACCCTTAAAAGTATGCCTCAATAACAAAAGAAAAAAAAAGATGATTTTTTGGAAGATGGAGGATCATATAATCAATCATGATCGAATAACTAAGCATAGTTTACTAATTTTTTTAATATTTGAACAATATACCCATGGTTCTCATCCAAAACTGGTTCTCCACTACGTCAAATGCATCCATATACTATTCAATGTCATCTTAACTCATGTAATTTGGGTAATAAAAGACACTCTTAACCACACACTATAATTGGCTAATTCCATTTTCTATACAGTTGTTCCAGCTAACACAGTTGTTCCACTACTATTATACTTTCCCATAATGGGTATTTTTCCTTACCTCTAATCCACATCGGGTAGCTCACTACGACGACCCATGTTCCCAAATTATAATGAAATATTGAGATATTCCTTGGACCTCATTTAACTTTCTCAAACTGTTATAATATAAGAAATACCATTTGAATGACCATTTATTTTCCACATTATAGTATATAATGCTCACTGTTTCTTATTACTTTTTCACATGAATAAGATATTAATGATAGTTCATAAATAGTTATACATTCATGTGCAATTGATCAATCATTACATTCAATGCCTTTAAATAAATCCATGACAACTCTCCAAGAATAACCACTTGATCAAAAACAATTTTATGATCTTTGAAATTATCATGGATTGTTCTAAATGTATTCTTAAATTACATCCAATATTTCTTTTCCATGTGTAAATAATTCTTCATGTAATATTATCTGGTACTACAGAAACATATCAATGCTTCTTCAATCGAAATTTGAGCTTTAAAAAGTAAGTCTCAACTTGATGCACATTGTTTCTTGGGGGCATTATTTCAATATTCATCAAACACCCAATGGAACACCAAAAGGTATCAATGTTTTTCGTCTTCTTCATGACATATTGACATAATCATTTATAAAAATTCCACATAATCATGATTATGGATATTCAATATCCCCATTTTATTTGCTATAAATTCCGACATAACTTGTCACATCAATATTTTAATTGAATATCTACATAAGAGTTCTCGTTTCTATCCCTGTTTCTCAATGAAATCTTTGTTTTATTCCCTCCCATTATTGATAACAAATTAAAATTAAATGAGAGAGGATGGTATAATATCATCATTAAGAAATGTTCCATAATTTATTTCACGCTATGTCTACTCATTCTAACCCAATGTAGAAATAACGAATATCCTATTTATACATATCTATTATAAATTATCAATTAAAAATATGATCCCAACTGATATAGGAAAACAAGCTTCTTTCCTTAGAGACTATTTATCTTTTTCTAAGTTGATAGTAATTGGTTAATACCAATTGATAAAATGTATGTGGAACTTATATGACACTAGTTATTGATAAAAATATTCTTAGGAAACATTACAATTAAAATCCTATACTTATCTCAAGACAGGGATAAAAACCATCAAGTATACTGAGATGATTTCATTAATTCAGTCCTGGAATATCATGATGAATATTTTGGCTATTTCATTGATTTCTTATATCTCAAAATTAGTAAAATATATTATTTTATTTTTTGAATAGGTATGAGAGATAGTGAGGACACATGCCTTATGCATTATTTTATGTAAAAATACCGACTACAAATTTGATATATGAATGAATTATAATATTCTATGAACATCCTTGGAAACTATCTATACTAGATTATCTCCATATTCACTTAATCAATATAGATCATTTCATTAGTTATTCATCAAAATTCAAATTTATGTGAATATAAATTATTTGGATCGCATCCATAATGGTGACTTAAAACTTGTTGAAAAACTATGATAACTTCATCACTTCATAAATGTTGATCATTGAACTTTTCAAAAAAGAAATCATTATGATATCAATAAATATATCAAACTATGATACTGACTTCCATAAATCGGTGAATGAATTTTCCAGCTTGTAGATATGGAAATGTAATTTATTCTACTTAGTTATCCACATGACTTTGTTAATCACCATCAATTTTTTACAAATAATGAACAATCAAAACACATATGGGAATAATGTGTTTCTCCACTGATTGTTGGTGAGATAAACAAGGATTAAAATTTATTCTCACCTATAAAATCCTTTTCTTTTCTCAAAAATATGAGTGTGAACTCTTGATTCTAAATATACTATATTTCCTATAAGTATTTGGATGAATCGAACATTTCGATTAATTATAAAAAACATTGAGTGGAGTTTTAATTTTCACAGTGGAAATCCAGTAACATTCAAAACATTGTGCTATCAAATTATTCGTTAGGATTTTATCATGAGGCGGTGTTAATAACTACCAATAATATTCCTTTTGTCTATATGTTTTTTACATTCCACATAATAATTTTGATATTTTATGGTTGTCAATTGTTAAAAAAATCATATTAAATTCATCTTTATCATTTGGAGCCTTCTTCATTTATTAACCATCTGCATTCTCTTACACTTCATGAATTTCCATATCCATCCACATTTGATGGTCTAATTACCAGTATTTCATTTATTATATGAACATGATTCTTATTGGACCAACAAGGATTATTAGGTGTGTGGTTTCCACTTTATTTCATCTCTTTTTTTTCCTAGACAGGTCTTTACCATAGTTTTTAGGACCACATTAATTTATTGTGATAATCATTTCATAATTACAGATATCTAGGGTGCAGACTCTTCATCCCAATATGAATAATCATGTCCTATTTCTTGTATCATCCTTCTTTATATTCTTGTATTTTTTCTGAGCATCGACCTTCATATAATTTATAGACAATATTAACATATTTATGTTCTTTTTTAAACTACTGGAAATAGATTTCATCTATGTATTTCCCATTATTGAATTATCATCAGTATTGTTCCTTTTAAAATCATCTAAAATTTTATAGTATAATTATTGATTGATTTTTACATGTATTACTCTTTATAATGACGACATTAATTGATAATAATATAAAGGTTATTTAAAATCTAAAATATGTGTGTAACTGTAAAATTATTCAATTATTTTTCAATTACATGTTCACTACATTTATCCCCCTTGTTGTAGGAATATTTTAATTTTTAGATGTTTTTCGATTATAAAAAAATTTGTGCATTGTTCTCTTATAGTTCACATCTCCAACAATAACAAAAAAATCACAATCTCATATTATGAATAATATTTTTCTAGATATACAGCCTTTCTGATTTTGTTTCCAATCATTATTATTCTGTGATTATTCATGTGGATAGTTAATTTTACCCTTTTCTTAATTTTCAATAAATTTATTTGTAATAACATAATTTCCCTTCTTTTTATACTTCTCTATTGATTTTTATTTCTAACATGTTATAATAAAATAAATAGAATTAGCATAAAAATTATTTACAATGTTGGATGGTAAATTTTTTTTATGAAATACTTGAAATTGATAGATAGATTATTCAATATATTATTTTCATTATATATTTGTATTTATGATTATAATAATTTTTATAAGTATATGTGGAATAATCTCTTATATTAACATCTCTTCTTTCAGTTTGTTGTGAAGACGTGACATGTTTATTTGTATAATTTCAAAATTTTACCTCAAACTCAATAAATATAGAATTTATATTTTTCTACTCATCCAACACAAACATCAACTAGTACTCACAATCCTTTTTGTATCTTTATAACATCATCTTAATTTATTTTATTCTTCTCCTAAATCAAACTTTTATTCTCTTGGTATTATTTTCTTTGATCCTAAGTTTAAAAATTTTGACATAAATAATGTTCTTTTGGTTTTCTCGTAATCCATGGAGATTCTATTGAATCTTATAAATGGATGTATCTTTCTAAAATATTGATTCAAACCAATTCATAGAATATGTAGTGAATTATTCTTCAACCTCCTTGATGTTATATATTTTTAGATTACATTATTTAGTGAGATCTACACATGTTACCACCCTTTGTACCACTTCAAATCTTCTTTCATAGATTATGATTTTAGATAACTGATTTATTCTTGTATGGACAACCTTTGAACTATATAATTTTCATTATATAAAGAATCATCTTCTCCACTAGTTCTTTGTCCATCATTTGGAAATTTTCAAAACATATCTGATACAACTTTATGAATATTTGATGAGTCGAACTTTTGTCCATATATTTTTTAGTATATTGAAATACATGTTCATCTACTATAATACATATATTTTATTTCTCGGTTATAATGCATTGGGAAACTAAATCATAAAACTCTATTCACAAGAGGTATTTATTCTTCAATTTTCTCAATTTTTTCCATATTTTATTCTTCAATGTCTTGGTTAAAATTTGATTATGATCTGCAGTATATAAAACTCATACAATTTAACATTTGATTGTGAATTGAGAAGTTATATATCAAATCATAACTACTCTAAAAATGATAGAATGTCAATAGAGGTGGAACATGTGGCTCTGATTCGGTTTGTTAGGTTCACCTTGGGACAACCACACTAAGAGGATCGGGGTGAATCCGTCTAGAATGGATTTTTTAAACATTAAATTTTTTGTCTATTTTGATTGCCTCTATTACTTATTCAGTACATGGATCACCTATTGAATTCACATTCTTAAAGTAAAATTCCACAAAAAACATTTTAGAGATTTAGAAACTAGAGTTTGTTAAGTATGTGCAGCTCCATTAAAGTCTAGTCAGTGATGTGTTTTTGTTATTATCCAACTCACACAACTTCCTTTTTATTATCAAAGAAATCATAGGCATAGTGATGGTTGTGAAATCATCTTTTTTAACTAACTAGGTACAATTCATGATTTTTATTTGAGTCACATTATATTGGATGTCTTCATGTCCACTCTGATGTTATCACCAATGTTTCACGATTATTCTTATCTTGACAAAAATTAATTTAATCAATTTCCTCTAAATGAAGTAATTAAATGAATACCTTTACTATAGTAATCATTTATTTTGAATAAGATATTCAACAATCAAATGAGATAACACTTATTCTTCCACTTCATTAGTCTGACTATGTCAATGTTCTATAGACAATTAATCTTAGGATTACCTGATATCATCAATTATAAGTGTATCTATTAAATTCATGAGGATGTAGTCCATATTTATACAACTCAATTTCATTTCGATTTCCATATTATTTCATGAAAAATAAATCTTTCAAAAATCAATGAATATCCCTTATTGAATTCTCAATTAAACCCTAGAACATAAAAAATGTTACTATTACTATTTTATGAACATCAGTCTTCCTATTATGCATAATGTATGCATGTGAATGGAATTAAACATGCATACTATTCCTTCACCTAAATAAATCATCATCGGTTTAGTGAAAACCGTCTTCTAGATATCTGAACTAGATATGTGGGTTTTCAATGGATTTGCGCACCTGCTAAGCATGTGATAACATATTATTTAATGGATGGTTATATATATAGATATGTCCATTAAAACTTTGATTTAGTTTCTTATGAATTCCCTTCACAATTATAGTTTTATCAATATATCATTATTCTTCACATAGTAAATGAGAATGTTACATAAATAATTTCATATATGTTTGATGATATTCAAGTGATCTCTATTTCTTATTCAATGGAATCCATGTATTAATTTTATGATCAATACATTGTGTATCCATGTGGATTGAAGAAAACTTTATTCATAAAAGAGTATGTGGACTCTACCTTTATAAACTAGGAAGGTTCATGGTATTTATTTATATTAGATATTCTTTGTTATACTACTTCACATACTATATTGAGTATGTGGTTCTTTGTTCACCCAATATGTGGGTAGAACACATTTTATTGTTCCTGAGTGGCTCGCAATTCTTCTATTCATAGTGGGATACAAGAAGAAATAAACAAGATTATATATTTTTCTGAGAAAAAAGAGATATCATAGTACTTATTGCAAGCATCTTAGACTCAAAACCTATCAATTTATAAATTAGGATCTCTAATTTTGATCAATTTATTCCCCAACATAAATCATGAGAATTATATTGTGTCTTAAATTGATGTTGAGTATTGGAAACATTCAATATCATTGAATACATAATAATGTTAATAATTATGTTGTTTTAATGATGTTTAAAATTTAAGTATCCCATCTACAGTGATCTTAGTTTCACATTTTTGTAAAACAACTCATGATATTGAACTCTATAATGATTTACGATGCTTGAATATTTCACTATGAATTCATAATTTGTCAGCTAAAGCTAAATTTTTGGAAAAGTCACGTGCGTGAATGACATATATTCCAGGAATGATATATCGTCATTTTTATATTGAGGGTTCATCAAGAATGTATTGTGTTTCTCATGGTGATACATATTTTGATTAAGGTTAACTACTACCTAAAAACCAAAACCTACATGCCTCGATGTATCGATGAGGAAGATGCTAGTGTAGAAGCAGGAGGAGTATGAGATCATTCATGATAAATTTAAGAGAAAATTTCTATATTTTTTTAGTAGGTGAATAGTATTTCCTTGGTTCCCTTCCCACATTAGGTCTAACCTATGTTGAAAACATCAATATATTAATCTTTTTACCATTTAATCGAGATATTTGAGTGATAAGGTCCAGTAATGATCCCCTACTAGCACCAACCCATGTTGGATTCTACACCATTCTTCCACTCAATATGGTGGCATCGCTACTATTCTACTTTCCCTTATGGGGTTATTTACATCCATTCAAACTACCTTGTATTTCTTATGCTGATCAACCCTAATTCCCACCTCCATATTGGATACATGTAAAGCCTATGGATAATTAGATTTTTTTTTTAAAATCGCCTAAAAATATATATATGAAATACTCTGTTTTCCTATTCAACATAAATGTCTTCATCTAAATATTCTTCTTGTATAATAAAAATATAGTCTCTATTTTTTGCATGGCTTCAAAATTTCTTAATTAAATGAATTGTTTTCATAATATTCATAGAAATCATCGAGAAATAATGATATATTTCATGGCCTTTATTTACCTTATTCAATCATTGTCCAAATAGAAACATGGTTGGGTAGATAATGTTCATTCCTCGTGGTAGTATAATATGTTCACTTATTCTAATAATATTTAAAAATGTCTATTATACTAATAGAAGTTCAGTAATTGTAAGTAATTCAAGGATAATTGTTAGAGCATGACATCCAATTCCTTTAAATTAATCGATAAAAATCCTCCAAGCACAACCACTTCATCTAAAACATTGTAATGAAATTTTAAATTCTCATGGATGGTTCTTTTTATAGACTTCAAATAAATCAAATATTTCATTTGTAAACATAAATAGATCATATAGGAATATTTTCTTGTGGCACCAAATCACATCCACGATTCATCAATAAACTTTTTAGCAAAAGAAATTATGGCTCTAAATGATGCATATATATTCTTAGTAAATTCATTTCAATATTTAACAAACATACTTGTGTATAGCAATGAACTTCCATGTTGTTAATTGTCTTCAAGACATTGACATAATTATTGAGATCAAATAAAACAAAAACAAAATATAGGGTTTTTAATAGTGTTCAAGGTAATGTAAACTAAATTAATATTTCCTTTTACTAAACATAGTTACAAAAATCCATTCCACTCTATTCACCACTATTATTTGATAATAGACATTTTAATATATAACATCATTCCATTTTTATCATTAAATTCCACTTGAAAAAAGTTTTGAATACATTGAAATTGTATTTTATTAAGTTAAACCATAATATAATTATTTATTCGTTAATGAATGGGAAAATGTATAAAAATTCTCCATGATTATGAGTTTTAGTATGTCTGAAAATATCTAAGTGAACATGTTATAAAATAAAAGATAATGGATTCCATTTTTTTATATTGAACAATATATTTCATTATTTCATAAGTATAAAATGTCATTTCATCCAATTTTAGTATGTTTAGTCGTCAATAGAACCTTTCACTATAATATTCATATTATTGTCACTAATATAATCAAGTTGACTATTCACCAACTCTAATAAATCATTTTTTGTTACACTGTAAATCACCATACAATTTGATCATCCAATAAATATAGTGTTTATTATTTACTCCAATTTCCATAACCATATACCCCCATGTAATTTTCCACATTATACTAGATATTCTGATTGCATATATATATTCATCCATATAACCAATATAAATTATGTTTTTTATATTCATAGAATGTGATTAGTTTATTTTTACATTAGTAATCTCTCATTCAACATGTTCATATTTCTCCCTCCCTTATGTAAAAGATAACAAGAATCGTCATTGCAATGTTTGTCTTAAATAATATTCTATTGGTATATTTTACGATGAATTTATTCTCTTCCATTATAATAATTATGAACTAGAATCAACCACAAATGATTCTATCATAATGTTTATTATCAGTAGTAACTTGCTACAACCACGAACAAAATATGTGAAACATAATCATTTGGATGCTACCCTTTTGGATTTTACCTAGTGATCCATTTAGTCTTTATTGAGATGAAGTGTCTTTAAATATTTCCATCATGTTTATCCTGGTCTAGTAGATTTTCATCAACTCATATATCTGTACTTATAATTTAATTTCCTTCAACTCGTTCTTAAATGATGTGATTGTACTCTAGAATCCACCTACAGTTCTATTTTATATGGTGATTGGACTCCCACTATACAAGATTCAAATTCAACGTTATATTTATAACAAAGCCAGAAAAATATGTCCAATAAAAATTACTCATATTAATTACCATCATGTCATAACATTCTAGTGGATAAGATAATAAAGGTAGTACCCAAACATCTTCCATAAATATTACTAATAAAAATATAATATCTCATTGAATCATATTGAAATAATTCACATGGTATTATTTTGGATGTCCTCCAATTAGAAATTAAAAAATCCTACTATATGTCCCTATTTAGACCTTATCCTATCCCGAATTTTAATATAATGACATTTATAATCATTTTTATTGGGAATGACATTATCATTTGTTATTATTTTGTAAAATTTCATGTGGTTTCCATAGAGGACCAATCCGACACTTATAAAACAGAACCTCATACCATCACTTATTAATACATACAAATATGTTGAGCTCGACCAACCACTTAAAAAATATCTGCAATGCATCCATATAAATTATAAAAAGGTTATTGTCTTCCCAAAAATTAAACCATAGGGTCCTTACTATGATATCTAAAGGTCGTTTTTTGTAACACCCCAAACTTCTACGGTACGCTTCTCTTTGAATAATGTGATAGCATGTGTTGTATGCAACATCGAGTTCTAACACACCATAACCAATCAAACTAGCCGTTATGAATAGTAATACCTACTTTTTGAAATTATATATATTTTATATTTCAAAATGGACATCATTTTTGGATTCGGAATATCGAATTTAGCCTAAGGTGAAATTTTGGTACATTTCGGATAACTTTCATATTTTGATGAATAGTGAAAATTACTAAATTTTAATTAAAAACAACATTTTTAATCAAAATAATTAATAATGATAAATTATGAATTTTAGTATTTTTAAAGTATATTTAGAATATATTTTTACCATTTAATATAATGTTTGTCATTGGACATAATTTTACAATTAAACTGAACATAAACAAGTGTCAATCTTTTGATAGTTATTATCTCTTAAAAACACGCTTTTTGTTTTGACAGCGGGAATTAATTTTAAATTAATTTCTGCCACTTTTGTGTTTTGAATTTAGGAAAATGGATTCCATATTTTTAATCAGGATGTTCAAATTGTGTAAATAGGTAACTTTTATTTTTAGACATTTTGAATAATTACTGCGGTAAATATTTTATTTACCATGGTTAAGGGTAAATCCAGTAAATAAGGGTTAATAAATAATATTATAATAATACTAAATTACCCTAAAACGTGTCTTAACCATATTGGTTGATACATGGTCGACCATGGACATATTTGGGTCGATTTTGGGACCCCATGGATCCACTTGTAAGTGATAATGACACTTTATTTTAATTAAGTCAAAATGAATACAAAAATGACACAAGCATATATCTTTTAGAAAAATAATTGTTACATAGGGTTATATATGTTGTATTTTAGATTATAAATATTCATTAGAAAGATAAAAATCTTTCCTACATATTGATATTTTAATTATAATTTTTAGACATTAAATAATTTATTTTATTTATGACACAATGATGATGCACTAATTACTATAATAGTGAAAAATTAAAATAATTGATATTATAAATACCCAAATAAATATAATATGAAACTTTTAATGAATTAAACTAATTTTCTAGGATAATATGACATATTAGGATTTATTTAATTTACTTTGTTCGAAGTAATCAATTTTTTATGAGTTTCAAAAAAGTCAACTATTGAATAGTGTCAAAATTGACATAAAAGAGTTTTTTAAAACAAATATTATATTATTAATTGATATTAAATTCATAAAAATCTAAGGTTCGGCCAATAGACTTATATCATGATAGGTGTATCATTAATGGACCACTTTTGGGTCTCTTGTATGTATATGGTAAGTTTATTAACCATATAATATAAAAATAAAAAGAGACATTGTAAAAGTGAAACTAATTAACTTAGAGTTAATACTTAAAGATAAGGCTAATATAAGTACCCAAACCAGTCTAAATTCTATTGGTTGAGTTGTTCTCGACCCATCCCCACCTTAACCTTTGAATAGTAAACTTTGGAGCCATTGGAAACCGAATATGAATTTATTATAAACTAATATCTCTAGCTTTTCCAAAGGTTCCCCTCACACCTCTTATAAAAGGGCACTCCTCCTTCTCATTTCTTCACACCTTCAAAGCCCTTTGGATCGGCCAAAACCTGCCCAAATACTCTCCCAACTTCCCTCACTACAACCTAGGGGAATTAGTTTGATCAGAAAGCCAACCTAAAGAGCCCTTTTGATCAAATCAAAAGGAAGAACCCGAAGAAGAGGTAATGATTTCACCACCCTTCTCCAAGTTCATTTCTTCTTCCACTTCTTCTTCCTTTGTTCTTACCATTCTAAAATAATAACTCCAGTGTATCACATATACTATGATGTTATTATAAATATGGTACAACCATATTCAGTATTCTATCCACCCTTTGAATAACATGTCACCATACGTGCGTACGTACGGCTTACCGTCTCCACGTCGTGGTGTAATTGTTATTCAATATATTATTATTTGGATGGGTATAATAATGATGTGTAACTCATGAAAATAATAAATATAACATATTAATGATTCTGTATATATGATATACCATCCATTTATATATTATTTTAATATCAAAAGAATGATATTGTCGCTCGTGCGTACGTACGGACTACCGTCTCCACGAACGTGATGAGATTCATTCTCCATCGTATCCATTCAAGTATAATTATCATTTGATGATTTAAAAATGATGTTTAAGGACTTGATATCATTCTGTATATGAATAAGATACAACAAACATGGCTTATGTAAAAAAACATATAAAAGAAAATGAGTAAGTTAACACCCGAAACGACGATAATTCTAAGATATTATTAACAAATCAATGTTAAAAGATCATATATGATATCATATTAATATATATGGTTCTTTTATAATTTAATAACAATTATTTCACCATTATACAGGAGGTTAACCTACCCCAACCAAGTAAAAGTACATGGTAAGGGTTATTTCACAATCTCTTCATTATCTGGGGTTGTTTATACGTAATAATCTACTGAGATCTCGTTATCATCCACATCCATGTTTCTTCAAAATGTATTTCAAAACATTTTTAATATTTAAATGAATATGGGTTAAATTCATTTATACCCTTGTTTGAATTTTTATAAGAGGTTTATAAGGGAATCTTTCCGTCGTTTTCCAAATAAGGTGCTTTTTAACCTTTTCGACAGAATTAAGATAAGATTTTTTTTTTAACTTATACGGCGGGTGCGGTTATTTTCCACCGTTATAAAATTGTCAAAGCATCCCTTACAAGATTATACGAATATTTTCAAAGAAAATGTTTTATTTTATATGGATCTTAAACGATTTCAAAATAAAAGTAGATATTTCTTTAAAATGAATTTTGATTTCATCTATGTCAACATCCTTTGATGGATTTTAAGATTATTTGAAGTTGATTTATTATGATACAAAACTTCTATATTGTATTGAAAGATTTGTGATATGTTTGACTGTGGATGTGCTATTTTTATACCATTCATAGTTTATGGTGAAAGTATTGACATTTCGTATGCTAGTTTTAATACGAATGTTTATGTTATGATTAAACCTTTTCATATGGGAATGCATTGGACTTAATATGTGACGGGTGGAGCCCGCTATAGCTCCTCGATGCATCGGTAGGTCTCATGAGACAACCTAGTGTCTTGGTACAAGGCCTTGACAAAATCTTATTTGTAGTCTTGGCACGAGGCCTTGACTATGTGGTTATGACAGTCTGGCATTATTCATTCTAACATTATGAAAGTGGTTATTGATTTTTTCATGTGATTATTCGATTAGTAGAATATCCATGTGAATAAGTAAATGGCATTATTTCATTTTACTTTTGCCATACTATATTGAAGTTCAAGTTTAAAAAGATTTTGTTTTAGTAATTCATTGCCTTAAATGTTTATGCTTATTTTTGAATGTTCCGCTATATTGTTATCCTTACTGGGCATTTGATCTCACCCCTTTTTTATGCTTTATTTTTTCTAGGATGTGAAGATGTAAGTTATGAATGACCTGCAGGGATATTATGAGGGGATTATAGTGTGGACTGTGGAAACATTATGTTGTTGTAGTAGTTTTTCATTTTATGATGTAATGTAAAACTTATGAATATATCTAGTGTTTCCAAGGATACTAAACCAATCGGTCTTTAGAGATTTGATCTTTCTTGTGATCATGCCAATGTTATGTAATAATGCACCGACTCTGGGTAACTGGGGTCGGGGCGTTACAGTTGGTATCAGAGGAAGTTTAGTACAAACCTTGGAAGCTAGATTTAGATAAACTCTGATTAGAGCACGTAGACCTATGATGAACTTTGAGGATTAGTGTAGAAGAACTTCATAGAATTTTGGTATTGTAGAGATTTTTTGAGTTTTCCGAGAAATACATCCCTGTCTGGATATGAGCAGGTAGAGGCGGCTCTGGAACAGATGTACCTAGGGGTAAAACCCAAAACACCGATTTGAGCTAGACTCGAACGGGAACTGGTGCACGACAACGGGCCTTGCTGCACTCTTGGTTACGACACTCCCGGGGGATATGCTTAGGATAACTCTCATTTTCTTTACAAATCATTATGAAGGGTTTATGAGTGTATACTTCCTCAATGAAAACATTTTTATGATTATGGATTATATCCATAAATAGTTCAATTTATGTTAAGTGTTTTATAAGTATGAGATTATGTATTTTTATTCATAAACTGATCTAGTTTATGCCATTGTTTAGAAATGGCGCCTACTGGAAGAAATGGAAACTGTATCAATGCACGCACTCCATGTAGAGATTTCCCTCCTGCTCAAGATAATTATAGTGGGGCTGGTGTTGCAACTGGTGCCGATCAGCTAATCACCATACTGGGACAACTTACTCAGGTTATGAATAATAACCTTACCCGTATGGAGCACCATGATCCGTAGCGTGGAGGATCAATGTTAGATCGATTCATGAGGCAACAAACACCAACGTTCAATGGTAATACAAAACCCATAGTAGCCGAGCAGTGGATAAATTCCCTAGAGAAAATATTTTAGGCTTTGGGGAGCAGTGAAAGGGAAAAGGTTATCATGGCAGTTTACCACCTCACTGGAGATACTGATCAATGGTGGTCATTTATTCAAAATACGAAGGAAGATGATGAAGTATCAAATATGTAATGGAGGGAGTTCAATGATCTGTTTTTAGAAAAATACTTTCCTCGCGACCATCGAGCAGATATGGAAAGGCAATTTATGAGTCTGAGACAAAAGGAGGATGAGAATGTCACAAAGTATGAGGCTAACATTACAAGGTTAGTGAGGTATGCTGGAGATTATATTTGCAACCCAAGAAGTAAGAGTGATCGTTTCTTTGATGGGTTAAAACCATTTCTCCATCGAGCATTAGTCTCACAATCCTTTTCATCGTACGAAGACATTGTCTCATGTGATATCAAGACCGAAAAGGAATTCTCTAAGTCTTATGACTTTAAAGCAAAGCAAGAGAAGAAGAGACCTGCTGATCAATCTGGGAATGGAAATAAGGGGAAGAAGGGAAAGGTTGAATATCCATCTTGTGGTAAATGCGGGAAGAAACACCCTAGTGCTTGCATGAAGGGAATGGGAGTCTGTTACAAGTGTGGTGAAAAAGGCCACCAAGCTCGTGATTGCAAAGGGAAGAAGGAAGCCACCAACGTTCAGTGCTAAAATTGCAGGGAGATGGAGCATTATGCAAATGCATGTTCTAAGCGTCAGGAGAACTTACCTCAGAATAGGCCAAGGGATCTAGGCCAGGCTTATGCTATCACTACTGCAGAGGTAGAAGCACCAAAAGACGTGGTGGAAGGTAATTTAATGGTTTCCTCAAGTTTAGAAAATGCATTATTTGACTCTGGATCATCGCATTGTTTCATATCTTCCCAGTTTACTACGAAAATTAGATATTTCCAATTTGATTTAATAAGGGAGTTGTCAGTTAAAACTCCTATGGGAAGTATCATTGCAACAAAGTTTTGTGAATCAGTCCCCATTAGTGCACATAAATTTTCTTTATCTGCTGATCTCATCGTCATACCTATGATTGAGTTTGATATAATCCTCAGTATGGATTGGCTTTCGGACTATGATGCGAAGATTTATTGTAAGAAGAAAGAGGTTACGATTCTTGATGATAATGATAAGGAACACCTTATCTTTAGAGCAGAATCGTCACCACCTAATTCTTATTTAGATCCACCCCCAGTAGCTCAACTTAATTCAATTATTGGGGAGGAAGAGAATTAAATAACTGTTGGTGAGGAAAGGAATGTTCAAATAGAGGATGTACCTATTGCGAAAGAATTTGTAGATGTATTTCCGGAAGATTAACCTGGACATCCTCCAGAACAAGAAGTTGAGTTTTCCATTGATTTGATTCCTGGATCAAGGCCTATATCGAAGACCCCTTATAGAATGTCCACTATAGAGTTAGTCAAACTAAAGAAACAACTAGAGGAATTGAGTAATAAGGGATTTATTCTCCCTAGTGTTTCTCCATGGGGAGCCCCTGTTCTTTTTGTTAAAAAGAAAGATGGATCTATGAGGTTATGTATCGACTACAGGGAGATCAATGCTATAACGATAAAGAACAAGTATCCCCTACCTCGTATTGATGATTTATTCGACCAACTACATGGAGCTCAATACTTTTCAAAGATTGACCTTCGATCTGGATACCATCAGTTGTGTGTGAAGAAGGAAGACATTCTGAAGACATCATTTCGAACCAGGTACGGGCATTACGAGTTTACTGTAATGCCGTTTGGATTGACTAATGCACCCTCTGTATTCATGGATCTGATGAATAGTGTTTTCAAGGAGTATCTCGATGAATTTGTTGTGGTATTTATTGATGATATATTGGTATACTCCAAAACCTACAAAGATCATGAAAATCACTTGCGCATTATCTTGAAAACTCTGAGGAGGCATGAATTATATGGGAAGTTTAGCAAGTGTGAATTTTGGCTTCAGGAGATTTCTTTTCTTGGACATATTGTCTCTAATGATGGAATCTATGTTGATCCTTCTAAGACCAAGGCAATCCAAGAATGGCCAACACCTACGAGTATAACTGAGGTACACAGTTTTATTGGTTTGGCAGGTTATTATCGACGTTTCGTCCAGAATTTTGCCCGATTGGCTAACCCATTAACGAAGCTCACACGTAAAGGGGTTAAATTTGTTTGGACAAAAGAGTGTGAAGAATTTTTTGAAGAACTGAAGAAAAGATTAGTCAATGCTCCTATATTGACTCTACCATCGGAGAATGATGGGTTCGTTATTTATAGTGATGCATCGAATAAAGGACTTGGTTGTGTCCTTAATGATAGAGTTATTTCCTATGCATCACGACAGTTGAAAATTCATGAACAAAACTATCCTACTCATGATCTCGAGTTAGCAGCTGTGATCTTTGCTTTGAATATATGGAGGCACTACCTCTATGGTGAAAAATGTGAGATTTATACTGATCACAATAGTTTGAAGTATATTTTCTCACAAAAAGAACTCAACATGAGGCAAAGGAGATGGCTTGAATTACTCAAGGATTATGATTGCACGATACACTACCACCCGAGGAAGGCAAACAAGGTGGCAGATGCTTTGAGTATAAAAGACCATGGAGTTTTGAACAATATGAGAATTGAAAGGGATCCAATTTTCATGGATCTAGTGAATATAGACATGGGAATAACCAGGGAAGGTGAAACATCAATGCTTTTTCAAATGGTTGCCAAACCATCTTTAATAGAAAGGATTAAGAGTACTCAGACCGATGATGAAGATTTTTAAAAGAAGATTAAAGCTGTGAATGATGGGAGATTGAGAGACGTTGTGTATGAAGATGGAATTTTGAAATTTGGGAAGAGACTTTGTGTTCCTGATATACCTGATCTAAAAAGGGAATTGCTGGATGATTCTCATAGTTCCAATTTCTCTATACACCTTGGGAGCACCAAAATGTATAGAGATTTGAAGGAACATTTTTTGTGGGACAACATGAAGAGGGAGATTGCTGATTTTGTGTCAAGATGTATGGTTTGTCAACAAGTGAAAGCTGGAAGGAAACAACCTAGAGGATTCATGAAACCTCTTCCCATACCGGAGTGGAAATGGGACAATATTACGATGGACTTTGTCATGGGGCTACCAAAGACTCCTAGAAGGAATGAAGAAATATGGGTGATTGTTGATCGTCTTACCAAGTCAGCACATTTTCTTTCTATAAGAGAAGATCTACCCCTGTAACGTCTAGCAAGACTATATATTAATGAATTTTTGAGACTTCATGGAGTACCCTTATCAATTTTTTCTGATCGTGATCCCCGTTTTACTTCAAGATTTTGGAAAAGTCTTCAGAAATCCCGGGATACTGAACTTCATTTGAGCACTGCTTACCACCCTCAGACAGACGGACAATCAGAACGGACTATTCAAACCTTAGAAGACATGTTGAGATCTTGTTCACATGACTTTCAGGGTATGTGGGATCAATATTTACCTCTGGTAGAATTTTCCTATAACAATAGCTTCCATTCGAGTATTCAGATGGCACCATATGAAGCGTTATACGGAAAGAGATGTCGTACACCAACCTGTTGGGATGACGTTGGTGAAAGAAAACTTGTAGGCCCAGAATTGGTGGAGGAAACGGTGGAAAAGGTGAGAGTAATCCAAAATCACATCAAAGCATCTCAAAGTAGGCAGAAGAGCTATGCCGATAATCGAAGGAAGGCTTTGGAATTTCAAGTTGGTGATCATGTTTTCCTGAAGGTATCTTCGTGGAAGGGAGTCATATGTTTTGGTAAGAAAGGTAAATTGAGTCCTAGGTACATCGGACCTTTCGAAATTCTAGAACGAATTGGGGTTGTAGCTTATCGATTGGCAATGCCGCCAAGTCTCTCCAAAGTTCACGATGTGTTCCACGTATCTCTGTCGAGGAAATACATGCCTGATCCAACGCATGTACTCACCTATGAAGAATTAGAATTGGAACCTTATCTTTCCTTTTGTGAAGAGCCCATCAGGATTCTTGATACGAGATAACAGGTACTGAGAAACCGGACGACGCGTCTGGTAAAAGTTTTGTGGAGAAACCATATGATGGAAGAGGAAACGTGGGAACCCGAGGAACTTATGATGAAGAACCACCCGAGTCTTTTCATGTGATAAGTATTCTAGAAATTTCTAGGACGAAATTATTTGAAGGAGGGGAGAATGTAACACCCCAAGCTTCTACGGTACGCTTCTCATTGAATAATGTGATAGCGTGTGATGTACGCAACACCGAGTTCTAACACACCATAACCAATCAAACTAGCCGTTGTGAATAGTAATACCTACTTTTTGAAATTATATATATTTTATATTTCAAAATGGACATCATTTTTGGATTCGTAATATCGAATTTATCCTAAGGTGAAATTTTGGTACATTTCGGATAACTTTCATATTTTGATGAATAGTTAAAATTACTAAATTTTAATTAAAAACAACTTTTTTAATCAAAATAATTAATAATTATAAATTATGAATTTTACTAGTTTTAAAGTATATTTAGAATATATTTTTACCATTTAATATAATGTTTGTCATTGGACATAATTTTACAATTAAACCGAACATAAACAAGTGTAAATCTTTTGATAGTTATTATCTCTTAAAAACACGCTTTTTGTTTTGACAGCGAGAATTAATTTTAAATTAATTTCTGCCACTTCTGTGTTTTGAATTTAGGAAAATGGATTCCATATTTGGAATCAGGATGTTCAAATTGTGTAAATAGGTAACTTTTATTTTTAGACATTTTGAATAATTACTGCGGCAAATATTTTATTTACCATGGTTAAGGGTAAATCCGGTAAATAAGGGTTAAAAAATAAT
Source organism: Viscum album (assembly GCA_963277665.1). Lineage (NCBI taxonomy): Eukaryota > Viridiplantae > Streptophyta > Magnoliopsida > Santalales > Viscaceae > Viscum > Viscum album. The sequence goes on from OY728165.1 coordinate 975,163,632, forward strand.
ATTATAATAATACTAAATTACACTAAAACGTGTCTTAACCCTATTGGATGATACATGGTCGACCATGGACATCTTTGGGTCGATTTTGGGACCCCATGGATCCACTTGTAAGTGATAATGTCACTTTATTTTAATTAAGTCAAAATGAATACAAAAATGACACAAACATATATCTTTTAGAAAAACAATTATTACATAGGGTTATATATGTTGGATTTTAGATTATAAATATTCATTAGAAATATAAAAAGATTTCCTACATAATTATATTTTAATTATAATTTTTAGACATTAAATAATGTATTTTATTTATGACACAATGATGATGCAGTAATTACTATAATAGTGAAAAATTAAAATAATTGATATTATAAATACCCAAATAAATATAATATGAAACTTTTAATTAATTAAACTAATTTTATAAAATAATATGATATATTAGGATTGATTTAATTGACTTTGTTCGAAGTAATAAATCTGTTATGAGTTTTACAAAAATCAACTATTGAATACTGTCAAAATTGACATAAAAGAGTTTTTTAAAACAAATATTATATTATTAATTGATATTAAATTTCTAAAAATCTAAGGTTCGGCCAAGAGACTTATATCATGATAGTTGTATCATTAATGGACCACTTGTGGGTCGCTTGTATGTATATGGTAAGTTTATTAAACATATAATATAAAAATACAAAGAGACATTGTAAAAGTGAAACTAATTAACTTAGAGTTAATACTTAAAGATAAGGTTAATATAAGTACCCAAACCTGTCTAAATTCTATTGGTTGAGTTTTTTTCGACCCATCCCCACCTTAACCTTTTAATAGTTAACTTTGGAGCCATTGGAAACAGAATATGAATTTATTATAAACTAATATCTCTAGCTTTTCCAAAGGTGCCCCTCACCCCTCTTATAAAAGGGCACTCCTCCTTCTCATTTCTTCACACCTTCAAAGCCTTTTGGTTCGGCCATACCCTGCCCAAATACTCTCCCAACTTCCCTCACTACAACCTAGGAGCCTTAGTTTGATCAGAAAGCCAACCTAAAGAGCCCTTTTGATCAAATCAAATGGAAGAACCCGAAGAAGAGGTAATGATTTCACCACCCTTCTCCAAGTTCATTTCTTCTTCCACTTATTCTTCCTTTGTTCTTACCATTATAAAATAATAACTCCAGTATATCACATATACTATGATGTTATTATAAATATGGTACAACCATATTCAGTATTCTATCCACCCTTTGAATAACATGTCACCATACGTGCGTACGTACGGCTTACCGTCTCCACGTCGTGGTGTAATTGTTATTCAATATATTATTATTTGGATGGGTATAATAATGATGTGTAACTCATGTAAATAATAAATATAACATGTTAATGATTCTGTATATATGATATACCATCCATTTATATATTATTTTAATATCAAAAGAATGATATTGTCGCTCGTACGTACGTACGGACTACCGTCTCCACGAACGTGATGAGATTCATTCTCCATCGTATCCATTCAAGTATAATTATCATTTGATGATTTAAAAATGATGTTTAAGGACTTGATATCATTCTGGATATGAATAAGTTACAACAAACATGGCTTATGTAACAAAACATATAAAAGAAAATGAGTAAGTTAACACCCGAAACGACGATAATTCTAAGATATTATTAACAAATCAATGTTAAAAGATCAAATACGATATCATATTAATATATATGGTTCTTGTATAATTGAATAACAATTTTTCACCATTATACAGGAGGTTAAACTACCCCAACCAAGGAAAAGTACAAGGTAAGGGTTATTTCACAATCTCTTCATTATCTGAGGTTGTTTATACGTAATAATCTACTGGGATCTCGTTATCATCCACATCCATGTTTCTTCAAAATGTATTTCAAAACATTTTTAATATTTAAAAGAATATGGGTTAAAGTCATTTATACCCTTGTTTGACTTTTTATAAGAGGTTTATAAGGGAATCTTTTTGTCGTTTTCCAAACAAGGTGCTTTATAACCTTTTCGACAGAATTAAGATAAGAATGTTTTTTTTAAACTTATACGGCGGGTGCGGTTATTTTCCGCCGTTATAAAATCGTCAAAGCTTCCCTTACAAGCTTATAAGAATATTTTCAAAGAAAATGTTTTATTTTATATGCATCTTAAACGATTTCAAAATAAAAGTAGATATTTCTTTAAAAAAAATTTGATTTCATCTATGTCAACATCCTTTGATGGATTTTAAGATTATTTGAAGTTGATTTATTATGATACAAAACTTCTATATTGTATTGAAGGTTTTGTGATATGTTTGACTGTGGATGTGCTATTTTTATACCATTCATAGTTTATGGTGAAAGTATTGACATTTCGTATGCTAGTTTTAATACGAATGTTTATGTTATGTTTAAACCTTTTCTTATAGGAATGCATTGGACTTAATATGTGACGGGTGGAGCCCGCTATAGCTCGTCGATGCATCGGTAGGTCTCATGAGACAAACTAGTGTCTTGGCACAAGGCCTTGACAAAATCTTATTTGTAGTCTTATCACGAGGCCTTGACTATGTGGTTATGATAGTTTGGAATTATGCATTCCAACATTATGAAAGTGGTTATTGATTTTTGCATTGATTATTCGATTAGTAGAATATCCATGTGAATAAGTAAATGGAATTATTTCATTTTACTTTTTCCATACTATGTTGATGTTCAAGTTTAAAAGGATTTTGTTTTAGTAATTCATTGCCTTAAATGTTTATGCTTATTTTTGAATGTTCTGCTATATTGTTATCCTTACTTGGCATTTGAGCTCACCAATTTTTTATGTTTTATTTTTCCTAGGATGTGAAGATGTAAGTTATGAATGACCTGCAGGGATATTATGAGGGGATTATAGTGTGGACTATGGAAACATTATGTTTTTGTAGTAGTTTTTCATTTTATTATGTAATGTAAAACTTATGAATTTATCTAGTGTTTCCAAGGCTACTAAACCAATCGGTCATTCGAGATTTGATCTTTCTTGTGATCATGCCAATGTTATGTAATAATGCACCGACTCTGGGTAACTGGGGTCCGGGCGTTACATTTTTATTGTCATGATAATTGACTTCACTAAACTCAATATTTTGATATCTTTTCTTACAACCTTCATTTTTGTATTAATAATTCCAATATAATAAAACCAGTATGTAAAATATATTTATATTTTTTTTATATAAATTAATTATCTTTTACCCATATCTTCTTCCATAAAATGAGAAAAATAACTGTCAATCCTTTGTACAATGGACTGCCACCTAAAAAACTGGTGTAATTCATTTTACATCACTATCTGTCATGTATGGTTGTAATGATGGATATAATGAATATATATTATATTTGAATCATAATTATACATTATTAATTATAATATCCCATATACATTATTACCTTCAAATATCATGGAAACCAATAACATCGCTCGTGTATACGTGTGGACTATCCCCTATTGAAGTGATGTGATCATGTTTTTATTTTATTTTCACATGAATGGTAAAAGGGATTCATTTTATGAAAATATATAATTTAAATGATATAATAATAATTTTTAAAATTTAAACAAATATTTCCCTTTCATTCACTCTATTATTCTAAAAGTGAATAGTTTTTTTTCATACACACGACATGTCGTCTGCATGAACAATGAAACACATTTTTCTATCCCAATTTTATGGAAAATTATAATCACTTATATATGAATAAATATATAGTATATTTAAATCAATTTTAATAATCAATAGATGATTTATCATGATTAAATTTTAATGGCTAAAACTAATTATCCAAAACATGCATGAAAAACAATGTTTTTATTACCCAAATCAGAGATTTTAATAAAGAATTTTTAATAAACAGGAGATAAATGACTATAATAAAATAATATAAGATCGTATATATATGATTATTTTTATTAAATATATTTATAGAAAAAATGTTTTTTTACTACATGAGGTTCATAAACATATAAATGATGTTATATCATATGTATGGGTTTATTTCACAATCTCAAAATTATTTGGGTCTATTTATGTAAAAGTATCAGTTATTAGAATTAATTGACCCTTCTTTTTAAACCCCAATATATTTTATTCCCCTATATATAATTATTGAAATTATAATTTTTCTTTTAAATTCCCTCATTTAATGTACTCATGATATAAAAATAGTTTTTTAAGGATGATTGACTTCATTTCTCTCTTCGGTCAAAATTCATTTTATCTTCAATGTCAATGTTTTCAAAAAAATTGTTTTCAAAATATTTTTACTATTATCATATGATGGTTAAAATTAATTTTCTCCCACATTTAACTTTTTACTAAATGTTTTAAAATAAATATTTCTATCAATTTTCGAATGATGATGTTTTTTACTTTTTACAAAAAATGTGATAGGAATCATTGTTTAAAACTGATAGGCCTGAATGAAATTTACTACCGTCATGAATTTTTTTAACCTTCCTTTATAATATTCCATGATTTTTATAAATGTATATTATTTTCCTGTTTTATTATGTTTTTGGTTTAAATATTGAATATCAAATTTAAAATGGTATTTTCCAAAAAATAATTACTTACATGATTATGGAATTTCTATTCATCAATGAAAACAACCCATATATTATTGATTTTATAATTTTTATATGTTGTAATGATTCCATACTTAATAGACCTATGGATGGTTTGTGATTAGTTTTATTGGAAATGTACTATTTTGGTACCCTTCTTAATATTAATTAAGATGGTTTGTGATAATGATTTTGATTAGAGAAATTATTAACATTTCAAAAGAACGTTTCTCATCATCAATATTGTTGTCTGTTATGATTAACCTCTTTCGTATTAGAGATGAATTCGACTTATTATGTGATGGGTGGGACAGATACACCCCCTTGATACATCATTATGATAATTTGATTGAAGAACATGATATTATTTTATTAATTAAGAAATCCAAGGATATGTTCAAGATCATTTCATTACTTATATAGAATTATTTAATCAACATTATTCCTGTGATATTATTATTTAGGATCAGGATATTGATTAAATAGATTTTTTTGTTATATACCATTCTCTATTGAATATATCTTATATACACTTGATAGATTTTATTGTACGCATACCCTTTCCCAGAAACATAGATTTCCCATTTGTTATAATTCATTTACTAAGGAATCCAAGATGTGTATTATGACTAATATTTATATATGTTTTGAAAATAATAACGGTGTAATCAAAGAAAATATAATGTTTTATTTTATTCTTGAAAATGTAAAGTGAAATTTATGTATATATTTGGATATCCATAGTGATAAATGATTTTGTGTTTTTGGATATTAATTATTTCTATCTATTACCAATGTAATAAAGAAACCACTAGATCTGGGGTACTAGGGTTAGTGACACATTTACTTGTAAAATTAAATTCATATCTCTACACTATGAGACATAAAAATGATTTCAATCATGAGTACATTTCATGGTTATTTGGGGGTTATGGGATGGTGGGTAGAAACATTTAAAGATTCTAGGCTGAATAAAAGAGGAAAATCGTATATATACCATTTAATGGATAATAAAGTGAATTAATATGTAATTAAACAAACTAAATTAAATTTACATGAAAAAACACCACACTTTCCATTTTTTACCTCACATGTTCCCTGAGTCATGTATGGTATATAATGTGTGAATTCTTTTTATTTCTCTATTTTTAAAATTTTGATTAGTTTTTGGCATATTCATCTTTTACATGGAGGATAATGTAAAAATGGAATATATTTAATTAATGGAAACTAATTCAATTAATTTTAAAGTGGGTCTTTATGCATATAAGAAAGCCTAATATATACTTCAATCTCAATTCTATTTTTTTTCATTGACTCCTTTTTCAATTTATTTTTCTTTTTCTTCGTAATGTTTTTCGAGAAAATTAATCTATGAATAGAGTATAGTGAATAATAAACCCAAATTTTTATTTTCTAACTTATATTTCCTAGAATAATATCACACCCCTCAAACCAATATTAAATGAAATTAATCCACATGAACACACATTAAAGGCCCATACCCACACTAAAAAATGAAATATACATGTAAAACATTTATGAGTGAAAGTAGTTATAAAAAAATAATCTTCAAATGTGTCTTAAATATATATGTAAATTAATTGATTCTAAAGGATCACAATGCATAAATTTAGGTGTATAAATCATGTTGAAAACGTGGCTATCCTAAGAAATAATTCTATTCTATCAAAAAAAATCGATGAATACTAAATCATTAAGGAATAATTTTCAAATATTCCAGATCAGACAACATGAATCAAGACTCTAAATAAATTGAAAATTAGATACTTTTTCAAAAAGGTTGTGAAAACTCTCACTTATATTGAGATATTAATTTTTACAGCACTATTACATATGATATTCAACATCTAATAATGTTAATTAAATGAATATATTGTACATCAGAAAATAAAAAACCATATCATAAATCATATAAATGATAGAATATTAAAATTAATCAATGTCATAAAATTAAAATGTTGGTATGAATTTATCAATTTATTTTATTAATACTAAGATCCAAAAAATGAAAAAAAACGAAAAAAAACAGCAATAATACTAAAAAATTGAAATAAAAAAAATCATATAAACGACTTCACATCCCCACATCAAATTTGATTTCAATACCCCATAATTTAAGGTCATATAAAATGAAAAATTAAGTAATGACAAACCAATTAGATGTAGAGACTCAACCTAGTGTTATTTAAGAAGTAAATAATTGAGTTAAGATCCTAGTTAGTAAAACATCAAAACAATATCAGAAAAATAGAAATAAAAAACCTAAGATATTGATTGAAATATATATTAAATGAATGTGGAATAAATAATATGTATACGACTTTCTTTATACCACCATGTGGGTAATAATTTTTTATTTGCTTGAGTATGTAATTCTAATTGTCACCAAAATATTGATTGTGGATTATGTTATTCTAGTTTGAACCTCAAAATTGATTTCTTTCCCATGTATACCCATTCATACAGGGTGTAGAGGATTCTCTAGAAATAGTTTTTTAGGGAGATTTTCATTGTTATTTATTATATATTTAATTGTGGGGGATGCATAAAGAATTTGTTTGTATATTTTATATTTGCTATTTTCATGGTCTCCCCTCAAAATTGAATATCAAGGGATTTATCATATAAATTTATATAAGAAATATTATTAATATGGATGTTGGAAATTATTTAAACTTGAATAAGTTTAAAAAACAAATAATTAGTAAATTAATATTACCCATGATGTAGCTTATTTACAAACATTACTTCCTTTGGATAAGAAATAGGAAGCTAGATATTAGTATATATATTTCCATCTTCTTAATAATCCTCATAGGAAATACATGTGTTTTCCAAATATGATAATCCAAAAACAGGGGCTTAATACTAAATTAATTTTTAAAAAATAAATATGAAATTTATTCATGAAAGGATTATCTCTATTGGTTTCATTAACATTCAAATCCTCTTATTTTTCTACTACCTGTTAGAGTTGGGTTTTCATGGATGGAGGAAGGAAGTAAATATTCTCGTTGGTCTATTAAAATTATACCACCTTTTTGGTTTCATCTTCTAATGAAATATATAGGTAAACTGGTACCACTATTTCGTTATAAAATATGGAAAAATAACATGGAATTTTAGTACATGTATAATTGACCAATATTCCTCTAAATCATCTTGATCTCCCAAAACAAAATTAATTTTAAAATTTTCTCCGAGCTAATATAAAAATGGAATTGTTATTTTTTATCCAATTTCCTTCATAATTTCATCCCCATATTCTTACTCAATGGAAAAAGTTGTAGTAATAAGCATTTATTATTACTTTTTCTAACCCCATTAACTAGCTTCCAATTTCTTCTAGGATATTGAATGAATTTACATTTGCATCTAAATTTTACAAAGAAAAATAAAATTATATTGAACTTGATTACTGAATTTTTCTTCACTGATATTGTCAAACATATTATATACTAATAAGAAAAGAATAATAATAATCACAGGTACACTCTATCTGAATTATGAAAATTCAAATTGATATGCATATATGTTTTTTAATTTTTTTTAAAATTTAATATTTTTTATCTTTTGATGAAAAATAATGAATTAATGATAATAAAATCCCTATAAATTGTATGAAATATATATGAAGTATTATTTGAATCATTATCAATACAATTATTATTTCTAAATCATGTGTTATAATTGCACAACCCATGCCCAATATCATAGGGTGGCCACCCACATGAACATTCTCATATTATCACAAGATATTATTTAAAATAAAAAACTAAATGAAATAATAAAATAAGTGGGTTTTTTAAAAATATATATGATATATATATATAACAAAAATTTAAAATATAATTAATAATATACCATAATAATATTTTAGTGTAAAATAACTTATGTCCTGGGGAGTTCACAGTGATATAGTCATTTTTTAATAAAAATATTAATTATTAATATTATATCCAATGTTGAGATGACAACTATATATTAACAACATCCTAACATGAATTTTCACTACCCTACACTAACCCTCTGTGGATGGGATAATAATCATAAAAATTTATGTTAGTAGAACTCTGCACTGACCCACATTTTCTCTGATATACACCGTGATATGCATGAGTCAAAAAATAACGTGAAGGATAAAATATTACAAAGGAAGAAGAAAGAAAATTATAGAAGTAATGGGGGTACTCTCACTAAAATCAATTTAAAAAAATATTTAAATTATCATAATATAATAATGTGAACATGTTGAATTGTTGTAACTCAAATATCCACATAAACATTCTTTATAAAAAGTAGTGATGATTGTTCTCCATTTCCAGGGAGATTGAGAAGCATGAAATGGGAACTCAAAAAAGAAAACATTTAGGAGAATAATAAAACTAAATTTATTTATATTAAAAATATATAATATTATTCAATTAATAAATCCACATATTGAATATTCAAAAATGGTTAACTCTTTTGAAATAAAGTGGAGGTACATATTTATAAGGGAGAATGGTGGCCTATTTTGAGTCCAAATTTATTCTTAAATTTTTCATTCATGATTTCCCAATTAAATGGATAAATATTTGAAATAATTATGCTTATAAGTTGTTGTTATATTTATTTTCCATAAATTGACAAAAATTATTTTCCATTGGGTTGATATAGATGATGATAAAATTTAATTTCTAATTTAAAGGTTTATGGACATCTAGATTCATTGAATTACAATCATCTAGATAATCATGCATTAATAGAAAATTAATATAACTGAATATATTGTTTAAACAGTTAATTAAAATCATTATATAACCCTTATATATAATACATTATAATTTCAACTCATTTGGTGAGTTTCTTTCTAAGATATGGGATCAGTAAGTAAAATTTTAAAAATTTATCACGTATATTGATGACTTAATTTCATACATTTTGGGCGTTATATTTTTGAATTTATCTCAGGGTGAAAAAAAGGAATTATTACAAAACATGTTTTGAATCATTAAAAAATTATTTTCACTATCTATTTTAGTGTATAATAGATTACGGTAAAAATATAAATGTCATAAAAACACATAAATATAATGAAAATTAATGAACTTTTACAATTAATATCAATTTATTCAAAATATATAAAAATTGTAAAAAATAAGATTCAATAGATAAATTATTGGGATTAAAATAATTACCTATTAAAGAATAAATATCATAGTATGAGATTCATTAATGATATTTTTTCTATGAAGGGTACAGGAAAAAACCTAACTTTTTGAATGATCTTTTACAGAGCAAGGTGTGAAAACACCCAGGAGTTTCTTGATGAACTTTTTTCCAAGAAATGTATAGGCAGAACCATTTGTATCCAGATGAACTTATTCTATTGGTATTTTTTGGGTACTCCCCTATGTGTTTGGTTGAAATGTTTTCCAATCATGGTATGGGAACACCCCTGAGTTTCTGAATGATATGCTTTTCTGGAGGGGATAGTCTACCCTATAGTTTATAGATGATATGTTTTCTTGGAAAGTTGTACTCCAGCCCCTGAGTTTCTGGTGGATCAATTTTCCCTATCTGGAGATTCTAAACCTTAGTTTCATATGATCATGTATATGTTATCATGGTGGAGAGTGTGTATTACCAAGGGTTCTTGAGGATTCCGTGACGTGCTCATTGAGAAGCCAATAATGAATAATGTTAGTGTGGTTAAACTCATCTCTCACCTTAGAACTCAAGGGTAAATGGTGATTTATTTATTTATCTCAATCCAATATTTTTTATAATGGTTCGGAGTATCATTTACCCACACACCTTTTTAATATATAAATATTTAGGAACACCATTGGTGGTAGCCTATTGAGATTTATTACTCTCCCAATGCATGGGAACCCTTGTGCACTTATAGAACCTATTTCTACATTTATTTTGAGAATAAGAAGTGTAGTGGTTTGGGATATAACAAATTGAAAATGATTTGGATAATGAGATTGTTTTTTGTCTTGGGGATGGGAGTAGAACCTCTTATACATTTTATTTTTTTGTAAATTTGAATGTGATCATCCTTCTATGTGATCAATTTATGTATGATTGTATGCTTGTGAATTTACTATGATGTAACATGATTATAAGTATTATTTTTTCATAAACGTATCATTATTGTGAATGAATTTTATTATTTTTTATTGTTTAATTATTAGTTTTTTACATATAATATTTCTATTTTTTTATCTATTAGTTATTACACAAAAATTATCGATAAATATGTGTCGGTGAGATTTTGTACCCCTTCTTTTTTGGTTATTCTATAAAGCCTTCACAACTTGTGTGCGGCCTCACCCATGACCATCTTCATATGCAAGAAACTTCATATGTGGCCCATTGATTCCACCATGGTCTTCCATGGTCACATATGATACTAGCCACATGCTTATTCACACCACTGATGATCACCTCAACTGCTATCTTCCACCATATGTTTGTCTATCGGGACCACCATCAGCCACTTCCAGCCAAGTCCACATGCATCCATTTCCGATGACCATAGCCATCGAACACATAATGACCGTCCTCAAATGAATATTCCATCACTCTACCTATGACTTGAAAATCTGGCATGCCCCCAAATATAATGGAGGAGAACATACAACATACATATATACCAAACTAATAAAAAAAGTAAGAAAAATAAAAATATATAAAAATTTATATACAAATAAATATATATCTATAAACAAATGAAAATATACAAACCTAAAGACATATATTTAGGCCACTATAAATATTATATATACATATAAATATCAATAAATATATATAAATACATATATATATATATAATTAATAATAATTGTATATAAATATATATATATATAATCATTGATAAATATTTATATATATATACACCCATAATATATATAAATACATGTAATTATATATATATATATATTCAAAAATTATATATAAGTATATATAAATTTACATATATATGTATATATATATATATATATATTTACGGATATATATATAATTATTTATAATTAAAAATAAATATGAATATACACACATATATATCTAAACACATATAAACATAAATACATATAAGTATTTAGAAATACATATAAATACACATAATTTCATATAAATATATAATAATAAATTAATATATATATAAATATATTAAATTATAAATAATTATAAATACATTTATAAATTTATATAAATTTATATGAATTTGTCTGTGTGAGTGTATATATGAAAATGTATTCATATATAAAAAATATAAATTTATAATAAATAATTTGGAAATAAATATGAATTCATAAATATTTTACAATTTATAATTATCATTTAATAATTAAAAATTAAATTTTTTTATATAATTACTAGCTAATAATTATAAATGATTAGTAATTAATAAAAACTAGTTTTAAATAATAAATTAATCAAAAATATTATATTCTAAATAATAACTAAAAAATAAAAAGTAATTAATAATTATTCAAAATTTATTATAATTTTATTTATTTATTTATTATCATTGATTTCACTGTGGTTTTTAAAAAATAGATTCTAAGATTAAATAATTATTTATTAATATAAAAAGTATGATTTAGATTTGTTTTATTAGATCCCACTAATAATATAACAATAATGAATCATTGAGTGGTGTTTTGAAATCCACCACTAAATATCATTTTTCCTATAGTGTATTATGTTATACTGTAATATTCTAAACTTCAGAAGAGGTATGTTTTTGTTATAAATATTTTTAAACTCCATTGATATGGTTAATAAAATTCCCTTATGTGTTATGGAACGGTAACCTCTTTGATAACCTCTTTGATAAAGGGAATCACAATATTGGTGTACAATTTAAAAAACAGTGTCATAAAAAAATGTGCCACTTAAAAAGTGGGAAATTTACCAGGTTTACCTACAAACATTAAATATTTATTCCCCAATAATTTACCTCACATTATAAATATTAATATAGAGTGTAAACCATGATCTCCCTCCTTCCCAACGGATTGTTCTCATTCAATTCATAGTCATTCCATGTTCAATTTATTTCTAATTGAAATCTCAGGTGAGTGTACCATTCCCCAGTCATCATTTTGACAAAAGAATTGTTTGGGTTATTTTCCATTTTGTTAATGCTTTTGAACTCTACATTTTTGGGGAAGTAACATCTTTGGAGTTAATAGTTGATTTATATCGAATCAAGGTCCAGGTATTGACTAATTCTGGTCTAAGGTCTTGAGGAATGTGGTCTACAAGCTATTTCCCATAGTATTGAGTTTTTTCTTATGTATGTGGTTGTATTTTTGCACTGTTTTATGCACAATTGTGTTTTCATTGATAAAAGTGAAATAATCCAAAATTTAATATGGGAGTCAGTTTATAAAAAACATCAGGTCCATTGATGATTTTGAGACTGGGTCTATGTTTACCTCTAGGGTGTACCACTTCTTTAAAAATGGTAAAATGAGTTTTAAAATGAAATATTGGTGGTTTTTTTTATATTAAAACAATTTTAATATTTTTTAGCATGTTAACATGGAATAATGGAATGCTTTTCTTATCATGGAAATATTTATTGAGTCATGTGATGATTAATGGTAAGAGTGATAAATTGATTAATTGGAATGTCCGTGTTATTAAATTACATGATAGTATGTTTAATGGGGATGTAGTGAATAAATGGTAAACTAGACCAGTCATGGGATTGCATTAAATGTATTTAATGTAATGAGATATTAAAATGATCATAAATGAAAATGTACACCCATGTTGTTGTTTTTTGATAAAATTACACTACTAGCGATCCTTGGAAATTATATTTCATGGTATGATCGAGATGTTGGAAAAATACTCTTTATCCTATTTTTAGGAAAAAATGATGCCCTAGGAACCACCAACATATTTAATGGGTTGAATGTGGGATTTATGTTCTGTGATCTAATGTTTAGGATACTATATTGATGATCCAATATGAACTTCATTGGAAGTGTGATGGGATTATGCACTAATTCAACAAGGTTAAATGATTTAATTGAATTGATTAATGAATTCACTTGTGATTTAAAGTGTTAAACTACTTATATTATGTGGTCCAGACAAAAGGTGTTGGATAATGTATTCTTGGTGTGTTAGTTCCTTTGGGAGAATTTGGATCCCCCGGGACTTATTGATAATATTTCAATTAAAAATAAATTTAATTTCACATCCTTATTTATTAATTCCTAGGTAGTTCTATATACAATATTATCATACCAGATATTTTTACAGAAACGGTTGGTGGTGGATTATTGATTTTTACTCACCCCCTTATTGGTATTCCATTATATAAATGAGAATACTTAATGTTTGTAGGATTGGAGATGAGAGAGATTCATGTGATATATTGTTGATTGGGGATGGATCATGAATGGGAAGATCATACTAGTTATCAGTACAAATTTTGGGGATTTTATTTGTATTATTCTTTTAAATGTCCATTTTCACACCTTAAAATATCATGACATGACATGCATATTGGTTTGGATGGTTGTACCTGAAAAGTATTTGAGAGTTATTTATGAGATTATTTATTATTTATTATTTTATCAAGTCAGCATTTATTATAATTTCTAATGTAGATTCACTTTGTAAGAGTGGGTATATTTTCCTCGTGTGTTTTATTAGTTTCCTCCAATTATTTAACAGCCTTCAGTGCAAAGGGAGGCACACTTGATTTTATATAATAAACTAAATAGGTCCAAAATTTTTGTGGAATTTGTGTTAAGATATTAAAAACAAGTTTCCGAGTGGTTATTTTATATTTTTTTGTTATTTGGTAATGGTAGACACGATGTGAATATGTGTGATGCATTCAAAAAAGGACCATTCATGAGAGTATCTCACCCAAATTCCGAAGAAAACCCAATTTAATAGTATTATATTTTTTTTCTTGCATTTTGTTGTTATAGTTGAAAGTTATTTATCCTTGGGTGATACACTTACTCTGTGAATTTACAGATCTAGGATATTTTACTAATCGAATTTAATTGCATTATATTTTGGCATACATGCATCATTTTTTGCACTCAGGGATTTATTTAAAATGAATATTGATAGGAACACAAGGAAAATCATGTTTCATATAGGAAATAAAGAGATTTTATTTTTGGTTTTAATGAATTGGTTCCTTATAAAGAGATTGTAACTGTTTTAAACTGAATGATGAAAATTGAACTACTTAAAATGGTTCATACATAGGAATTCATAACTGTTTTATGATTCAAAGATGTTAGTATAGTGTCACATGTATATCCTTTCCAATATGTATGTTTATTTACCTAAATATAACCACATATCTTGATAGGTATAGTTTGAGAGTTATGATAGAACTGTGGCTATAGCCATTGTGGTAGTTCATGTGAGGTATCATGTTATTTCTATCAATGACCCTATTTTAGCAACTATTTAATGTAGTGTTTTTTCTCAAAAACGTTTATTTATATTTTTAGAGATATTCCACCATGCTAATGTTTTCTAGTAGGGTGACATGAGGATATTTTTCTGAATTAACCTATGGTAATGGGACCAGAATTTCCATTTTTTTTGAGTGAGAGGATAGAAGATAATTTCTATGAGAAAATTTCTTGTTATATGCATTTTATATAAAGATACCATGAGAGGTAAGTTTTGAATAGTCTTAATTTTACTAGGGAATTACATTTTTATCATCCTCTTACATTATCAAAATAGGGTATACATGATCCAAATGATTTATACATTGAGTAAATATGAATGATTTTGGACTTCTTAGAGAGTCCTCTAGATAAGAGGTTCATGTTGTAATTTAATTTGTTATGAGGAGAAGAGCAGAATTTGTGGGATATTCATGCCCGAGATGAGAATTCAGAATGTATGGTATGGAAGGAAATCTATGATAAGATCTTATAAAACTTTTACCTAGAGGCCCGGAGAAAAAAGTGAGATGATATGTCTATATATTTTACCCAGGGGACTATGGTAGTGATATATTATGTTAGCCACTTTAGTAAAATGACGTCACTATTCATGACATTGATGGGAGATGAGTTTTCGATGATAAGATGTTTTAATAATTGAAAATGATGTAATATCCTGTCCTAGGATAATAAGATGTGTTTGAGTATATTTCTTTAGCTAGTGAAGGATTCTCTCATTTCTATGTGGAACCTCTAGGAAGATTCTAGTGCTGGATAGTGGATTTAGTTGGGAATCATGTAGTACATAATAAGATAGTTGTAAGTTTCATTATGTGGACTTCCACCAAGGAGGTGGTGTATATCGCATCCATGGAAGAGGATTATCCTCTCAAGGCGAAGTTTTAGTAGTCTAATTTCAGTGTTATAGACCTGTTCACAAGCATCATAAGTGTCCTCTACGACCAATAGAGTGATGAAATTTTGGTAGGATAGTGAACATTCAACTTTTCAAAAGGAATCCTTGACATACATGTGGTTCTGGATGACCTATGGTGACATAGAACATGTGAAGGGGGTTTTCTACTCCGTATCAGTCCTCTAGTTGGAGATCCACTAGTTATACTAGTTATATTTGGGGGATGAGGGAAATCAGTACAGGATCATTCAAATAATCAAGGAAGTGATGCACAGGAGACTCAAACCAAATCCTATGGATTTGAGGAGAATAAAACATCATTCAATTCAACACACACTAGATGGTACTAAGGTTATACCATTCTTATTCCAAGGTATGATTCATATAGATTCTATACATATGAATTCTTTTTTGATACATGGGATTCTAAATATTTTATATTTTTTAGTTTTTTTAATAGTTTAGGGTTGGTGGAGGAGTTTATGTATGGGTTATGTCAATCAACTTATAGTTAAGGGTATATTTGGAGAGTACTCAACAAATGTAAGGTGTGTTCCCTAAAAATTGGTGTGTATAATATCTTTTGGGACTTGTTTATGCTTGTGATTTCATTATTTTTCCTGATATTGTGAATGTACTAGTTGATTGTGTACATAGTATACATTTTTTTGTAGAATAGTGAGATTCACATGTCCATAAGGAGATATTTATATTCATCACAGAGAATATAATATCCATGTAAGATGTGTTGGGACATCCAGTTAGAAAATTTGTGAGATTATAACCTAGTTGGAACATCGTTTGATTGATGGAGGGGTAGTGGAACATGGAATATTCCATCCTATGGAGGATCAGTTTGTAGTTATTTTTCCTTATGTGTTTTTAGTATATCCACCTGAGATATAATTTTATTTCATGATTTATATTATCCTAGGATTTTAGCCTTTTACAATTCCACATTATAGAATGGAGCCGATAGAGCATCAACAGATCACAAAAAATTTAGAGTACTTGGGGGATAATGATATTTTATGTGCTAGTATGAAACATTGGAGATTTTTAGTATAATTTTACTAGAATGATTAAATAAAATTGTGTTTTTGTGTCATTTTTTGGATGTTTAAACAGATGAATATTAAGAACTAATAAAATTTTCTTCATATCAATCTTCTTTTTGACTAGTTGAGGGGTGTATACGGGTTCTCCAAAATTTATTTGATATTAGGGTATCATCAGCTAATGGAAACCCATCTGATAAACCATATGATACATTTATGTCTGGGTATATCTTGAATGAGTTCATTATGATACTTTTTGGACAAAAAAATCTTGGCATGTTTAAGGAATTGATGATATAAATATTCTAAATTTTCTTGGATCAACTTGCTGGAGTTTTCATTGATGACATCATAGTGTACTCTCAGACTCATGACAGTAATGCTAAAAAAATTTATATCATCAGGAGTAAACAACGGGATAATCACATATATTTCAATAAATAAAATTTTGAATTTTGGATTGAAAATATTCATTTCATGGGATACATCATCTTAGAGGAAGGCATGTTAGTGGATCACAAAAAGGTTCAAATGTATGTCTCTTGGTAGAAACCCAAGTATTTTTTGACATCCGATGTTTTTTTGTTGGTTTTACTACCAAGGGTTCCTAAAATGATTCATACACTCAGTAGAACCACTCATGGGGAACACCAAAAAGTGTAAAAAGTTTGAATCATCTAGATCATGTGATGATTCCATGTAGAAGCTGAGGAGGTGTTTAAAAATGGAAACTATTTTGATCTTTTCTATATGAGTTGAAATGTTTATTTTATTTTATGAGTAATATGGTATTTGGATTATTAAAGTTTCTATGTAAGGAGAATAATTCATGTTGTATAGATCATGACATTTTAGGGCTCATTAATCTAACTACCCTGTGCATGATCTCTTATGGTCTATTATAGTGTATTCCTTAATGTGCTGGAGACATTATCTTATGGGTAATAATATAACTATTATTAATAATCATAAGATCCTAAAATACATCTTATACTAGAATTATTTAAATATTCAGTAGTTAATATGGGCTGAGTATATGAATAAATATCACTTTTAACTACCATATATGATAAAAAGGAGAATAATGTTGTTGATTCTTTGAGATGGAAGAAACGTACTCAAACAAGCCATGACTCTAGTTCTAAGTTGAATATGCCACCCTTGTTTACAAATAGACATGAAGGTGTTCATTTATAATTATTTATCAATGACCAACTCCATCATGTTACCATGCACTTGAATTCTTATTACCCCACATTCGAATATTTCAATGGTTCGTGTCATTCATCACCATCGATGTCTATTAATCCTCATTGATTGAAATGAGATGATGGAATATCAGTTATTGCTTCTATGTATTCTTCAATGAAACTTTTTACCATTTTTGTGTCTCCTTCAAATAGTAAATGTATTTTTGGGAAACACATTACTTGTTCCATCTCATTCTAGATAGAAATTATTTTAACTAATTTTGTTGGTACATTGTTTCTATCTAGGTAGGGAAGAAACCATTGATCCTGAGAGTAGACATGTTGGGAATCAATGTCATGTTTTTAATCTAGGAACATTGGTCACCAATATTATTCCTCTAGATAGTGAATCTCGAGGAGGTATCTTATGAGGGAAACCCAATGAATATTTTGTCGATTATGAGGTATCTAACACCAAAGGTGTATATCATCATAGTATTTCACCATAGGTATCCCTTGTATTCATGTGGTAGCTCATTCCATGGGAACATATCTACTAAGGCTTTCACCACTAGCAACCCATTTTTAATGAGTTAGTATCATGATACAATCCATGACTTCTCTGTGATGCTGATATGGGTAGAGGTTGATCAGAATTCACTATGGAGAGTGATCATGGATGTAGGAAACGTAATTCCCATTGAGTAAAATCTTAGATGGGTCGATCAGAACACTCATTGAGATGGATATGGGATATGGGAAACAATGTATCCCTTGAGGAAAATTTGGGGTTGACAGATCAGAAATCCCCTTGAGGGAGATCTGAGAGATGTGAACTAGAACTCCCCTTGAGGTAAATGTGGGAAGAATGGATCAGAATTCCTCATGAGATGTATTCAAGAGGTATTAAATAGAACTCCGCTTTAGAAAAATATAGGATGGGTAGATATTAACATCCATTTATATGGATCAAATAGATGTGAACCTCAACTCCCATTGAGGGAAATCGTTGATGGATGGATCAAAACACCTCCTGAGATAGATATAGTAGGTTTGAACTATAAATCTCCTTGAGTAAAATATATGATAGATGAATAAAAATATAAAATGAGACAGATCCAAAAGATGTGAACCAAAACACCCATTGAGGAAAATCTGGGATGTACGGATCAAAAATAACCTTGATACATATATGGTAAGTGTGAACCATAATACCCATTGGAAAAAATCGAGGATGGATTGATTAGAGAACCCCATGGAGATGGACCAATTATGGGTTATCCAAAATGGCCCTTGAGGAAAATCTTGGATTGGTGGATAATAATTCCCCATGACATGGATTTGGGATATGCGAACCATAATTCTCCTTGAATAAAATCTATGGTGGATGGCTTAGAACGCCCCTTGATATGGATCAAGTAGATGGGAACTTGAATGGCCCTTGATGATAATATGTCATGGATGGATCAAAACACCCCTTGAGATAGATCAGGGATTTGTGAACAATAATTCCCCATGTTCCATCTTTGGGAATGATGGATCTGAATTCCAATTAATACAGATCTATATGATGTGAACAAAAACACCATGTGAGGGAAATCATGTATGGATGAATCAAAATGCAAATTAAGTTGGTTTTCGGAGGTGAAAAAATGAACTCAACATGGGGAAGATATTGATGGATGGATCAAAACAACCCATGAGGTAGATCAAGGTGATATGAACAAGAACACTACATGGGAACAATCTGGGGAGGATGATTCATAAATCCCAATGAGATGGATCTAGGAGACACAAACAAGACTTACCTTAATGAAAAATCTTGGATGGAGGGATCAGAACACCCAGTGAGATGGATTTGGGAGGTATGTTCCTAAAAGGGAATGCTTGATTATACTACTGGTTGGGATTGATCTTCATGGGGTAATCCTAAATACCTTATTAGGACGACATTGATCAAAACACATGTAGTTAGATATCACAGATTAAGGTCAAGTGAATGGATCAATTGATGAAATTTAATATCATGTCCTAAATATGCTCATGTCACAAAAGAATTGTTGATGAGGGATGGTATGCGGCTTACATATTGAAGCTTCCGGAGGCACCTAGAGGAATTTTTATCACACAAGTAAGGAGAATTCTGTTACTGGGTATGTGCTCCTCAGAAAATCATGATTGATGTGGGTGTTTTGGGTTGTACATCATGGAGGCATCCTACGTATCCCAACTAACTGGGAAACAAATCCCACATAGTTTTGTATGGGAAAGTGGTTAAACCCAAGGAGTAGGCCTATAAGAACACGTGGCTGGGGAATATTCATAGAGATTCATATGGGGTTTCTTAGGTTGGATATTTCATGTAATAGTGACCCATTAAAGGTGGATACTAGGGATTATACTTTATAATAGTTACATAGGAATTTTTATGAGGATTTCATTAACTCTAATATCCTCTAATAACATATTATTAATTACTAGTGGGAGAAAACATATGATTTAGTATTCCTTCTTCTAGAGTCATGAATGAAACACCAACAAGATATGATGCGGGGCTTATATGTGGAAGCTTATTGAGGATAATTTAATTCCTTATGTGGATGATTTCATTCCATATTTGGCTGGTTTCATTCCATATGAAGGTAGATGGTTTGGATATCATCCCATTCCACACACACTTAGATCATTCTATGATTATTTCATAGGTTGAGGTCACATTTTATCATTATGTGCCGAGTATTTTCAAACTAGGCTATTTTACGTCATGCCACTCTGATGCGCGACACTCACTCCATACTCCTCGGGGTTACATGACTGCCACTCATTCATCCTGGGTGGATAATGGATTTTTAAATTCCTTTTTGTAATAATGGGGAGTAGTGGCCAATCACGATGTCCATGGCTACATGACAATACTTATGAGAAACATGAGTCAACATACCTATGCTGGAAAGAAATATTTAGGGGGAGTCTCGGGCTACACTAAAATTTTAGTGGGAAAAAATAATGGCTGGAACATGTTATACTGGGACTTGAGGTGTAGATGGACCAGTCTGAGATATTTATGGGGGATCGAGGAACTCAACAATCATAAAGAGGTGTCAGAAAATGGGAGGCATCATGAAGATTCCTATTAAAAGGGCTTCATGAAACTTATGGGATTTCATAGTGGTTTTTCACTATGGTATTTTATTTCCCAGAGGCAGGGGTATTTTCAATGGATTATACTTCATGACACTAGGTGACCATCCTTGGGATGAAGTCATGGATCGGGAATGGAGTTTTTTGTGAAGGATGAATGCATCACGAAGCCTCATGTTCCCCATACGGACTTATTCATCCATGAAGGGAGTAAACCATCGATAAATTCATCTCCACCAGGGTGGAGGGTTTAAATAACAAATTAATGGTTGTTTGTGATTCTTAGGTACTTGAATTATCCATTTTTTGTCTATTTTGTTATGCATAGAAAGTTCTCAAATATTGAAAAATTCAGACGCTAAAATGTAGGGGATATCATTCTAAATGGATGGATTGAGGGTGGTATTCATAGTCAATGGGTTTCACAAATATTTGAAATTTTTTATAAATAATATGGGGTCTTTGTGTATATTTTTTACTCTATCGGACTCATGAAATAACACTATTAATAATTTGTGCAATCTTGAAGCACTATCATACTCATGAAGGATAACCAATATGATGTGTGCATTCATGAAGTGGAATCCTAAGACTTATGGAGGAATACCACCATGGATTCATGTATTCACGAATAAGGCACATCATCTGGGAAGCTTCAGGAGCTTTGGGTCATCTAAAAGAGTGAAATGTTCAGGAAAAGACCCTTAAAATGGTTGTTGAGTCATCCTGGCAAGGATTTCATTTGATCCAACAATGTATTTCAGAAAAAAAAACGCCTTGGAATGGAAGAAAATTGGAAAAGGATGGAAATATTCTAAAGGAGACATTCAAAAAACTCAACAATAGAATCATGTTCGTGAATATAACTTATGAATGTTTCTTGTGAGGATAGTTCGAGTTGGCATCTGATGCGGAGTCCATCGCAAATACCAGCCCAACCATAAAACTACAAATATCCTTGAGGGTGGGGTATGGAACCTATCCTTCATGAAAAGAAAATACCTTTCTCTCTTTTTTTGAGGATCATAATCTTAGTGAACCTACTCCATGAATGCTACATTAGTGAACCATAATTTTGGATCATTGCTCTGCAAAAGCTTCTTATTGAACTAGAGATCATGAAAAAATCATCACAAAGTGGATCTGCAACCCAGTGATCCAAAAAACTATCACTGTTAACACAATTTGTGAACATTCATCATGAACTTGTTTAAAAAAACAATATTGAATCCAATATTCTCTTAGGAAGTCAACATACCATCTTCTCAGAGGGAAGATACAGAATACAAATTTATGATTTGGGAGCGTTTTGAAAGAACATCAGACCACATGTAACATATAGAACTACTATTATATTCTCATAAAAAATTACTTTGATAAAGAGGGTGTCACTTTATGGCTTTGTCTTTATAGATGATATCATAATCCCAAAGGTGAGTAAAGTTGAACCTACTTACTAGTTCAAAGGCATACCGGGTAAGTATGAGTGGCACAGAGGTTATACATGCCACTTATGGATGTATTATAGACCAATCAAAGTAGAATTCTAGTAAAAACAAATATCAAGAACATTGATGGGGTAATGGTAGAGGATGAAGAATCCCAACTACAATATCTTAGAAATCTCAAAGAAGGTTTGGGGTGTGTGAATAATTGATGGAAAAATTACTAGTATTTGATATGAGGAATTAAATTCATTGATGAGTGGACCTAGGCCTACTGGACAGTTGTGTCATGCTAAGAATATAAGGAAGGGATAAAACAATAGTAATTTAGGAATATGGATGGGCTTTGTATTTCAAATTTTATCGGATGTAGGAGATCATGCCAAATATGGTGAGGATATGGTTTTCGGTGACCAACACATTCCACTTGAATCATGGGGAGGCAACTATCAACTTATAGGGCCTTCACAAAATATTGAGAATCCTATTTGTGGGGGATATGTGCATTTAATATCATCTCAGATAGAATGTGTGGGGGAAATAGTACATACTAGCCTTATAAAATGAACTACTTGATTTGGAGACGTGAACTAGGGAAGATAATCCATGGATGTGGGGCGTTCAATTCCGGAAGTGGTTCATATATGTCTTGAACAAACCAAAGACATAACCAGTTGATGGAGACGATCCAAGAGAGATGGTACCTACTAGGCCTCATTTGTGTCTTTGGGGATACCAATAAGGTAGCAGTGGATCCAACTAGTGTATTTCAGAAAAGAATTAGTGGCATAAATGGGGTTACAATTTCACGACCGAGGCTCATCCCATAGTCAGGATGCAAAGGTTCACGGTGGTACTCATTTTTTGTTTTATTCTTCAACTGAGGGACACACACATGTGGGTATGACCAATAACCTACGTAATGGAGGAGATACTGGCAATAGGGTAGTGTGTAATCCTTGATGTCCCATTATTGGTGATGTTATACAAGGTTCTTCTGCATATCAGGGAAGGGATGACACCTTTTCATGTGTGTGAGCCTTTAAAATTTCTGAATATTCCGGTGGCTATGCATGTGTATGGTTATGAGCAACCAAATCATATATCCCCAAACATAAAAAAATATCTTCTCGTGATTTTCAACATCATTGGAAGTCACCCATTCAAGTTAGGCATGGTTGATGTGTTTTTGAGGGACAGGATAGTGAAGCACATCAAATTCATTCTATTATCCCTACTGATGTGGGTGGTTACTTCAGATAGAATTGGCACTGTGGTGTAGAGATCATACCTCTTTTCCTTTCTAGGTGGGGAACAAGTATAATGAGTCTACATCGAGTTAGTTTTTTATTTTTAAAATCCACACCATTTTTTAGGGAAATTGATATGTCTACACATGATATCACTGGAGGTGAAATTAGTGGTAAGTCAAGAATTCCATCAACCAGTGTTGAGGTTGCATGTGATTATGAATGAATAGTAGAATATGTTAAAAAATTGGAAATCATATACTCATGCATATGGGATCCCCCATGATTATGAACTGAGTTGGGAGAGTGTATATGCAAAGGAAATGATGTTATGATAGACCATATGAGATAATAATTGGGTCCCCCACCAAACATCAAGGACAAGGCCAAATAGTTTTTTGACCGAACCATATTGGAAGAGTTAGTCTGATGGGTATGAAAATAGTAGTGGGTCTAGTTGTTCATGGTCGTGGAATGGTAAGAGCTATTAGATAGAAATGACACATGACATGATGCTCCTTGTTAAGAGGGAATCAGATGAAGGGGAGCCCTATGGGGATATCCCAAGGGTTAAAATCCATGGTCTAGGGAAACAAGTATATTGACCAAATTTTCCTAGAGACTTCACATATCCTTGAATGTGTGAGGACTAGGGACATCAAAATCATATCACCACCACTCAGGGGGTGTCGTATTTTCTCATTACTGATAAGATATTCCTCACTAGAATGGTCCATGAAATGGTAGGATTATATGCTCCTCTCTCCTATGTAATACAATACATGGATAATGTGGAGGAAGAAATTTACTCTTGGTGTACCCCATATCCTTTAAATGATAGATTGGAGATTCTTTTGGGAATGAATTCTTCTCTAGTTTCCCTTACGAGTCGTACATATGCTGGAACAGTTGAAGGTGAAGAACTAGAAGACTTCTGGGGGAGTAACCACTATCTGATATCATAAGGGTACATGTGTTATGTTCCCAATTAGGTATACATGCCGATCATTTGAGGATTTAGTTCCCCAGTCAATCTTGAAGATTATTTCATGACCATATGATTAACTAAGTAGGAATCAGTGAGAAATGAAGAATGAGAACTTCACGACAGACCTAATGCGAGCGAGACGAGAGATCAACCCATAATTGTTATGGTTTGGGGAATCTACCTGATGTTGTTTTCGGGGATGATCAACTATTAGCTTCTTCCGCAAAGAAATTGGTAATGGTTGTTGAGATTGTGATGGTTGAGGCTACTCATTCGACAAAGACAGTTAGGCATGCTGTAATGGAAAGGCCAACCATAGATTAAATATTGTATTGTAATGTTTAGGCTTTTCCCTCGGTAGAGGGGTTCATGGTATGTCCTACAAAAGGGTTGGAAAAAGATGTTGTGGTGGATGAGCCGATCAAAGATGTTCCACTAGATGCAGCTATTGGATATGATGTATCAGTGGAATATGTGGTGACTATTCTGGAAGATAGATTAGTTTGAGAGCACTGGGTCTTGAGGCTTTGGTCGTGCCACCATTAGGGGTATCCAAGGGAGTTAGGATGACGGTGTCCACCTCTATGGTACCACAAGATATAGAAAAAGTTTCTTCCATAGATTGTGAAGGTGATGATGAAGTTTTTTCTGAGAAATTCATCCCAACCCTCAGACCTTAAAATGTAATAATATATCTTCCACTACTGTTTTGAGACCTACAAATAAATGATCCAACTAGAAATATATTTTCAATCCTTTATCCTTATGTGCCTATAAAACCTGATTATCTCGATGATTCTGGACCAATGGTTGCTATGGATAATTAGGATTTCTATCACAAGACATGGAGGAATGTTTGAAATCTCATAACTTGTAGCTATATAGAATAACTGTAATAATGGGTGAGATATATTCGCCATTGGTTTTTCTAACTCGTAGCCAGTGGAGTTAATTCTAGCAATCATCAGGTGTTGTCCTAAGATATTCTCACCAAGTAGGAATGTGGGAATTTTTAGGACATCAACCGTTCTATGAAGAAACACAAGGATGAGGGCACCCCAAAACATTTTAATTCAATGTAATAGATTTACCATCTAGAGGTTCTAGCATAGGGGAATGTGACAACTACTGCTACATAGGTTGATATAACTAATTGTTAGAGGGCTAAAATGGAAGCGTTTGAGTCCAATAAGGCTAAGCCCATTAAGCTAGAGGCTAAGTTCTAGATGGAGTCAGATTTGAATCATATCTAGCATAAATAATTTCTCTCTTATTTCAATGAAGAGGATGAATCTCTAGAAGTGCAGATGTTGTTCATCAAGACCACTCAGCAAAGGCTGGCTGAGATGAAGCTCTCAATCACTAGGACAGAACCGTAAAGGCACATTTTTTGGAGGGGAGATCTGATATATGGATGATCCTATAAAACAATACTTCAATTAATATTTATTCTCAAAAATATTGACTCTATCTGTAGTCATAAATTGATCATATGTTTGAGAAAACAAAAAACCAACTTTTATGCTCACATGAGGTATGCCAGTTATGTGAAACAATGGATGGCCGTATGATTTTTCCACATGTGATAGTATAGTCTAATCATCAGGCACAAAATATCAACTATTTTTTACTAACCACCAAGAGTTTATGAGATGAGAGAGGCTCTGGCTAGAGAAAAATGTTCTTATAGAAACTATATTTAATATCCAATGTGAAGTAGTCCATGATTAGGGTAATGCCATGGGCATTGAATTTTACCAGAACAATGGTGATTGGGGAGTAGGAATCACAATGAAAAAAAATGTAGAACACAATTATTGTGAATCAATGGTATATGATAGCTACTGACCATGTTCAAAACACATCAACCATATCTCTTATCTAATGAATGGGGATAAACAAATGATAGTTGATATCTGACAATTTTAAAAGCACATAGCTTGCCTCAAAATGCTTTCAACAGCCTTCTGGGGAGTGTATAATGAAAGGGAGGTGATCCTTATCTAGAATCCATCTCATTATAAGGGTCCCTTAAGATATGGATTAGGATGAGAGTCCAAATAAGGGGCACACGAATCATGGGAATAAAGTGATGGAATGCTCAGATATATTCTAATACATTGGAATTACACCACCATGGATTATAGAACATTTCTGTATGTATATCTGTCTGAAAAAAGGTCAAAATCCTACTCTAATATAACTTTATATCATATTCAATGTAACATATGACAATTTGAATATGGTTGTAGATGAAAAAAACCCGAGGAAATTATTCTTAGGCTAGGTCATAAGACCCATTACAGTTTAACATTATATGATAAGGAACATGGAAACGTTTCCTTATGTAATATGGGGTGGGCTATTCCTAGTATTGTTTAACATCACGTGATCCAGATGCATCTCATAGTTTAATGTCATGTGACTCGAACATTGCACATCATTTAAGGTTTTATGGCCTAGACCAAGTAAAATAGTTAATGTTTGTGCCGCACAGACTAAGGATTCTTAGTTTATGGTCATATAGTTTGGACATCATAGAGGGTATCCCAATAGTGATACATGTTTCTTGAAATGAAAATCCCAATGTGAATTAGGGCCACAGAATCCCACTTCACATAACACACTCCTTAGGGAACAACCCATGCATAGTTTAATGGTGTGATGCTTGGACATAGAATCCATGAAACCTAACCATAATGGTAATATTCCTCCAAATACTCCAAACCCCATTTGATCGATGCTCGAGTGTGATAAACAAGGACTGATGAAGGAATTTCAAGAATATGTGGAAGCATTTAGTAGGGGTAATAATGATCCATATTTGAGAACAACCCAATGACTTTTTTTCTTACAAGATGCATGAAAATTCACATTGGGTGCCACCTGGGGTGTTAATATTTCATCCAAGATAAATGGAAGTGAAAATGAGGCAAATCAAGTCTTTTAGGGTTTTGAATAAGGTTTAACAATGGGTATGTATCAACTATTAACCATATTCTATACATAGGGACCACAACCGCATCAATCATGAATGGGGAAAGCAGGTGAAGAGTTGACTGTTGGACAAGTGTGAAACATGGGATCTCCATTTATTGTCAAATAACCATCAAGGAATTGGTCTTGGATGCTATGTGAGACATGTCCAGAATCCATTTCATTAAAGGTGACTAATTGGATTTGAAGGATGATGTAAACCACATAAAAT
The DNA here is from genome assembly GCA_963277665.1 of Viscum album. NCBI lineage: Eukaryota > Viridiplantae > Streptophyta > Magnoliopsida > Santalales > Viscaceae > Viscum > Viscum album. The sequence goes on from OY728165.1 coordinate 975,191,915, forward strand.
AAAAACTATATGTGTTCAGATGGATAGAGGGAATTTCTATGTGGGATTCAACACCAAAGGTTCCATTCCACATCAAATATGAGCTTTTTTTTAAATATCATAATGTAGGATCGAACTATCTTGGATGTGGAGTATAAAATCATATCAAATTATAAGGAATCCTAGATTTTTCGAGGTAACATGTTCATATTATAATGGTCATGAGGCATCATGAATTTATTTGGGGTGGGTCCAGGTTTAACATTATTGATTGTGTAAATTAGTATTGGTATTTTAAAGCTATAAAACCTAGAATACGTGGGGAATATCCATCCAAGAGAAGTTTGTGTGGCACATACAAGTCACAACCTAACATGAATGACGGTCAAAAGGGACTCTTTACCACATAATGCACTAAAAACCATACCTTAGATTAACACCATTCAATTTTGAAATAGAGGATCCCATAGAAAAAGATTGAAGGGATATACCCATTCATAAATTATCGAAGTGTCTCTATGTATCCCATGAAGAAGAGAATCTAGCCATTCATAGATATAGAACATGCCACGGTGTAAGTACAATTCTGAAAATGGGTGACCAACTTGAATGATGATATAGAATATTATCACACATGGATATCAGTCTTCCTGAATTTTTATAGCGTTAGTTTGTAGTTAAACATAATATTCTGCCAACACATGTTTCTTATATCGAGTTATAAGTGCATCTATACACATTAAAGGTTTAAGGTAATTAAATGGGACTTATATCTTGAAGAAGGCCCATGTGACATTATGGGGGTGACTATACCATAGATAAGAGATGGTCTTATATATAACCAATATATGGTCCTAAAGAAAAAAGTCTAATTGTCACTACATATCCCCTGAGAAAGTGAATCAATCAACATGTACTTTTATATGTGGATGCACATTGGATTAAAGAAATTTCTTCTCTAATGAATCATGTGTGTTATGAAAAAAATATTTAATGTGACTGGATCCAAAGAGGATTTCATACAACATACACACATTGATATGGACATCATATAGTTTAATTTCACAATTAATGTCAGAAAACCAGGGCCAGGGGGCCGAAGGTTTTATGAATTTTTGATAGGGACCAAATAAAACATGTATATGTGTTGCTAAGAATCCCATATAGAATGACATTAGGCCACACATAGTTCTAGAACATGGTGTTGTAATGGACCAACATTAGTGGGGAAATTTTCCCTGGTGCGGTAACTGAGGCATCCAATGATTATCATGGGGCATCCATTGTCTCAAATAATGTGAAAGATTATTTGACCATATCATTCTAGTCATGTGAGGAATACCAATTTAAAACTCCATAGTCACCATATCTCATGTAATTAGGAGGTATCCAGAACATGTTTAGGGTCGAATCATTGTTTAACATCATGCATTTAGTACATTAAATCCATGTTTAAGGTCATAGATCGTAGACCACAATGGAGAGAAAATCTCAAATGGGTGTGTGTAATGTGCTGACATGAATGATATACACTGAGTCCCAACACCACATAACACATCCCATGGAATATACGACATTAAAATTAGTTTCGTGAAGCTTGGAATTGTTGTAATCAGTTTATGTTCTTGTTTCTTGAACCATAGGTTCTTATTTTATGTTCATATATTTAGGACCATGTTCCCAATTCAAAAACATTTTATTATGATGTAGAATCTTAGTTTATGGTCATTGAGGTCAGACACTTGTGAATAGTGAGGGGAGCATCACAACCAAAAGGGATATATGCGGAATGGTAGGAGTAACCTGGAATGAATGAGGAATAAAAGAGGCATACACAACATGAAACATTTCCAGGGATATTAAAACACAACATAATTTTATGATGTTGTTACTTTGGAAACCACTTTAATTTCATGTAATTTATAACTATGGAAGTGGGATTAACAAAATATGAATACGTGGTGTGAAAGAGTGAACAGACCTCTATGAATAAATACATATGAGGACCGGTGCCACACCAAAATTTCCCATGAAGGCTCACATACTGTTTACTATCATAATTCTTGGAACATGATTCCTAGTTTCATGTCATGGATCGTGGAATGTTTTGAAAAAATTTAAGGTTATGTTATATAGATCATAGGATATATATTAGATCTTGGTATTAATGCACATATAAATGAGTATCTTTTTTGATGTCATAGAGTGGGGATCACGCTCCATGATTAACGTCATGTGCATATGATGTAGTATCCTTATGTGAAATATTAGTAGAGAAAATTTTAATTAGTAGGAGGTGTGATTATATCTTCATCCATGATGGTCAATGCTTTTTCTCATTTTCCATAGACCATGTGGATGATTTAAGGCCCTTCCCACATGGGCTCCAAATTCTGTGTCTTCATTTCGGGTATCATTAGTTTCATGTTGGCCAAAATTATGTCACCTTGGATAAAGGAGTGGAAGAGAACCTTCTGGTTTAATGCTCTTGCTATAGTATTCTGGCAACTATCTAGATTATGAAAGTCCTGGAAACTATTCTCATAGAGGTATTCCAACGTTTATTTATAGACATCAGCCATTCTTTTGAGCATCATCTTTTCATAGATATCTCTCTAATGCGATGGAAACTACATCTTTATGGGTAGTAATACCTATTTTTTATAAACAAGTAAATATAGTGTCACTTAGAGAGAATTGAGAGTCATGGTCCAGTAGTCCTAGAGGGAATTAGAAACCTTTTCATGCACATTTTCTTTTTCCGGATAACTATATTCTATAGAATGTTTGAGATGGTTTTATTGAGAACCTAGATCTATCAACTTACTGAATATGATAGGGAGAAGTATGTTACGATCAGATAGTATACATGGCGTAAAATATCATTAGCATAGCAACAAGGAATATGGTGTCGTTAAGCATGATAATGGTGTTATGAACTTAAAATCAATGTATGATATGGGAGCTCATGGATTTGATCAAAAATTGGAAATCATCTTCCATAATAGGAATAACTTCTTCCCACTTGGCGATTAAATCCATCGTGATCATAATGAATTTTCGTTGGTGGGATTTCATTGGTGGATACAGTCCCATGACATCAAGCCCCCATTATGTAGTAGGCATTGTAGCAGGTATGGTTTGGAATTGTTGTAGCAGGGAATGTTCCCATGTTTGGGCCTTCAGGCCACTTATTTGGTCTTTGAGTCCTTTAAGGCCTTCGGTCCACCAAGACCCTTGGGTATGTAAGGCATTCAGGCCACCTAAAAGCCTTCTAGTCACCTTAAGGCCTTTGGAAAACCTTAAATGTAGATGATAACGAGACACCCTACAAGGAACAAGTTCAAGAAGGAGGATGAGGAATGAGTTTCACCATGGAATAATCCTAACAGATTACAAGAATGATAGGGTATGGAACTTTCCATCGGGACAATCCTATGCATGCATGGGAAAACCTATCCGATCATCCATGCAAAGGTGGAGATATGAAATTATTATGAAGATGATGGGTAGGAGCAATACCAAGTAGTTAGTATGGGTTTTATGTAATGTTTGAAGCCTATGGGAAATAAATCCCTCTAAGGCCTCTGGGCCATGTAATACATTCTCCTACAGGCCTTGTAAGGGTTCCACATCACCCATTGAATGGTGGATTATAAAAAATCATTCAAAAAATGATGGCCTTCAGGACATTAGAGGATGGGCTATAAGTATCCTAACCATTGAGTCATTTGAGTGACCTTTAACCATGCCTGATGGGAGAAATAGGACCCCATATGATTGTCCTAATAACCATGGTAAATCTCTTATCCATGGAAACAATAGGGGATAATTCCATACAACCATCATTTGTAGAAGGTCTACTCGAGGTTAGGCCCAATCTAGATGGTGAATGGCACTTCACATTGGGGAATTCTCTCCCCCTCAACCCGATCGGGTTGGAGAATTCCAAGAAGTGGATAATCAAGCAATGTGGACATCCAATTATATGTTTCTTCTTAAATAGAGGGACCTAACGGTCCTAATGTAGAAGCATCATCAGTCATATGATATACCTTATTGCGCTTGTCATCACTTGCGATAATGATAGTGATATCTCTTTGCTGCACCGTATGAGTGACCAAATCATTCTTGTCAGGCTCTACACAAAATGTGTCTAAACTGGATTGCGCATCAAATCAAATATTATGTGATAGAGATACATGATTCACTAATTTCTGATAAGGTAACCAGGACACCAGATGATGAGTGTGATCATGAAATTGAACAAGCTTTGTCTTCATGATAATATAATCACCATTAATAAATTTGATAACTATTTTGGAGTCTCCTATTATGTTCATGTGGGGAAATTTAAAACTGGGAGCTAGCTCAAGACAATTATTTAGAGCCCAATACTCTCCCTCATAGTTGGTACATCCTTCGGATAGCTAGAACCTACAAGGTAGAATGGATTTCATAAGAGTGATGATTGTAATCCCTTGGCCGACTATATTGAGCATTGGATCGTTGAGCCTTGTATTAATTTGGATCTTGGAGGAACCATCAAAAAGAATATTCTAACTCACCATAGACTGATCTATTGAGAGGATAGATTCATATTGGAATCCAATATATTATGAAAAATATTTTGAAATCATAGGGATGCTTGGAATCTACCAACACCTTAACCATGATATATTTCTGTGAAAAAAATCTGATATTGAACTACTGAAGTGTTACCTCCCAGCATGCTAATCACCCCATCTACATGGTTTGACTACGGACATAGATAAATTGTACTACACATGACACTAGTTATATCACTTCATGAATTAGATAATTCCAGAACATATAAACTAGAAAAAATATCATGAGGAAACTATTATCGATAGGGGAGTATATGCCCTCTATGTCGAGGACCATATGACTGAGATAGTATAAAATATTCTATCTAACTAAATTATTCTTCTACATGATAAGGGTTTTGAGGTATAGTTCCATGGTGGTCATGTAGAGGACCAATGGATTCCTAGGGATTCATGGGGTCAAAATTGATGGTTTTAGTAGATACTGTTTAATTTCAATTATGGTGGTCTATAACTCCTCATCCCACAAGTATTTGATACCATTCTTCAAGTTCATAGATAATGGATTACACTTTCCAACCAAATTTATGATGAAACATCGTATGTAGTATATGTTATCATGATGGCCTTGAAGATCCAGGAGGTTTCTTGGTGGAGACATATGAATGATTGATACAGTATTCTTTGGGTCTTTCTCAATACCTTTGTATCTGTCGAAGAATCCTAGAAACATCCCATATAATACCATGAGGTCACACTTAATGGGGCTCATATTCAAATACTGTGATTAGAGAAATCTGAACAAATTTTAAATATCTATTAGATGAAACTGATACTAGTTGTACTTAACCCCCAGTAATTCACATAGCATACCAATATTGTTCTTAGGATATTTTTATGATGTGATGTATGGCCCACTAATTGGTTCCCCATGAATTTTTCATGCTAAATGGAATCAACTGATTATATAAGGTTATTTGTGATGCCCTGAAGGTGGTACACATCATCTTCAGGGGAAATGTGGATCTGACTATACACAGAATGTTAATCAATGATGTAGAGATCATGGATCCCAAATATGGCATAAATCAATAGTTATATCTCTTAAAGGGGATAATCATCCACGAGACAATGGCAGATGAGATCCCATATTTCAATACATACTCTAATATTGATGTTATTTTTCTTTATTGGAATGATTTTTGTAATCAACTTGGGGTAATGAACGTCCTTGTAAAATTTGGCCTTAATAATCATATTAACTTTGTCATTGACCATAGAACCATGCGAAAGGTGTATATTTCTGAGAGACTGTTTGAATCCAATGTGACTCACTGGGAGAACAAGATAGTGGATGGATGAACGAGTTTTAGTTTTGGAATCTCATCATAAATATATGAAAATACAACTCAATTATTCTTTAGGAAAGAAACATATTGCCACTATTCCTCTGGAGGCATTGACGCATTAATCAACGGTGGCCTCTGATTATCATCAATCTCAAGGTTCACATGAACCAACTCATTAAAACTGATGGATATGTTCTATTGAAATTTGGTAAGAAAATATTCCAATTATTATTCATCATCTGAGGTAGGATAATAAATGGGAGGTGGTTTATCCAAGGTAACTGATTCTGGGGGAATTGTGTTTCCCCCTGGGCATATATCGATTCAACACTAGGGGATTCATTCTCTACTGAACCCATGGAAACATAGGCTATCAAATAGATTCCATCATGACTTTTATCATAGGGTTCCTGATTGATGTCCTCTATAAGAGTACAAGGTAATCATTAAAAAAAATTTATTCTAAGTGATTTGACTCCCATTTCACTAGGATATGATGAAGCATATTCCCATGTTTCACATTGTATCATATAGTCGATTAATCGGGAGGGAAAAAGTGTTTTCCAAGATTAGAAATTGGGTGGTTGTAGCTTTTTTGTTCTTCACCTCATTGGTCTAAACATTCTTTTATTCTTTATCGTAATATTTAGTGTCTAAATATATTCCTTCAGAAGATTATATAAGGAAAACCCCACCATTTATTACCACTAATCTCAATTTTGAGGGATTACATAAGGCATTGGTGAGTAGATGTGGGAACTAATGCATGTAGATGAATCCATGGCCTACCCAACAATGTATTTTATGCAGTATCCTTTGAGACAACAATGAATTTAGTTCTTTCCATCAAGCCATCAAATTTGTTCTTCAATTGAATCCTACGGAATTGCATCTCTTTGTTTCTATCATAACCCAACATCTTCCCGTTATAGGGAATCAATTATTCATTGTTCAGTCCCAACCTGTGGTGCGTTCGGGTTGGGATGAGATTAAAACCAAAACCTTTGTTGACAAGACAATGATATATTGTGACTTAATTGAATTGGATGGTGATGTACTATAGATAAATATACCCCTCAATAAGAGAATATTCATCCTCCCCATTTAATGAGACGATGGATAACACTCCTCTCACTCAGCCTCTTTGAGATAGAAGTTCTCTATGAGAACTTCCTCTATTTCTAATTGGAGGGGTATTATCAATGATTATACGAGGACCTCATTAATTTTTATAATATTTGGTGGTCCTCTTTGGTCAAAAATCATTGATATTTGTTGTAGAGGTGCTATAGAACATCATACTTTTGTGCAAGATGGACATTCCTTCCCACATGGGGACTCTCTTTGGTAAGATGTTAGATGGATTCTTTTGGTTACACAACTGAGTCCTGGAAGGAGCTAGAAATATCTTTTTTATTATCAAACAAATCACCCAATACCAAAATTGACTAACTATTGGTTGGACAATGTCTTGATTTTGTTAGATATGGTTTGTCATGGTGTAGTTGATGTTGTTCTTCCTAGGACGTTAGCATGGGTAGCCATGGCAGCATGTTTGACAAAGCGGTTTGGGAGGACTATGCCTACTGAGCTCTGTGCATGATATTTTTCCATGTTTTAGTAGCATGTATAGATTATTTCGAGGTGTTGGAATATGAATTATTAAAAATTTCATTCCTTAGAATATTCCATCAATAGATTTGGACATAGGAATATAGAGGGTTTTCAAGGAACTCATCATCATCCTGAAGTGTGAAATAATATATTACTATGATGAAGTTCATGGAGGAAACCACTTTCTCATCATTAGAGGGGTATTTTATTTCTCTACAGACTCTGGCTATGATTCCCACCTCTAGATGAATTAAAATCACTGAGGTTGTGGGAAAAATTGGAATCGATGGGGACTATATTTTCCCATAAGCCATCGATGTCTACTATTATAAGATTTAGAGGGTTGGGAAGTGGACACTAAAGAATCAATCAGAAGAGTCATAGAGAAGTTAGGAGGTTCAGGTCGGCCTATGTGGTTATAGATAACGCCATGGGAATGAGATACAACTATGTGATCCAACCAGTCATCATAATTCTCAATCTCATGGTTTGAAACCTACAACCATTAACCAGAAACATCACTATCCCTGTCAGTCATAGTATATATGTGTGAAAACTGTGTCGAAATTTTTCTTAATTGAAATGAACTATAATACCCATTTTTCTTGATCCATTAATTGTGCACATAAAATCCACTGATTTTTTAAAGGGATCCTACTATAAGGGAAATGATCAGTGTGGTTAGTGTACCCATCTATCTAAGGTCTCTTGCACTCTAGAAACATCAGAATTGGATGCTCCATAGCAATAAGAAAATAACAAGGTACCCATGCCTCCTTGACGGAATAGGTCCAATGTTTAATTCTAATAAATTAAACTATGGTATCCTGGCTTAGATGGGGGGATTGAACCAAACAAGTGGATATATATACATTATCCCATATAGGAATGTTCATTTTTTGAGGAGGAGCCTACTAATTTTGTGTTAGGAGAGGTTATTGCCGATGAGACTACTATACTGAGAGCGGTTCTTCTGGTAGAGGGTCCAATAACTCTAGAATCTAGGGAGTCCCCACCTATACTAATATGATTGTATCTTATTTATATGATCTTCTCATAGGATCTAGAAGAGGAAATGAGAAATCATCCAAGGAATGATGGATGGAATCCTCTAAGTGTTGGGACTTGTCATAAAAATACTAAAACTCTCCCAGGATGTTATAAGTGATATTGGAAAGACCAAATCATTTATGAAATTTATTATCCACCTTGTCTATAGGTGATCTAAGTCAGCAACATGTCCAATGAATACATGATTCCATTCCACTTGGTGAATTTTTTTGACTCTCTCATGATTATTTTTCATTCATTGGAATAGGATAGAGATAATTTTCTTGAATATGGTGGAGATAAACTAGTAGTGGAACAATCTATGATGGTTATCCCAATCTGCGATGAACCCTATGGGTAACTGGTTTTATAACTCATATTTCTGATCAAACTTGTCGATCTTGGAGGGATCTTTCCATTCTGGGGTTCACAACATTGTCTCGTACATTGAGATGACATGTTCCAAATGTTTTATTAGTTCACCAATCCCTTTTATGTATGAAAACCAAGGATTCCTCAATTTTGGGGGTGATCTCATGTGGTCTACCCATTCCTAGTATGACTTTATTTTAGTTTAAATCACCACCTATAATATTTCTAAGGCGTTATAGCGAGCTTTGAGAGTTTTTATAAAATCATCCTAGTGAGGGTCCCTATCATGATGAGGATCTCTGACCACCAATGAATTGAGAAGCCCATAATCCCATTATGTGGGATGGGCGACTCATGGAGTGGCTCAATCTCGGTCATGTGGAATGTGGTCACATTTATAGGGTAAATTTTGTGACTCATATTTAGGTTTCATCCCATAAAATTTCTCCTCCAATCAATCAGGATGTGTGAGATTATTTGGCTCAACAAGTAGAAATTGGATGGTAGGACTTGTGGCTAACCATGTGGAGGATAAATGGAATCCTGTCAAGGAGTAATAAAATCCTAGTGTTTATTAACAAGGAGTTCATTGATGAGAGTTTTAATATATGTGATTTTATATACAAAGGAAAAACCTACAGGAGTATCCTCTATTGTTTGGTTAAATATCATGTTGATCAAGGTATTGGATGACCGAAACTATTCTTTACCTTTGTTGAGGTTTCATATGGAAGGTAGCATCCCATTGGGGTCCCCAAGGCCGATTGCATTCATTTAATGGTGCATAATGAAAAATGTATGAGGGTCCACCTTGTGTTATACTACCACTAATTGTGGATTTTCCCTGTCAAACCCTACATCAAATTTTCATTCCTAATTGAACTTGGGTGAAACTATGTTTATTAAAAATATAGCTGGGAGAAAACCCCAATATCAATGGTTAGGTAAGGAAAATGTGGGATAGATTTAATGTGGCTAATAGGGTTCCTGACCCCACACTAGATTTTCAAAAAAGGAGACACAGTTTCCATGATTCTATGGATCACTATGAGACTCTTGATGCTTATTTTTTGGAGGGTTTAATTGTTTCCAGGTGACACAGGTTGTCGAACCACTATGAGGGATACCGACTCAAATACTCTGTAATGATGTTCAATGTCGTCATTGGGCTTCTAGATTCCATGATAGAATGACCAATGTACATGGAGATAGTGCAGCATCGCCCAGATGGTATTGATAAATCAGAAAGCGCAAACCTCATTGAGGGACCTAGGTATATCGATGTTTCAATTTTCATTTGTCCAGAACACAACAGACAACTCATCATCACATAGATTCTCCCATAGTATTTTATTTCTATGAGTAAGGGACCTAATATTTTCCATGCAAGGGTTCCTTTATAATTGGATGTGAAATGGTCAGAGGCACTGATGTAGGTTGGTGTGGAAGCAGACCGGCTGATAAAGAAGTTGCTGCATGAGACAACTATTCTCTACACATTTGATAATATCTCAAAGGTGGTACCAAGCACATAACCACAACCTTATAAGAAAAGGTTTTTACCACTACCTGATTTATTATTTATGAAATAATCATTAGTTCTTCAAATGGATTCTCTTTTTTTTATATTATTCCAAAATATCCCTCGATGATCATGTATAGAGGTGGAGAGGGAAACTGATGATGATAGAGAAAAAAACACTGTGACCCCCTAGTAGGTGGCCAAACCATCCTCCACCTATATGTACCACTGGAGGGATATGAGGATCCTATGTATTACACCATCCATGATGGATAATCACACATACCAGGATCCTACCCCTAACTATAGTGGTTGGGGTTGAGACGTCATTATCAAGTTTTATTTGTCCTCAGAGTTTGAATGATCAGTGAGGTAAATGAAAAATTGTTTTCTTCAAGGATTTTGCACAAAAGGTTAATATTATCCCTCTTCCCCATGGTAGATCTTTAGGGTAGTGATTTTTTTCACATTGGGATGACCTCCATGATGATTGGTTGGATCATGAAGAAAGACCTCAAGGTGATTTTAATGGACAGAGGAAGGACCGATATGATGATGAGTGGGAATATAAAGAATACCCCCACATTGGTTGTTTATGGAATGTGGAGGAAATAATTTGGGCTTGGTGATGGTGTGGGGGAATCCTTCGTACTGCATATCATCATCATGGTTTAGTCTCTAATGTATTTTTTTGGTGATATGGATTGACATAAGCATCCTAGCCTACCTATGGGGTGACTGTGGTCTCGATCACAAGTAGGTGATAGCATATATCTATTCATTATTGGTAGGGATCTATATTGCTATGTAAAATATGCAATGTCCCACAATATATGTGGAATGTGATGGATTTTGTAGGAATTCATCTAAGCATGTACTCGACTATGGCATCGGGTAGTTTGAACTGGGGTCGAGGGAGTAGTGATAATGTCCACCTACTCTTTTTCCTAAGTTACTGATCACTGATGGCACTGACAGGGCAAGGTGGGAGTCTGTCGTAGAGGCTCCAAGGAGGTATTCATGGTCAGGGTAACTCGGTGAGGCCCCACCTTCTCAGTGTAGGGGCACAAGTCATATGCCCACTGATGGGAGATCCTCCATAGGCGATTCTCTATTGATGTGGGGAAAAGAGAATCCATGCATATTCCATAGGGGTTGTACTGTCTGGACGGAATTGAAGACTCTATGTCCATGATAGATATTTCAATGATCGAAATGAAAAATTCATACTCGTACCGATGTATGAGGTTTTCCGTCAACCTCTTTGAAAAATTTAGGAGGGTGTTACGGGGCATGGTCACATGACATGTGTAGAAACAAAAGAATTTTTGGCTGTGGTGGAGTCTTGCAAATCATCACATTAACATTTATTATATCCCTGCATCTGTGGGAATTGGGTGGTTGATTTCATTTGGATGGGATCCAACAAAGTTGGTGGATTTAGTAGTTAATATATGTGTATGTAAATTGATTTCCAATTCTCCACTAACATCCCCTCTTTTAATGGAGGAGTGGGATCTATACTGACAATGTTGCATACTGAGATAACCCAACGTTTACCACCCCAATATTCAGTGAGTTCCATGTTTGTCCCAAAATTTTATTTCTGAAACCCATGACCAGATATCCAGATCTAGGAAAATTAATGTCTACTGACATCCCAGACACTATTATTACCAATGTTGATGAGAATAAATTCACGTCAAGATGGAAATTTATGTATTCGATTCATTCACAAGGGCCACTACAAGCATGTTAATGTGTGATCATGTGATTGTTACCCCCACATTCCCACCTTTCAAAGGATACAAACATTTATCACCTTCAACGGTGATGTATGCTCCTTAGTCAAAATGAAATTATGGTATTTCAGTTGTTTCTTCCATTTATTCTTCCGTGGAACATTTTTCCATGTCAGGGTGTCCCTTATAGATTAAAATCATGTTCTTTGAATTCATTCGTGGTGATATCAATTTTTTGGATTCTATTTTACTACTCGACTTTTTGTGGACATTGTTTTTATCAAGGTAGATATGTATCCTCATTCCAGAGTGTAGTCACGTTGGGCATCAGTAGTATTTCTGGACACTGGGAATATTGGACACCTATATTGTACCTCTTGGGAGATAATATAATGGAACAATCTTAGGCACAATACCTAAGGGATCATGTGTTGATTACCAGGTATCTTAAGCCGATGGAATATATATTACAAGGATTTCAACTCAGGCATCCCATATTTTTCTGGAGGTATCTAATTCATTAGTAACATATCATCCAAGTATTTGACCTCAGGCATCCCATTATTTTCTTGAGGTAGAATCATGAGACATTTAATGAGTTTTAAGTCATCCAGACATGGGAAGAGGTTGAACAGAACACCCCATGGAGAAAGGTAATGGAGGAATGAACAAGCATTCCCAATTAAATAAAATTGAGTATGGGAGGATGAGAATTATTATTGATATTGATTCTAGAAATGTGATCCATAATTCCCCTAGTGAAAAATATGGGTGGGATGGATCCAAATTCACCTAGAGATTGATCTAAGAGATTTTAACCAAACCTCCCCTTGAGGAAAATATGGGATGGATGGATTAGAACTCCCCTTGATATGGATTTCGAAGTAATAAACTAGAACCCTCCTTGATAAAAATCTGGTATGGATGGACAAAAATACCCCTTGAGATAGATCATCGAGATGTGAAACAAAACACCCATTTTGAAAAATCTAGGATGCAAGGATCATAACTCCCATTGATATAGATCCGATAGGTGGAAAATATAAATCCCCTCGATGAAAATATTGAATGGAATAATATAAATTACATTTGTTATGGATCTTGGAGATGTGAACAATAACACCCATTGGAGAAAATATGGGATGGATGGATCATAACTCCCCTTTAGAAAGATCAGAGATGTATGAACAAGAATTCCCCTTAGAGGAAATCATGGATGGATAGATTAGAACACACCATGAGAAGAATCCAATAGGAATGTCCCTAAGATGGTGCTCCTGAGTTTACCATTTGTAGTGATTGAACCACAAGGATGCATCCTGTATACCCTGTTTAGAAGATACAGATAAAACCAAACGTAGTTCGATACCATAGTTTGACCTCACATGATAAGACCAATCCAATCAATTTATAATATTTCATTAAGGATCATAACATCAAAAAAGATGTCTTAATGGGGGAGGAATGAGGCATATGCATTAAATTGTTCTAAGGAAACTAAATAAGATGTGATATCCCAGTTAAGCGGAATCATCATATCGAGTGTATTGTATGGATAAAATCATCATGGATGTGGGTGTTTTGTATTAGACATCAGGGACGCCTCTTATGTGTTATAGTTAGTTGGGAATGAAATACCATGAATTTTGGTATATAATGTGGCTTAAAACTAATTAGGAGGACCATAGAATCATGTGGTTGGGGCTTCTGCATAGAAGCAACACATGTGGTTTGTGTGGTTGGGGATTATGTGTAGACACAACCCATTCATGTTGGAAACTAGGTATTATACTAGATAGTAGGGCCATAGTAAGGTTTATAAGGATTTCATTATTTCCAATAACCTCTAATATCATCTGAGTAATTCATTAGGTGAGAAAAAATAAATAGATGTGGACCCAACATTCATGTTATGAAAGAAGTTCCAATGAGAGATTATGTTGGCCTTATGTGTGGAAGTTGTCCGATGAGGATTTCATTCATTGTGTGGAGGATTTTATTAAATTTTAGGATTATATCATTCATTTTGAAGGTAGGAAGTGTAGATACCATACCATTCAACTCATTCATGAATCACTCTTTGCTTATTTCATAGGATAAGGACACATTTTAAGGCAATGTGTTGAGGATGTTGGGACTGGGCATTTTTACATCATGTAGCTTAGATGTGGGGGATCACTCCATACCCCTCAGACTTACATGACCACCACACATGAACCTTTGGTAAGGGTATGAATTTGTAAATGATAGTTTATTGTGATGAATAAGTGTGGTCAATCACAATGTCCATACTGGCATGTTTATCCAGAGGAGAAAGTGGTGTTATCTTACCTCTAATGAGATGAAAGAGGTATGTGGGAGTAGCAGGCCTCACATAAAGAGTTGTAGAGTATAGTAATTGGTGGAATAGGTCACATAGGCACTTGAGGTGTAGCTGGAAAAGTCCTGGAGATGTTTGGTGTATTTATTCACTCATCAATCATGAATAGATGTCAGTAGAATGGGGGTAGCATGGACAAGACAAGGAGAAAGGTTAAAAATAGATCGGGGTCTTTCTGAGAGGTTATTTGTGAATATAGGGTTCTTTTTAGATATTTCATGCTTCTCAAAAGAGGTGGCTTCATAAAACATGGTGAACTAACTTTGGGATAAAGTCTAGAATCAGAAAATGAGTTATTCATGATCCTGAATGCTTCACGAAGCCGGAACTTCCCCATACTACATTCTTCCTCCAAAAAGGGAGAATGCCATTTTGAAAGAAATATACAAATGGGGAAAGGCTTCTAAGAACACATTATATGGTATTTTTGAAAGACCAGGTACTTTGGAAGATCTATTTTGTTCTTCATTGTGGTGCATTGGAGTTTCATGAGTTGGGAGAAATTCATAATCAAAAAGGATTATGGTTACCATTTTCAAAGGATGCAATGAGTTCTATTTAAAATAAAGGGTATTAACGAAAATTATAAGTGGATCACAAAGAACATTAGGGATTTTTGAATGGGTGAAGCTCCATCAAACTAGTAAAGAAATTCCATAAGTCATTTGCATGGTCGATAAGAACTGTAAGACATGTAGAATAACACTGTCAATGATTTTCATGTTCATGAAGGGTACACCTCAGACTCACATAGGGACACTTTCAATGCTTTAAACAATCTTGATGGTGGATCCTCATCCAGGGAGGCTTGTGACAATCATCTATTCGCATAGTGGTTGGGATTCACAAAGCAGAATATTAAGAGATTTTTTGGGCCATACTGGATTGGATTTATTCCAAACAAGTCGTGTCTTCCTAGACTATTACTATGTAACATATTTTGGAACCAATAGTGTGAATGAGGAGAGGGAATATAGAAAAATTGGTTCATTATCCATAAATCCATCTCTTCTAAGATGAATCCTGGAAATGCAGTATGAGTATCCCAAATTCATGAAATTGAGGGATATCACTGATGGTGGGGGCCAATCATTAAACTGGACCATCAATAAAGATGAGATCATCCATTTTTTATGGCTATGTTGTTCCCTAAAAATGCATTGTGATTAGTCTTTATGGGTGACTCTCTTTTGTAAAATTTTGAGGTTCACCATATTTTGACCAGTAATTATCATTATATTATTAAAAAATATTGGTGATTATGAATGAATAAGAAAATTGTCGGTTTTGTGACTCGATTGAACACTTTCCAACAGGTGAATATCAGTGACCTCTTGTTATATTATAGTTGTTTCCCATTACATAATTGATATGGGATGATGTTGTTATGGATTTTTTTGTGATTTTAACAAGGAATCCCTATAATAAAGATGTGTTATGGGAGATTGTGGTTCAGTTGAATGTGGAATAACTATTCATACTAGTTGAGGAAAAATTAAGCACGGATCACTTGGGTGGCTTTTATGTTTGGAAGAAAATATGTTTTCATGGGTGCCATTTCAATATCTTGTTTTCAAATAGAGACTCCCATTTTACTTCAAGCATCTAGTAATGATTGAGAAAGGAACTAGTATCTTTGGTTTTCTTTGGAGTAAATTTTCACCAACAAATGGATGGGAAATAGAAATGTAATATCCATGTGTTTGAGGACATGTTGAGAGAATGTAACCAAGATTTCGGTGGAAATATGGAGAAGAACCTAGAATTTTTAGAGATACCCTATAACCATAGATAACACTAGAGTATTTATATGGATCCATAAAAGGAACTCTATGGTGGGCCATGAAAATCATTATTATACTAGATGGAGGTAGAAGAATAACAGTAGTTGGGGATGAGTATCTTGAAAGATATATTGGAGAATTATTAGCTTATCAAGAATTGTATGGATATTACCTAGAGTAAATAGAGGTTATACACATATCAAATTTTTCATCCTCTTGGGTTTTAATGGGTGAAAATATATTTATATGGTTTTTGCCATGATTTTCCCCATTAAATTTGGATATATTGAAAGGTGGAACCCAAGTATGTGGGGTTTTTTTAGATTGTTCTAAGGATTAGACTAGTATCATATAAATTGGATCTTATACAGTGGTAAAATCATATAAAATAATTTTTTCCATGTGTCATATCATTAGAAGTATCATAACAAACCATCTCATGTGATTGATTTTGAGGATGTTGATCTTTAGGTCGATGCATCCTTTGAGGTGCATCAGATTGATGTTGTGGACCTCAGTTAGAAAATTACACATGGATGGACAATTATATTGGTTATATTTTTGTGGTAGTATAGTCATGTTTAAGGGGAAATATGAGATTTGGATTCTATGATATGTGCCTTCTATCCCAATCCATTTACATTGGATACCTAGTAAAGTTTGGGTGTGCATCTCTAGGAAGTTTTGTTATAAGGGGTTTTAAGATCATGAAAATAATATAAGGTCAATTTTTTGTTATAATTTTTGTTAGAAAATGATAAAAATGTTATTGGAATGCCTTCTAGGATTGGAGAAATCAGTGAGAGTTTTAAGGGATTACAGGCATAAAAACTAATGAAATATGCCTTCTATTGCATAGTGGATAGTTGCAATGTGGTCAGTACTAACGATGTTCAATAACTATGTATCCGAGTAGAGTATGAGACTAGTTATCAAACTATATTAGGAGATCCAATATGACCATACTAATTGAACACCCTTTGATAGAGGTAATTGTATTACTTTTCAAATTGTGTGGGTGCCCATGAAAAACTATACAAAAAAGATTTCGCTTGGATAAAGGGAACCACATGGTAGGCACATTGTTTCGAAATATCTGTTTGCAATGTATGATAATCTTAAAAATTAATAATTTACCCCCCCCCATGAAATTAGACTTTTCTTCTCCCCCCCTCATTTCTAATCTAGTATAATTATGTGAAAATCATGATCTTCGTCCCTCTATATGGTTAATTCTCCTTCAATTGTAATTCATTTTGTATGTCTATTAGTGAGAATAAAATACCCAAGTTAGTCTGTTGGTCCCCTTTATTATTTATTTTGGTATAATCATTGTGGGTTATTTTTCTTCATCAGATGCTCATTAACCCCAATTATATAAGGATTTCCTGAAATTGGTTCTAATTGTTTTTTAACATAATTCATGGTCCATGGTTTGGATATTATTTTCTAACTAGCTCAACTTATGTGTTTTATAATATATTTCCCATATTATTTATTCTTTTCTTATGTATGTGGATTTACTATTGTGTGTCTGTTTTGGGATTTTTTTAATAAATGTTCATTAATCCTTAATTTAATATATGAATCCATTCACAGACCCTATAGATCCATTAATGATTATGAGAACGAGACTTTGGTCACCCATGGAGTTTAATACTTCGTTGATAATTCTAAAATGAGTTTTTAAGTGGATACATATATGTTTTATGGAATGAAAATAATTATATTAGTGTTTATCATGTTAACATGGTATAATTATTTTTTTATAAACTTGGAAAACTAAATAGGTTTTTTTGTATTTAAGGGTATGAGTGATAAATGGATAAAGTGAAATGTAATTGTTTTTTAATATATTTTAATAAATATTTATGAGTGAATCTATGAATAAATAGTAAAATATTATAGTCA
Source organism: Viscum album (assembly GCA_963277665.1). Classification (NCBI taxonomy): domain Eukaryota; kingdom Viridiplantae; phylum Streptophyta; class Magnoliopsida; order Santalales; family Viscaceae; genus Viscum; species Viscum album. Next base: position 975,210,186 of record OY728165.1, read on the forward strand.
TTGGATTGAGTTATATGTATTTAATTTTCTAATCCATGGAAATTTTAATAAATGAAATGGTTGACCCTTGTTGTTATTGTCTGTTTAAGGTCAATGATGGGTACATGGAAAAATAATCCTTGCTAAATTGATTTCAATTAAATTATTATTGAATAACATTTTTAGGTAATGTTTTAAACTCATATAGTACATGGTTCATTATTTTGACATAGTGAGAAGCATGTTTATTGTGTTGGTATCATTATTGTATTGGAGATACCATAAGTATAATTGATTATAGATTAATTAAAAACATGTTTTCATTCAATTTATTCTTATTTCTTATCTTTACTTCTACATAAAACATTATTAGAGATGATACTATTATAAACATCATTGGTGGTGTCCTACTAAGTTGTAATCACACCCTGATTAGGACTCTGTTAGCTACCTGTGAAGACTTCTTGTTTATAGAATCAGAGAAAGGAAAGTGATCTATTTTAAAGGGTTGATTTGGGATGGGAAATTAGTAAGGGGACCTCACATGTTATTGGGACATATTTTGGGGATTTTCTATAGTTTATTTATGTTGATTCCATATTGACACTTTATACTATCATAACACGACATGCTTATTATTTTTTATGGTTTTACCTACCATGTTCTTTGGAGCCTATTTTGTGATTCTTGGTAGCTTATTATTATTTTATGTCAATTTTTATTATGATATCAAATGGTTATTCCCTCAGGTAATGTGGTTATAATCTCCCCATATGATTCCATTGACCCTTTATAATAGTTGGTTTCCTCTTGAAAATGCAGAGGAACGCTTCAGGTCACATAATTGACTGAATTGGGGCACTCGTTCTATGGAATTGGTCCATCACATTACATATACTCTCCCACCGCAAAACCATAGACTATATATTCTAGTAAAAAGCCTCCAATATATGTAGAGTCACATCTAATGTCACATAACACCACAAGTCTAGGAATTATAATTTTTTCTTGGTTTAGTGGGAGGTTTTAAAATGGTATTAAGGAATTTTTTTATAATAATGTTTTGGTAGTTTTGTAATTAGAGAATATGGATTTTTATGTAATTATGATGGGCCCAATTTTTATGCCTAATAGACGTCATTTCAGTGGCAAGTATAGGTTTCCATGTTATGATATTTTTGATCTTGGTTTTCAATGGTACAATATTTATATTTATTCAATAATTTTTTTTGTGTATTGGGGATTGATATTTATGATTTTTGGATCTTGACCTGGTAGAAAGAGGCTTGGGTACATGTAATATTTTTTGCACTTATGGCTCTTATGATATTTGGATGCATGTGTGTGGTTTTTTCACTAATAATGGAGGCTCAATTTTTTTTTAAGTATCCGCAACAGAAATGGTGATTTCCCATAAAACAAGATTTTTTATTCTACATAACTGATCTGTAGTATATCTACGTAATAATCTAGCATTTGAAATTTTTAAGACATGTCTTTCATTGATAGTAATATAGTCTATGAATGGAATTGGTTTATGCAGAAACGTAGTGGGAGAGATTAAGATTTTTATTTGATGGTGATGGAACCATTGTGGGTAATTATGATACTTTCTGACATAGATGAACTAATAGTATCAATGACCATATATAAGGGGTTTCAAAAAGTATCTTTTTAGATTCATTCCACCTAACTAAATTATATGAATACGGTCTTACAGGATATGAATTACCATATCGATATTTCAATATATGCATGTGTTTGAAATTTTGATTTTATTGGTGGATGAAATGTATGGGTATTGTTAGTGAGGATTAGTTCCCATGAGTGGGATAATGGATTTACATGTGATTCGTGAAAAATGTTTATCTGAAACGACTAAATGGGTTTTTTTTTCACGAGTGGCCTTATGATATTTGAGGTATAATAATAAATAGACGATTTTTGTTGACATTTATGTGTGACATGGGATATAATATTTTTTTATATGAAAATAAGATTCCATGGGTTTTTATGAGGTAAACCTATTCTCAATAATTGTGATTTGGGTTTTGGGTTCCAGTTTAAATGGTAGGAATAGTTGATGGTCAATTTCTATTATTTTCAATTTGAGATCCTAGAGATATGGTACCTTGAAATCCTATGTCATTGGATCTATCATATACTGAGAATGGGTAAAAAAATAAGGCCTTGAATGGTTTATTAGGTAATGGTTGATCATGTGAGTGGCCTTGCCATTAGTGGGATGCCATCATCATTTTGGAATGTGGGAGCTGAACAGCCTCTAGATATGCCAGATTGACCTACAGTTGGGTCTAGTCATGGTTTTAGGTGTGTGGGACAAGATTTTGTGATATACTAATCATTGTTTTATGATATTGTTTGTATGAATATTTGTTATGATGTAGTATAGTTATTATATTTGGATGAGATGTAGATAAATACAAGACAAGAACGATGAGGAGGATTCTTTAGAGGATCATTCTGTATCCAGAGAAAAAGATAAGTGTTGTCATGTATTTTCATGGAATAATTGATGTATTTAGGAAATTACCTTTTGGTTAAGCATGGATATTATTGTTCTTATATATTGGTGAGAAATTTATATTGGTTGATGATTGATCTAATCAATGATATTGTTACATGCTAAGAGACCTAGGGTGTTGGTTTAGAATGGGAGGTGTTTCCTCAGAAATAGATAAGGAATATTGGATGGTTGTTTTCAGGGGTTATTGGAACGACTATATTGGCTCTAGAGGAGTTTCATTTATATGATGATAGAGACTTTTGAGGCTGTATAGTAATATTTAACCACATGTTATGAAAACCCCCGTGTTGGATGGATCATTTATTTGATAGGACCAAATGGTAAATAATTGAGATGTTTATGGGAAAATGGTGTGTTGAGAAATATGATTTAATAGGATTTATTACAAAACACTATGTTTTGGATCAAGTTGTGGTGCCATATTGGGTCAATATTTTGGCATTAGACTCAATATACCTCAGGTGTGATCTAAGGGTAATTCGGGTAAGTGTCGCACTGGTTCTCTTTGTGAGATTATAATAGAAAATTTGGTTGGTTGGGTATCCAACCAATGAATTAGAATTACTACTAGTATACTACATTATTTTGAGTATTTAGATAATTAGTTGATGAATATACAGGTAAAGAAACTATTGTTGTAATGCCCCGACCCCAGTTTCCCAGAGTCGGTGCATTATTTTAATACATTAGCAGGATTACATGGAATCAAGTCCCAAAGGACCGATTAGTTTAGTAATCTTGAAAAATAAATTACATACATGATTGTTACATTACACTTCATAACATACAACACAACATAAATAATCCTTTATGAATTCCATTATTCCCTTGTTTTAACCCTTCTTATCAATCACAATATACTTCTTGGAATCCAGGGAAAAATAAAACATAGAAAGGGGTGAGCTCAAATGCTCTATAAGGGTAAGCAATACAGTGGAATCTTTTATAAATAAGCATAAACATTTAAGGCAATGTATAACTAAAAAAAATACTTTTAAACTTTAACATCAACATAGTATGGAAAAAATAAAATGAAATAATACCATTTACTTATTCAAATGGATATTCTACTAATAGAATAATCACATGCAATATCAATAACCACTTTCATAATGATGGAATGCATAATTCCAGACTATCATAACCACATAGCCAAAGCCTCGTGCCAAGACTACAAATAAGATTTTGTCAAGGCCTTCTACCAAGACATTTGTTTGTCTTATGAGACCTACCGATGCATCGAGGAGCAATAGTGGGCTCCACCCATCACATTTTAAGTCCAATGCATTCCACTGTGAAAAGGTTTAAACATAACATAAACATTCATATTAAAAATAGAATATGAAATGTAAATACTTCATCCATAAACCACGAATGGTAGAAAAATAATATATCCACAGTCAGACACATCACAAAAACATCAAAACAATATGGAAGTTTTGTATCATAATAAATCAATTTAAAATAAACATAAAATCCATCAAAGGATGTTGACATAAATGAAATCAAAACTATTTGATAGAAATATCGTTTTTTTAAATCATTTAAAAGTCACACATTTATTGAGGAAGTAATTTAAAAGATATTTTTGGAATCAAAGTGTCCCATAACACATCAAAACATTTGAAAAGAAATATCATTTCAAAACATTCATGTCTATATAAATAAATCCTTAAAATCATTTTTAGAACATGGACATTAATTAAAAATATTTAGAAAGATAAATCATTAAAACACTTAAAATTCTTTTTTTTGATAAAGAGTACCTTTCAGAAATTCTTAAAATATTCACTTTCAAATCATTTAAAAGTCACATAATTATAAAATAAAACATTTACATTGAAAATATTCTTATAAGATTGTAAGAAGGTTTCAACGATTTTATAACGGTGGAGAATAGCCGCACCCATCGTATGATCCAAAAAAACATTCTTACCTTAATTTTGTCGAAAAGGTTAAAAGAACCTTGTTTAGAAAATGACATAAATATTCCTTTATAAAACTCTTATAAAATGTCAAACAAGGGTATAAATTACATTAACACATATTCTTTGTAAATAGTAAAAATGTTTTGAAATACATTTCTAAGAAACATGGATGTTGATGATAATGAAATCCTAGTAGATTATTACGTATAAAAAACCTTGGATAATGAAGAGATTGCGAAATAAAACCTTACCTTGTACTTTTCCTTGGTTGGGGGTAGGTTAAAATCATGTATAATGCTGAAATAATTGTTATTAAATTATACAAGAATCATATACATTCACCCATCGGTTGTGGGTTCAAGTCTCCCGGCCTTGCCGTATGCGACAGGTTGTCGCCCAACCTTCGGGTTGTCCTTTTATGAAAATCCAAAAATAATCCAAACTAGAACTATCCAAAATGCTTTAGTCCAAAAATGAAGATCCTTTTTGCTGCGTAATAACATGTGAACACCTTCATCAAGTATTATTTTGTAACACTGCAACATCCGGAATTTCCATAAAACCTTATTGATTACATTCATGATCCCTTATTACTTAAATAATAATGGATAAACTCCTTCAATCCAAAAATGTTGTAAACCCCAACAATGATGGAATATACCAATCACTAATCAGTTTCAAGGTAGTCATGAATATCCAATATAATTTATCAAAATCAATCATTTATTATTCCAAATTCACGAACTCGGTATCAATACTATATTATGGTTTATCATTCTCTCAACCATATATTTTTCAAAAATTTACCTTGCTATTGAGTCACATTTTTTTTTACACACAATCTCAAGTCCTTAATGAAATAGTACTACAATACAATCCTTATATACTCCATAATTATTATAATAAGTACATTGTTGATACAACACTCAAATGATGTAATCAACATAAGAACTCTAATCATTCCTCTTCATCTATGGTAGTATAATAACTTGATTATTATCCAATAGCATCATTTGTAGCATAGTCTGATGACTGGGACATAGGTTCACGTAGTGTCCAAACTCCTTGGAAATGAAGCATTGTACATTTGAAACCATTTTTTACCCTTTCATTCACGTACTTTGTGTCCTTTTTCTCCACACTTATAACAAACTCTCATTCCTTTCTGGCAAGTTTCAGGGTGTTTCTTCCCACAGTTATCACATATGGGGAAATTCTTCTTTTCCCTATTCAATTTATCCATATTTCTATCTTCCATCCTTTTCTTCTATTGCTTCCCTTCAAATCAATATGTCTCACTAAACTCTTTAGTTATCTTATCCACACATGATACTATTTCTCCATATGATGATAATACGTGGGAGACTATTTCCCTTCTAAATTATGTCTTAATACGATGAATGATACGATCTTTATTACTCTATGGATCATATGTATTACTGGAGTTCACATTCCTTTTACTGGGTGCAATTTCTATACAATAGTATAAACTAGGTCCGTTTATGAATTGCATAAATAATTCCTAATGCAAATTGAACAGTTTATGGATATAATCCATAATCATAAAAAATGTTTTCTTTGAGTAAGTATATACTCATAAGCCCTTAATAATGGTTGGTAAATAAAATTAGAGTTATCTTAAGAATATCCCCCGGGAGTGTCGTAACCAAGAGTGCAGCAGGGCTCGTTGTTGTGCACCAGTTCCCGTTCGAGTCTAGCTCAAAGAGGTGTTTTCGGGTTTTACCCCTAGGTACATATGTGCCAGACCCGCCTCTACCTGATCATATCCAGACAGGGATGTATTGCTTTGAAAACTCACAAAATCTCAACAATACCAAAATTCTATGAAGTTCTTCTATACTAATCCTGAAAGTATATTTTAGGGCTATGTGATCAAATAAAAGTTTATCTAAATCTACTTTCCAAGGTTATTGCTAAACTTTCTCTGATACCAACTATAACACCCTGACCCCAGTTACCCAGAGTCGGGGCATTATTTTAATACACTGGAATGATTACAAGGAATCATGTCCCAAATGACCGATTAGTTTAGTAGTATTGGAAAATAGATTACATAGATGAATGTTACATTACACTTCACAACATACAAAAAAACATAAATAATCCTTTATGAATTCCATTATTCCCTTGTCCTAACCCTTCTTATCAATCACAATATACTTCTTGGAATCCTGGGGAAAATAAAACATAGAAAGGGGTGAGCTCAAACACTCCGTAAGGGTAAGAAATACAACGGAAACTTTCATAAATAAGCATAGACATTTAAGGCAATGTATAAGTAAAACAAAAGACTTTTAAACGTAAACATAAACATAGTATGGCAAAAATAAAATGAAATAATTACATTTACATATTCACATGGATATTCTACTAATCAAATAATCACATGCAATATCAATAACCACTTTCATAATGACGGAATGCATAATGCCAAACTATCATAACCACATAGCCAAGGCCTCGTGCCAAGACTACAAATAAGATTTTGTCAAGGCCTTGTGCCAAGACACTGGTTTGTCTCATGAGACCTACCGATGCATCGAGGAGCTATAGCCAGCTCCACCCATCACATATTAAGTCCAACTCATTCCCATATGAAAAGGTTTAAACATAACATAAACAATAGTATTAAAACTAGAATATGAAATGTAAATACTTCATCCATAAACCACGAATGGTATAAGAATAATACATCCACAGTCAAACACATCACGAAAACTTCAATACAATATGGAAGTGTATCATAATAAATCAACTTCAAATAAACATAAAATCCATAAAAGGATTTTGACATATATGAAATCAAAACTATTTGAGAGAAATATCTATTTTTTTGAAATCATTTAAAAGTCACACATTTATTAAGGAAATAATTTAAAAGAGATTTTTGGAATCAAAGTGTCCCATACCACTTCGAAAATTTTGAAAAGAAATATCATTTCAAAACATTCATGTCCATATAAATAAATCTTTAAAATAATTTTTAAAACATGGACATTAATTAAAAATATTTTGAAAGATAAATCTTTAAAACATTTAAAATTCTTTTTTTATAAAGAGTACCTTTCAGAAATTCATAAAATATTCATTTTGAAATAATTTAAAAGTCACATAATTATAAAATAAAACATATACTTTGAAAATGTTATTAAAATCTTGTAAGGGAAGCTTCAACGATTTTATAACGGTGGAGAATAGCCGCACCCGCCGTATAAGGTAAAAAAACATTCTTACCTTAATTTGTCAAAAAGGTTAAAACCACCATGTTTGGAAAACAATGGAAATATTCCTTTATAAACCTCTTATAAAAAGTTAAAAGAGGTTATAAATGACTTTAACCCATATTCATTGTAAATAGAAAAAAAAATTGAAATAAATTTCGAAGAATCATGGATGTGGATGATAATGAAATCCCAGTAGATTATTACGTATAAACAACCTCAGATAATGAAGAGATTGCGAAATAAACCCTTACCTTGTAATTTTCCTTGGTTGGGGGTAGGTTAACCTCTTGTATAATGGTGAAATAATTGTCATTAAATAATACAAGAATCATATACATTCATATGATTTCATATATGATCTTTTAACATTGCTTTGTTAATAATATCTTAGAATTATCGTTGTTTCGGGTGTTAACTTACTCGTTTTATTTTATATGTTTTGTTACGTAAGCTGTGGTTGTCATGGATAGGTTGTATTTTATTAATATCTATAATGATAAAAAGTCCTTAAAAATTATTTTTATATCATCAAATGATAATTATACTTGAATGGATACGATAGAGAATGAATCTCATCGCGTTCGTAGAGACGGTAGTCCGTACGTACGCACGAGTGACAATATCATTATTTTGATATTAAAATAATATATAATTGGATGGTATATCATATATACAGAATAATTATAATGTTATATTTATTATTTAAGTTAATTACACATCATTATTATAACCATCCAAATAATAATTTATTGAATAACAATTACACCACGACGTGGAGACGGTAAGCCGTACGTACACACGTATGGTGAAATGTTATTCAAAGGATGGATAGAATACTGAAGTATGGTTGTAAAATGTTTATAATAACATGAATGTATATAAAATATACTGGATTTATTATTTCATAATGGTAATAACAATGAAAGAAGAAGTGGAAGAAGAAAGGAATTTGTAAAAGGGTGGTGAAATCATTAGCTCTTCTTCGGGTTCTTCCTTTTGATTTGATCAAAAGGGCTCGTTAAGTTTTATTTCTAACTAAATGATGACCTATAATATGTATTTAGTGATTTTGAGAGAGTATTTGGGCAGAGGTTTGCCGAACCAAAAGGCTTTGATGTTGTGAATTAATGCGGAGGAGGAGTGCCCTTTTATAAGAGGGGTGAGGGGCACCTTTGGAAAAGCTAGAAATATTATTTAATAATAAATTCATATTATTTTTATAATGGCTCCAAAGTGTATTATTTAAAGGTTATGGTGGGGATGAGTAGAAAACCACTCAAACAATAGAATTTATACAGGTTTGGGTTATTATATTAACCTTATCTTTATGTATTAACTCTTAGTTAATTAGTTTCACTTTTACAATGTCTCTTTGTATTTTTATATTATATGGTTAATAAACTTACTATATACATACAAGAGACCCCAAAGTGGTCCATTAATGATACAACTCTCATTATATAAGTCTCTTGGACGATCCTTCGATTTTTGAGAATTTAATATCAATTAATAATATAATATTTGTTTTAAAAACACTTTTATGTCAATTTTGACACTATTCAATAATTTATTTTTGTGAAACTGATAACATAATTATTACTTCGAAAAAATCCAATTAAATCAATACTAATATGTCATATTAACATATAAAAGTAGTTTGGTTCAATAATAGTCTCCAATTATATTTATTTGGGTATTTATAATATCAATTATTTAAATTTTTCACTATTATGGTAATTACCGCATCATCATTGTGTCATAACTAAATTACATTATATAATGTCAAAAAATTATAAATAAAATATAATTATATAGGAAATCGTTTTATATTTCTAATAAATTTTTTTAGTCGAAAATCCTACATATATAACCCTATGTAAAAATTGTTCTGCTAAAAGATATATGCTTGTGTCATTTTTGTATTCATTTTAACTTAATTTATATAAAGTGTCATTATCACTTAGAAGTGGCTCCATGGGGTCCACAAATCGACCCAAAGATGCACATGGTCGGACATTTATCAACCTAGAAGGTTAGGACACGTTTTAGGGTAATTTTTTATTATTTTAATATTATTATTTTAACCCTTATTTACCGGATTTACCCTTTAACCATGGTAGATAAAATATTTACCGAAGTAATTATTCAAAATGTCTAAAAATATAAGTTACCTATTTACACAATTGGAACAACCTTATTCCAAATATGGAATCCTTTTTTCCATATTCATATCACGGAAGTGGCAGAAAATAATTTAAAATTAATTCCCGTTGTTAAAACAAAAATCATGTTTTTAAGATATAATAACTATCAAAAGATTGGCACTTGTTTATGACTGGTTTAATTGTGAAACTATGTCCAATGAAAAACATTGAATTAGATGGTAAACATATATTCTAAATATACTTTAAAAAAACTCAAATTCAGAATTTATCAATATTAATTATTTCAATTAAAAAGTAGTTTTTAATTAAAATTTTGTAATTTTCACTTTTCATCAAAATATGAAAGTTATCAAAAAAGTAGCAAAATTTCACCCTAGACTAATTTCGATATTTTGAATCCAAAAATGAAGTCAATTTTAAGAGATATAATTTATAATATTTCAAAAACTAGGTATTACTATTCATAACGGCTATTTTGATTGGTTGTGGTGTGTTAGAACTCGATGTTGCGTACAACACTTGCTATCGCATTATTCAAAGAGAAGCGTACCGTAGAAGCTTGGGGTGCTACATTGTAAATTTTTATTATGTCCCCATTATAAAGAATAAATGTATTTAGTCAATTTGAATATATAAAGGATTAAAATGTTGGATTTAAAAAGGAATCACTATTAAAGTTGGTAAAAGTTCATTTTTGAAAAATACTTCTTTTATCTGAAAAAAAGTAATTTGTTCTTGCATTATGTCTAAGAAACTCATAATATTGATTATAAAATTATAAGGATTATATAAGGTTTAAAATATAGGTAATACTATTCATAAACTCTTTTGAACGGCTTGTTCAGTAAGTCATGATGCGCTTTAACTAGGTGTTCCGTGTAGTGAATGTTATTGAATTAATTTGAAGAAATAACACACAATGAAATCTTGGGGGGTTAAAATGGTTGAAAATTGTGATGGCACGATGGTGGATGTGACTATGCATTTTGGGAATGGTGGGATAGATAATTATTGATATGTGGTGTGGGAAATATTTTGATATGGTTTAATAGAATCCATACCATAGGTTTCAATTCACCACTCAATATATGTGTTAGTTTGTGATTCTTATGACATATAAACACATGGTTTTGGATCGATACTTACAAGAAGAGGCTTTTGGTTTGTAGCTCCATAATCACAATATTGAACTGGTTGATGACCCAATAATGTATCAAGAGATATTATTGTAGTTGTGGGTCATCATAGAGTATGATGGTGTTAATGAGTGGGAGGCTTGGGTTTTGTGGAATATCATGCCATGGGTTCTAAAGTTTAATGTGAAATCTCATTTCGAATTGTAGTGTGTGATGTAATATATTTATTGTAAATTTATGACTATGTTTTGTTTTTGATAATTACTCGAAGGTCCCCAATACACATTAGGGATAAGAAGTTCTATAGTGGGGTGTTTTTAATGAATTTTGTCTTTATAGATTATGACATTTATAGAAAAATGGATTTTTGGCCTCAAATTATTATAAGGGGGAAAATGGAAATGTTCATATAATATGGTCTCAAAATAATTCATTCATAGTTCTATTGTACCTATAATATGTTATTTTCCATTGATATATAATTTTATGATATTTTTAGAAACTTTTGTTTCTTTTTTGTATATTTTAGAAAGAATTCAATAAATATTATATATGTTTTATATTTAAATTCAAATATCTACTATATTCCGTTTCAATATTAAATTAGCATTGTGTTTTTTAGTCTATAATGAGATATTTTACCTAGGATTGGTTTAAAATACATTGGGATTTTGGTTCTTGGGTCGCATCTTTAAATGAGTATGTATTTTTAAATATATTTAAATTGATTGGTTCCATGCCACCTAGTTTCTTTTCTTATATTCTAAAAAAGGATTGAGGTCTCCTTTTTCACATGATATTGAGCCAAGAGTGGGGTATATTCATAGGGGTGTTCAAGATTCATTGGGGAGAAAGATCGAAGCCGAATTATGATGTATGGATCATGGAGAAAAGATATAAACTCAAAACATTGAAATTTTCAATATGTGGTAGACCATTAATTTCAATTTTATTCTTATTTCCAATTTATTCATCATTTTAAAAATTTTATGAATATTGGATAGTTGGATTACCCATCATGGCTATTTTTGGGATAATTTTTTGTGAACCATGAGAATCAATTGATTCACCAGGGTTTTTCAATTTTAAAATTAGATCACCTAACTTGTGGCTCTAGAAAATAAATTTTTTCTTTCATTAAAAGGCATACATAGGAAGATGATATTTACATGGTGTGTAGAATATATATACACACCATGGAGTTCTGTTAGTGTACAACATGAGGTGTGGATGAGTAGTTGGTTAAGAACAATGTCTGGGTTATATTGTGATTATGGTAAATGACCTAACCTAATGTGTGTTACATGGTCATTCATCATGGGAAGTTCTTATCCTGATGACATTTGAGGAACATGACCAGATACCTTATGTGGGTTACATGATATGTTTTCATGGTACACATCTGTTTTTTGAAAAATACATGTTATGATGGATGAGGTATACACCCATCGACGGGAATTGAGGGTACCCACCTTATATTTTGTCCTAGACACCATATATTATTCCCTTAATTGAGTTTTCCATGATTTATTTTCCTATATATTCAATATATAAATAAGGTCCTTATTACAAGTTGTTTTACTTGTGTTGAATTATGGTGATAGAATTATATCTATTTACGGTCATTTAAGAGATGATTCAATTTAGTTGAGATGTGATAGAGAGGTTTTCCCTAATACATTATTTTGAGAGATCTTCAAAGGGAGATAAATAATGAGAACCGTTTAAGGGACATGAGAAGTAATTGATGATATTTAATTGGATCACCATAGTTAAATAGACAATGAAATATTAAAATTGTTCATGGTTAAAAGAGTTTTGTTGTGGAATGAGAAATGAGATGAGATTTTAGACCAACATCATGAGGCATAATTCAATTAGATAATAATACTATATAAACATTGCGATTGTGTTAAAATTTAGCATAGAACTAATGAGATAATATTTTTCTAGGCCTAAGGATCCCACGTGATGGAAATTCAGTTGATATTAGAATTCTGAATTGTTTGATTTAATGTCCTTATTTTACAAAGAGAATCTTGAATGATAATTCTAAGTGGCTAGTTAGATTCTGATTGATTATATGAGGTGTGGTGGTTGGTACAATAGGCTAGAGAACCACAGTTGAGATTGATTATAGGGGCAGATATTCCATATTTTTGATGGGATTGGGACTAAGAGTTGATAATGATATAATGGAAACCATTAAATCCATAAAATCTATAATGCGACTTTTAGGACCTTGTTTATAGACCACGTTATGTGATGACCCTTGAAAAGGAATATCATGACATGTCTATAGGAATAAAATAGTGTTAATATGCCATGAAGGATTGTTCTTTTCTTGAGAGTCCAATATATAATTTTTGTTATAGGTTTTGGAACATGTACAACCCTTTTGAGGAATATTTATGATATTCGAGAGGGCCTCCACCACCCACTCCGAATATGAATTTTTCTTCCATTATATAGAATTCAGTACATGATATGTCTAGGTTTCTTGGATGGTAGAAGGAAATCCCTTTTTTGGATGACCTACTTTCTTGGATGTGTGTTGGAACTCCCCTATGATTCAAAATTTCATGATTTTCATGTTGGGTATAGTCATATAAAAATGTTTCTTGATGAAAAATTTTCTAGGAGGATCATGGGAACACCCCTGAGTTTCTAGATGATATGTTTTCATAATTGAGAGAGTCTTTCTATGAGTTTAATGATTATATTTTAGTTTGATTGGATTTTTAAACACCCCTATGTTTTTGGATGATCTATATTCCCATATTAGAGTGACTTCCCTTGAGTTCTGTATGATCTTGTGTGTGTTCACTCATTGGGGTGAAAGTATTCCTCTTGGTTCCTCGTGACTATGTAACATTCTTAGAGTCACCTTATCACTATCTAAAGTTAGTGTTCACGAACTCATGTTTCAACTTAGAAACAATGGATCAATAATGATTTATTTATTTATTTTCTTCACATATTATTGTACTGGGAGAGTCAAGCCATAAGAGAATATAAATTTAAATGATAGAAGTGTTTAGTGACACCATTGATGGAGACTAATGACATTTATTTCTAACCACCTACATTGAAACCGAGTGCATATGAATACCCTATGTATTCATTCAATGTGAGCCTGATACATGAAATAGATTAGGATAAGGTATTTCATTATTTATTTAGATACTGAGATTATTATTCACCTCAAGAATATATATAGAGCCTCATGTTCATTTTATTACATTTTTTATTTTATACGTGGTCTGCCTAATGTGTGTTCAGTTGATGTATGATTGAATGTTTATGCATTTCATTGGATATAATATATTTATGTTCACTCAATTCATGTGATCGGATTATTTATTATTTTGGAAGATGTTTTATTATTTTCACTATTTCTTACTATCATATGATTGTATATTGTGTCCATGGTAAAATATAATACCCTAATTTCTATTTGGAAGCCTCTATAAAATTGGATCGCTTGTCTGTGTTAACATAATATCCCCAGTCTAGCCGATGTAATGTCATCCATGGTTAGTGGGATATTTATTTATCTATTATAAAATATAAATTTCCTTCTGATATACCATCAGACCATTAATCTCTACTTGGATACTGAAAATATTCTCATACCATTTCTTTTAAATTAGAAAATATAATATACTTGTGTATTATAGGTATCGTTCCGAATGTGATTTTGTACTTGTTATTCAGAAACCAATGGTGTCCCAAGATAAAATCCACGAATATATAAATACATGAAATAAAAACTAAAAAATTCAAAATATGCCACACAACTTACTCCACTTGTTCTTGAATAATTACCAATACAAAATTGCAATGATACATCCATGTTTAATTTTACCATAAGTCCAGTAGTTCATCCAAAAAAATCCCATGTTAACAGGAACTACCATTCCAAATCAACCCTGATGTCCCACCGAAAGGTACACATAGTATAAAGAACAATGCATAAAATTTCAAAATATATAGATTTTATTTAAGAATTAATTTTCTTAAATTCCCAAGGATAATTATGGTTTATAGTTTTATATAATAATTTCATAACTCCTACAAAATAACCCAATATATTACAAAGTGGAAACGTTTACATAGTATCCTTTTTCCCTCAACAGAAATCATATAAAATAAAACGTTTTTTTCATGAAAAATATTTATGGATTTCAACATTACATTTTCATTGTTCTTACCCACCCCTATTTTCGATGAAAAACAATTAAAAAATTGAAATGAGTAGAAAAAACATAATAAGGGACATAAAAGAATGAAATTATTTATTCCTGTGAAAAGAATTAAATCCCATAAATTTTTTTCCTTAATCATAAAATACATTGTGTGTGAAAATATATAATGTATATAAGAAAAAACTATTTTCTCAATGAAATTATTAAATCCCATATAAATAAAATATGAACACATTTTTGGAAAAAAGGATCTTAGAAATCCTAGAGCACTATGTTTATAACCCCTGATAATTTCTTGTATTAAATAACACGTTTTTAATTAAATACTAAGGATAAACTAACTCGGATAACTCCAACCTTATTCCCTATGAAGATAAGGAATATGAACTAACATACTAAAGAGATATAATGGTTAGTTCATGTCATATTAGTTGTATCCAGATTTCCCGTTGTTTACGTTATATTTGTCTCACCTTAATCAAATACAATGTAAATATACCATAACATGAATAATTTTTTTATTGAATATTTTTATTATAAATACATTTTAAAACTATTCTGAACCCACCTTGCAAAGAAACACTTATGAATCCATATTAAAACATGTTCAAATATTGATATATACTTTTCCTTTAAAACCTAAATTTTAAAACTAATATTCAAAAATTGGAACGTGGTTTTTTATTTTTTGAAAACAATGATTCTTATAACATAATCCTAATAAATTAAATACAAATTGTGGTGATAGTAAAATCATTTTACACTGTATATGTTGGAATAAAAATTTCTTTTTTTCCTTTGGTAATGAATTTCAAAATCTTCCAAAAATTATTAATTTTGAAAAAATTGAAAGAATACAAAAAAATACAAAAAATCCCTTATTTAATTAATTTCTATCGATATAAATTCATCAAAAAAATAAATTGAATAACATGGAAATTTAATTAAAATATATATCAAATATATCTTTAAAAACAATGAAAATTATTTTTTAAATTAAAACGTCATTTACATCGAGTATAACTCGTCACATACATTCATTTGTTTCTTAGACAAAAAAATTATGAAAATTATTTACTTTCATTAGATACTTATCTATTTTTATTATTACATATATATTTTTTGTTAACTTATTATATAAAACTACTTCATTAATTAAGTACACATTAGATATTTTGACGGTATTTGGCTAAAATGTCCAAAATGACATTGATAGTTCGAATTAATGAAAGCGGTCAATATTAAGTCAGAATAATAATATTATTAAAATAATTATAATTTGTATATAATAATTAAACTTTTAAAAACTACTATGATATATGGTTAATTAATGTGAACTATGTCAAAATAATGGACACCGTATGTTGAATATATGTGTCTGTAACATTTACATTGTTTAAAAAATGATTGATAAAAGTTAGTAGCTATTTTAAAATTAAATATTGATTATTATTTAATTAATATAATTTTATACATTTAAAGAAACTTATATATATCTTCAATTGGATGTTTTCATGAAGAACGAATCCCATCACATCGTGGAGCATGTAGTCCATAGGTACACAAAAACAATGTTATCATTTTTTAATGTTTGGAAATGTAATAAATTGGTTGATATATTATAATTATATAATGATAAATATGTCATGAATATAAAATATATAAATTTTATCCGAAATTATAACTATTCATGAGATGTGGTGATGGAAACCAAATTACATTAGTTTGCAAGGCGACAGTCCATCAAACACACCAACAATGATTTTGTTTCCCATTTGACGGGACACGAGATATATGAAGGTGATAAAATAAATATTATAACATCCCATAATATAATTTTAATAAATTTTAGTTCATAATGTTTTATAATTATTTGAAGATGGTATAGTAATAAATAAAAAGAAAATTTTTGGTTAATAACTAAACCTCTTCTTCGAAAAAACTCTTTTATTTATACATAAAGCATTTCTAGGATATTTTTCTGATCAAACCCTGGACTCTATGATATTGAAAGGTATTTAATGATGGTATTTATATATGTATTTAATGAACTAGGGTGGTTTAACTAGGTTAGGGATATATGATATTATTTTCCCTTTTATAATTGAGTGGAATTCATTCCTGGAATTTCTCAAATAATTTAATAATATATATATCATTATCATATAAATTGTTAGCGAATAAATCCAAATTAAAATATAATGTTATTTGGGTAAAAATATATTTAATAAAAACATTTAAAAATTTTTAAATATATTTTCTTCCTTATATACTACTTGAAAGACTAAAAACTCATTTTAACCATAACTGTGATAACTTACCATTTTTACCATGAGAAATTAATTATATGACCTAAAATAAAAAGATAATCCTAAAAAATATAGTTGATTATTAAAAAAAGTTAAAATATTTATTATGTTCAAATTATATTGGTGTAATAAAATAATTTTAATAGAATAATAAAAAATGGATGAAAAATAGTTTTTCTGAAAGTATCCAATTTTTATGAAAAAATTAATTTTAGTTTAAAATAAATAAATACACTGGTTTAAAAAAATATTTTCAGTTAAATAATAAAAAATATTTGTATTATATTTTTTATCAATACAATACCTAATTTAATCTTCTAGCAATTCTATAAAATGGAAAGACCCAATTTTCGCTTTAATTTGACTAAAATATAACCCACCTTCTCAGAATTCATGTTTGGGATCCAATATTCATAGTAACATTTTAAAATAAATTATTTTTGTCATTAAATTTATATTAGGTATAGTTAAACTCATTAAATAGGTTATATTAAAATTTTAATGTAATTTTAACCTATATTTCTTTGACTTCTCACTCGAGTAAACCCTTTTTAATTTTAGCAATCGTGATAATGTTTTACTTTTTTAAGTATTAATTATAACCAAAATTTATGTTGAAGATATTAAATAATATTAAGTATTATAACCCAAAATATTGAACCCATTTTATCAAATTCAATTCACATATGTGGTAGAATTTAATTTGAAAGTATTCTAGAAAAACCTGATTAAATA
The DNA here is from genome assembly GCA_963277665.1 of Viscum album. NCBI lineage: Eukaryota > Viridiplantae > Streptophyta > Magnoliopsida > Santalales > Viscaceae > Viscum > Viscum album. The sequence goes on from OY728165.1 coordinate 975,228,439, forward strand.
TCATTTTCCAAAATAATGAATTTTTACGTTTAAAAATGTTTCTAAACTAACTCCAAGCATAATGTTCATATAAATGAAATATAACGGATTAAAATTAATCAAAATGAATTAATTTCATTGTAAAACTACTCTAAAATATAATTTTCTTTATTAAATACATGAGAATAAAAAAACGATTTCAATAAAAATCTATATTTTCTCACCACTCGAGGATGGATAAATCAACTCACGAAAATATAAAAAATTCACCCTTATATAATTTTAATAAAAATATCTCAATATTTTAATTTATTTGAAAAAATTTATTTTATAAAATTTATAAATATTAATTTTCAATAAAACCAAATATTACATGAAAAATGAGTTCTGTTTAATATAATTCATTTTCACTTTTGACTGAATTTTTTAAATAATCTAGAAAGGAATATAAATATAAAAAATAAAACTATTGAATATAAAAAATGATGTATCTTAACATTATAAATGTTTGTACATTCTTCTCATTTTTTAAGTTGTATTCACGAAATTATAATCACTAACAAAACAAATGGGAAACTTTTTCCTCCATAAAATCATCAGATTACCATTTGGATTATTCAATAAAATGGGATTTCTAATAATCATTAAAATGATGAATTATCTTATTCAAAAGAACTTATTCCACGTAGTCAAGAATATTAATAAAATATTCCCCATAATAACGGTTCTCTTACAACCTTACTATATTAGGTATAATGTCATGAGATTCATCGTGAACATTTTTTTATTAACATGGAAACATGATATACATCAGGTAACTTGGATAAAATAAGATGCAATTCCAATCTATAAAAAAATAATCCAACTGTATCCCAAATTTCATATGGTCCAATAGTCCATGGATATAGATTCCCATTTATTTCAACGCACATAACAAATTTCTATATAGATACTTTAAAAATTATTTGATCACCATCCTAAAAAGAACATTGTTTCCTTCAGTTATATGGATATCCCTTATACCAATTCGGGGATATCATCATATGATACTGAATCATGTTTATCTTCTCACCCATTTATTCAAGCAAATATAGAACTATTTTCTTTCATTCTCCTACATCATCCCAAAAAGTTGGAGTCTGACAACACCTTCTATATAATGCGTCTAATTGATTAGTCTGTATACAAGAGTGAAAATTGTTATTATAATAAAACTAAATGAATGAATGATTTTGATCCAAAATTCATTTGAAAACTTTGAGTAATAATAAAACAGTCCTTCTATTGTGGAAATAAGTTCCCTATACTATCAATCATATTGAGTATGAATAGTTGATCTAAAATTTAATTTTTCCCCAAAAACAAATGAAGGATTTTCCAAATATTATATATTAAACTTACAACAATGCCAAATACAATGATGGGAATAAATACATGAAACATGATTCTATCAATGAGTTATATTGGTGAATGTTTATATAAATACATAGTGTCGTGAATGGGAGAGAAAATTCACTAACTTAGTTAAACGATCAAAAAAATACCCAAATCACAATATTACCTTGAGATGTATATAGAAAAACCACAATGAAATCTATGGATATATATTTTTATTTCCCATGATGTACTAGAAAACATTGATGCATCCCTTTATATAATTATTATTTACCGTTAACCAATCAATATGTAAAACATTTCAAGAAAATATTTGCAATATATTTCTTCATCCCATTACACCTTTAAAACTATCGAAGGAATATGTATTTCATAATACTTCTTTGTTGAATATAGAAGGGTGAATTATGAGTTTCTCTCAAAAATTACATTTTAAACCTGGAGATAGCTTGAATAGAAAATATTTTCCAAAATCTCAAAACTACTTCTTCATCTATGTTTAATTTTGAAAACATATACTTTGTTATGAGTTACATCTTATCATTAAATCATACTCTTCTTTATGTTCTTCATTAATTTTTTTGTACAATGTAAATTGCATGTCAACTTGAAAAAAACAATGATATTTCATGCATGATAAAATTTCTATACAATAATTCATTAAAACATTTACAAAAGCTTCATGTTCCAAATTTAGTGTGGTTAATAATCATATATACATTTGACTCAATGCATCGATAACATTGTTTTCTTTTCCAGGATGGTAATAAACTATATGTTAAAAATTCTTAATCAGTTCAATCCACCTTCTTGGTCTCATGTAAAACTATTTATTTGTTAATATATAATTATTTATGAGTTAATATATACTTCAAACATTTGTGATCAGTATATATTTCACATTTTATATCATATATATTTGGCCTCTAGATTTTTAATGAAAATCCTGTAATATATTGTTCTCTATCATGTTTAAGATATTTTAACTTGTGAGGTTTCAATTGATGTGAATCATAAGAAATTAGATAATCATTTGGTATCTGAAACCCACAAAGCCCCTTAAGTAAAGAATCAATATAGATATGAAATTCACTATTTCTTAAGGATATATCCAAAATAGTAGAATATACCAATATTTTTATCCTTCCCTAGAAACAATCAGAACCCTCATGCAACCATATTAATTTAACTCATTTTCGAGTTAACATAGTCTATGTGCTAAATAAATGAGTAATGTTTTCAAAAAATAATCAATAGTAACTCATTAATTAATAATACTATGAATATTTGAGAAAATATAGACCATTTACATTCTTCAACAACTTAATTTTTTGTAGGTTCAGTCATTATTCCATTTTTAAAAAACATATGTTAGTGAAAAAAATTGTACTAAAAAATCGCATTTAATAAATTTTCCATATAGTTTATTTATTTTATGTCTTCAAATAAATTTGTAGGTGAATTTCATGATCTTAGTAAAATTTTTATTACATAAATATATCTTTAATAAAAAAACCAGAAAATTATATAAATATTCATGTAAAAATCTATTTATAAGATTGATGGTTAAAGAAGGTGCATTACATAACCCAAAGGGAATAAACAGAAACACATCATTATCATTTTTTTTCCAAAATATCATCTTCATAATATAATAGTCCTTAAATTTTATCCAATGGTTCCAAAAACTAAGACCAATATTCATAAAATACTATGCTCCATAGAGATAATAAATCAAATCCTCGATATGAGTAAAATGAAACTTTTTCTTGATAGAGATGTTATTCAAGGATCTGTAATCAATGAAAAGTCACAGTGATCCATATTTCTTTTTATAAAATTAAACATAAGCACTCTAGGGTGAAGTAATCAGGTAAATGAAACATTTTTTTAGAAACTCCTATAATTTCTTTTTCAATTCCATATGATCTACTTTATCCGTAAAATAAGGAATTTTTGAAATAATATTAACATATGGAACTAATTTTATAATAAAATAAACTTCCAATCTAGAATATCACAATGTAAATCATTAGAAAATATATATGCACATTAATTCACTACATTAACATCACTAATTTGAACAGTTTCTTTATTTTCCACAACATTAGTTAGGTAAATTTCCCATCCATCTCTAATAAATTTCATTTTGTCATGTTATGCTATAAAATGTATGAAAACGTTGAAAAAAAACTTTTTTAACTCTAAAATATATTATTTCATGATAAAATAAGATCAAACCCATACTAAAAACAATATCAAACATTATTATGGGTCATTCATAAATATCATTATTAAATATTATCCCACTGATAACAATTTGAATATTCTTATAGATCTTGGTATCTTTAATATGTCAAGATATATTTTTCACCAAAATTTATATATTCATTTCATGAGGTGATATTATTATTTTTCATTACAATTTCATATAAATGATGTAATATAAATATCATAGGACAAACATAGTATTGGTTTAATTCAAATAAATAGTTAACATGTTTATCAACACATCATTAGCCCACAAAAAATCATCCTCGTAGAAGAATATGATCTTCCACACCTTTTTTCATTTGACCTTGATTACATCAACCCTAATTAACTAAATTTGGAAACACATTAACATATTTCCACAACACATTGTAGTTAAAACATATCACTGTTGTTTATATATCCTTGACACCATTCTACGGTTGTTCAAGATAGTTTTCTTTGTAGTCACAAAAACTATGACTAATGTAAACACACATAAAACACTTTCAAAATCCAGTCCAAAATTACATAAAATGTATTTTACCACAGTTGGACCATGTTGGGGGATTACCAATAGATTTATTAGTTGACTGCATCTCAGTTTTCTGGAACATTGATCACTTCATACTCTTTTCATTTTAAAAGAATTAGAAAAATCCATCCCAGCATTACAAAAAAAAAATCTCATAAAATTTAAATATTAATGTCGAGAAATACCTATATAAAATATGTTTTAATTGTGAGTAAGCTCTTTTAATTTTATTATGAAGGTCTGAAATAAAATTTGGAACATAACTACAAAATCTAATAAATATATTTTCATACATGGATACTAAATATTAATAATTTTTCATCATTTAAATTAATTGTTTCTCTATCCTAATTGAAAATTCATTAGGGAAGTATTTATCATAAAAAAATCATTAAGATTATCTAGGTCCATGTAATCAATCATATATCTCTTTATGGTATTCTTAACAACCTACCATCATCAATCTTCTTCACCATCAAAAAGGTTACTGGTAAGAGTTTCCTATTGGTGTTTGGAAAATTATGTGACATAACAGATCTTTTCTAGATAAATGATCATTAAATAATATATCTCAAGATCTATAGGCCCTCTGGATTCTAGAGTCATCTATTTCATGAAATTATAAATTATCTACATGTTCCTATATGGTACATATGGTTTCTCTATAACATAGATTCCAATACGATTTATAGCCTTCTCAAATTGATCCATTAAAATAAAAAATTATTCAGTAATAATTCCAACTATTATAGGATACCAGTCTTGAAGGATATTATCTTTTAAATATCTTACTACATTATCTAAGTATTTTCCTATACAGAAACCCTTTCTAAATAGACATTTATTTGATGAATGAACATGGTAATAATTAAATTCTATATCCTTTATCATTAACCACAAATTATAATCTCTAAAGAATATTATATTATCATTTTCAAAACCTGTAATGATATCGAAAAATATACAATGATACCAAAAATAAGGACCCAATGTTAAATGTTACATAGTATTGTACTTTTAGTCCATAATTAATTTTCTGAAATTCCAAATGTTCTTTATGGTTTGGAGTTTTAATTAATTATTTAGTTACTATTAAATAAAAACACATATATTAAAAAGTGGAATCTGGTACTCAATATCCATTTTTTCCATAATTGATATATTTTAAAAATAAACACATTTTTTCATGATAAATCTTAATGGATTTACACACGACTTCTTATTTTTTTTCTAACGCATCCTTATAACCGATAAAAAATAAAAAAATTACCAAATGATCACAAAAAATAAATATAATAGAAATAAAAAAAGATATCCCATAATCCTGTGAAAAATATATTAAAATATAAAATTTATCAAAAAACCCTTTTAGGGTATTAATCAATTCATATCAAAATTAAAAACACACTTTTTTAATGAAATCCCTTAAAACCCATTGAAATAAAAATATAAAATTTATTTAAATACATTGAGAATTAGAATATTAGAGAATAATATTTGTAACCTACATTAAATTAATATAATAAATAAGTAGATCCCAATTATGTATATTGGATGACCCTTGTTTTATAACACTTTTTTCATTCTTTTGAAGACACGGAATAATACCCAATGTATTGGAGTGAAATAATGAGTCCCACCCAATTTATAAGCTATATTGTTATCACCGACATATAATAATGTATTGGGGTCACCCATAATCAAAAATTTTTCTCAAGTAATATATCATGAATAAATTTTTTTTATTTTATATTTTAACATAAAACCCTTAAAAATAATTTAAAACCCTTATGGAAAACATTTTGAGATATATAAATATTATATTCATTTAAAACATGATTTTCAAAAATAAAATTCTGATAATAAAAGGAATGCAATTTTTTATTTTAATTAGAAAATAAATTTTATAAACTAATCCAAAAAATAAAATAATTTTTATAGTGGAGATAAACTATATTGACATTCTATTCATCAAAATAGTACATTCCATTTAATTTATCAAAATAAAGTTAAAAATTTCTCTGAACTAGTTCCATTTGAAATGAATGAAATTAATGGAAAAATATACATAAATTGAAATTTAATAATTAATTTTAAGACATATAAATACATCCATAAAGAAATTATCATAATATGGACATGAAATAATGGTTATTAGATGATAAATATTCACAAATAGATAAAACAATTTTTTTTGTTATAGTGTACCCTACATCATGTATGAATCATCACATACATTCCTTTTCTTATGGAATAGTAAACTTATATTAATTATTTAGTTTATTGACATAATATTTCCAACTTTTTTATTTCCATTTTTCCCAATATACTTATAATTACTCATTAAATTAAGTCCACATCAAATATTTTGATTATATTTTCTAAAAAATATGTCCAAACTATATTCAGTTGGTTAAATATGACATAATTAGCTATCCTTCCAATATCTAAATTAAATTCATCATGATATAATTATTATTTTTATAAATTAATTATACATTTAAAGTTGGCCATGACATATGGTTCTGAAAAATTTACTATTTTACAATCATTGAGATGGTAGGTTGTAAGTACACATGAGTAACATTTCAGTTTTTAATTAATTATGATTGAAATAAGTTATTTATTATTATATAACTATATAATGATTATTATCTAATAAATATAAATATATTTATTTATATAGACATATATATATATCATCAATCATATGTGGTGATGAAAAATGAATTACAATGCTTCGAAGATGTGGCAGTCCACACATATGCATGGATAAAATTGTCATTTTTCAGTTGATGTAAAGGTAATAAATTTGGGGATATATTTGATTTATAAAATGATAAACATTTTTTTAATATATTATATAGTCATTAATTAAACCATTATAACCACCCATGTGATGTGGTGATGAAAAATGAAATACGTCCATTTATAAGTTGGTATTCGGTCGTACACACGAATGATGCATTTATTTCCCATTTGACGAAATAATAGATTGATATATGTGATGATATTCGTATTATAAAAAATAAATTTATGGAATATAGTATTTCTATTATTTAGAAAAATTTGGAAAATATATTAACGAGTTAGACAAAAAAAAATATGAAATTGCTCTATAATGAACTAAACCAATTCCTCCCACAAGATATTTAGGATTATACATGAAGTCTTACTAGGGTTCCTTTATTGTCAAAAAAGGGCCTCCAACAATTGGTTACAGATATATATAAGGTATTTTGGTAGGCATTGGATCATATTTTGTGATAAAAATATGTGTGGAAGAGAGGTCTGTAGCTTCCAATTTATAAGTGAGGGGAGGGGAATTATTTTAATTTCTCAAAATAATAAATAATATATGTATCATAAACATGTAATGTGGTAGCAAGAAAACCCAAATTATAAATAAATGTGTTATATTATTTAAATAATTTCAATAAAACATATTTATTAATGTTTTGATCCATTTTATGCCTTATTTCTTTGTTTAAATACTTTAAACTCTTTTAAACCTAAATTGTTACAGGTTAACTTTTTTACCATGAAAAAATTATAAAATGACAAAAATATAATTGGAGAATTATGAAAATAAATTTAGAATAATGATTAGAGACCCGAAATAAAATTTTCCATGTTCAAATATTATATGTTCAAAAATCTATTTTTAATATAACCACACAATATGCATGAAAATGGTTTTTAGGAAAATAACTAATTTATGTATAAAAATAATTCTACATTGAAATCATGAAACAAGTCAGTTTAATTTTTTTTTCAAATAATAATAAATGGACTATTTTTATACTTTTGGAAGTTGAAAAAAAATTGAATGGAATCTTCCAACCATGCATTAAATGAATGGACCAAGAAAAGTTTTTAATTTGAATAAAATGTTACTTATAATTTGAAAAATAACTATTAGGTTCTTGAATTCATAGTAATTTTTTAAAATAAATTATTTAACACTTTAAATATATTATTGGTGAGAAAAATTCAAAAAATATTATGAAGGAAATATTTTATATAATTTAAACCCAGATATCTTTAGTTTAACTCTCTAGTAATCCTATTTATCCTTAACCACGATCATAGATGTTTACTATTTTTACAATTGATTACGAAAAAATTAAGTTGAAATTATTACATTATATTAATTTTTCAAAATAATAATATGGAATCCATCATTATAAATTAATATAGTTCTAAGAATTTCATTTAAAATTAAACTCGTAAAATGTGATGAAAAGAGGGTTTCTAGAAAAAATAATTAATTATAAAAATGTTTTTAATGATAATTTAATTATAATGTTTATTCTAGTGAAATTAATTTGATTATTTTTAACAAAAAAGAATTATTTATATTTTAAAACAAATAAAAAATGGAATTTTAATATTTATATAGATGAAAAATATTGTTTTCAATTAAAATCATTATTTTTCAACATTCATTGAAAACAATTTCTCAAAAATATTGAAAAACAGACCAATAATATAATTTTAATAGGATTAAATGATAAATAAAACTCATTTTCCAAATTAATTATCTTAAATTTTGAAATCATGTTTTTAAATAATATAATATAATGTATGAAAACCTACATTGGTTTAAAAAATGATTTTCCCCTTTCAAGGGAAAATTACCTGATATTATTATAACAAATATAACAATATAATATAATATTATTGAATATATAGAAATAATTTATATTGACATTTCCTATGCTGTTATTCATACCAAATCAAAATACTAATGGTCTTGTAAACCCTATATTTACTGTAGGATCAATGCCCCAATGAAATCTAGGGCACAACCAGACCAATCCTTAATAGAAAACATATCATTAGAACCACAATATCCAATAGATACTACAAGAACCCTATTCCAAGCCAAGGGTATTATACACCGTTGACTATGGGTAACTATTGTGTATCCTTGTATATTCCAATAAACCTTCTCGTCATCTGCTTTATGTCTCATATCGACCAAGGAAACTCGTGGTCAACACCACATCATGGGATTTATATGATGGGTAAATGACCAAAATAGCCTCAACCTCCATGGTGAACATAACCAAAATCATCCAAAAAGTATGAATTAGTGAACCTATATTTACACATATTAAAATGGTCAATGCCATCAACGTCATACTGAAAAAAAACACATCACCACCCACAATAATGGTCCACACCATATGCCTTATATCAGTGAACCTTTGTTAACACCCATTATATCTGATCAACGTCACTCAGATACATACGGGTTACATGCATCATGTTTCGAAACAACCAAATAAATAAATACATCTCTATAGGCAATAATTTAAAACATATTACTCGGTTACCATTAAAGCATAAAACCACACAACTAAATACTATTATGTTAAACCATAACATTCAATATGAGACTACACTTATAAATATATTATGATAAATGAAACCTTATGTGGGACCATTCCATGTAAGCCTCATGATACGACCCATATGAATTTATTAAATAGTGTATAGTCAAATATATAACATAATAAATATATAAGAAACACTTACCTTCAATTTGTAGGATTTCACTCATCACAAAACTATAGTGAATTCATTTTCGAATGAATAATGTATAGTAATCTACAAAAATCCCCAATTCAAGGAATAATGGATATAAAATAGAAGAAATGTTAGATAAATAAATAATAAACACAAATTTATAGCTATACTTACCAATAAATACTTCCAAAAATACACTATATGAAGTATGAGAAAGAATAAATGATGATCAGTCAATAAGAATGGGGGAGTTAAAAGGTGGAAATAAAAATGGGACACCCATTTTAGTCTAGCCAGAATGACCTAAAATCTATTTTACATGTTTAATTAATCAACTACGAAACATTTACAGAAAAATTTAGATAAAACAAATCCAAATATTTTTTCAAGCACAAGGAACCTTTATTATTACCCAAACATATAGAATACCCTTACATATCACCCAAAACGAACCTTATTCATCAAAAAACCTTATGAATTATCCATAAAATTTAAAATTGTATTTGAACCTTTGTTTCCCTTGGATTTTGTGGATGACATCCTTTGATGGGAGGTTCAAACATTCCGATCAGTTTCTAACATGTTTGTTCGTAGAACCAGAAACATCCAATGATTCCACATCCATTCGGACCTACTTTCCAAAGGTAGCTGCTAATTAGTATATGGACTGATGAGGCTTATGAATTTTCATTGGTTGAGTGGATGGGAGGTCGGTCTCAGCACACCTTTTTTAGGGGAATTATTATCTACTCTGGGACTGTCTTTATAGATTTAAGTTATGTTCGTGATTCCTTATTACATTACCATATATAAAATGAGTTTTCCTTTATATCTGACATTCAATGATCGATATGTAGGAAATTTAGGGAATCTTTTATATGTATTCAAGGTTCTTTAGTGATAAAGAATCATCTGTATTTGTTAGTGATTCTTAGTTAATGGTATCCTTTGATATGTAATAGTCTTTTGGTTCTTGTGATGACTATACTGGTTTTAAAGCCACTCAGTGGGGCACTTGATGTTTATTGTCATTCAGAAGGAAATGAATTATTTCAGAGTTGGGATCGAACCCACTGATGGGCTACCTACGTATCCTTTGTTTATAAAAGGAATCAGAACCCACGTAGTTTGAGTTAGGGAGTAAGATTTTTATTATTGAGGGATCAAAGAAGGATGTCATAATTACTTTTACACTATAAGCTCATGTGAATCATGCTCGGTGTGAGAAATAAGAGGTATTGGTAAAAAATAAGACAATTGTGCCATGAAAGATGCAATAATAAGAAATAATTTGGGACTTATGTATGTATAAATTCCCAGATAAATTAAGATTTGGATTTACTTAAAGGAAAAAATTCACGAACAATGTCCATAAAGGTATATGTGCTTCATGGAGGTTTGGATACTCTAACTTGGGGCTTACTCCTGAAAAGGAGGCCCAAATTATGAGAGGACTTATGATTGGGTTTTTTTACTCCTGAGAAGGAATCCTAGATCAAAGGTAAATTTGGACTGGTTAAGAGAAATTACGACTGGGGCTTACTCCTGAAAAGGAGGCCCAGGTTAAGAGACATGAAAAATTAATGGGCATGGGGCTTACTCTTGAAGAGGATTCCCATATTTGAGACTGGGGATTACTCCTGAAAAGAAGGCCTAGGTAAATGGAGTTATGACTGGGGCTTACTCCTGAAGAGGATGCCAATTTTTGAGACTGTAGCTTACTCCTGGATAAGAGGCCCAGGTTAAGAGGTTCTCTCATCTTAAAGAATGAGGTTGAATGAATGAAATCTCAATTTTTTAGTGACATAAACATGTGTAAATCACTAGGTTTTGAGAGATATTCCACAGAGTTCCTGTCAGATAAGGAATCCAAATCAAGAAATCATGCCATAAATGGCTTTTAAGAGTGTCTTGATGATTGAATCATGAATAGGAGAGGTAGAACGGCTTAGGTGGGGTGAAATGGGCAATAAGGGCACCCAAAAACGCAGGGGCGCACTAGTCCTGGAAGGCGCGTAGGTATTGCGTCGGCGCGCAAGTCCTGGTCGCGTAGGTATACCTGAACGACACATGGGTACTTGCGCGACGGATAACCAGCATAGTAATACTTGAGAGACTCTTTGTTAAATCCTTTAGAATCCTCTTGAGGTTCTTCCCGAAGAGGGGCGCACAAGTTCTATTGAAGGAGTAAGGCGGCGCGCAAATGGGGCCTTTTCCCGTAAGGGCTGGCCACTCAGGCGCGCAAGTGTTGATGAGTTTCAACACATAGGCCTTCCTCCCCCTCTTTAGATCTTCCGTTCTAGGTAAGAAAATTACCTTTGAAGTGTTTCATAAGCTTTAAGAATAGACTAGGGCGCCAGGAGCTCAAATATGAGTTTCAGGTAAAAATCATCTCCAAATGGGGGGCCCACAAGGTCTCTTTATAGGAAGGAGAAGACCCCTGGAGGTTATCACTTAGGCCGCGCAAGTCACTTGCACGACCATCATGCGTCGCGCAAGTGGACTTGCACGACTATAAGGGAACTTGCACGACCTATGGGCAATGTTCTCCTTGATCATCCCTTTATCGATTTTTGATACTTTCTTCAAAGGATCAACCAATTTGTGCTAGGTCATTTCATTTTACATTCCTTTGGACTCTGTGACGAAAGGAGCGTCAACAAAAGTCCCCCCTCATAGTTGGATCCAGAGATAATAGAGGATTTGACTCTGAGGAAATCGATAATCAAAAGGTAATTGGGGTGCGCAAGGTAGGGCGTGCAAATGAGCTTTGGGCGTGCAAGTCCTGACGTGCCGGGATACGTCCCTTGATCACGCAGGGTCCCGACCGCATCTAGAAATAGAGGGCCTCACTTCTGTACAAAGCATTCGGATTTCTGGATTTCAAGCCTTCGAGCTCTCGCCGCGCAGGTCACCTTAGCCGTGCAGGTCACTCTCTTTTCCGATGTTTCTTTGTTGTCGCGCTACTGTATAGGTATTTGTACTTGCACAGTTTATACTTGCGCGTCAAAAATCTAGTGCGGCACACTAACACTTGTGCACCAAGATTTAGACTTGTGCTCCTTAATTCCTTTTCCATTTTTTCTGAATTTCATCACAAATTTTATGAAAAATCAATCCATTTAAGAGTTCATTTATTCAACTCTTGTGCAGAATCAATGGCTCCCAAGGGAATTGGAATGACTGATGAACTGGCTAGCAAGTGGATTGATGACATGATGAACATCATTGGCCATGATTACTATGATATCTGCGACAACACTCTCCCAGATTTGGCTATATACTTGAAGAAATATCATCTTAATTTCCCACAGAGCATCTACCTGCCTCTATATGGTCATGGTCATCTGCAAGGAGTAAATGGTCCAGATGCAAAGAACTATACGCCTGAAATGCAGCTGCACTGCTACTCCTCTATTTCTGTTATGTTGTGCATTAAGAGCAACAACAATGGTGTGAACTTTCAAATTCTTCCTCCATGTCATTTCCTTGCAGATATGAAAATGGCAGACCCATGAGCTGAAATGTTTTCCATTGCCGATTGGTGGAGAGAAGACAAACATTGCATTATAGAAATATTTGAAAAGATTACCCTCTCCAAATGGCTCTTTACTTACAATGATTCATTCTCAAATCCATTTATCCATCTTCCAAGTCTCTTGGACAGAAATAGAGTCATTGTTTGATCAGCAGAAATTTTTTTCTCAAACCACACTCAAGAACATCCTTTTACAATTGTTCCAAGAAGAGATGGTATCACTGCATCTCTTATTGTATCCAGTTGAATGAATGAATTCCAGGTGGTTGCTGATGAAGCTTGGGATGCCATAAATCAAATTAAGAGTTATGTAGAAAGCTTCTTATAATTCTTGAAAAGAGAAGACACTCCAGTGTGTGGATGTCCTTCTATATCCTTTGTATCAATGAAAAAAACATTCATCTTCAATCATTTGTACCTGCATTCATTTTCAATATGCTTTATATTTTAGCTAATCCAATGGTCCTAGAATGCATAGTTTGATTTTTTCTAGGATTAATGTAAATAACCCTACAAACTTCAAACCTTTTAATTGCTCAATATTACCTAAATCATACAAAATATATATTTAGTGAGTTGGGAAGTTGAATTTTATTTAGAGTTCCTTTATATTTTGTGTGCAATTTAAAGTCATGCATTTCCGACATAAAGAGGCTAATGTTTAAGGTCGAAATAACTTTGACCGAATGAATTAAAATTGAATCAATTCCTTGAAAATTTATCTGAAAACGTAGTACTATACTCAAGTTATGAGGGAAAAATGTAATCTATGACTTAAGAATATTTGAATCTGAGGAATGATATGAAAAAGAGCTAAATATAATTAGAATAAGTAGTTCCCATGAATGAAGTTACCATTACATAAAAAACCCATTAGGGGGTTGAATTATACAGGTCCACCTAAGGGAATTGGCTGCATAGTTAAATAAAATAGTATCTTTTGGCTAACAAGCCTGTTATGTAGACTGTTTATGCAAGGCCACCTATGGGCACGTGCTGCATAGTCAGGAAAAAGAACTCTCAGAAATTTACTTTCCTAGTGCTAAAATCTAGTGAATGTTTATGGAGATTCAAATTTTCCAAAGTATAGAGTTTGATGTATGGAAAAAGGTACAAGAATATGGAGAAGATATTTCCAAACAAGATTATCAAAGAACTAGATGGATATCACTCCTACGAAGGATTGATCCAAATGTACGGAAGGAGAATATAAAACATATACATGAATAATTTCAGATCATGAAAAAGGATATGGGACAAATATGTTAAGGATGGTTGTTTTTGCGGATCCCTACATAATGTCATTTAAGAAAAATAATGACAAAAGAGTAATTATTCCCAAGAATGAAGTTACCACTATTTGACAAACCCATTAAGGGGTTGAATTATGTCGGGTCACCTAAGGGCATTGGCTGCATAGTCAGATAATAGTATCTTTTGTCTAACAAGTCTGTTATGTAGACTATTTATGCAATTCCTACTTTGGGCATGTGCTGCAAAGTCAGGAAAAAGAATTCTCAGAAGTTTGACATTTTGGGACCTAGAAGCCATGAAAAGGGTTTACGATGATCAGAAAATATTTAAGGATAGGATTATGAAACATAAAGATGGGTATTGTTTAATGTATACAGAGATACACAGATCAATGCTAACAATAATCATGTTGTGGATGGGTCATGAATGGAAATGTTCGACATCACTACGTATCCCATAAGGATGGGAATCAAGCCATACGTAGTTCTTAAACTACAGTTTAACGTCGTACGAGACAAAAGGATTAGAGATCTCAGTTTAGGGTCATAGATCTTGGACCATTGTAAGAAATAAACAGTGTGTGTTTTCATGGGGACTTTTCAGCCATGTGACTGATAGTGGAATTTGGGGTTAGGCCCAAAGACTTGGGGTTGGATTCGAGGGGGACTTGAACGTTCCTACGTATCCCATAAGGATGGTAATCAAGCCCACGTATTTCTAGAAATACCCTTTGTAAAAATTTTGTTCGTACATGTGAAGGGTGAAAGGGGAATTTAGTACAATGACGGTTTAACCAAAGATAAAAGGTTTGGGCATTGCGATGTATGCACGTAGTCTTTGAAATGAATCATGATTGAAAAATCAATGTAAATAATGGTTCCCTCCTAGGCGAGGGTGTCAAATAATATTGTAGTTTATTATCATACTGGACAAAAGTGTGGTATAGTATAACGTCGTATAGTGAGGACGAAAGTGAACCAATGTAACGATATTGATTCTTAGGGCGGTTTCACGAATTAACATCATATGAGATGGAATGAACCGACGTTAAGAGAATGGTTTTGGGCTTGAACCTTCGGAGGATGCCTACATACCCAGCCTAGAAGGAATGGATCAAAGTCTGTGTAGTTCAATTAATGAATAAATTAATGATCAAGTTGTTCTTGGGGAGAATGACTTAAAAAATGATGTTGTTGGGACTTGCACATGGTTAGCGGACCAAAGAGAGTGTTATGGTTGTGGTTTGATCTAAGATCATGTGAGTCATACTCGGTGTGAGAAACAAGAGGTAAAAACAACCTTAAAATGCATAGATTAATGTCATGTATGACATATAAAGGGACTATACAGTTTAAAGTCTTGCAATTAGGACAATTGGTGCTGCACAGTTTAGTGTCATGTTGCAGGGAAAAAGTACAGTTTAATGCCATGTAGGACATATCATGTGATTTCTGTACAGTTTAGCGTCATGTTGTTAGGAAGATGAGGACAATACAGTTTAACATTATGTTGGAAGAAAGGGGGACAGTGCAGTTTAATGTCATGCAGTGAGGACAAAAGAGTACACTATTTATCGTCATGTTGGATGCATTGAGGATTTTTTTCCACAGTTTAGCGTCATTTTGGACAAAAGTGCAAATAGTTTACGGTCATATGCATGGACAGTGGATGGTGCAGTTTAATGTCATGCTGGACAAAAGTGTAGTTTAAGGTAATACAGGACCGTTGATGATTATGTAGTTTAACGTCTTTCTGGACGTAAGGGACTTCTATACAGTTTAGCATCATGTAGTTAGGACATCACAGTTTAACGTCTTGATGAACATAAGGGACTCATTAATAGTTTAGGGTCATATGCATGGACCGTTGATGGTGCAGTTTAAGGTCATACTGGACCATTTAGGGAACGTTTTTCAATGATTAACGTCGTGTGGGACGAAATTAAACCCAATAGTTTAAGGTCATATGTATGGACCATTACCGTATATTTTAACGTCATATAGCAAGGACAAAAGAGGGACTTTGCGGTTAAATGTCATGAAGTGAGGACAAATTAGGGAATTTTTTTTCATAGTTTAACGTCGTGTGGGACGAAATTAATACAAATAGTTTAAGATCATATATATGGACCGTTGCTGTATAGATTAACGTCATTTAGCAAGGAAAAAGAAGTTTTTTGTTTATACAAAATTCTTCTTAAAAAATATGGCATTGGTTGGAGTAGTGATGAGTTCTCCATCCATTAAGATTAATGAATCAGCTCCATTGGAGTAGACCCTATGTATTGAATAATGTCCTTCCCATTTTGGCTCAAGCTTGGGAGGTTTCTTTCCTGGTATCATTGGAGTTCTAGGAACTAATACCAATTCTCCCTGAGTGAATGAACAAAGACTACATTTTTTGTTAAAAGCTCATGCAATTCGATTTTGATAGACTTCCAAGTGGTGCAAAGTGCACAATATTTTCTCATCTAACCATTCCAATTCATTCAATCGCTTTTGAGATTTTTCATCTGTAGATGATTGATCAAAAATGGAAACTCTGAGCGAGGGTACATGAACTTCAATGGGAAAGACGACTTCCGTTCCATATACCAATGAATATGGACTTGACCGAGTTGTAGTGCGGGTGGCAGTCCGATAAGCCCATAAAGCATGAAAGAGTTTATTAGGCCATGTCCTCTTATCTTTATCCACCATCTTTTGCAGTATATTTGAAAGAGTCTTGTTAAAGGCTTCTATCTGGCCATTGGCCACTGTATGATACTGAGATGAATGGTTGGATTTGATGTTGTATTTTTTATACAACTTCTTCACCTCGGATGAACAGAAGTTGGTTCCATTGTCCATCAATATGGTATGAGGGACCCCAAATCTGTTAATGATTTTAGACTTGATGATGCTAACAACGCAATTAGAACTGACTTCCTTGAGAGGTATTGCCTCGTCCCATTTGGAAATGAAGTCAGTAACAGTAATAATGTACTTAAACATCTTGGTTGTAGCCGAAGGGTAAGGTCCCACCACATCCATTCCCCATGTGGAAAATGGAAATGAGTATTTAGCTGTATGAAGCAACTCTGGAGGTTGATTAATGACGTTTGAATGCACTTGGCATGAATGATACTTCTTTGTGAAAATGACACAATCTCGTATCATTGAAGGAAAAAAGTATCCAAGCCTTCGAATATGATTAGACAGTCAATGTCTTGACTGGTGGGCACCACAGAATCCTACATGCACTTCATTCATGACATCCATTGTCTCTTCACCATCAATGCATCTGAGGAGAACCCCATCAAAACCATGATTGTAGAGAATTTTCTCTAGGTGATATAAGCTATAATAAAGAGTAAAATTGACCACACGTCACCAGATTTGTCCTTTCTCATCTCTATAAGGTGGAAGTGTTCCATTTTGAAGGTATTCCCTCATAGGTGGCATCTATCATGTAGTATGACCATACAGTTCAGGAATCAGACAAATTTAATTAATTTCCTCAGTTCTGATTCGAACTAAGGGTGAAATTGAATGACAGCGGGCAATACTGATGGTTTTCTCATCCAGATTTGGATCTGCCAGAGCAGTGTCTATATTAGCCAGTGCATCAGCTTGAGGATTTTGTGATCTTGAGACATAAGATAATGTAGGTTCCAAAGGGAATTATGCCATTACCTCTCTAACGTAATCATACAGAGGGATTAGTTCTTCTTTTATGATGGAATAATCCCCATTTACTTGTTTGATTAGCATGTCTGAATCACCTTTCACCTTTATGTGATTCACTTGTGCTTGAAGTGATAATTCCAAGCCTATTATGAGAGCTTGGTTGTAACACCCCAGGATTTCAGAGTGTGTTATTTCTTCAAAATAATTCAATAACTTGCACTACACGCAACACCGAGTTCAATCACACCATGGCTTACAAAAAAATCCATTCAAAAGAGGTTATGAATAGTATTATCTAAATTTTAAACTTTATATAATCCTTATAATTTTAGAATCCATATTATGAGTTTCTTAGATATAATGCAAGAACAAATTCATTTTCAGTATTGCACTTTTATCAACTTTTAATAGTGAACCCTTTTTAAATACAATATTTTAAACTTTTTGACTAAATGGGGACATCAAAAATTTAAAATGAAACATCCCAAGCTTCTACGGTACGTTTCCCTTCGAATAATGCGATAGCGTGTGTTGTACGCAACCTCGAGTTCTAACACACACCACAACTAATAAAACTAGCCGTTGTGAATAGTAATACCTACTTTTTGAAATCATAAATATTCTATATTTCAAAATGGACTTCATTTTTGGATTCGGAATATCAAAATTAGCCTAGGGTGAAATTTTGGTACATTTCGGATAACTTTCATATTTTGATGAATAGTGAAAATTACTAAATTTTAATTAAAAACAACTTTTTTAATCAAAATAATTAATAGTGATAAATTATGAATTGGAGTGGTTTTAAAGTATATTTAGAATATATTTTTACATTTTAATATAATTTTGGTCATTGGACATAATTTTACAATTAAACCGAACATAAATAAGTGTCAATCTTTTGATAGTTATTATCTCTTAAAAACACGCTTTTTGTTTTGACAGCGGGAATTAATTTTAAATTAATTTCTGCCACTTCTGTGTTTTGAATTTAGAAAAATGGATTCCATATTTGGAATCAGGATGTTCAAATTGTGTAAATAGGTAACTTTTATTTTTAGACATTTTGAAAAATTACTGCGGTAAATATTTTATTTACCATGGTTAAGGGTAAATCCGGTAAATAAGGGTTAAAAAAATAATATTATAATAATACTAAATTACCCTAAAACGTGTCTTAACCCTATTGGTTGATACATGGTCGACCATGGGAATCTTTGTGTCTATTTTGGGACCCCATGGATCCACTTGTAAGTGATAATGACACATTATATTAATAAAGTTAAAATAAAAATAAAAATGGCATAAGCTTACATCTTTTAGAAGAACAATTTTTACATAGGGTTATACATATTGGATTTTCGATTATAAATATTCATTAGAAAGATAAAAAGGTTTCCTACATAATGATATTTTATTTATAATTTTTAGACATTAAATAATTTATTTTATTTATGACACAATGATGATGCAGTAATTACTAAAATAGTGAAAAATTAAAATAATTGATATTATAAATACCCAAATAATTATAATATGAAACTTTTAATGAATTAAACTAATTTTCTATGATAATATGATATATTAGGATTGATTTTATTGACTTTGTTCGAAGTAATCAATCTTTTAGGAGTTTCACAAAAATCAACTATTGAATAGTGTCAAAATTGACATAAAAGAGTTCTTAAAACAAATATTATATTATTAATTGATATTAAATTCCTAAAAATCTAAGGTTCGGCCAAGAGACTTATATTATGATAGGTTAATCATTAATGGACCACTTGGGGGTCGCTTGGATGTATATAGTAAGTTTATTAACCATAATATATAAAAATACAAAGAGACATTGTAAAAGTGAAACTAATTAACTTAGAGTTAATACTTAAAGATAAGGTTAATATAAGTACCCAAACCTGTCTAAATTCTATTGGATGAGTTGTTTTCGACCTATCCCCACCTCATCCTTTGAATAGTCAACTTTGGAGCCTTTGTAAACCGAATATAAATTTATTATAAATTAATATATCTAACTTTTCCAAAGGTGCCCCTCACCCCTCTTATAAAAGGGCACTCCTCCTTCTCATTTCTTAACACCTTCAAAGCCTTTTGGTTCGGCCAAACTCTGCCCAAATACTCTCCCAACATCCCTCACTACAACCTAGAGGCCTTAGTTTGATCAGAAAGCCAACCTATGGAGCCCTTTTGATCAAATCAAAAGGAAGAACCCAAAGAAGAGGTAATGATTTCACCACCCTTTTCTAAGTTCATTTCTTCTTCCACTTCTTCTTCCTTTGTTCTTACCATTCTGAAATAATAACTCCAGTATCTCACATATACTGTGATGTTATTATAAATGTGGTACAATCATATTCAGTATTCTATCCACCCTTTGAATAACATGTCACCATACGTGCGTACGTACGGCTTACCGTCTCCACGTCGTGGTGTAATTGTTATTCAATATAATATTATTTGGATGGGTATAATAATGATGTGTAACTCATGTAAATAATAAATATAACATGTTAATGATTCTGTATATATGATATACCATCCATTTATATATTATTTTAATATCAAAAGAATGATATTGTCGCTCGTGCGTACGTACGGACTACCGTCTCCACGAACGCGATGAGATTCATTCTCCATCGTATCCATTCAAGTATAATTATCATTTTATGATTTAAAAATGATGTTTAAGGACTTGATATCATTATGGATATGAATAAGATACAACAAACATGGCTTATGTAACAAAACATATAAAAGAAAATGAGTAAGTTAACACCCGAAACGATGATAATTCTAAGATATTATTAATAAATCAATGTTAAAAGATCATATATGATATCATATTAATATATATGATTCTTGTATAATTTAATAACAATTATTTCACCATTATACAGGAGGTTAACCTACCCCAACCAAGGAAAAGTACAAGGTAAGGGTTATTTCACAATCTCTTCATTATCCGAGGTTGTATTATACGTAATAATCTACTGGGATCTCTTTATCATCCACATCCATGTTTCTTTGAAATGTATTTCAAAACATTTTTACTATTTACAAGAATATGGGTTAAAGTCATTTATACCCTTGTTTGACTTTTTATAAGAGGTTTATAAAGGAATCTTTCTGTCGTTTTCAAAGCAAGGTCCTTTTTAACCTTTTCGACTGAATTGAGGTAAGAATGTTTTTTTAACTTATACGGCGGGTGCGGTTATTTTCCGCCGTTATAAAATCGTCGAAGATTTCCATACAAGATTATAAGAATATTTTCAAAGAAAATGTTTTATTTTATATGGATCTTAAATGATTTCAAAATAAAAGGAGATACTTCTTTAAAAAGAATTTTGATTTCATCTATGTCAACATCCTTTGATAGATTTTAAGATTATTTGAAGTTGATTTATTATGATACAAAACTTCTATATTGTATTGAAGGTTTTGTGATATGTTTGACTGTGGATGTGCTATTTTTATACCATTCATAGTTTATGGTGAAAGTATTGACATTTCGTATGCTAGTTCCAATAAGAATGTTTATGTTATATTTCAATCTTTACTTCATATGAATGTGTTGGACAAGTATGTTCCAGGTTGGGGACTGGTTAAAGTAAGCCCTCCAGGTTGGGGACTGGTAAAAGTAAGCCCTCCAGGTTAGGGACTGGTAAAAGTAAGCCCTCCGGGTTGGTGTCCGGTTATTAGAGGCACTCCGGGTTGGTGTCCGGTTATTAGAGGCACTCCGGGTTGGTGTCCGGTTATTAGAGGCACTCCGGGTTGGTGTCCGGTTATTAGAGGCACTCCGGGTTGGGTTCCGGTTAGAAGTAACCCCTAGGTCTTGGGATGAGGCCTAGACAATGAAATTAACGTTTGACATTATGCATTTCAACATTATGAAAGTGGTTATTGATATTGCATGTGAATATTCGATTAGTAGAATATCCATGTGAACAAGTAAATGGCATCATTTCATTTTACTTTTGCCATACCATGTTGAAGTTCAATTTTAAAAGGCTTTTGTTTTAGTAATTCATTGCCTTAAATGTTTATGCTTATTTTTGAATGTTCCGCTATATTGTTATCCTTACTGGGCATTTGAGCTCACCCCTTTTCTATGTTTTATTTTTCCCAAGTAGTGAAGAAGTAAATTATGAATGACTTGCAGGGATATTATGAGGGGTTAATAGTGTGGATATCAAGACTTTGTTGTTGTAGTAGTTTTTCACTTTGAAATGTAATGTAAAACTTTATGATTATATCTAGTGTTTCCAAAGCTACTAAACCAATCGGTCCTTCGGGATTTGATCTTTCTTGTGATCATGCCAATGTTACGAAGTAATGCACCGACTCTGGGCAGCTGGGGTCGGGGCGTTACAGTTGGTATCAGAGGAAGTTTAGTACAAACCTTGGAATCTAGATTTAGATAAACTCTGATTAGAGCACGTAGACCTAATATGAACTTTGAGGATTAGTGTAGAAGAACTTCCTAGAATTTTGGTATTGTAGAGATTTTGTGAGTTTTCCAAGCAATACATCCCTGTCTGGATACGAGCAGGTAGAGGCAGCTCTGGCACAGATGTACCTAGGGGTAAAACCCGAAAACACCGCTTTGAGCTAGACTCGAACGGGAACTGGTGCACGACAACGGGCCTTGCTGCACTCTTGGTTACGACACTCCCGGGGGATATGCTTTGGATAATTCTCATTTTCTTTACAAACCATTATGAAGGGTTTATGAGTATATACTTCCTCAGAGAAAACATTTTTATGATTATGGATTATATCCATAAAAAGTTCAATTTATGTTAAGTGTTTTATAAGTATGGGATTATGTATTTTGACTCATAAACTAATCTAGTTTATGACATTGTTTAGAAATGGCGCCCAGTAGAAGGAATGATAACTCCAGAAATGCACATGATTCAAAGAGAAGGAAGGATCATATCTCTCATGGTCTTAAGCTAGAATTTATAAGAGAAATAGTCTCCCATGTATTATCATCATATGAAGAAATAATATCATGTGTTGATAAGATAAGTAAAGAGTTTACTGAGTCCTATGGCTTTGAAGGGAATCAAGAGATGAAAAGGATGGAAGAGAGAAAGATGGATAAAGGGAAAAGGGAAAAGGGGAATTTTCCCATATGTAGTAACTGTGGAAAGAAACACCCTGGAACTTTCCTGAAAGGAATGGGAGTTTGTTATAAGTGTGGAGGAAAAGGGCACAAAGTACATGACTGCAAGGGTAAGAAAATGGTTTCAAATGTACAATGCTTCATTTGCAAGGAGTTTGGACACTACGCGAACCTATGTCCCAGTCATCAGACTATGCCGAAAATGATGCCATTGGATAATAATCCAGTTATGATACTACCACAGATGAAGAGGAATGATTAGAGTTCTTATGTTGATTATGTCAATTGAGTGTTGTATCAACAATGTACTTGTTATAATAATTATGGAGTATATAAGGATTGTACTGCAGTACTATTTCATTAAGGACTTGAGTTTGTGTGGAACAAAGAAAAGTGACTCAATAGAAGGTTAAATTTTTGGAAAATATTTGGTTGAGAGAAAGATAAACCATAATATGGTTCTGATACCGAAGTAGTGATTTTAGAATAATACATGATTGATTTGGATAAATTATATTGGATATTCTTGACTACCTTGAAGCTGATTAATGATTTGTATATTCCATCATTGTGGGGTTTAAAACATTTTTGGATTGATGAAGTATATCCAGCATTCTATATGGAATAAGGGAGCATGAATGTAATCAATAAGGATTATGGTAAATCAGGATGTTTCAGTGTTTTAAAAGAATACATGATGAAGGTATTAATATTCTATTATAGGGTAAAAAGGATCTACATTATGTTTACCTTCCTTATAAATGTTGGACTGTGAGTTTTGAAAGAAGTATTTTGGATAAATTCTAAGTTTGATATTAATTTTGGACTACCATAAAAGGACAACCCGGAGGTCGGGCGGCAACCCGTCGCGTCCGGCAAAGCTGCGAGACATGAACCCGCAACCGAAGGGCGACAAGGGTGTATCACCTACCACTGGCCCACGAGATGTCCTGGATTAAATAATTTAGTTTTTATTAAAAGATCTTGTAGATGAATTATAAATTCGATTATTTTGGAACCCTATACGAATAGTGTAAATAGAATTTTTTTTACGTTCTATTATGTTTTAGAGTGAAAGATGAGTTTGTGGTAGAAATTTATTAATGGATAAAACTCTAAAGTATGTATACCTCCTTATGTTCTTAGCCAATCTCATAAATAAATTCCACAACATTAAGAAAAGGAACTTAGAACAAAAATGTTGCCCTAGATGGTACCTTAAATCATCACTAATTTATGTCTTTGGGATTGTTGGCCTTTTCATAGCCATGTTCTCTACCACTCTCCATCAGATAATTGATGGTTAGATTTCTCCTCCATATCCATATTTTCCTACATGGATCCCTAGTATGTGTTATTTTCGGTAATCTTCATACTTTCCACTCTTTAGTTTAAATAGAGGCCTCATTAATTCATTTTTCAATGTGGGATTTCAACTAAGATATTTTGAAACGTCAAAAATGTGTCATCCCAATATCCTATGTTTTGTGGAACCGATGGTATTTCAAATCATCATAGATTGATGAGTTTAAGGACCTCAATTTTATACTTGTTTGTGATTGATGACCTCAATCACTACCTATAAATATTTACATTTTTTCCTCCAATTATATGTCTCTAATTGCCACCAATGTTCTACTAATCGAGATCATAATTTGGTGGTGACCCTTTGATTTCTCTTTTCCTCATATTAAGACTATATTTTAGTAACCCAATTTCCGATGTGGGTTTTCCCACAATTATATTATCTATTTTCAACCTTTTATTTTCGAAGAACAATTTCAAATTGCGAGGACGCAATTTATTGAAGGAGGGGAGAATGTAACACCCCAGGATTTCAGAGTGTGTTATTTCTTCAAAATAATTCAATAACTTGCACTACACGCAACACCGAGTTCAATCACACCATGGCTTACAAAAAAATCCATTAAAAAGAGGTTATGAATAGTATTATCTAAATTTTAAACTTTATATAATCCTTATAATTTTAGAATCCATATTATGAGTTTCTTAGATATAATGCAAGAACAAATTCATTTTCAGTATTGCACTTTTATCAACTTTTAATAGTGAACCCTTTTTAAATACAATATTTTAAACTTTTTGACTAAATGGGGACATCAAAAATTTAAAATGAAACATCCCAAGCTTCTACGGTACGTTTCCCTTCGAATAATGCGATAGCGTGTGTTGTACGCAACCTCGAGTTCTAACACACACCACAACTAATAAAACTAGCCGTTGTGAATAGTAATACCTACTTTTTGAAATCATAAATATTCTATATTTCAAAATGGACTTCATTTTTGGATTCGGAATATCAAAATTAGCCTAGGGTGAAATTTTGGTACATTTCGGATAACTTTCATATTTTGATGAATAGTGAAAATTACTAAATTTTAATTAAAAACAACTTTTTTAATCAAAATAATTAATAGTGATAAATTATGAATTGGAGTGGTTTTAAAGTATATTTAGAATATATTTTTACATTTTAATATAATTTTGGTCATTGGACATAATTTTACAATTAAACCGAACATAAACAAGTGTCAATCTTTTGATAGTTATTATCTCTTAAAAACACGCTTTTTGTTTTGACAGCGGGAATTAATTTTAAATTAATTTCTGCCACTTCTGTGTTTTGAATTTAGAAAAATGGATTCCATATTTGGAATCAGGATGTTCAAATTGTGTAAATAGGTAACTTTTATTTTTAGACATTTTGAAAAATTACTGCGGTAAATATTTTATTTACCATGGTTAATGGTAAATCCGGTAAATAAGGGTTAAAAAAATAATATTATAATAATACTAAATTACCCTAAAACGTGTCTTAACCCTATTGGTTGATACATGGTCGACCATGGGCATCTTTGTGTCTATTTTGGGACCCCATGGATCCACTTGTAAGTGATAATGACACATTATATTAATAAAGTTAAAATAAAAATAAAAATGGCATAAGCTTACATCTTTTAGAAGAACAATTTTTACATAGGGTTATACATGTTGGATTTTCGATTATAAATATTCATTAGAAAGATAAAAAGATTTCCTACATAATGATATTTTATTTATAATTTTTAGACATTAAATAATTTATTTTATTTATGACACAATGATGATGCAGTAATTACTAAAATAGTGAAAAATTAAAATAATTGATATTATAAATACCCAAATAATTATAATATGAAACTTTTAATGAATTAAACTAATTTTCTATGATAATATGATATATTAGTATTGAGTTTATTGACTTTTTTCGAAGTAATCAATCTTTTAGGAGTTTCACAAAAATCAACTATTGAATAGTGTCAAAATTGACATAAAAGAGTTCTTAAAACAAATATTATATTATTAATTGATATTAAATTCCTAAAAATCTAAGGTTCGGCCAAGAGACTTATATTATGATAGGTTAATCATTAATGGACCACTTGGGGGTCGCTTGGATGTATATAGTAAGTTTATTAACCATAATATATAAAAATACAAAGAGACATTGTAAAAGTGAAACTAATTAACTTAGAGTTAATACTTAAAGATAAGGTTAATATAAGTACCCAAACCTGTCTAAATTCTATTGGATGAGTTGTTTTCGACCTATCCCCACCTCATCCTTTTAATAGTCAACATTGGAGCCTTTGTAAACCGAATATGAATTTATTATAAATTAATATTTCTAACTTTTCCAAAGGTGCCCCTCACCCCTCTTATAAAAGGGCACTCCTCCTTCTCATTTCTTAACACCTTCAAAGCCTTTTGGATCGGCCAAACTCTGCCCAAATACTCTCCCAACATCCCTCACTACAACCTAGAGGCCTTAGTTTGATCAGAAAGCCAACCTATGGAGCCCTTTTGATCAAATCAAAAGGAAGAACCCAAAGAAGAGGTAATGATTTCACCACCCTTTTCTAAGTTCATTTCTTCTTCCACTTCTTCTTCCTTTGTTCTTACCATTCTGAAATAATAACTCCAGTATCTCACATATACTGTGATGTTATTATAAATATGGTACAATCATATTCAGTATTCTATCCACCCTTTGAATAACATGTCACCATACGTGCGTACGTACGGCTTACCGTCTCCACGTCGTGGTGTAATTGTTATTCAATATAATATTATTTGGATGGGTATAATAATGATGTGTAACTCATGTAAATAATAAATATAACATGTTAATGATTCTGTATATATGATATACCATCCATTTATATATTATTTTAATATCAAAAGAATGATATTGTCGGTCGTGCGTACGTACGGACTACCGTCTCCACGAACGCGATGAGATTCATTCTCCTTCGTATCCATTCAAGTATAATTATCATTTTATGATTTAAAAATGATGTTTAAGGACTTGATATCATTATGGATATGAATAAGATACAACAAACATGGCTTATGTAACAAAACATATAAAAGAAAATGAGTAAGTTAACACCCGAAACGATGATAATTCTAAGATATTATTAATAAATCAATGTTAAAAGATCATATATGATATCATATTAATATATATGATTCTTGTATAATTTAATAACAATTATTTCACCATTATACAGGAGGTTAACCTACCCCAACCAAGGAAAAGTACAAGGTAAGTGTTATTTCACAATCTCTTCATTATCCGAGGTTGTATTATACGTAATAATCTACTAGGATCTCTTTATCATCCACATCCATGTTTCTTTGAAATGTATTTCAAAACATTTTTACTATTTAAAAGAATATGGGTTAAAGTCATTTATACCCTTGTTTGACTTTTTATAAGAGGTTTATAAAGGAATCTTTCCGTCGTTTTCAAAACAAGGTCCTTTTTAACCTTTTCGACTGAATTGAGGTAAGAATGTTTTTTTAACTTATACGGCGGGTGCGGTTATTTTCCGCCGTTATAAAATCGTCGAAGCTTTCCATACAAGATTATAAGAATATTTTCAAAGAAAATGTTTTATTTTATATGGATCTTAAATGATTTCAAAATAAAAGGAGATACTTCTTTAAAAAGAATTTTGATTTCATCTATGTCAACATCCTTTGATAGATTTTAAGATTATTTGAAGTTGATTTATTATGATACAAAAATTCTATATTGTATTGAAGGTTTTGTGATATGTTTGACTGTGGATGTGCTATTTTTATACCATTCATAGTTTATGGTGAAAGTATTGACATTTTGTATGCTAGTTCCAATAAGAATGTTTATGTTATATTTCAATCTTTACTTCATATGAATGTGTTGGACAAGTATGTTCCAGGTTGGGGACTGGTTAAAGTAAGCCCTCCAGGTTGGGAACTGGTAAAAGTAAGCCCTCCAGGTTAGGGACTGGTAAAAGTAAGCCCTCCGGGTTGGTGTCCGGTTATTAGAGGCACTCCGGGTTGGTGTCCGGTTATTAGAGGCACTCCGGCTTGGTGTCCGGTTATTAGAGGCACTCCGGGTTGGTGTCCGGTTATTAGAGGCACTCCGGGTTGGGTTCCGGTTAGAAGTAACCCCTAGGTCTTGGGATGAGGCCTAGACAATGAAATTAACGTTTGACATTATTCATTCCAACATTATGAAAGTGGTTATTGATATTGCATGGGAATATTCGATTAGTAGAATATCCATGTGAACAAGTAAATGGCATCATTTCATTTTACTTTTGCCATACCATGTTGAAGTTCAATTTTAAAAGGCTTTTGTTTTAGTAATTAATTGCCTTAAATGTTTATGCTTATTTTTGAATGTTCTGCTATATTTTTATCCTTACTGGGCATTTGAGCTCACCCCTTTTCTATGTTTTATTTTTCCCAGGTAGTGAAGAAGTAAATTATGAATGACTTGCAGGGATATTATGAGGGGTTAATAGTGTGGATATCAAGACTTTGTTGTTGTAGTAGTTTTTCACTTTGAAATGTAATGTAAAACTTTATGATTATATCTAGTGTTTCCAAGGCTACTAAACCAATCGGTCCTTCGGGATTTGATCTTTCTTGTGATCATGCCAATGTTACGAAGTAATGCACCGACTCTGGGCAGCTGGGGTCGGGGCGTTACATTGGTATTCTGCTTCATTATTGGTACCACCTTCCGACAATAAAAAGGAATAAGGTAACACTGCCTTTTCGGTAGAAATGAGCACAATTACTATGCCAACATTGTTGAATTTAAGATTTTCCATTTTCCTCCCTGTTGGACTGCTGGAAGCACCATAAAAATACATTTCCCATGCCTGAGGACTTTTTTAAATAGAGAAGACTTCCTCATCAGGGAGTTCAATATGTGAATATGTGTCTTCCACTAAATGGTGTTCATCCAGGAAATCTGCCAGAGCATGGCCCTTTATCGCTTTTGAGACACATTTTGGATGTCGAATTACGACAAAATTACTACCCACCTTCCCAGACGTCCTGTATGCATTGGGCGACTAAGGATAAATTTGAGCGGGTTATTGCGAGATACCAATTGGACCTCATGATGTTGAAGGTAGTGTCTCAACTTCTGAATTGCAAAGATTAATGCCAGGAATCACTTCTCAGTACTTGAATACCGGGATTCTGCTTCACGCATGGTTCGAATGAGATAGTAGAGGCTGTTTTCATTCCCAGCATTATTCTTTTGAGCAGGAAAGGCACCCAATGATCTCTCTAGAGCAGTCACGTAGAGGATAAGTGGTCTTCCTTAAACAGGTGCCATGATTACTGGGGGACTCAAGAGGTATTTCTTGAGAATATCAAATTCTTCTTGACATTCTTCATTCCACTGGTAAGTGACTCCCTTCTTCATCAATTTGGTGAAGGTTAAACTTTTGCCTGCCATATTGGCAATGAAACGCCGAATATAGGCTAAGTGTCCTTAAAGTCCTCTTAATTATTTCAAATTTCGAGGAGGTGATATACCAAGGATTGACTTTGCCTTCTCAGGATTGACTTCAATACCACGATGGCGTACAACAAAGCTGAGAAATTTTCCTGAGGTTACCCCTAATGCACATTTTAAGGGGTTCATTTCAAATTATGTTTTCGAAGCTAGCGGAATATGACTTCCAAATCAGACAACTGATTAGAACATTGATTGGGTTTAACTACCAAATCATCTACATAGAATTCAACAAACTTTCATAAGAAGGGTTTGAATATACGATTCATGGAACGCTGATAAGTTGCACAAGCATTCTTTAAGCAAAAGGGCATTACCCGGTAGCAAAACACACCTTGACGGACTATGAAGGCTATAGATTCCTCATCTTCTAGGGCCATTCGGATCTAATTATATCCGGAATATCCATCCATGAAGGGAAGTTCTTCATAGCCAGCTGTTGCATCATTTAAAAGTTCTGTAATCGGAACTTGGAAATCATCCTTAGGACAATGCCTATTAAGATCTATGAAATCGATGAAAACTCTAATTTGTCTATTCTTATTCTTTACAGGGAAAATATTATCCAACCATTTTTAATATTGAACTTCTCTGATGAAGATAGATTTGATAAGCTTATCCACTTCAGGATCAATTTTGGAAGCATAAGTTGGGTGTGTTCTTCTCGCGGCTTGCTTAAATCCTTGATGTTCTTCTGGTAAACCCAAATGTTGAGTAGCAACATCGGGATCAAGCCTAGGCATTTCTGTATAGTTCCGGGAAAATATATCTTTTTTTTCTTTAGAAAAGAAATATACATCTCTTTCTCTTCAAGATTCATGTTTGCATTGATTAAAGTGGGGCATGGATCTTCTTTTGTACCCAGATTTATTTCTCTGAGTTGATCCACAGTGGTAGAGATACCCTCTTCAAATGTTGGAGGAGCATCTCTAAGATTTTCCTCTTCTTCTTCATCATGCATTATTACATTCATTTCTACTTTCATAGTAGATGATAAAGTATAATTTTCATGATCTGAAGAGATGTAAAAATTTGCATATCATGAAGAAGAAGCTTCCATTTCCGACCTGATTGATGATGAAGGGTTTTCTTTGGGTAATAAAGAGGAGATGATGGATTGAGAATCAACATCATTGTTCACCTCTGATGTTGATATAACTTCTTCTGGCCTAATTGGTGAAGTATAGACTTGATGGATTTCAGCAGATGAAATGAAGACGTCACCATTTTTGCTTTCATCATTGCTTGGTAGATTAACAATTTCTCCCATGTTGTCTGGCTCGATTTCCATAATTGTCATTATGGATCTTTCCATAAGAGTATTTTGATTTGGGTCTATCTTGCGAATTTTACTGATAGGCAACACATAATCTGTACTCACATGTGTAAATGGAATTACTGGAATTTTCTCCAAACCATATAGAGCATTAACATTGGTAATCTCCTTTGTTGTGGATTTCTACATTCCCTTCATGTGATAGAATTCTGCCTCAATGTATTGAGACTAACATGACTTGAATGGTTCCTTATCACCATACAATTCCCCACCTTGACCATCGAAACAATATTTGAGACATTGATGATATGATGAAGGGATAGCCACATGTTGATGTAGCCAGGGTCTTCCAAGAAAGATGTTGAAGGCTGAGTCTTGATCAATAGCCATGAAATCTAAATTGGATACAAGATCTCCAAATTGAGTTCTGAGTGTAACATTGCCCAGTGGTTCTTGTTCATTTTTATCATATCCTTGTAAAATCATTGTAGAAGGAGATAAATCAGATTCTGTGAGGCCCAATCGACAATGTGTACGAATCGGCATGAGGTTGACTCATGAACCATTGCTAATGAATGTTCTTCATATATCTACGACATTGACCTTTCCAGACAAGTACAATGGTCTAATATGTCCATGCACAACATCATCTTCATCTTCATCAGTAAAAGCTATTATTGCATGGAATTCAGCAGGATTATTCTCTATGTGATAGACTTCATCTGCCGAAATTTCAATTTCAAACTCCTGAGGCCTTGACAAAGCCTCGATGAGTGATTTCCGAAGATCTTTTGATATATTTAGAGCTTCTAGAATTGATAACTTGGCTGGTACATGGGCCAAGTGTTTCAGTATATCATACTTTTGATCCAGAGGTCTACATTTCCCAATAGGAATATGTGGTTTAGCAGGTACATTGGAAGAAGATGCTTTGGATGATGATGCATCTTTTATCCGGATAGGAGTTGGAAATATTCATAGTTTTGGAAGATTAGACCGATTAGATCCATTTAATTGCTGAGTGGAAGAAGATCGAACCTTCAACCGGCCTTCCAAAATAACTGTGCCAGAACTGACCTTGCTATTGGTAGAAGAACTTTCTTGTTCTTGGTGAGCTCAATGAAGGGATCTACCATGAGTTTCTTCTACGTATACATTTATAGCTGGGGTAGAATTGGAATAGTGGCTTTTGAAAGATCCACGTCTTCCATTATATCTTGATCCCCTAGAACTTCCTCTGATTCCGCTGTTTGATACAGGGAATTCCGGCTCATTGAAATCGAAACTGTGACTAGCATATGGATCTGTTAATTGAATCATATTAACAGAACCAAAGATTAACTCTTCATCTGATGAAGACTCTGCCTGATTTTCTAGTTTAAGTTATTCCATTTGGTGGGGCGGTGCCCGTGGCTTTGAAGTAGATGGCATGAAGTCCACGAAAGTCAAAGATAACATAGGCTTTGACACATACTCATCTTCTTCTGATTCTTTTTCTTTCGTTGAATCATGTCATTTCATTGAGGACATTCCCTCTGACGAAGAGGGTTTTGCCGCAACATTTATGGAAGAAGACATAATTGGTTACTTTAATTGTGTTCACAAAATAGCATGAGTTCGATTGATTGTCTTTCTGACCATCCTATCATCATACTTCTGTGCATTTTTTCTTTTGACATCTTGCCATTCTCCTTTCTCCTCTGGAACTATAGCAGTAACACATGCTTCCTGAGCGGAAGAGCCTTTCAGTTTGACTTGTCCTGAGTCGACCATCTTTTGAAGGAGGTCTTTGAAGACAAAACACTCCTCGATGGGATTCCCCAACATTTGATGAAAATGGAAATAATTGGGATGGTCTTCATCTCTTTTATTGTTTGGCCTCTTGGGCATTGGCAATTGAACCAAATTGTTTTCCAGAGCCGAAATGAAATAACTAGGAACTTTTTCATTTCGGAAAGAATATGTTTTTCTCTTCAGATCCTCAAATTGTTTTCTTCTTTGATCTTTTTGATCGTGTGGAAGAAACAGAGTTTGTTGTTGGTTCTCAGAAGGTGCATCCCTTCGGGAAGATGAAGCTTTTGAGGTATAAACAGGTACATGTGCTTTTTTAAGCATAACTATAGCAGTTTCTGCTTTACCCATTCTCCTTCTTGGAGCTGATGAATTACACGAGATTTAGCCTTAGCCTGTATAAGGGAATCTTCAATCTGCTGAGCGATTGAAGTAAGGTCTTGAAAACCTCCTGTGTATTTCACAAGGATTAAGGACGTGCCTAATTCTTCACGCAGATTTTTCACACATATTGGTAACAATTATTCTTGAGGGAGTGCTAAACTCATGGAATATGTTAATCCCTTCCATCGAGAAATGAAATCAGAGACCCTATCATTCTCCATTTTCTTACATTTTTTAAGATCGAAAACTGTTGTCTATAGAAAAGTTGCGCAGAACTGAAGGAGGAATTTTTGGTGAAGATCCTCCCATCTGGTAATTGACCAGGATTTAAAGCTTGTATATGAGAAAAAAGCTGGTCCTTGCAAGGTTCGCACGAAGAATATGACTTTCACTGCTTCTGGTTGCTCCGGAGATCCCATCACAGGATCGCAACAAGACACGTAATGCGTCAAATGTTGTTCAGGATCGCCTGATCCATTGAAAATAAGGAATATGGGGTTCCCAAAATTGGATGGAGGAGAGATCGAATCTACCAATTGAGGGTAAACTTACTTTTCTGGTTGAACTTACGCATGTTTCCCTTCCATAGATTCTAACTGAGCTGATAATGACACAATAGTCGTTATTAACTTTTGAGAAACATCTGGTTCAAATTGGACTTGGGTAGGTGCAATGAATGGATCTTGGGAAGATGTGCCGATTGGTGCTGCAACTGATGGTAGCACTGCCAACTGTTGTTGCACTTGACCCGTAGGATTAGACCTATGAGGGTGTACTGATAGAGGAGGATATTCTTGATCCATCTCAATAGCTGAAACAAATTCCTTTGGATTACTGACTCAAGCATGCTTAAGAAGAAGACTACTCTGAAGTATTTCAGCATTCAACCTTCTTAATTGCTTAATTTCTTTCTCATGTTGTGCAAAACTTTTCTCTTGTGAGAGCGATTGACCTTCTCGAGAGGAAGGATATGTAACATGGTTCATTCCATTCCCTTTGTTGGATCCTTTTCGGGGATGGGGAAGTGGGTTACTCGAAGGATTACCTAGGTTCTGACTAATCATTTGACTTCGTGTACGCACACCATCTTCATTTGTGTCAGTGTGTACATCTTCTTGAATAGGAACCTCTTCAACTGAGTCCCCTGAGTGAACCTCATCGGGTGGATCAGCAACAACGTCATTGATGACATTGATTGTTGCATAACTCATCACATCCCTTCTATCAACATTTCTGTGATATTGTCTTCATCCATGTCTTTGATGAGACATTGCATTTTTTTGATTCGATCCCTCAGGAACATCTTGACGAACCATAATTTGTAGGGAATCTATTGATAATTTCTTGAGGCTTCTTCCCTAATCGAGAAAAAAACCGACTTTCTCTAAGGAGGGGATTGATGATTTAAAAATTTCCCAGTCTAGTGGAATAGGGATGTTCCTTCTCAACTCCTCGAATCTTATTTGTTGATTCTGAGGGTTGGTTTAAAAGAGTCCCCAGTCTGGTGAGCTAGGGTGGATCTTGACATGCTGTGTCTGAGACTTTCTTAAAAGCTCTCCAGATCTTGTGAACCATAGTCCGGAAATTAGCTGGATGCATTAACATGTATCCACTTTTATCACCCTGTTCAAAAGACCGTTGGATGATTTCTGACACTTATGTAACTTGGCGACGTACTTGATCCAAAAAAGTGGCATGTTCAATATTCTCGTTTTCTTGCTGCAAGAGTAATTCAATAACATGTTCTCAGTATTATTGATTTTGAGAGGAACTTGTTGAAGCCTGTTCTTGGGCAAGATTTTGATTACAAACATAGCCCATTGACTTTGGCCGGCCATGGGCAATAACATTGCATGATACCATTTTTGGTGGGCTTTGCTGACTGGAGAGCACCGTGAAATGCAGTGCACCATTAACACCCCATCCTCTGACACGAATACCAGATGGGGTATTGGAAATTAACTGACGTGATCTTCTTAATGCTCTAATGCATGAACGTTGAAGGGCTCTTTGTTGCTTTTCAGCCTTTAGATATCTATAGACTGATAGATATGCCAAATCAATCTGACATTGTAACCCTTCTATTATCCTAAGATGATTTTAATATTAATCATAAGATAATACATTATTTTTCAACTGACAAAGAGTTTTCCATATGTTGAGACAAATATCATGAATTTCATCTTCCGTCAACATTTCTGGAATGTCATACTGAGAGTCAGCCAGAGGCCAAAACATGACTGGAACATCACCATTCGCCAGTTGTTTTCTCATGTTCAGCATTTATTCATTATCATTTGATGAAGACTCTTCTACATGATATGACCAGAGTTGGTGTTTCCTTGTTGCTTCATTGGATTCAACAGGATTGGTAGAGAAATCATTGATCTAACTAGAAGATGCATGACTTAGGGGTGGTTCGGAGAATGACCTACAACCTGGGCTATCTTCTGATTGAGAATGTATTTCACCTGCTAGTGATGATTCTTCACACATGACTAGTTTCGCATATGCAAGTTCCTCAAGATAAGAGGGCATTCTCCGCACTATATTGTCCACTAGAGCATTTTCCGGGCAATGTGCATCACTACTGCGGAGAGGACTTTCGTAGCGAAATTCATCATCATGGGGAGGACCACCATAATGGGTTACAAAAATAGATGAGATCGCTTGCTCCTTGGTCTTCTGACAACACAGAGGTTCTTGTGGCTCTCATCTGAAGATGAAACTTCGAGATCGACCGAATTGTCATTAAGAAATCTTTAATGAGTATTTTATATTGAAGACCATTAGAATTAATGTTCCCACTATTGGGAAATGAGGGTAGAATCTTGAATTTCAACAGATAATTGTCTAAGGGCTTCAAGAACTCCAGCATCGAGAAAGGCCTTGCTATAGATTAGCTCTTGATCTCCGGACTGTGATGGGCGGGTCTTTTTCTTAGACTCCTTCTTACTCACCTTGGAAACCACTTGTTGATGAAAGTGGCTGCTATGAGAAGTTGTATATGCCTGATCCGGAAAGATGGCCAGGTTAGGCTAACGATCTCCACTCAAATCAGGTGTATGTGCCTGACTTGGTTGTCTGTATGATATGGGGGAGTATGCCCCACAACCCTCTTGGACTGGAATAGATGTGTGAGTCTGTTCCGGAGTGAATTTTCGATGTGTCACTCCACTAGTAGGGATAGATTTATGTGTATTTCCCTGAGATTCCACTGAAGTAGTTATAATATCCTGGAAGGCATCCAGAATATGAGCAGGGAATTGCTTCTTCTCTTTCACCATTGATAGAATATGCTTGGTGACTTCAGAAGGTGGAACGAGAATATATGTCCATTCCGGGCTTGGGGTAGGTGTTTGTGACTACTACCGTCCTCCTTTTCCTGTCAGTGAATCCTGACAGTACTCAAGTGTGGGGGCAGAGAGTTGAGTCTGCCTCCTATTTGTTGTTGGGGCTTTCTGACTAAGTTCACTGAATGCTACCAAGTGAGACTATTGGTAGGCTTGATTAGTACTAGCAGGTGTATGTGCCTGCTGATTACACTTCTCCAAACGTAGTTGAAGAGATCCATCATATGTAGTCAGACGAGCCTGATGACTAGCTGATGATGTATAAATAGGTGTATGTTCATACCTATATAACTCCACCAGAATTGCTTTACAGGACTGGCGTGATGCTGCCAGACAAGTCTGCTGGACATCGGAATTAAAACGGGCAGGTGTGTGTGCCTCCACATTGCTTGCCACCAAGATGGGTTGGTGGACATTTCTGGAGATGGCATAGATGAGAACCTGCTCACTGTTAACCGGATTTCGCCTCCGGCAATTCGTCTTGCCTGCTCGGGTTCGAGGAACCTGAGCCGAATGCCTGGAGTCGGTACCCTCATCATATTGAGGGCGCACTACCGCACGATTCTGGCAGCGATTGGTGGTGGGATCCCTAAGGAAGGACTCATGTCTGCTTGAATTAAGGCCTTGAGGGACCTGGTCATTCAACTCCCCATAATAAGGGAGCGAATGGTGATTACGTTCTGGGGATAACGACCTGAAACCGTTGGAGACGGTATTCAGCACCGCCTGCTTCTTGATCACTGGTCATCGTTGTCTGGACGACCGTTGTGAGTTGTTTACATGGAGGGCTTGTCGGGCAACCTCCAGAGTTGGGATGGTACTGTGTTGACGGTACTCTTTAACCAGCGCATTTGATACCCCGCGTTGAAGATGCTGAGTAGGTGATATCATCCTTAGAGCGGACGATGATCCAGCTGGAGTAGCAGCAGTGGCATTTGTAGCAGTAGTATTCATAGGTGTGAACGTGAGAGCAACCATTCTAGAAATGCATATGTTCTTGGAAAACAACGCATGTTTGATATAACAGACGTAATCAAGATAAATTCAGCCACTACATCTTTTGAATGAGCACATATGTCAATGATTGTTTATGATGGCCCTCTTATTGAGTTTTATATAGGGGCATAAAAAATAGGTAAAACCTAATTTTAACTTGGTTAAGGATTCACGTCGGGTTCACCATTTTTTCCCTCATATTTCGGGGATGACCTCCTTTGATGGGAGGTTCAAACACTATGATCTGTTTATAACATGTTTGTTCGTAGAACTAGAAACATCCAATTATTCCACATCCATTCGGACCTACTTTCCAAAGGCAGGTGCTCATTATTTTATGGACTGATGAGGCTTAAGAATTTTCATTGGTCGAGAGGATGGGAGGTCGGACTCATCACACCTTTTTGAGGGGAATTATTGTCTACTCAAGGACTCTCTTTATAGATTTATGTTATGATCGTGAATCCTTATTACATTACCAAATATAAAATGAGTTTTCCTTTAGATCTGACAATCAATGATCGATATGTAGGAAATCTAGAGAATCTTTTATATGTATTTGAGGTTATTCACTGATAAAGAATCTTCTGTATTTGTTAGAGATTCTTAGTCAATGGTATCATTTGATACTTAAAAGTATCTTGGTTCTTATGATGACCATACTGGTTTTACAGCCACACAGTGGGGAAATTGAAGTTTATTGTCATTCGGAAGGACATGAATTATATCAGAGTTGGGATCGAACCAGCAGATGGGAAACCTACGTATCCTTTTTTTATAAAAGGAATCAGAACCCACGTAGTTTGAGTACGGGAGTATGATGTTTATGATTGATGGCTCAAAGAAGGATGTCATAATTACTTTTACACTCTAAGCTCACGTGATTCATCCTCGGTGTGAGAAACAAGATGTATTAGTAAAAACTCAGACAATTGTGCCATGAAAGATACAATCATAAGAAATAATGTGCCACTAATGTATGATTGACTGCCCAGATAATTGAACATTTGGATTTAATTCAAGGAATAAATCCAACAACAGGGTCCATAATGGTATATGTGCTTCACAGAGATTTGAATACTCTAACTTGGGGCTCACTCCTAAAAAGGAGGCCCAAATTAATAGAGGACTTATGATTTGGTTTTTTACTCCTGAGAAGGAATCCCAGATCAAAGGTAAATTTGGACTACTTAAGAGGAATTAAGACTGGGACTTACTCTTGAAAAGGAGTCCTAGGTTAAGAGACTTGAAAAATTATGGGACTTGGGGCTTACTCCTGAAGAGGATGCCCATATTTGAGACTGGGGCTTACTCCTGAAAAGAAGGCCCAGGTTAATGGAGTTATGACTGGGCCTTACTCTTGAAGAGGATGCACATTTTTGAGACTGGGGTGTACTCCTAAAAAGGAGGCCCAAGATAAGTGGTTCTCTCATCTTAAAGGATGAGGATGAATGAAATCTCAATCTTTTAGTGACATAAAGATGTGTAAGTCACTAGGTTTTGAGAGATATTCCACATAGTTCCTTTCAGATAAGGAATCCAAGTTAAGAAATCATGCCATAAATATATTTAAAGAGTGTCTTGAAGATTGAATCTTGAATAGGAGAGGTGTAATGGCTTAAGAGGTGTGAAATGGGCAACAAGGGCACCCAAAGAAGTAGGGGAACACAAGTCCTGGCAGGCGAGAAGGTATTGTGTGGGCGCGTAAGTCCTGGTCGCGCAAGTATACATGCACGACAAATGGGTACTTGCGCGATGGATAACCAGCAGAGTAATACTTGAGCGAATCTTGGTTAATGACTTTAGAATCCTCTTGAGGTTCTTCCAGAAGAGGGGCACGCA
Source organism: Viscum album (assembly GCA_963277665.1). NCBI lineage: Eukaryota > Viridiplantae > Streptophyta > Magnoliopsida > Santalales > Viscaceae > Viscum > Viscum album. Next base: position 975,268,249 of record OY728165.1, read on the forward strand.
TGTTCTATTGAATGAGTAAGGCAGCGTGCAAGTGAGGCCTTTTCCATAACGGGTTGGCCACTCAGGCGCGCAAGTGTTGGTGAGTTTCAACACTTATTCCTTCACCCCCCTCTTTAGATCTTCCGTTCTACGTAATAAATTACATTTGAAGTGTTTCGTAAGCTTTGAGAAGAGACTAGGGCGCCGGGAGCTCAAATATGAGTTTCTGGAAAAAATCATCTACAAATGGGGGGCCCACAGGGTCTATTTATAGGCAAGAGAAGCCCTCGGGCGGTTATCACTTAGCTCGTTCAAGTCACTTGTGCGACCATCATGCATCGCGCAAGTGGACTTGCGTGACTATGAGGGAACTTGCGCGACCTATGGGCAATGTTCTCCTTGTTCATCCCTTTGTCGATTTTTGATAATTTCTTCAAAGGATCAAACAATTTGTGTTAATTCATTTCCCTTTACATTACTTTAGACTTTGTGATGAAAGCAGTGTCAACACCCTAAGATATGGTACCCTTTCATGACACCACCAGATGAACCTTATAAATCACCCATAAAAATTCAAAATCCCCTATACCCTTTTGAATGGTAACCAATATATATGGAACCCTTATATATGGGGACCTTATATATCATACCATTACATATCAAAGGGTAATTCCTCAGTTAACCAATTTTTGAGAACATGATATTCTTTCTTGGAATATTTAATTCATTCATGAAATAAAAATTATCCTACTACATAATCCAAAATGCAAGATTTTTTTGGACATCCAACATCTATTTTAACATTCATTAAATCATTAAATATTAGATCATGTTTCAAATTCATCATTTTTAATGATGTAATATCATTTGGACTCAAATAATTTTATAAATTCTTTATTTAACTCGATAATAGGGAATCATACAGTCATAATCCGTTATTAGTTTCAACAACATTCTCTACATTATATATGACTCTTTTAAGTAAATATATAAATTAATAATTTATGATCTATATATTTATCATGTTTCTCATATAATAAATGAATTCTACAAATTTCTAAATAAAAAAGTTCCACCATAAATTTTATATCATTCAATAGTGAATTTTATTTATGGGATTTCAATAGAAATGTTTCATAATCCATAACCTTATCATTTAATAGAAATATACATATGGGGACAATCAATAAAGCATGAATATAAATAAAAAATCAATCATTTCAAAATGTTAATTCCAATACTGGATCATTATCATATATTATTTTTAATTACTGAAAGTATTCATCATAGAACATTGTCTAAATGAATATAAATCTCTTTTAAGTTAACAAGGTTAGTGGGTTAGCTATCCATGAAATTGTTTAATAAATCATTGGTAAAAACCCAAATTGCCAAGAAAACATTGAATATTAATTACATATATTTTCCTTAGATACTCTTATTCTACTTTATTTTTATCTAGATAAACTCCTATAAAAAATTAATTTAAAACATGGACACGAGAATAAAACTACCTTAATTATAATTCATATTAACAAAATTTTCCAAATATCATTTCATTAAGGTTATGTAGAAAAATCCTTAGATGTTTCATTTGATATTCACAACTTGTATAATATATAATGATATCAGTAATGAATACTATTCAAAATTTCTCTAAATAATGGCGGAAAATTCTATTCATTAGATCTTTTAATGTTATAGGTGAATTGGATAACATAAATGGGATTAATGAAAACTCATCATGGTCACACGTATTCCAAAACACTATACATGGAATTTATTCTTCATTGACCTTCAACTAAAGATATCCATATATAATTTCTATTATGAAAAAATACAAAGCACCCAAGATCTATCATTAATTTATTTGGTGGACCAACATCAACTTTAGAACTAGAAAATGACCTTTCCACACCATTCTTCTTATGATCTCGATTATTTACACCTATTATACATATCGTCAGAAACAATTTTTCAAAATGGACCATATCAATACAATTTATATTTTTTACAATATTATTAACATTATTTTTCAAATTGATATCATTTCTTATATCCACGCAAACAAAATCCAAATATCCAAATTTACCACAAGGATAACATTAACTGATCTCATCAAACATTCCTCAAAATCATTCATCCTACATTCAAAAAAATAAGAAAAATAAACTATCTTTCATTAAAATTTATTTATATAACATTTCTGTATTTTGTCCACATTTACAGCTTCTTATCCTTGTTGGAATGTGATCCATAAAAGTCAATAAACCTCATCATAACTATTACATCTAATATAAAGATTTCCTTATAACTTTTAAAATCACGCTTTGAAAAATACCTTCCTAAAAATGATTTAAATCCATTATAAAATCTATCCATTTTAATTTTACGGATAGGAATAGAATTTTTTTCATACCTAGACAATCTAGTGGAATTTTCTACATAATTAGAAACTGATTCTTCCCCATATTGTTTTCCCTACAAAAATTACTTTTTTCCTTTTTAAAGGGATGAACATTAATTAAATATTTTTCGATAAAAAGCTATTTAAAAACATTCAATCAATTATATCAATATAACTATTCCCAATGGTACAATTAGTCAAACTCCACCAATTATTACATTCACCTTCAACACATTAAATAAAAGAGTTAAATTTTTCATCTCTGAACAACCCCCAAAAAATAAAAACTATAATATGTTGATCTGTCTTTAATCTAGAAATATTCATGAGGTTCCACAAAAATTTAGAGGGTTTTGTTTCATGAAATTTTTTAGCATTGACATGAATAAATGTAGTGAATGTAGTCACACTCTTTCATGGGTACCAAAATATTTATCCAGAGTTAATTGAGTTAATTTAGCCAAAACTACTCGGCTCCAACTCTAGTCATTCCATGCTGCTAATTCGGACGGATGTTATCCTATTATGGACTTTATACATAATTAAAACTATTACCTCTTCGGAAAACCAATCAATAATTTAAATAGACTATTCAACGATACATATAAACCTTTAGAATAAATAAACTATTAAATAATAATAGAACCACATATTAGAACCCCCATGTTGTAATTCCTTTTTAACATCATATTCTCAATACTTATCAAAACTCAACTATGATGCCAAATACAATATATCAAACATAAAACCCATAATTACATGATTTATATTCAACATTTAATTTCCATATATTACACTGACATGTTATGTTTATAGTTTTAGCGAATTTGTAAATATATAATGTTCTAATAGAGTACACATTTATATAGTGACCATTTTTTCAATAAAAACAATCTCTTAAATTAAATCTAATTTTTCATTAATGAGACCATTTCTTCATTTAGTGTGAGTATACATAATTTAATGATTAAAAATTCTAGAGGTACTACATATATATAAATCCCATAGAACTATTTAAAAATATAAGAATAAAAATTAAAGCTGATTGATGGATATAAAATTAATGGAAACTCGTTATTCAATTGAAATACATGAAAACCCATGTAATAAATCATTATTGTTCGCACAGGTCATTTTGTGGACGTTATATTTAATATATTATGAATTAGTTACTTTTCAAAGAAAGATCATTCATAATATTATTCATTATGGATTAAAATACCCATGATTGTTCAATTTTAATTCAATTATCCTGATGGATATTTCACCGTTATAGAATTTTAAGGAACATTTAATAATTTTTTAGATTATTTTTATAGATTCCCATGGGAATATTATGGATATTATGGTGATGGTTCACACAAAATTATTAGAATTATATTTTTCTTAAATATTGATTTTGAAAAAAGTATTTCATTTATTAGAAAATATCAATAGATATTATTCCATTATATAACCGTGAAAAAATAATAAATATTAAATTGTGATATATTACCAATATTTATTATTTTATAACAACTCACGACTTAACGTTGATAAAATAATTCACATAGGTTTTCAATCCGAAGAAAAAAAGTACACATAATAATTTCCAAATGGGTAATAATATATTTTTATATAGTAATAATACAACCATATAGAATTAAAAGTATTCTACCATTTTTTGTTGAATTGTTAAAATAAATTCAAGAAGATGAAGATGAAAAATAAAAATTAAGTATAATGGTATGAAGTTATTACTTACACAATGTCTCTGTGTGCCCGTTTTTTATTGTTAAATTTTAGAGTAAACATTTATTATTCAAAAAATTATACAGTGAAACATTTTTCATAAAAACCCAATAATAATGTTATAGATACGAAATTCATTCATGAAATTTATTTTTATAACCATTCATGTATGGTTATGCTATAAAATGGAATACATAATTCATGGAGGTTGCAGTTCAAACGTAAACCCGAAAATGTTATCATTTTACAAGGGATGGAAAGTAGGAATATAATGATTGTTCCTTCATCTAAAGAAAAATTAATTATATTGTTGAAATTATTTTAATTATATGATAATTATTATTATTATATATATAGAGGTGGTGGAAAAAGAAAGAAACTTGAATGAACTCAATTAAAACATTTAACTCTTCTATGGGTATCCCACATTAGGTACCTCTTTAAGCCTTCGTAGATTGGAATTATGGTGAGACTAAAACTATCATGAACTATACCTTGTTTACCTAAAACTACACCCAATTTGGATTGCAGAAATTGACTAACAACGAGGGTCTAAAAATATATAGCGGGGATACTATACCTTTATATTAGTGTGAAATAATTTTGAAAAATAACCATGTATATACACATACACAGCCATAAAATTATTAAAAATAATTAAAATAAAAACATGCTATTAAAAATGAAATAAAACATTACAACTTGATTTCATACTAGAAAAAAAAATTGGATAACCATTGGCCCGAACACTTATATAGAATAAATAAAATGAAATAATATTCCTCATGCACTACTACTATCTACAATATGTAACTCTAACCCAATGTCACAAACCACTCCCCACAAATTGTACCCCTCATAGGTCATCAATGGCAGAAGAGATATAGTGACACCTTGAGTCCTGCCTCATGTAGTTCTCGAGTTGGCGAGTACCACTGAGGGTATAATAAACATGTGGATAAAATTAATTACTATCTATGGGAAACAAATGAAAAAGAGTGATATATGATATAAACCAACCAACTCCTACTCAAACCAAAATATAGATGAAAATCCACGTACACAAATTTAATGTCTTGAATGAACTACAACAACTGAAATGGAAAACTACAAGTACCCAAAGAAAGTAAAGATGATATTGACCACAAATACAAAGCGGATCCTACAACCAATAAGCTAGTAGTAACCAGCCTAACCTAAAATATAATTTAACATATCTTAATAATAGTTTATATATAAGTTGGGTGATTATAAAATTATACTCAGTATGATCCTCCCTAGAGCCTTTCATGAAATATTAAGTAAAACATGCTAAATCACAGTGAACACAAGTGAAACTACCCCATCAACTAAATAGGTATATTAATATCATAGCCTTACCATGACCACACTCACCATATATCTCTGAAATGTCAATATAATATAATAAATAATATCAATGGTACCTCACTACCACTTCCCCACTAGTTTCCTAATTTTTCCCAACATCTCACCTCATAAACATCTCAATCCAAAAATGATTTCTCATAGATCACTGGTTAAACTACCATAACATACACCTCGTGTAACAAAACACCACCTCCATTTAAACAAATATAACCACATATTTTTTGGGAGCCACCACATCTTGAAAAATGTGTATCATACGTCAGGTATTATACCTCAAGCCATCACAACCCATAGACATAGTAATGATTTCCAATCCATCAAAACCTATCAGTTGTATACCTATAGTAGCGTAAAGGAAAATATATACAAAATATATGAGTGTGAAATATCCACAATACATTAGATCCCTATACATACATATGTGGTGAAATATAATTGTCGTGTATACCATCATGAATATCTACCAAGAAAAGAGAAAAGTGTCAATGGGGGTAGTCATCCTTCTACACTCCCACCAGGATGTTGTTGAAAACACCGCATATGGATAAAAATACATAGGGTGATAGTTTCCATATCTAACAGGGTGGAGTATCATTTAGAAACAAAACATGAACTCAATTTAATATAACTCACAACCACACTACGGGCATATCCTAGTCCTAGACAAAACTATAGCTAACGTCACTTAGACTTCCGACTGCCACTTCCAAGAGCAGATATAATATATGCACACATCCAATTATAGAGATACACTTAATTAACTTCATTATTTTCATCAGTTACACATTATGGTAATTAATTCATATCCATTAATTAACCATTATCATTTCCAAATTACATCACATTACCATTTCAAATAAGATACATTTTTTTTCATGAATAAGAAAAATGAGTTAATCGATTATAATAATTTCATCCTCATCGTTGCATCCCAGTAAGATCCAACCCAACTTGTTAATAATTTATTCATCTATATAACAACATTAATTTCTATTACACCATGTCCTCTAGGAAAAAATTCTATGATTCCAAAAAACAAGGGGCTCAACACGGTGAACAGATGAACTACCCGTTGAGTCTTTTCCGCCTATAGTAGGAGAGTAAACTCCTCCAACCATTAGGTGATAAACATAGAAAGAACATGGAATACCATTTGGATCTTCTTCTCTAATGGAAATAGAGTAACCAAACACATTTTCGACCTCATGGAGTTGGGAATGGAATTAGGATAAACAAACAACATGGATGTTATCCCAACCATAGATTCCACAAGAATCCATCTATCAAAATAGTATGTAATCCCAGATTTAACCCATTCTGTCACCTCTAGTGCCATTCCCAACACGCTCATGCATAAACTAATGCATCTCTCCACTCTAGATTTCAACTTCTACTTCTGAATGTAGGCCTACCCACTAGACATACCACAACTTCCTTCAATGCTCATCCATCCTAGGCTCACTACACATTCGGGCCTCCCTGCCCCATATACCACAAGATACCTCAAAACTCATCCATCCTAGTCTCACATAACAAAATAATAAGTAGTAAATAAACATAATAACAATGCCCTTTCCATAAATCAAGGCCTTTAGCATTCACACAAAATGATCTATCTTGGTTCTAAGGGACAAGGTACTTACACATCACATGCAAGTGGAAAACATAGGCCATAAAAATGAATTACATTTTATTACATAATCGGTTCTAATTCCATCATGAATTAACTGATTCGCTATTAACATGTTCCAACTATGAGCACCCAAGGAAACAAGATATAAAAAATTAATTAAAAAATTATTTTAATTTTCCCTTAATTCATTATAAAAATGAATCAGCATGATTCAAGTTCATTGAAAAAATTAAATTAACATTTATACTTGCATCAAATTGATTAACATAAAATTTTGATAAAAAATGATTCATTAAACATGACTCTTTATATTTTAACCAAAATTAATTATCAATTTATCATGGATTTATTTATCAATTTCTGTCAATAACAACTTGGTAAACCCACCAAGGCATAGATATTAAACAATACACTATATTAAGGGGAAAACCATTATAACCGTATAAAGTAACAAATTCACTATGCGATCGATTCTAATTAATTGATTGGGTTCAATTATATAATAAGGTTAATTTTATTGCATTCCATGGGGGTAAACCTTGATAGATCTACGATTTCATGTAATATAATAGAGAAGAAACAAATACCCTCCCCCAAAAAATGTCATCATTGTTCATCTCATGAGAAGGGACCATGAAAAAGATCTCTGATCACCCATCTCAGAATAACTACATCCATTTGAAGAAGTCGTGGAACCACTACACCAACAAAAACTGAGGGAAACCCCATTAAAAAATGGGTGAGAAAAAACCATAGCACATAGAGAAGGACAACAGGAAAACGACATCAGTCCAGGAGAATCCAATATAAAAAATGTATGAACAATTCTTGGTTCTCCATGGATTATTATTAATCAGAGATATATGCCCAAGGATAGACCCCCCTCAAAAGGAATCCAAAATGATGGGGAGGGGACTGTTGAGTTGCCTGGGACGATATGCATAGAAGCTGTAATGGTAGGGTATGACAACCCAAATGGATAGAAAATGTTTTAAAACATATAATAGTGGGGAATTACATGATTTATAATCCCATTTCACATCGTTGAATTCCATGAGATCGATTTCCAATTAAAAAATCATCACCTTTCAATTTTATTTTATTTTCAAAACCATTAAATATTAAAAGATGGGAATATCACTTTTACTTCTTGAAATTGTACTACACGGTAAAAAACCGACTTTCATGTCATGTATGTTCCCTACTCCCAATTATCAACACCTGAAATCCACCAATGCTTATCTGATCCACCTATGAACTTACAAATCCTTGAGAACACACAAAAGTTCTATGCAGATGGATATGAGACCTTGGAAAAGATACCTCTCAAAACATTCTCATCCTCGAGAATCCAAAAAAAACGGGAGTGGAAATTGAAAGCAGTTGTCTGAATATCCACCATTTCTAGATACATCTCAAGGTTCTTGTCACCATATGATGTCACCACCTCACTATAGGAACATGTGAAAACCAATATATAACCACAAATTTCTCCTAATCAGTCTCTCGAGGGAGATATCTTTCAAAAGATATAAAACGAAATCATGAAAAAGGGAAATCCATCTCACAACTATGAAAGGATGACAACCATTAAATGATCAACATTATAACAGATAAGCTAACCTTAAAATACCTTGATGTAATAACATTGTATCTATCAGTGACGTTCCTAAGTACTCTCCTCCACACCACCATGCTTCTATAAGACACGAAACAAGGGGGTAGTACAACCACATAACAACTTCTACTGGATGTATTGGATTTCTATGATATCCAGCTTGGAGGTCACATCATCTTCAACATCAATCTATACGCAAAAGACGATGTGACAGACATCACGAAGATACTGATAGAGAGACAACATTTGAAAAAAATTGTAGATCTAGATCATCTATTAGGGATGAATTATCTAATACACCATGGCTCTAACATAATCCAACACATCGAAAGTCCCAACAAACAATGGAGAAAGCATACACCCAAGAGAAATCCTTTGATTCCGACAATGGGGAGTCACATTTAAGAACACATGATCAACAACATCGAACTCTAGATGTCACCTCATTTGTTTGGTATCGGATTTCTGATGATCTTATTCTATCTTGATAATATATTGAATCACCCAAACCATCTCAATATTATTTGGTACCTATTTCATCTTGATAATTTCTTACTCTATGACCCCGGTCCAGTATAACATTGAATGGAAAGGTTGACCATACAAGGCATTAAATGACACATTACAGATGGTGGAGTGAAAAATATTGTTGTAACGGAACTCTACCAATGGAATGTGCATCATCCAAGAACCTCCAAAATCCAGGAAATAAGAGTTAATCGAATCCTTAAGAGTTTGTATGGTCTTCTCTGTCTGACCGTCCGTCTGCAAGTGAAAAAAATGAAAAGGAATATCTAAGAACCAAATAAATTTTGGAAAACTCTCTCTCCACCCTAAAGGTAAAATGAGGATGTTGATCAGAAATTATCATCATAGAATGTCAATGGATTCCCACCACCTTCTCCAAATACATCCTCTACAAAACTACCACTGATCATAACACCTTAATCACTGTAAAGTGGAATGATTTCTTCATGTGAACCACTACCACCCAATCACTTTCATAACCGCCATGATCTTGAGGTAAAATGGTAACAAAGTCCATCGATATGTCCCACCACCTCCACTATGGAACATCTTCTGGCAGGGGAAAACCATATGGAACACGGTGCCTGACCTTAACCTTTAAAAAGACCAAACATCGAGGCACAAACTCTACAACTGCACGCTTCAAACTAGGCCACCAAATTTGACCTCTCAAGGATCCATATAGCTTTTTCATGAGCGTATGTACAACCCAATGTGAACTATGGAACTATATAAAAAACTTCTCATACAACACTAAAGGAACATAAAACCTTCAGAAAACCAACAATCAGTTTTGTTCATCCTCAGACCAACTATCTGTGGCCTCACCCCAAATTACATAGTCAATCCATATCTCCACATCATGAACCCTCAACTGGGAGTCCTCCACTTGAAACACCATATATTTACTACACCATCATATTAAAAAGAAAAAAATATACCTCCATCATCTCCCATATCAATTTGAAAATCATAAATTCATTTGCTCACTATCCAGAAATATCGTGATTACCACACAACATCATAATGAGACTTCCTGTTCAATTCATCGGCCATGACATTCCCCTATACAGGTGTATAATAGATCTTGAAGTTGTAGTCCTATAAAAATTACATCCATCACTTTTAACAGAATCTAAAATCATTTTGGGATAAAACCCACCTTAGGATCTTATGATTGGTGAAGACCAAAAAGAAATCACTGATGAGGTAATGTCTCCACAACATTTGGGAAAACACCACCAATTCCAAATTCTAATCATGGGTGTTATAGTTACAATCATGGTGATATAACTGTCGAGACCCATAAGATGTGAATGATCTCTACTTCATTAGAACACATCCCTAGACAAGATGTGAAGAATCATAGAAACCCTCTATTAATCTCCTTCTGCTGGATGAAAATGAATTGGAATTATAACCATATTCTCTATCGAATACTCAATATCTATCATACACAAATAATTTCACAAGAATTCCTGATCTTTTCTGGTTAACGCTATCAGTGGGGTCCCAACCTGACATTAATCATCTACAAACCTCCTTTAATAGCTTGAAACACAAATGAAACTTTTCAATAATGACAATATCATATGGGCTTTGAATACAACTATTTTATAAGTATCCAATGTTATTCACTACTGAAATACAACATACTGGGGAAAGAGACTTCTTGTGCCCAAAACTCACACATTGATAAATTCCCAAACATCTCCTAAATATGTTGAACACCTAAAAGAGCACGTAGATGATCTTCACTCTCCTCCATAGAAATAGATAACACAATGATGTTAAAAATTAAAACCACCATGAGATAATTCAGAAACTCACAGAACACAACATTCATTTACCCCAATACCACAATTAGAGAATTTATCATACCGAACGTCATCACAATGAACTCGTAATTCCAACATTGACAACATATAAAATTATTTCAAATATCCTCAACCTTCACTCAAATATGATGATACCCTAACCAAAAATTGTTCATTGAGAAGAAAATGTATCCCATCAGTTCATTGTATCAATCATAAATATACTGAATAGGGTACCGATTCCTCGTTATCACTTGGTTCAACTGTTTATAATTGATACCTAGCCACAAACTGTTGTCGTCCTCAATGTTCAAAACGGGTGTACCCCACAGTGATGAATTCTTCTGAACAAAATAAACTTTAATAGACCATCAATATGTATACGAATCTCACACAACTTAGAAGTCTTCATCCTATATGGATACATCTAGATATGAGACATTTTTAGTTGTGATGAATTACCGATCTCGATCTATCATCGAGGAGGTAACAGTACCACCTCCTCTAGAAATACATCAGGTTACTCTTATATGTACCTGGGAAACACTAAATTTTGATCCTCTGATAAAATACTCATAATCACAGCTATAATGGATGAGAAGAATGAAACCCATCTCAGACCCATTTGAGGGTCTCTCCCACCAACAATCACCGATGTCTATCAATCAACATCCAATAATAGTACTTGTCTCTAGAAAAAAGTGAAAATATCCTTCATAGAATACATAAAATCCATGTCGAGGAATATTATATATGGTTTTAACCATAAATATAGGAAATATCCCCAAGAGAGGTGATACCCAACACTCGGTCATAGTTTCTATATAATTCAGACAAGTCATCTCAACATATAACTACATTACTCAACACCAAGGGATCATGAATCCTTTATCCCTAAAGTCCCAAATAATGGAAAATGTATGGTGATATGAAAAAGTGTGTCACTCCTAGATCAAACAAATCATTCACCCAATATAAAATAAGAAAAGGATTCATTGAATAACGTTTGGCTCACCTGGAGAGGGAAACTCTAAAGCTTTAAGCTAACCACGAAATTCTTCACAGCCTCTCGAACAAAGCTGACAACAACTTATATGGATGCACTCTACTATTGGAAGAAGATGAGTGTCCCAAAGATGTTCTATGAATTCCCAATATTTTCTTGTCTAATCCCAAACTAAAACAAACTAATACTACCTTTATTGGAACCTCCTCAATAGTGGAACTTGAAGTGGAATTGTTGGTTCATGCTAACTACTCAAAATGGTCAGGAACTCCCGCTGATGGTGAACTCATTCACCAATATAAAAACAAGCATCTGATCCCTTACTGCCCCTAGAGAAATGAGATATCAAGGGATGAGACCAACCCCCGACTGATGAGAATTTTATTTGTCCAGGCTACTGGGATCCCAAGATCACAGATGTGCTTCATGAGAAATACTAATGACTCCCCTCTCATGATGATTTGGTTATGTATAAAATCATACCAATTACCCCTTCTCAATATAGTGCCTCAAGATAATCCTTCAACATAAATGGGGTGACCTAGAACTAGTTACTTGATTGCAAATCATACTAAAAAATCCATTCAATTGATTCCACATCAAACAACAGGTCAGATGTATATCACAAAAGGTTCTTGAAAGAAATTCCAACCTCTTGCACATTAGAGATACCCTATTGAAGGGTAATCATCCCATAGTGACTGAGTGCCTTTATCATCAATGAAATATACTCGGCGTTACATGGTTCTTGATACTGCTCACTTGAGGAAAAATACTTCTCCAAATCCTTGAGGAATAAGTACAAGTACTTCCTCATTGTCCCACATAGAATTATCAATGACTATGACACCCAATGCTCATTCCGAGCATGGAACAGACTATATATCCACCTCCTCAATCCAGTCTTACATTAGTTCATCTGAAACAAATAACTCATACCTCTTCAGAATATAGCAACGAAACACCATTTGATTCCTCCTCCATGTGAGGTAATCATGAACCTCTTCCCTACGATAATATGGTGGCACAACATGCAGAACATCATCTGTGTGTACCATATGAGGACATCGACCTGGAACTATAAATTCTAAATAACAAACATTCAAGTCTCCAGACTATTAATGTTGAATACTTTAACATTAATTAATTGTTTTCTTTTATTCATTTTTTGTTAACCTATCCCAAGTTCTACCCATTCAAACGAAGTTGAAAAGAAGAATGTTGCATGTTACTTTCCCAGGTCTCTACAATCGAACTGATATCACATCATTTTGTAGTTGAATTAAGCTTAATGGTTTCTGCATCATATCACATGGGAACTAAATATTCGTATCTTATTTAGTCTCTTGTGTTTACAATGATTTCTAACTTAGTTGACAACGATTCCCTATGAAACCATACAATATAACATGTTTCTAGCTCCAAAAAACCCTTCAATCCATCATCCTTTACACTAGAAGATTTTTTTCAAGACCCTCTTCCCACAATGTGCACCCCCTCCTAGATCGACAATGGGATTAAATAGATATTTACCCCTGATTCCCACCTCCATTAGGCCCTAGGTTGGTGAGTAGCACGAAGGGTATAATAAACATTTAGATGGGGCCCATTACCCTAAAAGGGAAAAACATGTGGAAGATCGAGTTAAGATAGAAACCAAACAAATACTACTCAAACCACAATATCTAAAAATCACCATGTACACAAATGTAATTTCATTGATGATCTTCTACAACTTAAAGGGAAAATTTCATGTACAAAGACAAAGAAAACACGACATCGACCATAATCCAAAAAATATCCTTCAACCAACAATATAATAGCAACTAACCTAATCTCCAACCTGATGCATTTGAACTAAAAAAGATTATATATGAATAGGGTGAGTATAATTGTATACTCAGAAGGATCCTCTATAGAGCCCCTCTTGAAAATGTAATGAATGATTGGTAAAGCACAATGATCAACTAGTGAACCAAACTCTTACCCTAAAAAGGTATACTACATTCCAATCCTCACCATGGATACTCCCACCAAGTATCATATACAAAATAATATAATATAATATATAATATCAAGGGTTACCTTTTACTAATTCCACACTGATTTTCCACTCTAACAAAATTTCACACCTCTTGAGCATCTCTATCTAAAAAGGACAACCTGGAGACACTTGGTCGACGATCCACAACCTGAACCTTATACAACACACTACAATATCCACATAACCAAAAATAACCTGGATGTTTCTAGGAGACATCGTAGCTCAAATAATGAATATCATGTATCGATTATTATACCTTAAGCCATCACTACCCATACAATGAGTAAGTATGTGCAAGCCATCACAATCAATACACATTATACCTACAAAAGTTTTTTTGAAAGTATATCTAGAATTTATGTACATGAAATAACCTCATGACAATATATCCCTATAAAAACATATAAAAGGTAATCAATCCTCCATGAATACCAGCAAAAATATATACCATGATAATAGAGTGAGGCCAAAGGGCTATCCATCCATCCATCCTCCCACATAGATGTTGGGGAAGACAACCCCCAGGGATCAAAATTTCTTGGGTGTTAGTTTCCCTAACCGATAGGGTGGATTAACATGTTGAAACCCAAAAATTACATGATATAATATAGATCACAACCACACAAAGGGAATATCCTTATCTTTGATACAACTTCCTCAAACATCTCTCAAACACACGTCTACCACTACAAAGACCAGATATCAAATAAGAATGATTCCATTTAAAGAGATAAATTATATTATTTTATTCATATTCATTAGTTACACATTATGTTAACTAAATACAAACCATCAATTGACCATTTCCATTTCCACATTTCAACACATTACCATTTCCATATAGATCCATCCCACTAGGGTTAAGAAAACATAGCCCATGTATTCTTAGAAATTCAACAACAACATTGAATCCAACCAATATCCAACCCCAAGGGTTAAAAATTTATTCATTTATTTAACAAAAATACTTTCCATATCACTAGGGTTTATCAGAAGACATTCTAATATCCTCAAACACAATGGGATCGACAGGGTTAGTAGATAAACTACTCGTCTAGTATTTTCCACCTATAGCTAGAATGTAAACTTGTCCATCCATGAGGAGGAAAACAGAAAAAGTATGTGTTATAACCTACATGTATTTTCCTCCCAAGAAAATATAGTAACCAAACACTTACTTATTCCCCAATTAGTTGGTAAAAGAAATAAGATAAACAAACAACTTGGCCCTTATCCAAACAATATATTCAATAAGAGTCTAACAATCACAACAATGGGTAAGAACATATTTAAACCATTTTGACACATATGGGGCCATCCCCAGAACCCTAATGCCTCAAATGATGTACCACGCCACCATATACATCAATTTCTACTACAAAAACTGGGAATCCTTGTCCAATATACAGTATTATCCCTCCAATCGTAGCCTTCCAAGGCTCAAGACACATATGAGCCTCCCTTCCCCTCATTCCATAACAACCCTCCAATATCAGACATCCCATATTCACATCACATCAGTATAATTTGAAAAAAATATCATCTAAACTGGTCTCTTTGCCCTAAAAAGGCATTCATCCTACACGCACAATGATATATCACGAATCCAATGTACAAGGAAAATTAACTTCACAAGAATGTGGGAAACTCTATACCTATAGAGGGATTATTTTTTATCACATAATTTTATCTTATTTCATATTGAATTTACAGATTCATTATTCACTAGTTCCAGCTACAAGAAACCTAAGCAATAAGTTATCACATGCTATCACTAATTAATTTAAAAATTAATTTAACATTAATTTAATTATTTTGTCAACAAGTATCATCATGATTCAGGTTCAATAACCTGTATAGTTTAACATGCATATTTTCATCAATTTGATTATCATAAAATTACATATACAATCAAATTCATTAAACAAGACTCTTTATCCTTTAGCCAATAAATGATCAATTAATTATAGATTTATGTTCCTTACTGATTTCTATAAAGAACAGTATAATGATCCATGAAAGTCAAATATATCACACTATCTGGAAAATCAAGAGAAACCCATTATCACTGTATAGTGCAGAAATATCTCTATGATATCGATTACAATTCTTTAATTTGGTTCAAGTATTTAATTATTTCATTATCATTATGATACAAGGGGCTAAACCATGATAACTATATGATTTCACATAATTAAGTAGAGAAGAAAAGAATCCCATACCTTAAAAAGGTTGCAAAATTTATTCACACGAGAATAGACCATGAAAATAATCTCCAATAAACCCTCCCACAATAACTGCAACCATCATAGAGTGTCACAACACCACTAAACCAACAACCACCGAGAGAAACCACATTAGAAACATGGGTATGAAAACACCACAGTCCGGTGGGAATAATTGGAGGAAAAAAGCATAAGTCTATGATAAACTGATATAAAAAAATTAACAATACACCATGGATCTCCACCTATCGCCATAGATTAAAGATAGATGACCAAAGATCGATTCCCCACAAATAGAGTCCAAAACACTAGATAGGGGACTGTCTTGTTTCTTGGGATGACAGGGAGTGAGGCTACAGACATATGTTTTGACAACCCAGGTAGCTGAAAAATGCTTTAAATCACACAGTAGTGGGGGATTACATGATCTGTAAACCACTTTCACATCATGTATGTCTCGAAGTTGATTTCTTCTAAGAAAACCATCTCATTTCGATTTTATTTTTCAGACACAAAAATATTTCACAACTTGAATTGCACATTCAAATCATTAAATTATTCTAAATTGTGTGAAACTATCATTTACATTGGTAAAGATCCCTAATCCCAATTCTCAGCACCTGAACGCCTCTAAATATAATTTGATACACCTCTAAGGACTATAAACATCTGAAGCACGAAATGGATCAATCCACATGGATCCACTCCCTTAAACACAATCTCTAAAAACATTATATATTTTATATCCTAACCCTCATAATCAACAAAAACATGTCCAATTAATCATGATGAATTAGGCCTCATCCCCATCCACTATGTATCATGTGATCAACCTAAAATAATACATAAGGGTATGCAGAGGCATAATTGTTCCTAAGATAATGGTCTAATATATATATCTGTAGGAAAACATTAACACCTTACATATCATATTATTTGATATACAAGTTCTTGAACACATGATATTCCCAGCCTAGTATAATAACAATTGAAATAATAAAATTAAGTGATGAATAAAACAAAACACCACCAATCCTCAGGTTTGAATACGACGCCTAAAATAAACCAAAGAAACATCAAATATTTTTGGACATCTTTGAACATGCAGATCACTATTACAAAATAATTATCACATACATCAGAAAGACACTAAGTAATCTCCCTTAAATCTAGTGTCGAAAGAATCCTGGAACTATGATCTCACCATACGAACCAAAGACAAAAACCTAATCCACAATTAGATTTAAGTAATCTCATAGTATAATCTTTGATAGTGACATTAATCTTTTGGATAAAACTATCGAACAATTCAATGTCTTGGTAGTCAGACAGAACTTGTCATTTTATAATATGACCTATTAGTGTGTTTTTCCTAACTGATCCAGAAATCACTCTGTGTACAAATAAAAATCTATATTCTCTCTCTGGAGTACTTTAGTATCTATATTCCCAAACCATGGAAAGTTTTCAATACTAAACTAGTGGAAAAGATTAAACTCAATGACATTATACATTATTTCCCTACACCAAAAAAACCCAAAACATTGAAGGAAATAATCTAACCAAAATCAGAGATAACACATCAACCTATAAAAACTTATATAATATCTCACACCTCTAACCGCTTATCAAGAAATTGCCTCTATCAAAAAAAAATTAATTGAATAAGAACAAGGGCCATCCATTTCATAAACCCTTCAATAACAATAAATCTTGCACTAAGACCTCTCTATTCAATAACAAAATGGCATCCTCACTACACCCAAATTAACATGGAGCCAAAAAATAATATTTCTAAAAGAAAATCCACTATCATAACCAAAACCTAAATCCAATTCCATCATAACTCACCTTATATATCCTCACCAACAACCAACATATAACTCAAAAAACACCACTTCCAAAAGGTCGTTCTCAAAGGTCCCTCAGTCCCAAATCAACCAATACTGATCACTACCCCATCTTACCTGACACCACATGATTCCAACCCATCATAATAGATTCAAAAAATGCAAAAAAAAACTCAAATTGTTCTAAAAACTATATTGTTGAAACCTTTATCATCTTTTCAAAACACCATCCCTGAAACTCAAAAGGAAGTCACTCTAAAATCATTAGAATTTTAAATCCATGTCACTACATGACCCCACCATCCATGAATCAAATGATGAGCCATAAACTAAACCTATATGAATCACCATGACCATTCTTCCAACAAAATGATGACCATCACTTGGGTATTAATGAAAATATTTCCATATAATACATTTAATCCAATACTCTAAAGATATCCTCTCACTGAGCATCACCCAACCCAGATATGATGCCAATGTCATATGAACACTACCATGTCATCACCATTATTTAATATGAGGGAAAATACTGAAAACGGACTACCCACAATTTCAATTATTACATAAGGTGAGAAACAATGAAAATCACATATAAATGGAGAGTAGTACACTGGATGTTCCTTTTATACAGAGAATGCTCAACCCAAAATATCTCGAGATGATTCCAATATTTTACAATGAAATGTATAATCTATGTACATTTAATAAAGTATCCAAACATGAAATATGAATTATATTTTGTGCCTAGACACACATCCCACATACCCTATGAATAAATTATCATGATGTATTATGGCCATGAACTATGCATGAGGTCTATCTATGTACCATATATGGACATGTTACCTGAAATAGAGTGTTTGGATAAGTACTCGTCCACATCCCAAGACACCCTAAGTGGTGTGTCCGAAACACATGTATTGTTTCACAACATTCATCTATAATTCTCAAAAATAAACTGAACATAGTGTTTCCTATTGAACAAAATATCATGTGAATCGATTTTCCAAAATCGATACCCCCTGTGATAACATTAAAAACATTATATTTCAAAAAACAGAACCTTTAATCCCTTAATTGGATCCCAGAAACTGAAAATTAATATTTAAAAATGAAAAATTATAAGGGGATGAAATTGAAAAAAAGAAAATTATATATATCAAGTGGAAAAACATCGAAGATTAAACCCCACATCCATGAATCATACCAATCACATTTTGATCTAGAACCATTGATGAATTCGATGGTAATCGCATTTCCCTCTTTTTATTCCAATAATGACAAGGTCACATGAATTATAAGATATCCCCCTCTATTTGATTGTGGTTGGAAGAATGAATTGGAGAAGAAAAATGTAATGGAAAATGATGAAAGAAAACACTTATCTAAACTGTCCAACCTGACACTTAGAACCCAATGTTAGTTTACACATAAAATATGTAAAACCCTTCATTTTGGGGTCAACCCATAAGACAAAAATCGATTCAGTTGACCCATTCAATATATATATCCAATCACACAAATGGATGTTATTAATATTTTATCAATTAAAAATTAAATATTCTATGAAAATATTATCAGATCAAAAATGAACCAAACATTATCCTTATGGTAAAAACCCAATTTAAGGCCCAACAAGAAAATTGGAAAATTTGTTTAAGATCTTGTACTAATATAAATTACCAGTTTCACCTCAAAACCACCCAATAACAAAAAATCAAAATGTATCATAATATTATCAACAAAAAATTATATTCATTATTACAAACTCACAATAGTAACACTTATCTCCCATTGAGATACCTTGGATGATAAATAGATTCTATGCTTGCAACCAAATCAATGACACACCCACAACCTTTCTAATATGAAGTTCATTCATCCATGACTAAAAAGATATTTTCCTCCATTTGTTTGTCATTATCATCACCATGAAACAAATGAACCAACCTTCAATACCCATGCTCTATTCCCCATAAACCATAAATAATGACCATCACAGACATACTGACACCCTAGATTTTACCCAGAACACCAACCATCAACTGTTCCAAGCTCACGAAGAACAAAATTCAGAATAAAAAATAAAATAAGTATTGAAAGGATCACGACATCAAATTGCATATGTTTTAATATCCATCATAAATATTATAAAAAAATATTCATTGAGTTATATCTTCTAAAGGATCATGATGTACACCTGACTCAGTTACTCCCAAGACCGGAAAAGTAGAACAGATATAGAGACAACCCAAACACTACTAAATAACCAACAATAATTATGCATAAAAACCACATAAATTCCCTCATACATGAAAATTTTATCCCGAATATCTACACCCACCACCTCTCTAATTTGTAAGGCATAATGATTCACAAAGAACCTCTCACAGGATATCACACAACAATTTACTCAAGCTCACCCGAACACAATAGTTATACACTCTCAAATAACATGATCACAAAACCATGCCAATTATGATATGATACGTACCCTAATAACCCTAGGATAACATCCATAAACCACTAACCATAATCCTATTTGATTTCATTTACAACTTTTTAGAACACCCTTATTGCTAAAAAAATAAATTGAGGCACTACACACTCAATCCAAAGATAAACACAATACCAACTTCCACCCTGATGTATTTCCAAAAAAAGGAGGATTTATCCATTATGTCACAACGCCACCAGAATCACAAAATGAAACAAACAATACTATGCATCCAAATATACCTACCCTATCATCCCAACCTTATTACAGAGAGCACTCCCAACACTCCAAATCCCATGCTAAAACCATCCTCATGCCTACCCACAGTCCTACCTAGGGTCACAAAAACATCAATGAATCTCAAGCACATTAAAAACACCACTTAGAAGTATTTTCCCTTATCAATCCACCAACAAGGAATAAGTATCCCACATCAACCCATAAGGGACTCCACACATCCCAATATGAAGTGATTGTATTTCCATCTCTGGAGATAATCTCACCCTACGATCCACATAGGTTATCATCAGAAGAAATTTCGTATAGTTTTGTTACTTGTAATTATGAAATGAATCTATATGATATTACACCATATAGGTAGTTTTGAAACATCAAAATACACAATATCATTCATCAGTGAAATCACTCATAAAAAATACATGTAATTTTCAACCTATGAGAGTATTATTAGGCATGAAAATATGCCTCCTACAAAAATTCCACGAGGAAAAATACCAAAAATTATAAATGAAAAACTCATGGGCCTCTTAAATGGTGATTCATATTAACATAAATGAAAAAACTATGATTTGTAATCCCATCAAAATGGTAACTAAGAATTTTCTGAGGAGATGGTTTTCTCGGCACACCATTCAATGGAAATTAAAATATTCTACACATGCCTTGGACACCATTATACTAACTCCACAATTAATAAGATAAGAAAATATATAGATTTGATATAATTTTATAATTAACTGTCCTAATTCTACAATACATGTCACCCTATTTGGCTCATGAAAATGTCACAAGAATGTATCCCCATACACCAAAGGCTATCGACTCGTAGTGATTATATAAAAAGAAAAAAATGTGAATGCTATACCCTCATATTATAGTGCACAAATGAAGGAAAATATAAAACATATGAACAAACATATCCTGCCATGTATGAAAATTAAATAAAATAGTATTATGGTATAAGAAATGAAATGCAGCATAAAGACTCATGGTCATTCGAGAATACAATAACTATCGACCAACCAGTCTTCCCATATATAAGAAATAAATATAATAAATAAAATGCACAAGGATCTACAATCACCCCATATCCACACCTAAAACCAGGTCTCCAAAAATAATTGAGATTCTCTAGCCGAATCCCCAGACTCCACCCAAGTGTAACTACTCAACCTACAACATTAAATTCCATCCTCGTCCACTATGTATCTTTTGATAAACCAATTAGCTTACATATGGTTCAACATACAAATAGATGTTTATATTAGTGTGGATAGAAATAATTCTCTATAGGTCACCCAAAAATAATACACCTATTATCCTCTAACATATAAATGTGTGTACATAAGTGATATTCCCATCATAGTCAACTAACAACAGAAAATTATATAAAACACATCTAATCATCAGGTTCTCAAAAACCACCAGGAGTTAAAAAAACCATCTTCATCCAGTATTGAAAACCATTTAACATGTGGATCACTATTCCATAACACATATTAGGAAATTATACATGATCGTAATGAAGAACCCGAATGTATAATACCAATAAGAATGAATTCTAGATCACAGGATCTCACTATATATGTATATGACAAAAAATCACTATTATTATATTCTACAACACCAAAATTATTATATTAATTGTAGATAATAACCTTTTGGATGATACTAGTGAACCTTTTAATGAACTTATAGTCCAAAATAACTAGTCAGGTAAAAATTTGGCATGTTATCATTCAGTTACTAACTAGGCCCTTACACTATCTATGTCTATTTTGACATATATAATATTTACTGTTAGTATCACAAAATTTGAAATTAAACCCCTAAAAAAATAGAAATAGGTTCCCTACAACTGAATTTTTTTTCTCAAACAAAACCATTTAATAATCCCGTCATATAAAACCACGACTTACCTCTCTGGAAAAATACTTAAACCGTGAACAACACATATCCTACAATGATTTCCTCAGACTTCTCTTATACCCATCCCAACCTCTACAACATCAGCCATCCATACCAAACATCCCATGCTATAACCAATCCCAATGTATTCAATCAAAATGTACCGAAAACAGCTTGTGTAAAACCTTAACTTCTTAGGAAACATCAAATGAACTAACTCTAAACCCCTTGAAATTCGAAATACATTTTTATTCATGATCCTTCATTTTGAGAACCATCAGATTGACCTTAAACCAATCCACCTAGAATCCTCAAACCATGAATTCTAACAAACTGATGATCATCAATAGCATCTCAAATCATACCTTCCTCTAGAAAAATAAATAAATAAGATTGTAATTGAATCCTCCTACTCAACCTTAAATAGCCCAAAACAACTCCCAAGAAAATAATAAGCAACACAAGTCCCTCACCATAAAATCCTAAGTAAAAACACAAAAAATGGAGTATTAAAAAATATAATTTTGTACTAATGGGAAGACTATAATTGAAACACCTATAATGAGAGATTATTTTGTGTGAAACTCATTGACATAGTGTGCTCCACCCAACATCATCTCTCGTAGGGTCCTATAGCCTAACATGGCCAGTACATTCCAAGTAAATGGCATGCCCTACCATAAATGATGTGTGTACTTCATGGGGTACCAATTATTGTAACTTATATGGTCATTTTCAAAATACCAACCATGGTTTATTTCCATGCCCTATACATGGGATCTAGATATGCATCCTATACAACCTTATGATCTAACATGGTATATATAGATGAGTACTCAGCGACACCATGATCCACCATACATGGAATGTCTTAAAATAAATTATTTTTTGGTCACCTTATACTAATCTTAACCCAATAGGAATAGCACATTGTGTGTTTTCAGGAATTCGATTTTGGGATAACAATTTTTCCTAATTAAATACCAAATTTGGATCACACAAAATACATTATTATCCCTAAAACACTCTGAAAATCCTTGAAATGTATCCCAAATACACAATATATTTATTTAAAACTGGAACAAAAAATTCTATAGGGATATCAGTAGGGGAAAAACCATGTATCTCAGGGTGAAAAAAGTGAAGCTTCATGTTTCGATTAGTAGCATACACCCATCACATCCAGACCAATATCTTGTGATGATGAAAATAATGATCCACTATAAATATCCATATTCCCCCCTTATGAAATATGGGAAATCCCCCCCCCCATAATAAAAAAATGATGAATGAAAATGGGATTGGAAAATAAAAAATAAAAAAATAAACTTTAATAGACAAAAAAAATCTAGGAACAGGATGTGTTTGTTCACCTTACCTTGGTAAAATCCCATCTTTTATTCTCAATTGTGAATCCAAATTTTTAATAGGAGACACCATTAAAATTAATTCCACAAACACACCTATAAAAATTATTAATATTTAATTAACTAAATATTAATTATTATGAGAGTATATTACAGGATCATAACACCACCCAAATGAATCCCAATGGTAAATACTGAATTTTATGGAAAATGAAATTGAAAAAAAGAATTATTCTATGATTCTCTACTAGGATAAATTACCATTATTCACCATAAATCCACCAGAAAAAACCAATTTTATCATGATTTTATCAATATGTTATTATGAGATTATTTTATGAACCACTAAGATGTCAAAACTATAGTTGGGGAAATATTTTTTTAGTGTTTCATTGAGAAATGGTTCTCAATGTGTGTGGAGATGATCGATAATAAAGGGATAATTTTTTAAGTGAGAGGAGTGTTACTATTTTTCATTCTTATTTTCTTAATATATAATAAATTTCGTAATCATGTAATGTGGAAACAATATTGACCCATTCTGAAGAAGAATAAAGAGTGTATAAAATCAACTCATCCAACAATTATAGATAATAAATTTTTTCCATATCGCATAGTTTAACCACCTTTCATCCCTTTTATGAAATATCGCATTGACTATCTTTTATCTTGGTTACATATTTTTCTACCAAAAATGACATTAAACAAATTAACGAATTTGAAAATTATAAATTCAAATATATAACCTTTTAAAAATATAAAAATGTTAATTTTGGTAAATATAAATTTTAATATAAGTATGTATTATGTATTGGAAATCCATATTTAGGAAAATTCCTTTTTATAATAACACTGAATTTTCAAAAAATTAATTTATTGTATTGATTATCTTGAAATGTAAAATATTTTGACTAAAAATAAGAGTAATGTGACAATAAAAATATCTCAAAACTAGAATGATAGATTGTAAATACCTATAGAAGAAAATTTTATCGAAATTGGGAACATGGTATTTTCCACTAATCATATAAAAATCGTCCACTTTAGAAAAATACCAAAAATAACTGTATGATAGTTTGGAGTTGATAAAATGGAAAACAAATTCATTTTTTTCGAATTCAAACTCTTAAAAATTGAAATATTTTTCATAAATAAAGCAATATAATAAATGGAAAATAATTAAATAGAATAAATAATAATTCACATTCTAAATGAAAAAACATATTTTTATCATATAACTAGTTATAATTATTACTTTAGTTTAATAACAACTATTAATATGAATCTATATATTTAATATGAATTAATTCTCTATAAAAATTCATTGGTCATCACAAAAAAATGATTAGAGATTTTGATTTATGATTGATTATTTTTTTGATTGTCATCATGATTGGGACATCATGAACATGACATGTAAGGATAATTGTAACCATAGAATTTTGGAAAATTGTATTGGAAGCATAAATAACAACATTATTTAATATCAAGTATAAAATATTTATTGAATAGTCATGGTCTCAATGGGAAATGGTTTTCTGTTAATTTGTGTGTGGTGGATATTCTAAAAACTTCAAGACTAATCCTGCGAGAGATAAGATCACATGTGATTATAGTGGTTGTATATTTTTTAGGGAAATATAATCTGATTAATTTGTTAGGATAATAATTTCTATGGTAGAGATAATTATAAGATCATTTCTCTTGGATTTTGAATAATGAATTTATACATTACCATTTGATTAATATTTATTTTTATTTCTCAAAAAAATGACTTTATCTTAAAGATTGATTATTTATTTATGAAAATGGTTTTTGGTGGAATATTGTTAATGGAAAATTTATTTCTCCTCACTAGGTAATATTAGTGGGATTAGTTGGTTAATTATGGGATATATATTTTATTATTTGAGATTTATTAAAATTTAACAATTATTTTTATTTGAGGTACATTTTGGGGGCTATTATAGGAATTAAAGTGATGAAAATCTATTGGTGTCACTTAAGTGATAAAAAGAAATAAATGATAGGTTTTTTTGAAATTATTTTTTGGGGATTTAATAGTGAGTTAGTTGAGGATTTTAAATGGTAATGTTATGTAACGGTAATTATAGTAATAACTAACTTTATATTTTGTTCTTCTAGTTATATTAAATCAAAGGATACATATATTTTCACACTATAGATATTTAATTGAAAAAGAAAATTTAAATTCAAAAAAGATTATATGTGAAAAATTAATTAAGGGATATTAAATGAGAGGGTTTTTAATATTCATTGGATGAACGATTAAAATGTTTATATTGGTAATTTCGGATTTTTTATTGAATTTCATGAATTTTTTGATGATTTGAGAATTTTGGAGGACCATTGAAGTTAATTTCATGAATATAATATTGAAATTCCATTATTAAGGGCATTTTTTTGTTATAGTTTGTGAAATAGATTGGGGAATGAAAATATGGATCAAAAAATATCTACGAGGAGAAAAAATCATAGTTTCATGAAAATAATGTTTGGGATGTAATTTTTTGAGAAGAAATATCTACAGTCCTTGGGATAACTGAACAACGTCATGATTTAAATTTTGAGTCAACAAATTTTTTTATTATGGTTCCTAGAGGAAAATTTTTCTTATTTCTCACATGTTGTTGCAAAACTATATAGCCAATTTAAAACAAACTATAGTGGAATTCATAACAAATAGTTCTTCATTATAATGTTATTATAAAATATAGAAAAAATATATAATCATTTTTTGATGATTCTTTACAAAAAATGTGAACATGATCATGGTTTACGTCATAGAGGTATATGTTTTAATGGAACGATTTTCTAGAATTTATATGAATTGTAAAATACTAATTCATGTCATGTTTTATAGAAAACCATTTCATTTCATAGTGTAGGTATTAAATTTCAATAATGTAAATTAATAATTTTTCATGGATATATATGTTTGATTGGTTATTTATTTTACATTCAAATCTTTAACAAATAATACATGATATGGTAATATTTCCAGACTTTTATTTCAATTTTTATCACATTTTATGATATAATCTTAAATTTAAATTTTAAAAAATTTATAGATTATTATGGGAGGTTTGACATAGAATTTTTAAATGTATTTCAAGAAACACTTATATATGATGTCTGTTGGGTTGAAAGGAAAAATATAATGAATATATTTCAACGAAAATACATGAAATATTTTGGAATAAATTCATATTAATTATAGAGATTAATTTAGAGAAATTGAAATTTGGGGAACATTAACCATAATAGAACTCAAAATTTGGGGAATAGGAAAGAGAATAAAGAAATTTAACTTTATTAGATGCATTTTTACCATGATTTATTATGAAATTTCATTGAAATTTATAGGTTATAAGATTAATGTTTTGAAGATGAGATATTTCATAGAAAAATTGAAGGAGGTGACTGATGGTTTTTTGATGGTTGTTCATGGCTACAGAGGATGGAAAAATAGGGTCATAACATTCAGATAAAATATTAAAGGTGGTAGGAGATATTTATATATAATGTTTGTAGGTGGTGAAGTATATTGGAGGTTTATGGACCAAATTACAATAGATTATGGATTAATTCAGGAGATATAATACTCTAGTTTTATGTTATTAAAAAAAGAAGGGTTTCCCAATATTTTTACGAAAATTAAAATATTTTTCGGACTAGTTATTAAATAATATGTGTTATTAAATAATCATTATAAATAATATTTTAGTAGTATTATTTTGATTATAGAATATTTGAATATATATATTTAGGAAAATTATTAATAAATACATTGTGGTAAATTGAAATATAAGACTATTATTCAATTGAATTAAAATAGAGGTTTTATTGAAGGAATCACTACGTTGTTGTAACCCTAAAAAATGGGATTCTGACGTCAAAAAATATTTTTCCATGATGCTAGGGCATGAGGTCCTGGAACATATTTTTATTTGGATATTATGGAAGAAATAAATACAATGAGTTCCAAAAACATGCTCAAAATATATATTTTGATGGAATTAAAATATATTGATTGAATTAGTTTATTGAGAGACAAAGAGGGATTCTCATCCTAGGATAACCAAGGAAATTTTTTGGAAATCTGGAAAATGTAAAATAAAATGTATCTTAAACTAATTAATTCTATTAACCTGGAGTTAGTCCTATATAAATACATTTATAAGAAGAATATATTATTTCTAATAATGTGTGGAATACAATGGAACAAATATAATATTATAGAGTTGATCAGATATTTCATTGGAATTTATAATGTAGTGAATGGGACAAAATGGAAAAATCATTTTCTATTTATGTTTATATCTATATCAATTTCAATATATTAATTTTTTCTAGAGTCACATGACCCCATTTCATGTTTATTTATCATTAAATTAATGAATTTAGGTATGATCAAATGGTGTAACCATAGGGTTGTAGTGCACTATCTATAAAAGTTCCTAATGAACATCCCCATTGGTGATGATTAACCTTCCATAAATACTTATACCCATAAAGCTACTTAATTATTTGTTTATTTATGGTAACAATGAACACCATCATGTGTATGGTCTTGAGATGTGACCCGGTGCTGGTAAAGAAAGTTAAGGCTTGTGTCTTCAGGTACATTAATTTTGATTATATTCATTATAGATATATATATGGATGAAATTAAATGTGATGGATTGAAAAATATTTCAATTAACATGAGAACAATATATTATAATAGAGGTGGTTTCATGAAAAAAGATTTTATTTTTCTACAATCTAATTCATCATCCATCGTAAGCCACCATGGTTTTGAATTGATAAATCAGTGGTCCTAGAATGGATATATAATTTATATAATTAATCAACGTTGAATTATTATTATTAATAAATAAATATTTTAAACTATAAAATTTTATTTATTATATATAAAGTTAAATAATACCATAATATCTGCACCACATTTATTAATCATGAAATGGAATATGTACTCACAATCAAATATTTCCAGAGGTGTTACTGGAACATGTACATTATACTATGATATAAAGATAAATATTTTTTTGGAGTCTAAATTACCAATTGAGTCTTAATAAATCTTAGTGTGAATGAGAATTATTTTTCCGTGAAACTGGTAGAAGATGTATTAGATTTTAAATGAATTATGGTACCATAAAATTATAATGGAAAGAAATAAAAGAACGAGGAGAAATTTTCCCTTAACATGATTTCAAACTTTTAGAAGTCATACCAGGATAATGAAAAATATTATATATTAGAAATATTTTAATCACATTTTCATGAAAATTAGGCTAGTTCCCTATATAGACTCTTATGATCATGATTTTAGAGTGTATTTAGGTATTGAAAAAATGCAATTGAAATTAAATAGGGATATACACATAGATATCATAGTCCTATCCTCTAATTTTTTATAGAGATTTACTATTAACTTTAACATGAATATCCTAGATATAATTCATTATTACATATTATCGTGATTATACAGGATTGTAAGGATATGAAAAACATCAACAGATATAGAGAATAAAATATGAGAAAGGAAAAAAGGATAATGAAATAATCAAATAATAAACACATGTTACTATTTCTTACAAAAGGATTCCTTGAGAAATAATTGATCATGATGATATTTTATTTTATTTTATAAGTAAAGACCTCTTAAAGAAGAAATGAAATGTGGTGTAGATAAATATGGATGGTTTGGGAATAATTTTTATTTTATTAAAATTTTATATTTCTACAAACATGTATTTAAAAACAGTACATGGATCATACATTTGCATCCTTCTACATGAACAGAGTGGTTTCTAAATAATTATTGATACTAAAGTGGATTTGTTAGAAGTAAATAGTGGAAGACAAACTAAATTGTAAATAAAATATTCCCAAAAAAATATTCCTAATGGAATATTTCACGATATGTAATTATATTATTACTTTGTTATTATTTCCAAAGACTTTTTTATGTCCATGATAAATGAAAATTGGGTTTTTAAATTATATTGGGAAAAAAGATATTTTTCTATAAATATAATAAATTTTAAAATATTACATATTTTAATATTTTTTTATAGGCACTTAAATTAAAAAAATACAATATTAGGAATAAATAATGGATAAAATTCAGATGAATTATATTATATCTTGTAATGGAATTGTCAACATGGTGATGTAAGACATAATAAAATGAAATAGATATATCAATAATAGTATTTAAAATTTTTTTAGTTAATTCTCTTGGAAATGTCATTATTTTTACATGTTAAAAGGATCATGGTACAATTTAATGGTAGTGCTGAATGGGTAAACTGTCACTAAATTTAATTTAAATTTATGGGAATTCAACACATAATGAAACTATAAGTGGATTATCATTATTCATTGATTTTATAATTTCATTGGAGTATAGTAATATGATTAAGTAATGAGGTAAAAACTATATTTTTTCTATTATTTAAAGAAAATAAATATGAATAATCAACCTGAATGGAAATTAAAGGAAACAATATTACATTTAGGTAGAAAATATCATAAACATGGTTTTATCAATAATCTAATAGAGTATGAGATAAAATTTCCACTCCATAGTTCTTCTATATCTCAGGATAATAATCTGATTGAAATGATGAGGCAAACCTTATTATATATTTATGATCGATGTTGATTCATGCAAATTTACATTATCATATTTGGGATATGCAATATAATTAATGATATATAAAATGTACCATGTACCCATTAAACAGATATGAAGTATACAATATTAGCAATGCTATTGGAATAAACCCAAATTTTCACAAATTCATATATGGTAATTTATAGCAATTTTTTAGGCTAATCAATAAAGCAATTCTGCATTAAGTGAATCCTAGTGAATATTTATTATGTTCCCAAAATATATAAATAGATATTAACTATATAATCAATACGGAATAAAATTTATATTTTAGGGATGATATTTATTTTTAAACAATAAAAAGTTATTTTAAAATAATATTATGCTAGATAAAATTATTAACATGCTACATAGAGATTTAAGAAAATAGTGATTTACTAAAAAATTATTATTTTAATGTGGTTGTTATATATTATTTGTTAAATTGGTGGGTAATTAATACGATCAAAAACATTTTGAAATATATTTCTAACGTTCTTACTCTACAATAATTTACCTATTGATTCGTAGAAAATAAGGACACAATTCTTATTGATGTTTTTTTATTCTTCAAAAATATTCTTTTTAGAAAAATGGTTATTTTTTCATTTTATGAAAAAATGTTGTAATAATTTTATAAAAAATTGAAATTATATTTTATTGAAGTGGAAAATTTTATTAATTATCATATAAAATATTTATTAATTCTATTTTTAGTATCTTCCGGAAAATGGTAAAATTTTTGTGACTAGTGTGAAAAAATAACAATTTTATATAGAATTGTCAATTCCATTCAAGTGATTTCAAATTATAATTTTCCAATTAATTTTAAAATTGAATTAGTTTATTTTTATTGAAATTAATCCAATTAATTTCATTAGAATAGTTATTATTCTTAATTTTGGTATAAAATTATTTTTATATTTGAAAATGCATTATTTTGGATATTCTTTTTTCAACTCCTTTTATGGGATTATTTTAAAAGTAATTTATTCCACCTTCATAGAATAAATATGACTAAATTAATTCCATATTTGGAATAAAATTTTCATATTTGATAAATATTTCAAATTTATTTTTTGTTGAAATAAAAAGTGACATTGTTAAAAATGTTGTCACCGTAGTAAGGGTAGATAGGGTTGAACAAATTTTAAACTTATAGATACAGCTTAAAAATAATCCTTACACTTTAATATATTTAATTGGATGAGTATAATTAGAACACCCCTTAAAATTTAAAAATATATTCAATTTTTGTTCCATTAATATTTTATAAATTACTCAATTATATTATAACTCAATTAAAATTCTTAAATTTTTTTTCATTTAAATAAAATAATATGTTTTTATATAGAATGAAAAGGTAATGAACCATTATAATTTATTTAATATTATTTAAATTTATTTATGATGATAATTTATTTTTAATATTTTTTATGAATAAATCACCTTAAATTCTTACAAAACGCTAACCCGATTCTTGTTCAAGTAATAAAATAATCAAATATAAGATTTTAAAAATACAAAAAAGATTATAAATTGGATTAATTATTATGTTCCATCATTTTTCAGTTAATTAAACATATATTTAACTAATAATAACTTATATTATAATTCTATTTATATATTATGTTCCTTATATTGAAACAATTTAAATATTCCCAAAGATGAGTTTAATGATATCTTATATCAAATAATATTTTATTAAAAGAATAAAAAATCATAAAAAATAATAAATTTGGTAAAGGGAGGTGTAATATGGTCTAAAATCTCGTCCATTGACCATTTTGTATCCAATTGTAAACATATGAGTAAATTTATTTCCACGTTGTATTGAACAATTGTGTACCATGGTTATAGTTAAAAGTGATTAACATAGGGCTTAAAAACAAAGTTACATTTTAAAATGAAAAAAATCCTATATAAATTTTATTATATTAAATGAACCCATCCTAAAAAATTCGTTCAATCTAAATTTTGGTAAACTGGTTCCACTTTAACATGAAAACTAATTTTTTATATTTAAATATTTTATGTAATTCCACGGGTTTCATTTCATTCACAATAAAAAGATCTCACATATCATTTATTATTTACACCACTGTAAGCTGCTTAGCTCACCCCACCAACTTCTATAAATTCCCATATAAATTTTTTGATAGTGTTGTTCTCCACCTAAGACCATCCTAAAGATCCATATGATTAAATCCAATAACATACTCTCAAAACAAAGGTAATCGTTTTTACCGATATCTTTCTTATTACATCATAATTTACAAAATTTAATTATGTAATAACCATTATTATACAATAAAATCAGCATCAAACATACACTAAGTTGTTATTATGATGATTTAATAACATTCATTCATCCCTGCATCAATATTTTGGAATATGATAATAGTGTTCGTGCATATGACTCGATTACGACATAAAAAAAAGCTATCATATTTTTTATCATTTATGCATTATATGGATGGTAATTAAGATAGAGTTAAAAAAATATATTATATTTATTATATAATAATTATTATTTTATGTTTAAATATAATATATCTTTATTTATTTCCACCAATTCAAAAATAGATTCATCACTTATGCGTATATACATACAACCATATCCACGAAATAATGAATATAATTTTTCATCACTAACTTATGTGAATAGTTATAAATGTGTATATAATGAATAAATATAGTAAATATTTCATGATTAATATTATTAATATTATGAAACCTTAAAATAGATCCATGTACATGAACAAATAAACCGAATCATGCATGGAAAATGTACTAGTTTTCTCCTGAATACTCGTCTTATCAAAAAAATTGTTAAAAAAATGTC
This sequence comes from Viscum album, assembly GCA_963277665.1. NCBI lineage: Eukaryota > Viridiplantae > Streptophyta > Magnoliopsida > Santalales > Viscaceae > Viscum > Viscum album. Next base: position 975,302,024 of record OY728165.1, read on the forward strand.
GAAAAGCATATTAAATTAATGTCATATAGTAATTTATAAAGGAATATGGTTCTTTAATAAATTTAAAAAATAAATATATTTATTCTATAATATTTTTTATGGTGTATTATGTAATAAAAGTCTTAAGGTGAGTGAAACCTTAACCGAATTTCCTTACAATGGGTTATGACACTTCTTTATTGAATTTGTTGTGACCTAATTATGCAGTAATTGATAATTTAATTGAACTATTATATATTTAAAATTATTTTATGAATATGAAAATATTTTCACAAAATCAATTCATGGAATAATTATAATTTAATTTTTTTTACCTTTTATTTATTTTCTTTATCTCAATCACATCTCCTTGAGAATTATTTCATGTCATTCACCATGATTTCTTAAAATATTTCACATACTTCTCAATGAATTAATTTATACATATTAATAATTTTAATTAATAGAATTTGTATAACCATATCATGTTCTTTATTTCAATGAATTTTTATTGAAAAGTTACCAATGGTGTAATGGATTAATGATTGAATGTCATTTTAATTTAGAATTTTTATGATTTATCATCCATTATGGGAAATTATATAATATATATCTAATAAATACTATTTATTTATCCCATATGGTTATTTATTATATTTTTATGTTTTAGAACCCTTTCTGTAAAACCCTGAGATTTTATGAGAAATATTTTTTTATGTATTATGTTATATGCAACACCAAAGGAATCTTTCACAACACACAATATTGACTTGGATTGCATTACACGCAATCACGACCTTCCTCAATAGAGTGTGTAGTACCCAATACCCAGTTTCACTAAATAATGATATATTATTATGGACTAGCCGTTATGAATAGTATTAACTACATTTTTAATTTTATAACATTATTATTCATCATACACATTTTCTAAAACAGGGTAAGAGAACAAAATAAATTTTTCGGGTAAAATAAGTATTTTTTAAAAAATGCAGTTTTGTCGCCTTTTGATGGCGCACCCACATTAAATTTAGTTTTTGACATGTTTATAAGTACAATTTGAAAAAATAAAATTCTTCTTTGGAATCAGGATATTAAAATTTTCCTTGGATAAATTTTTGATATTTTTCTGATAACTTTTATATTTTGATGAATAGTAAAATTACGCTAATTTTTGAATAAAATAAACTTTTATCATTGAGATAATTTATATGGTTAAATTATAATATTTATTGGTTTTAAGTTATAAATAAAATATATTTTTACAATTTAATATAATTTATGTAGTTAGCATTAATTTCACATTGAATTCATAGGTAAAAACATTTCAATCTTTGGCAATGTTTTAACTTCTAATACCCGTTTTCTTAACAACGGGTTTAATATTAAATTAATTACTGCAACTTATGGGTTTTGAATTTTGAAAAATGGATTCCATATTTGGAATCAGTGGGTCGAAATTATTTTAATAGTCTACTTTTTATTTGTAACTACGGTAAATTTTATTTACTATAGTTAAAGGTTAATCGGGAAATTAAGGGTAAATATAAGATTATAAAATTACTCTAACACCTGCCAAAATCCTATTGAATGACAAAAAGTTGACCCATATCACCTAAGTATTGGATTAGATTCATTTAATGGACTTTATTCCATGATAATAATTTAATTATTATTAAAACCAAAGAAAGTGACAACATGTCCCTTTCTTAAATATGATAAGTATAATAATTTTAATTTAGTGATAAACATAATGAAACTTTGAACATGAATAGTCCCCAGAAATCTAATACTATTATCTACATCATATAAATTTATTTATAATTTTTAGGTATTAAATAACTATCATTAATTATGACAAAATAGTGATGTTGAAATTATTTTTTTAATTAAAATATCAAATAAATAGTTTTAAAAATATCACAATAAATATTATATGAACTATTTAATGTGCTCCACGAATTTTTTAGATAAATATGACATTTTATGAATCTATTAAAGATTTTAGTTCAAACATATATTCTGTATATATTTTATTTAAATACAAATAAATGAATAGCGTTAAAATTGACACTATTGTTATTTTATTAAAATATCATATTATAAAATTGTTTAAAAATCACAAAAATATTTAAAAATTATAAATTAAAATTTATATTGTCTAAAATGTCATAAAGTGTCAAATTATGGAAAATTCACAACACATATGTAATTATTTATAATAATTTAAAATTTAGAATATTATTACCACAAATAAAATTAAATTGATAAATAAGGATAAATCAAGATGATAATGTTTAAAATAAATTCCTAACATGTCAAATTTTATTGGTTGATGATATTAAAACCCTATCTCATCTAATCCTCGGATATGAGTCATTTTGGAAGTTTTTATGTGGGGTTGGGATTTAATATAATCTAATATTTCTTATATTTACAAAGGTGCCCCTCTCTTCCCTTATAAAAGGGCACCTCCTCCCTCTCTTCCTCACACAACTTTGAGCCATAATTCTCAGCTAAACCCTTCCATATTCTCTTCTCCACTTCCGTAGAAACATCCTAGAGGTCCTGGTCTTCTTCAAAGACTAATTTGAGTGCCCTAAGAGGAGGTATCAAAGAGGCACTTCAAAGAAGATGTAATGTCCGTTACCGATTCATTCAACATTATTTCTTATTATAATTATTCTTCTTTAGTTGTTTCATTATGAATTAATAACATCAGTATAAATAATATACTGATATGTTATTTTATGTATAACACAACTCTATTTCACCACCTATCCATCCTACGGAAAACGAAATCATCGTGCGTGCGTACGTACGGAATACCGTCTCCACGCCGTGTTGTAATCTATTTTCCCCCACCACCTTACATGGATTGGAATAATGGTGTAAATAATGAATATATATTTTTATTGTAAAGTGATATTGATTCTGAAATAGTAAACATACACTCCAATACAATTCCACAATTATGGGAACGATATCATCGCTCGTGCGTACGTACGGAATACTGTCTCCACAATGTGATGCAACTCGTTCTAAATGATCTTCATAGCATAATGATTATATAAATGAATTTAATGAATAAATATGATATATATTACACTAATACCATTCTGTAAATGATGTTTCTATAACCTAAAAAGAGGAATAATAATTTATTCGACCAAACACACCTACGAACATAAAGCAATAAACACCCGAATAACAAGTAGCAATGAAATATTACTAATAAGAAGCTAAGAATATGACCATATATGACATAATAAAAGTATTTATGATTCTGTAATAAGTCAATGAAATTATTTGAATCATTATACAGGAGTTTCAGACACTTACAAAGAAAATCGTACCTAAGGTAATGGAAAATCTCGCAATATCTTTTTTATCTGAGAATGTGTATACTTCAATATTTACTGGGGAATGTTTAACATCCATGTCCATGTTTCCTCAATATGTAATATTTATATCCCTCTACAATAGTTAAAATCCAATTTTTCCCTTTGGTGAGTTTTTAGTAAAAGATATGAAAGGAATATTTTGTCATTTTTTGTACGAGGTACTTTTTGACTTTTCTGGCCAAAGTACGAGAAGAATGTTTTTTGTTGACTTATACGACATTAATGGTTTGTTAAAACAATATTTCCAAGAATCTTCTTTTACATGTTTTCATGTTTATTTTTAATCAACTTATTTTAGTTTAAAACTGTATGACATGTAATGAAAGGAAAAGTATTTTTGAAGTAGAAAGGATATTTTTCTCAAGAATGGAGTTCAAGTGTTTTATCAAAATTATTTTCCATCTAAGATAATATAGGGTTCTGTTTCTATCCTTATTATTACATTGATTTGATTATGTTGTGATGTAATTATTTTTATGAATTCTTTTGTCTTATATAAATTTTTTTATGATGTCACGATGTTTAAGAATCCCATTTTTATTACATGGGTTATGCTATGATGTATGGTTTATGATTTTGTGGAACACATAAGAATAGTATCATTATGAGATGGGTGGGACATATAACTCCCTCCATTACATTGGGTAATGATTTATATCTCATAAGATAGAATGGCTGGAATGACAGGTTAAACCGGTTCAGTGAAACAAGACTGAAATGAGGAGTGAACTCGGTTCAGAAATGTAATTTGTCCACTACGATAGTCTTGGCAATTAGTATTGACTACTAAGAAATGATTTTCTATTATTATGTGTGTATGAAACAAAGCATCATGTTTTATGTTATGATTATTTGGATTACATTTCACTTCTTTGATTTATCCTATGTTATGATCTCTTTTGCAAGATAAGATTTTTTTCAAAATGTTATGTTCTTATAAATATGATATGTTTGATATTTATTTTTTTTACCCTTACGGAGAATTTGTGCTCACCCTTTTGAATGTTTTATTTTCCCCAAGTCAGAAAGAAGGATATTTTGTAGGATATGCCAAAAAGGGACTGTAGATATGATGAAATAAATGGGAGACAACGTAGATGATTTATGAACTAGTTTTTATGTTTCCCAGTTTCTAAAGACACTATACCTATACGGTCCTTTCATGTTTTGTTATATGTTGTAATAAGCATGCTTCAATTTTGAAGTAATAACCATGTATGTAAAGTATGGGTCATTATAGTTGGTATCAGAGGAAAGGTATAGTCATCCTTAGGAAACTAAGATGTGAAAGCCATAGTAAAAAAACCTAAGGATATGTCTAAACATAGAACACAATCATAGTGTTTTAGAAATGGCCATGAACAACCTATGATAAGACCATCAGTGTGAAATTTAATTCTTGATTATGTGGTTTTCCTATTAGAATTAGTGTTTCTCACACTATTCTTCTTGGTTTTAGTCAATGGATGGAATCTGAAGGAACCGTCTTAATGCGGAATGCGATGGGAAATGCAATGATTGTCCCCCTGAGCAACCAACCGTTATGGGAGCTGGAATGAAAAATCCTGTAGTCATGCTCACACAACATTCTCAATCTATGAATCATACAGGACTTCCAAACAAGCAAAGGAAGGAGCAACATTCTGTTGAATCCTCCATGAGGCAGCATCTACCTATATTCAACAGGTCTTCTGATCCAGTAGTGGATGAACAATGGATCAGTACCACTAAAAAGATATTTTTAGTTCTTCAATGTTCTAAACATGATAAAGTCATTTTACTAGTATATCGTTTAGAAGGTGATGTTGATCAATGGTGGAATCTTATTAAGAATATGAGGAAAAGGGATGAAATTGAGTCCATGGAATGGGACGAGTTCAAGAACATATTTTTCAATATGTATTTCCCTAGTATTGTTCGAAAAAATATGGAGAAGAAGTTTCTTGAAATGTAGCAAAAGGATGATGAATCTGTTTGTACCTACGAAGAAAATTTTACAAGACTTGCAAGGTACGCTTCCAGAATTATTATCCAACCTGAGAGTAAGATCAATTTAATATTTAGTGGCTTAAAACCAAGTCTTCGAAGGGTGTTAGCCATAATGGACTTCAATAGCTACGAAGAAATGTTTCGATGTGATCTCAAGGTTGAGATGGAGATTGGTGTAACCCATCAATCACATGGGATTGATAACAAGAGGAAAATTGAATTCAAAGGAAAATCTAAAGAACACACTGAAAAGAAAATGATTTTTCCCTTATCCTCAATGTGTGGAAAGAATCATGGACGAAATTGTCTTAAGGGGACAAGAAAATGTTTTTAGTGTGGAAAAAGGGTCATCGGGCACTTGAATGTCGAAATAATGGGAAGAAGATATCTAATGATGCAAACAAAGGAAGGGACACACATAATGAACCTACTACACTTAAATGTTTCATGTGCAAGGAGATGGGGCATTATGCCAATCAATGCCCAAATCCTAGGGTTGATGATGATGATCGACGTCAAAAAACTCTTAAGGCAAAATACAAAGGAAAGTCACATGCAATTACAATCGACGATGTGGAGTACGACAACGAAGTGGTGAGAGGTACACTTTCCATCCACTCTAAAGTAGAAAATGATTTATTTGATTCTAGATCCACCCACTCTTTTATTTATGAATAATTTTCTAAGGGTATCGCCGTATTACCTCAACAATTAGATGTTGAGTTGGCTGTGACAACTCGTAATGGCACAACAGTCGCATAAAAAGGATACAATTCTTCTCCAATTGAAGTTTGTGGGAATGTACTTCTTGTAAATATTGTGATCCTTCCAATAGTGGAATTTGATGTGATTCTTGGCATGGATTGGCTCACTTTATATGGAGCTCATATCAATTTCCAAAGAAGGAAAGTCACATTTCATAATCCAGATAAATCTATGATCGTCTATTGATGCAAGGATGAACATAACCTTCCAGTTGAAATTTATTCTATCTTATGGGTCTTGATTCCACTAAATGAAGGTTATTTATCTCAAATGGTTGGAGAGAAACTCACTATTACTAATATGCCCATTGTACGGGAGTTTGACGATGTCTTTCTGGAGGAATTGGTTGGTCTTCCACCAAATCGTGAAGTTGAGTTTTCAATAGAACTCATACCGGGTGCTTTGCCTATTACAAATACACCTTATAGAATGGACCCAATTGAGTTGCAGGAATTGAAGAAGCAACTCCAAGAGAATTTTGATAAGGGATTCATACGCCCTAGTGCGTCACCTTGGGGAGCACCAGTTTTGTTTGTTAAGAAGAAAGATGGATCAATGAGACTCTGCATTGATTATAGAGAACTTAACAAGATCACCATCAAGAACAAATATCCTCTCCCACACATTGATGACCTATTTGACCAACTATGCGGAGCTCAATACTTTTCCAAGATTTATCTTCATTCAGGATATCATCAATTACGGGTGAAAAGGGAGGATATACCAAATACGGCTTTCCGTACCTGGTATGGAAACTATGAATTTATAGTGATTCCATTTGGTCTTACTAATGCCCATGCTATCTTCGTAGATATAATGAATAGAGTCTTTAGAGACTATCATGATCAGTTTTTGGTAGTCATTATAGATGATATTCTTGTATATTCAATGAGTAAGGAAGAACATGAAGATCACTTGAGAATTGTATTAAAGACCTTAAGAAAGGAGAATCTTTATGCCAAATTTACCAAGTGTGAATTTTTTCCTCAAAAAGGTGAATTTTTTGGGTCACATAATCTCAAAAGAGTGGATATCTATGGATTCGACAAAAACAGAGGTTATCGAAAGATGGTCAAGACCAACAATAGTAACTAAGATCTGATGTTTTCTTGGTTTGGCTGGATATTATCGACATTTTGTGAATGATTTTTCACGATTATCTAATCCACTCACCAAGTTGACTCGAAATGGAGTTATGTTTGTTTGGACGGAGGAATGTGAAGCGAATTTCAAAGAGCTAAAAAGAAGGTTAACTAGTGAACATGTTCTCACACTACCCTACAGTGGAGAAGGGTTTGTGATCTACAGTGATGCATCCAAGAAGGGGCTGGGGTGTGTTCTTATGCAAAATGATATGGTGATAGCTTATGACTCACGACAGTTGAAAATCCATAAGCAAAATTACCCAACTCATGATTTGGAGTTATCTGCGGTAATATTTGCATTAAAGATTTGGGGGAATTACCTTTATGGTAAAAGGAGTGATATTTATACTGATCATAAAAGTTTAATGTATATTTTCACACAAATGGAGCTGAATATGAGCCAAAGAAGATGGTTGGAGTGGATTAAAGATTACGACTTCTCAATTCATTACCACCCTGGGACACAAAACAAGGTGGGATATGCATTAAGTCGACAAGACCATGATAGTTTATCCATGATGAGGATCACAAAAGATCCAATATTTATGGATTTACAAAGGATGGATCTTGGAATTATAATGGAAGGGTAAAAATCATATATTTGTCAAATGAATTTTCAACCATTTATACACGTGAAGATTAAAGAGGCATAGAAAGAAGATGTAGAGTTACAAAAGACGGTGATAAATGTTCATGAATTCAACCTTGATTGTGATGGGATAATAAGGTTCAGAAATCGGGTTTGTGTTCCTCCTATCCCAGAATTAAAGAACGAGCTAGTGGACGAGGCTCATAGTTCTTCATTCTCTATTCATCCTGGAAGCACGAAGAAGTATAGGGACCTGAAAGAGTACTTCTACTGGGATGGCATAAAAAGAGAAATTGCTGAATATGTCTCTCGATTCTTGGTTTGTCAGCAAGTTAATGCCGAGAGATAAAAGTCTAAGGGGATGCTACAACCATTACCCATACCAGAATGGAAATTGGAAAACATCACTGTGGACATTGTCACTAGACTTTCTAAAACATCCAAAGGAAATAATGCTATCTGGGTTATAGTTGATCGTCTTACAAAGTCGTCACACTTCATTTCTATTAGAGATGATTTTTCTCTTGATCAGCTTGCAAGGATATATGTAAAGGAAGTGGTAATATTGCATGGAGTACCACTTTCCATTATATCTGATCGGGATTCGAGGTTTACCTTGAAATTCTGGGGAAGTCTTCAGCATTCTCTAGATACAGAGTTGAGTTTCAGCACTGATTAGCATCCTCAGATAGAAGGTCAGTCTGAGAGGACAATTCAAACTCTAGAAGACATGTTGAGAGCTTGCTCTATGGAATTTAAAGGTGGGTGGGATCAACACCTATCTTTGGTGGAATTTTCTTATAATAATAACTTTCACTCCAGTATTCAGATGGCTTCTTATAAAGCCCTCTATGGAATGAAATGCAGAACTCCAACTTGCTGGGATGAAGTTGGGAAAAGAAATCTATTAGGAACTGATCTTATTGATGAGATCGTAGAAAAGGTCAGATCTATTCAACAACACATAAGAGCAGCTCAGATTCGACAGAAAAGTTATGCCGACAACCGATGAAAAGACCTATAGTTTGAAGTCGGTGGTAATGTGTTCTGATGAATATATCCCTGGAAGATGGTCATGAGATTTGGAAAGAAGGGAATGTTGAGCCCTAGATATATCGGTCCTTTCGAAATACTGGATAGTGTAGGGAATGTAGCTTGCCGATTGGCGCTTCCCCTGAATCTCTCTAAAGTTCACAATGTGTTCCATGTATCTCTCTTGAGAAAGTATATACCTGATCCTTCACATGTACTCAGCTCAGAAGTTGTACCGTTGGAACAATATCTTTATTATGAAGAACAGCTGATATAGATCTTGGATCATAGTGAAAATGTCCTAAACAACAAGACCACTTTCTTGGTGAATGTTTTATGGAGCAACCACCAATTAGAAGAAGCTACATGGGAACATGAGGATATGATGATGGAGAGGTATCCTCATCTGTTTGTAATGAAGAGACGAATTTCGAGGGCGAAATTAATTTTATAAGGGGTAGAATGTAACACCATGAGATTTTGTGAGAAATATTTTTTTTATGTCTTATTTTATACGCAACACCAAAGGAATATTTCACAACACACAATACTGACTTGGCTTGCATTACACGCAATCACGACTTTCCTCGATAACATGTGTAGTACGCAATACCAGGTTTCACTAAACAACGATATATTATTATGGAATATCCGTTATGAATAGTATTAACTACATTTTTATTTTTATAACATTATTATTCATCTTACACATTTTCTAGAACATGGTAAGAGAACAAAATAAATTTTTCGAGTAACATAAGTATTTTTAAAAAAATGCAGTTTTGCCGCCTTTTGATGGCGCACCCACATTAAATTTAGTTTTTGACATGTTTATAAGTTCAATTTGAAAAAATAGAATTATTCTTTGGAATCAGGATATAAAAAATACTCTGGATAAATTTTTGATATTTTTCTGATAACTATTATATTTTGATGAATAATAAAAATACGCTAATTATTAAATAAAAACAACTTTTTTCATTGAGATAATTTATATGGTTAAATTATAATATTTAATGATTTTAATGTATAAATAGAATATATTTTTACCATTTAATATAATATATGTCATTATCATTAATTTCGCATTGAATTCATTGGTAAAACATTTCAATCTTTGGCAATGTTTTAACTTCTAAAAATTTGTTTCTTAACAACAAGATTAATATTAAATTAATTACTGCAACTTATGTGTTATGAATTTTGAAAAATGGATTCCATATTTCGAATCAGTGGGTTTAAATAATGTTAATAGGCTACTTTTTATTAGTAACTACGACAAATTTTATTTAACATAGTTAAAAGTAAATCAGGTAATTATGGGTAAATATAAGATTATAAAATTACCCTAACACCTGCAAAAATATTATTTTATGACTAAAAGTCGACCCATATCACCTAAGGGTAGGATTATATTCATTCAATGGACTTTTTTCCATGAAATTAATTTAATTATTATTAAAACCAATGAAGGTGACAACATGTCACTTTCTTAAAACATATAAGTATAATAATTTTAATTTAGTGATAAAATGAGTGAAATATCAAACATGTATAGTCTCCAGAAAGATAAGACAATTATCTACATAATATGTATTTATTTAGAATTTTTAGGGATTATATAATTATCATTAATTATGACACAGTAGTGATGTTGAAATTAATTTATTAATAAAAATATCAAATAAATGGTTTTAAAAATATTAAAATAAATATTTTATGAACTATTTAATGTGCACCACTAATTTTATAGATACATATAACATTTTATGAATCTGTTAAACCTTTTTGTTTGAACATATCTTCTATATATATTTTATTTAAATACAAATAAATTAATAGTTTCAAAATTGACACTATTGTTATTTTATAAAAATAACATATTATAAAATTTTTTAAAATTCACAAAAATATTTAAAAATTATAAATTAAAATTTATATCATCGAAAATGTCATAAAGTGTCAAATTATGAAAAATTAACAACACATATGTAATTATTTATAATAATTTAAAATTTAGAATATTATTACCACAAATAAAATAAATTTGATAAATAAGGATAAATCAAGATGATAATGTTTAAAATAAGTTCCTAACATGTAGAAATTTTATTAGTTGATGAGATTACAACCATATATCATCTAATATTCGGATATGAGCCATTTTGGAAGTTTTTATGTGGGGTTGGGATTTAATATAAACTAATATTTCTTATATTTCCAAGGGTGCCCCTCTCTTCCTTTATAAAAGGGCACCTCCTCCCACTCTTCCTCACACCACTTTTAGCCTTCAAGCTCAGCCAAACCCTTCCAAAATCTCTTCTCCACTTCCCTAGAAACATCCTATAGTTCCTATTCTTCTTCAAAGACCAATTTTAGTGCCCTAAGAGGAGGTCTCAAAGAGGCACTTCAAAGAAGATGTAATGTCTGTTACCGATTCGTACAACATTATTTCTTCATCTACTTGTTCTTATTTAGTTGTTTCATTATGAAGTAATAACATCAGTAACACTCATATACTGATATGTTATTATATATATGAAACAACCCTATTTCACCACCAATCCATCCTACGGAAAACGAAATCACCACGCGTGCGTACGTACGGAATACCGTCTCCACGCCGTGGTTTAAACTATTTTCCACCACCAACATACTTGGATGGGTATAATGGTGTAAATAATGAAAATATAGGATTTTTTAAGGTTATATTGATTCTGAAATAGTATACATACACTCCAATATAATTCCACAATCATGGGAAGGATATCATCGCTTGTGCGTACGTACGGAATACCGTCTCCACGATGTGATGCGCCTCATTATACATGATCTTCATTGAATAATGATCATATAAATGAATTGAATGAATAAATATGATATATATTACACTAATACCATTCCAGAAATGAGGTTTCTATAACCTAAAAAGTGGAATAAGAGTTTATTCGACAAAACATACATACGAACATAAAGCAATAAACACCCGAATAACAAGTAGCAATGAAATATTAATAATAAGAAGCTACGAATATGACCATATATGATATGATAAAAATAATTATGATTCTGTAATAAGTCAATGACAATATCTATATCATTTTACAAGAGTTTCGGACACTTACGAAGCAAATCAGACCTAAGGTAAGGGAAAATATTGCAATCTCGTTTTTATCCGAGATTGTTTATACTTCAGAATTTACTAGGGAATATTTATCATCCACATCCATGTTTCCACAATATGTAATATTTATATCATTCTACAATTTTTTAAATCCAATTTTACACTTCGGTGAGTTTTTAGAAAAAGATGTGAAAGGAATCTTTTGTCTTTTTTCGTACGAGGTACTTTTTGACTTTTCTGTCCAAAGTATGAGAAGAATGTTTTCTTAACTTATAGGGCATGAATGGATTGATAAAACATTATTTGCAAGAAACGTACTTTACATGTTTTCAAGTAAATTTTTAATCAACGACTTTTAGTTTTAAATTTAATGACATTTATTGAAAGGAAAAGTGTTTTTGAAGTAGAAAGGATATTTACCTCAAGAATGGAGTTCAAGTGTTTTATCAAAATTATTTTCTATCTAAAATAATATATGGTTTTATTTCTATCCCTATTATTAAATTGATTTGATTATGTTGTGATGGAATTATTTTTATGAATTCCTTTATCTTGTATGAATTTTTTTATGATGTCACGATGTCTAGAAATCCCATTTTTATTACAAGGGTTATGCTATGATGTATGGTTTATGATTTTTTGGCACAGATAAAAATGGTATCATTATGATATGTGTGGTACCTATATCTCCCTCCAATGAATTGGGTAAAGATTTATATCTCATGAGATAGACATGGCTGGAATGGCAGGTTAAATCGGTTTAGTGAAACAGGACTGAAATGAAGAGTGAACTCAGTTCAGAAATGGACTTTGTCCACTAAGATAGTCTTGGAAATGAGTCTTGACTACTAAGAAATGATTTTCTATGATTATGTGTGGATGCCAAAAAGTTTCATGTTTTAATTTATGATTATTACAATTATATTTCACTTCTATTGTTTATCCCATGTTATGATCTCTTTTGCAGGATAATATTTTTCCAAAATGTTATGTTCATATGAATATGATATATTTGATATTTCTAATTTTTTACCCTTACTGAGCATTTGAGCTCACCCTTTTGAGTGTTTTCTTTTCCAAAGGTCATAAAGAAGGATATTATGTAGGATATTCCAAAAAGGAACTCTAGATACGATGAAATAAATCAGAGACAACGTAGATGATTTATGAAACAGATGTTTATGATTCCCAGTTTTTAAAGACACTATACCTATATGATCCTTTCATGGTTTTTATATGTTGTAATATGTATGCTTCATTTTGAAGTAATAACCATGTATGTAAAGTTTGGCTCGTTATACCTTCCCTAACATTACTACTCAAAATGGTTTACAAAATAGATTTACAAAAATATAACAGTTTCCACATATTTCATTTGGGAATACTACTCCACCATATACAATTTATCAAAACAAAATTTATATAACTTTTAACTAGGACTAAATGATTTTTAAATTTTAATTTTCACATATATTAATCTCTGAAAATGATTTAAAAATAAAATTCATCTCATTTTATGAATGAGGTACATTTTATAAATGGTGTGAACCAAATCTATGTTTACAAAAATTATTGCATGAACAAAAATTTCCCACATAATGGATGCTCAAAAAATTGAAGCATAAATTATATATTTGATTATCTTAATAAAAAAATATTTTCCAAAGTATTTTTGAAATTTAATGATTTTAAATTAGTGAGTTAAAATGAGAAGGGTATTTTCCTCATGAAATATTTCTGTGATCTTTTAAAGGAAAATTTGATAATTTAAAAAAAATTATTTCAATTTGTATTTCTTTGGGATATAATCCGATGATACCATCCTCATTATTCCTTAGGATGGTTAGTGATTATGATGTTGAGATGTCAATGAAAACCATTTATTTTCCCTGAGATTTTGTTTTGTGGTATTACAAATGTTATACTGTCTTATCGAATATGTATGAATGCATTATGATTATGTGATGAGTATTTTTAGAAATATTTAGTGTTAAAAACATAGTTTTTATATTAATTCTTATCTATATTGCTTTCTTAATAGGAAACACCAGGCTTTAAGATAATTATAATATACTAAAAAAATATTATTATTTAAATTTGATCATTATAATCTAGTTGCGGAATTAGTTTGTATGAATATGATTAAATAAATAATGAAATATATATTTTTTGAATTAAAAAAATTGATTAATTATTTTTAAATAATCGCACAACTTACATTATAGTCATTTCATTATTCAAAAATATATTTCCTTCAAAAATTGTTTTATTGATTTTTGTTAATTTTATAATCCATATCAGAAACAATTAGATATTTTCCATAATCATTATATCATTTTTTAAATTATAATATCAAAATTATCTTGTGAGAAATTTTTATGATTTTTCTAAATAATTTATTTTTCAATGAATATTAAAAATACTAATTTTAATAGAAAACCTTTCTGAACGTACTTACAATGTCAAATTATATTTTAGATCAATTTTGAAATTTAATGAGTTCATTTTTATTAAAAAATTACAATTATAGTCTTTGTAATAAATTTTTTAGATTAATCTAGTATAAAATCATATTTATACATAAAGTTATTTTTTAAAAAACTATTTTTTGTTGAGTACGTAATTTTAATGTTAAAATAATTTCAGACACTTATAGATATAAACTTTCTAAAAATATATTATACATTTTTAATTATTTTTTTTTCAAAATATTAGAATATTTCAATTTATTTTTTGGTATTATAAATATTAAAAATAGTAAATAATTTTCACTATAATAAGGATAAATCTAGTAATTAATAATAAGTTAAATATGATAAGGACTAAAATATGAACCTAAAACATTTTTTCTTATTAAATGACTATAGTTTTTCAATTTTTATATATTTTAATAAAATAATGAAAACATAGAGTCATATTTCATTGACTTTGACCTTTATCTAATTATGTGTTGTGAATATAAAAAATTGTTAATCTATTGGTTTTATTATCACTAAATTCTTAACATATGGATAAAAAGAGGTTATATTAGGTTATAAATTTTAATTTCATAGATAAATTAAAAAAATTTACCATGTTACTTTTTTATAATATTTCATAATTAAATAATTACATTGAATGTTTACACAACGACTACATAGTATTAATTCAATTAATTTAATATAATATAAATGTATCTAAATTTTTAAAATACAATATAATTTGAATTATTTATTTAGTTTAAAAATTTTAAAAGATAAAATTAACATTAATGGTATGGGTTATTGGATTATATTTTAATTACCTTAAGGTATTTTTTTTCAAGTCAAATTGATTGAATTAAAAAAAATTGCTAAGGTTATTTTATAATATATAACATGATAATAAATGAACAGAAATTCCAAAAAATAATATAATTGATCAAATTATTTGGATATGGTTTTAAAACTAAAAATTTATTTATTTATAGGCCATTTATTCTTTTATAGTAACTATTTTATCCAAAGAAGTTTTATAAAAATTATTATCACTTGTCAAAAGGATGAACATATGGTCAAAAAAACATTAGGGTAAAAACATAAACCAAACATTTCAAAATTTTATTGGATGATATTATTTTTATTCATAATCATCCTATAATATAAATATATCATATATATTAATTTTCCAATAATAAATAATTTTTATTAATTTAAAACTTTTTGAAATTCCAAGAGCACACATCCCCTCTCTTATAGAAGGGTACCTCCACTCAATTTTTTATCACACATAAATAGATATTTATTTCTAAAATTACCTAACGAAATAAATAATTAACAACCCTTCCTAGGTTATATAATTATTTTTTCTATAATACAAACCTAAATGGTTTAAGTTGTAATGAAAAGAGAATTTTCCATAGAAGAGGCATAGTCCTTAAATGAATGTTTTTGTTTTATTTCATCTTTAGAAACCATGAAATTTTATTTAAAAATGATGACATAATAAAAATATTATCTTCCACAAACTTATATTTTTTATGTTAATTTAATAAACTACATTTATCACTTCTTCAGTCAAATGGGAAATGATCAGATATTTATGTTTACAGAGGACTACTACCGCACAATCAAATATAATTTATTTTCCATAAATGTCTCTCACAATTAATTATGATGGTGTATATAATGTATATATATATATATATATTATATCCACTCATTTAAAATGATAAATTTATTTATGTATACATGTGAACTTCCACATCCATGAAGAGAAGTGATTCATTTTTAATTATTGCATCGCATGACTGGCATTTATAAGTGTATTTAAATAAATAAATTTATATTTTTTTATGTAATTATAATTAATTCAATATATAATAATACTTACATTTTTAAATTCATGACCAATGATTAGTGAAAACATTACTCCTGAGTACGTATGACCTAACATCTCAATTATCGAAACATTGTTCATTTTTTCAAACCATCTTTCATGGCAGATTTAAAAAGAATAATTTTGTATTAAAATAATTACTATTTCTTGATTACTATTCTAGTTATTATTTAAAAACAAACTCTATGACCATTTTAATGATACTAAAATAATTTTGGTCATATGATCTGAATATCATCAAAACATCTAATGTCAACGTTATTAAAGAAGATACTATATATAACACGGTGATAAGTAAAATAAAAAGAATAATAAACCATAAAAAATATCCTAGGAAATTAATCGCATAACATAAATTTAATAAATTGGATAACAAGAAAATAACATGATAATTCAGGATCGATGTATATGAACATTACATTAAAAACTTCATTGTATTTGTTTTAAGGATTTATTTATTAAATCGCTATATTCTATTTAAATATTTGTACCATTATTTTATTGATGTATTTTTATGGAAATTAATTAATTATAATTGATATAGTATGCCCCTTTTTACATTCATTCAATTGTTTTCAAAATGAATCTTTCTACATATTCTATATGGAATTTTTTTTGTTTCCTTTACAAAATACAAAAAAAATAATGTTCTATTTTAATGATACAACATTGACAATTTTCATATGACTGTAACCATTATTTCATTTTTAGGTTCCATGATAAGAGTAACTGTTTTCTTCAATTAAATATAACCCAATTTCCATTTAATCTACATATTTTAAAAAATGGTTTTAAATAGCTTTCTTATTTTGATATTTAGAAATGTCTCGCTTATGGGTGTAAGGGATCTCTCCAAACCACCATTCTTCTTACAGTTATGAACATTCTCTCTTTAACTCACATTATTTATCTGTTTAATGTTATTAAATCAATATATATGTCTCTCACATATATACCTAACTTAATCTTTCTTCCATTGATGGGGTTATA
Organism: Viscum album; assembly: GCA_963277665.1. Classification (NCBI taxonomy): domain Eukaryota; kingdom Viridiplantae; phylum Streptophyta; class Magnoliopsida; order Santalales; family Viscaceae; genus Viscum; species Viscum album. The sequence goes on from OY728165.1 coordinate 975,319,397, forward strand.
AATTCCATATGTTATTTCCTCAATTTATAAACATTTTTTTCAAGGGGTAATTTTTATGTTTATATATTAATATCCATTTCCATTTTTGGAACACCTAATCAAGAACATATTGTTCTAGGTTCACCCTCATAAAACTCTAATTTATTGGGTTATTTTTTCACTCATGATATTTTATATGTACGATTAAGGAGTAACGCTAATCCACAATGGAACTCTATCCATCATGTCATGTTGTCTTGGTAGTTACCCATGACTTAAGATTATGTAATGTATTTTATTTCTACATAATTTCATATGTTTCAATTATATTATAATATCGTGTACGTTTTTTATTATCCAAAGTGATTATTTATCAGAATATATCAAAAGGAATGTATATTATACTTCGTAAATGTAAAATGTTTATTTTTTTTTTGAAAAATATTTCATATGTTTCTACTGATGTCTAATGAATACTTATGTTATTTATTTTTTTTTTGATTAATATTTAATATGGATTATTTAATGAAATTAATTGGATAGAAAATTTGGTTTCATGGGTAATAAAAAAAAGTTTGATCCAAAAAATTATTTTTGAAAGGGAAATATTTTATGTAAGTATGCGTGAAATAAAAAGTTTCATTCTTTCATTTTATGTCCCTTACAATGATATTTTTCCAACACACATTATAAAATGTTTTTAACATTTTTTATGGTGTTCTAGTATAATAATTTGTTAATGAAGAAAATTTTGAATAAATTTTATGAAAATAAAACATGTTATATAATAAACTTCTTATTTTGTGGGAAAAAATAATGCGTCAAAGTGTCAACATTGTGATGTAATATTTATTTATGTTATGTTGAGGACATAACTATATGAAAAACTAGACCTTGGATACCATAAAAAATAATTATATTAATAATTTACGTAAAAAGTAGTATTATATAATGATTAAGTCTATGTACATATAGATTTAATGAGAGGAAAGGCTTATATTCTATTTTAGATTATGATATTTTCATGTGAGGTTATCAAAACATTTATGGATAAAAAATGGGGTTATGAGTTTAAGTGTTATGATAAGTTCATTGTTTCATACACCCCTTTAGAAGTTTTATGATATTGGATTCTATGGTATGTAATGAATTTCTGATATATTTTAATTGGTTTTAGGTATATGTAACCATTATGGTTAATATGAATTATTATTTTTAGAGGAATGCTGGTACACTTTGTGGACATAATTTTAAAGGTGTTTATGACCATTAGGGTTTGTATGATCTTATATATTTTTTAAATTATGGGATATTATAATTTTTGAACATCTGTTTCATCATATAGATATCCAAGTGATCGAAAAGTTATTTGTTCATTAAGTGATAAATGTTATTCTAGAAGAATACAAATGTAATTTTTGGGACCATAATATGATTATGTTAATATGAATATTAATGGATTATATTTTAGGAATATATATTAAATTTTATATTGAATGATATATAATTTTAATGTATATTCACAGTGATTCATTTTATTTATAAAAATTATTATCATATCATGGGTATTATATTATTATTTAATATTAAATATAGTTATGAGACAATTAAAGTGATAGACGTTATTTAGAGATAAATTTTAAATCAATATCAAAATAATATGTGATAAAATTCTTCAATTTATTGTTCTTCAATATTAGTAATGATTATTTTCATGAATTTTAATGATAGTTACTTATAGAATGATAAATACTGAACTCAATGTATTTTTAATGATTATTTGATGATTAATGTTGTATTTCTTACAATGAAGGTTTTATAATTATGGGAATTATCATACCATGTTCAAACCATTAAGATTCTTGTTAATGAATAGTGATATATAAAATTCCTTGTCATCCTTTTGTGGAATTATTTGATCCCTTAATGTTGATTTTTGTTATTTTAAAAAAATTCATTCTTAATACTCATCATTTGGAGAAAAGGATGATATGGTGGCGGAATTTGATTAATGTGTAACACCACAAGATTTCACAGGACATTATCACTTTAATGTATTGTAATAGCTTATATTGAATGCAACACCATCTTGACATGAGTTATATGAAAGATTGAGTTTTTTTGAAACAACACATTAATATTATAATTGTTAAAATGATATATTTATTTATTAAATAAATACTTTAATAAGAATAGTATACAATAAAATTTAAATCTTATTTATAATGATTTCACATAAATAAATCAAATTTAAAATTAAAATAATATGTTTTGTTAAAATAGATATATATTTAGAAAAAATAATTTCTTAAAGGAAATTCTTCTTATGTCCTTTTGTGAACAATGATTAAATTAATTTTAGACACTCCTAAAAATTTCCTTTGGTACAATAGATGGTATCAAGAAAAGACGTGAATTGAGGGGAAAATAGAAACAAAAAAATCAGAGCTAACCAGATGTGAAGAATGAGAGGGTATGGAAACTTCTAACAGGACCAGGCACCATGTAGACCTGCATGGGCCAATGGTAGTTGATCAGCCTTGTGAGGTGGGGAGCTAGGTGCCATCAAGATACAGATGGTGGGAAGTTACTTTTTTAAGTGTTTCAAGGTCTTGGGCATTTTAGGTCATGTATTGAGTCATTTATGGGCCTTATTACTTGGGCCTACATGTCATGTAAGGGTTCCCCTTCGACCCATAAAATGGGGATTATCCAAAATCAAATAAAAAGAAGGCCTTTGGGCCATTCAGGCTAACATAAATCTTTTAGTAAATTTTTTTATATGGGGTAATATAAGTGATATTTTAGACTATAAATAGTAATTAGAATGATAAAAATATCTCCTACATCATTTTCTTTATTTATAATATGTATATATAAAATAAATAAATTTATTTACGACACAATAATGTAGCTGTCTTTTCCTTATTAATGAAGTAGTCAAATAAATGATATTATAAATATTAAAATAAATATAATTTGAAATTTTTGAATCCATAAACGAATTTTCATAGTGAATATGACATGTTAGGGTTGATTAAATGTATTTTTTCGAAGTAATAATGTTTTGATGACTTTCACAAAAACAAATTACTAAATAGTGTCAAAATTAACATAAATGAGTTTGAAAAAAAAAACTATTTTATTAAATGATATATCATTCCTAAAAATATATGATATTGAAATAGGAATTAAATAAGGTTATATATTTTATTAATGAACCACTGTGGGTTCTATTGGAATTGTATAGTATATTTATTAACCATGTAATATAAAAATACAAGAACACATGGTAAATGGTAAACTATTTATCTATGAGTAAAATATAAAATATAAGGTTAATATGGTGACCTAAACATGTCTATAACCTTTTGGTTGAGAGAAATTATACCCATAACCACATTATCCTCTAAATAACTTCATTTTTAGCTATTAGGTACCGAAAATTATTTTATAATAAATTAATATTTCATGTACTTCCTGACGGCCCCTCGCCTATCTTATAAAATGATACTTCCCCTTATCGCAAATTCACACCTACAAAGACATCTAGATTGGTAAACCCCTAATAGAATTTCCTTAAGACTACCCTCAACTAATCCTAGTGGCCTTACTTTTATCATAAATACAACCTAAGGAACCCTTCTATAAAAATCAAATGGAAGAACCTGGAAAGAAGTAATTACTTCATCACCATTTCAATGTTCCTTTTTTCTTCCACATCATCTTTATTTGTTGATTCCATACCAAAATAATAACTCCACTACCATCTACATAATGAGATGTTATTATAAATATGGTAAAACCCTATTCATTATTCTATTCATCCTATTAATGACAAAGTCACCATACGTGTGTACGTACGACTTACTATCTCCACGTCGGGGGGCAGTTTGTTATTCAATGCTTTATTATTTGGATGGGTATAATAATGATTTTAATTTATATAAACAATAAATATAATAGGTTAATGACTATTTATATATAATATCCCTTCCAATTACATAATATTTCACCATAAATAGAATTATATTGTCTCTCATGCGTACATACGGCTTACCATCTCCACGACGCGATGAGATTTCATTCCCGATCATGTCCCTTCAAGAATAATTTTCATTTGATGATAAAAAATAATTTTTAAAAACATAATATCATTATTGATATCAATCCAATACATCATATCCGTAATTAAAATTACTTATGTAACAAAACATATGAAGGTAAATAAATGAGTTAACCCCCGAAACAATGATACTACTAAATTATTATTAAAAAAGAAATATCAGAGGATCATATATGATATCAAATTAATGTATGTGGTTATCATATAATATAATAACAATTATTTAAAAAATTTACAGGATGTTAACATACCCTCAGCTACGGAAAATTACAATGTATGGGTTAATTTTACAATCTCTTTATTATATGAGATTGTTATACGTAAGTATCTTATGGGTATTTTTTATCATCCACATCCGTCTTTCATAAAAATGTATTTAAAAAAATTGAATATTTCTTGGACTATGGGTTAAATTCATTGATACCCTATTCCGACTTTTTATAAACTATTTTTAAAGGAATATTTCCTTTGTTTTCCAAACAAGTTACTTTATGACCTTTTTAACAAATTAAGGAATGAATGTTTTTTAAATATTCAGAGGGTGGGGGTATTTTCTGCCATTATAGAACTTTTGATGCTTCCCTTATAAGCTTATAATAATATTTTCAAAATAAATTTTTCTTTTAAAATTACAAGACTTTTATATTATTACAAAATAAAAATATATATTTCTCTCAAATAGTATTGATTTCATCTATGTCAACATCCTTTGTTTGATTTTACACTTGTTTGTAGTGGATTTATTATGATATAATCTTCCATATTTTATTGATGGTTTTGTGATATTTTCACTATGGATGTTATATTTTTATACCATTCATGGTTTATGGTTAAAATATTGACATTTTTTATTCTTGTTTTAATACGAAGTTTTATGGTATGTTTCATTCTTTTCATTTGAAGATTGCATTGGACTTTGTAAGTGAAGGGTCGGGCCTGCTATTGACCCTCAATGCATCGGTAGGTGTCATGAGTCAAATTAGTGTCTTGGAACAAGGTCTTGACAAAATTTTTATTTGTAGTCTTAGAACAAGGCCTTCACTATGTGGTTATTATGTCCAACATTGTTCATTCGATCATTATGAAATTAGTTATTGATATAAAATGTGATTATTCGACTTGTAGAATATCAATGTGAATAAGTAAATGGCATTATTTGATTTATATATGGAATATTATACTGAATTTTTAGTTTAAAAGGATTATGTACTAGTCTTATAAATTTCCTTAAATATTTATTCTTATTTATGATAGTTACTGATATATTGGTATGCTTACTAAGAATATTATCCCACCCTTTTCCTATTTTTACTTTTTCACTGGATGAGAAAAAGTATATTATGATTAACCTATATGGATAGGCTAAGGGATATGACTATTTTCTATGGAGACACAATGTTGTTCTTTTCATTTCATAATGTAATGTAAAACTTATATATATATTTATCTAGCACTTCCAAGGAAACTAAACCGATCGGTCAATCAGGAATTGATATCTTGTGTTCCCGCTAATGTTATCTAATAATGCATCGACTCTGGGTAACTAGGTTTAGGGAATTTCAATTGGTATCAGAGAATGTTTAGTATAATCCTTGGAAACTTGATATATAAAAACTATTATTAGAGAACATTAACCTAAGATAGACATTGAGGATTAGTATAGAATAACTGTCACGACCTATCCTAGTGGGGCTTCTACCGCAACTCCCCATTCCCTCCTCCAACAGGCCAGGGGCTGGTGACTAGCAATGAGTAGAAATATCATTAATATGGGATTCATTGTGTATGTACCTTAACACATGCACACATCTCCAAGACCACACATTTTGAAATGTAAAAAACTACTAAGGAACAAAATGCATGCATACGACTAAGACCAACAAACAAAGTACACCAGAAGTAACATGCATAAAGTAAAACTAGGCCAGAATACAAGTCCACAAAAATAAGAGTCTGCAATATAAAAAGTCTAACCAATAAGCACAAACATGTATTAAGACTTCTTCTAATAGCCGTAGGAGGACCTCATCCCGAACAGAACAAAGAAAGATCTGTCTAGTTTTGGTCCTCCCGGGACTCCTTAAAAAGGCCTCTCTTCTGCAAAAGACATGACACGTGCGAGAAAAAATCGTGTATGGGTGAGTATAACAATAATTAGTAGAGGAACCCAAGAACCATAATGAAATACATAAAGTAAGGGTACTTTTAGATCTAAACAATTTATGCCTACTGAACAAAAAACAAGAGAAACACAATTAAGATATACATAAAACTTAGACACTTATTTTAGAGACAAGGCACACAACTGTACAACTTCTAGGGATTCAATTAGATTGTTCCATGAATATATACTCTGGGAGAACTCACTCCACGTGTCTGAGAACTTTTCTTAGGTCTGTTCGAGAAGTATCGATCGCCAGGAAAAGTCATGGGAGATAGATACACTCATTCTGGGTAAACACACTCTTGAGTGAGGAAAGATCATGATACACAATTGAGGATCACATCCAGGGCCTTGGCGGATACTGAGCCTAATCTGGGATCACCTTCTATGTGAACGATCGATGACCTACAAGATTTTTCATGTCGATACCTGACTCCACCTAGGGTCAAGAATGGATAGAGGATCTCGCTCCAGGCCTCTCGGAGGGATACATGACTCTATCTCGGATAGTCCTGCTGAAGGGATCATACTACTGTTCATGGAAATGATACCTGACCTTCATGGGAATGATAAAAAGGGTAACTAACCCAAACGTAAATTTTCCCAGGAATGGTAGAAAACAGGATAAATCCATGTTCCGAGATTTACACGACAAATAAAAGTTTTCACACATCGTGTCTCATGACTCCTGGTAATTCCCATGTGTAACGGCCGGAGTCGTAAGGCATTTCGTGCAGAACACAAATACACGGTGTGTAAGAAGGATCACACACCATGTCAAGGTATATGTTGTACACTTCGTGTATGCTGGCCATGTGCCTGTACACAGCCTCAACCCATGAATGTCAACCCTTGTAATCAGTACGTGGGGTAACCTGTGTTACTGGCCTCGTTTGGATGTTTAGTGAAGCACGTGGCGTGTTATCCACCATTTTCTGTGTGTCTTCTAAGATACACATGGAGTACGCATAAGGACCCACATGCCATATTCTTTGGAGAATACTTCGTTTTTGTGATTCATGTTGCCTGAAACTCCAGCTGCTGCTGGGTAGGACCCACATGTCGTGTCTTCCTAGAGGCACACTGTGTCCTTCATCACATGTCACATGAAAAACCTAGCTGCCACAACCTGTACCACTTAGAGAGTTCTTCTGGAAACATGTTGTGTGTTCTTGAAAATTCCAGAAATACAAACCTTTTCTACCACGCCTTGGTGTTGCTCTGATTATGAATCTGACGATCTGTTCTCTATGAAACTCAAATGTTAAGGTCACCCCGACTTCCCAAAGTCATCTTCGTCATTTTCCGACTTCCGATCAGCCCTAAAAATGTGTATCGATCCACCCATGCAACAAACTCTCAACGAAATATCTCTCTTGATACGAGATGATTTGTTATCCTCCATCGACATCGCACCTCCACTAGGTCGTTGCGATGTTGGATCTCTAATTTGGGATCGTTGCATAGTGAAATGGATGCGCAACAATACTTGGTACATAACCCCGCAAAGAACGAGGGATTAAAAGGATGAAGAAAATAAATAAACAAAATAGTAAAGCATCTCCTCCATCATTCTTCACCGTGTCAATTCACTTTTTTTATAAGGATTAAACATGGTGAATCAAAATATAGTCCAAGAATTATTACAAATCAACTTCCAGAATAAAACCCCAAAAGAAAAAAAATAACATCCTCCTGCAAGAATCCATGATCCATGGATCAACCTTTTTATGGTTTGATCATGTTCATAATTTAATCTATGAGCAGGGAAGGGGTAAACCAAAATAAGAATCCCCTACGTCGATTCGGTTGAAGAACAATCACCACGTTGCATTGGTCGGCAAGGTTCGTTGAATATTAGATGCGTCAATCGATTGTGTCATTTCTTTTCAACAAGAATCCTCCATGGTTAGATCCTCTCCAAATCTCCAGGGAATTATAGGTGGGCTCATACTAATTTATTGAAAATATTTCTCGCAATGTTATATAAACATTTAAAATAATATAAATTATAAATCTATTGAATTTTAATTAAAACATCAAAAAACTAACATTTGTAGCTACCTTGCTCCGGTTGATGTTAGGCCCTACTTAATTTAAAGAAACTTCTAGAAACACAAATTTACCCTCATATTTCTGATTTGGACATCCATTTATATTTTATTCCTCTTTTTCAGGTAAATTGCTTGTGCATGCTGTTTAAAAGTTTAATTTATTTCAAACATTTTTTTCGGGCACTCGAGACCTCGGAATCACACACTTTCAAAAATCCTGGTCTCTATATAATTCCATATAATATTTAAAAATAACACATGGAAAATCATAGAAATTATCTTTTCCCCACATTAGGGATTTACTTCCTCGAAAACCCAAAACAAGGCTACTCAAAAAGAGGTGGGCACTGGGCACGGAGTTGAGCATCTCTCTCCCATGTTCTTTTCAAATGATTACCAGGCGGCCACCAGAAGTGCACTAAGGGAATTGATCTCCAATGAAGGATCCTCTCTTAATGATCCTAAATATCCACAGGGTACTCAGCAATGGACTCTACATCCTTGATATCTAGCTCGCCCCAATCGATTATGTTCTATGGGTCATTCACGTACCTCCTTAGTAGTGACATGTGGAATACATCATGTAACTGGTGCAACTGTGGTGGTAGAGTTAGAAGGTATTCCACCTTGCCAACTGTACACATTATCTATAAAGGTCTGATTAACCTTATAGATAGATTTTCACTCCATCCAAATATTTGTAACCCCTGTCGAGGTGATACCTGAAGGAAGACGTGGTCTCCCTCTTCGAACTCCAGAGGTCTTAGTTACATATCAGCATAAGACTTCTTCCAGCTTTGTGAAGTTTTCTTTTTCTCATGGATTATTTTCACATTCTCGGTGGTAGCTCAAACCAACTCTGGACCCATGAGTGGTGACTCTCCAGGGTCGGTCTGGAATAGCGTTGACCGACAATGTATCCCATATAAAGCATCGTATGGTTCCATACCAACAGTCGAGTGGTATATATTATTGTAAAAAAAACTCCACTAGTGGTATGTAGTCCACCCTAATGTGACCAAAGTCCATGATACAATCCTGAAACAAATCCTTATGAAGATGAATGGTCCTCTCCATCTGACAATTGGTCTGGGGATGGAACATTTTTCTCAAGCGTAGATGAGTTCAAAAGCTTCCTAGAATCCATTGCACTATCGGGAGGTGAATGAGGCATCTCGATCCGAGACTTTTAACGAAGGGATTCCATGAATTCGTACTATCTCATTTATATAGAGGCATCCCAATATCCTTATAGAAATCTACTTTTTAATATCTAAGAAGTGGGCCAACATTGTGAGTCAGTGAACGATCACCCATATGGAATCACTCCCCTTGGATATTCATGGTCTCCCATAACGAAGTCCATCGATATTTCATCCAACTCCCACTATAGAACTGTAAGGGGTGAGCTAATATCACTGGAACCCGGTGCTCATCCTTCACCTGAGGGCATGCAAGACATCAAGAAACAAACTCTACTACTACCTTCTTCATGCCTGACCACCAGAACTTTCATCACCGATCCTGGTACATCTTCACCACTCCAAGATGTACCACCAAGGGGTGTATGAAACTCCCTCAACACTTCTCTTTTAAGGCTACTGGTATAACAATATGTCCTATGAAAAGAATTATGTGCTCCCCACATTGAGAATATCCATCAAGAGTGTGTATCATTATAAGTCCCTAGCATTAAACCTTACTTAATCTGGAGTTATTACAAGATTACAAATTGGGGATCTTTTCAGGTTTAGTGTTTTAGAGAATTAGATCATAAAACTTGCATTACATTCCACATTTAAACAAAGTGGTTACATAAAAGATTGGAATCATATTTAAAATAAAACATGGATTCTTTCTTGACACTTCCTTGACACTACCATCATATCATGTACCATTCCCTTGACCTGTGAAAAACATTTCAAAAACATGGGATGAGCATAAAAAGCTCAGTAAGGGTTATAAAAAGTAAAGAATGGAAACATGAGTACATATATACATAAGAATGAAATCATACTTTACCCATAAAACATAATCACATTAACATACCTCATAAAATCATGAATAAATCATAGAAATCATAATACATAATGGTAACTCGAGGAATTCATAACATTCTTACGTATGGAGTATCCCTCTTGGTTACGTTTGGAATACCCATCACAGTGTATTGCCTAAATCTCTTCAGATAAACCTTAACGTTTAACTCCTTCGTGTTACCCAATGCATTGGAGAGCTATATCGGGCTCACCCGCCCATAGTTTATCACGGAACCACCCGTCTTCATAACAATGCCCAAGAATCATAACATAATCATAGCACATAACTTAAGAATAAAGGAAAGATAACATTCCCAAATTGAAATAACAATATAACATTTTATGATATTGAAATAAATAATCCATTCTAAAAAACATTTTCAAAATCATTTAAAACATTTAATAAAGTTATTTTTAAATCAATGTTTCCCATACCACATTGAAGGTTTTAACATTTTAAACCATTAATATCCATATAAATAAATCCTTAAAACCATTTTGAAAACATGGATATTAATGAGAAATATTTATAATAATAAATCATTAAAACATTTAAAACGATATTTTAGTTAATTGGTTTTTTATAAAATGAGAGACACTTGAATACAATAAATGAGGAATAACATTTAATAAAAACATTATAATATCATGAGTGTAATGGGACTCATGATATAATATTCCAAAGGATAGTATATACACCATATAAGAATGAATTGGTCCATAACAACAATGATGACTCAATGGAAATGTAAATTGAGATGAAATCCATTATAAATATGATATGCTTAAATTAAGGATAAATCAATCTCATAATTATGTGCGAAAAATATAAATACACCCAATACAAGTGAATATTAAGTGTAAAATAATCAAATTTCATTCACACATATTCAAATGATGGCATATTCAATAAATACATGTTGAACCCAAAGAAATCGAAATTGGGTTAAGAAGTTCCCTTGACAGCCGAACGACGTCACATCAATTTTTAGAAAAAGAGTTGATGAGATAGATAAAGGGTATCTCATCACTTGGAGATAAAATTTATAGAAATAAGGATATATAATAACATATCCCCACATAATAAGTTGAAAATTAAAATACATAACAAAAGAAGTCTTTTAAAAAGAGGAGGGTGAAAGGTTCCCTTACCGATTTGGGTAACTTTCGAAACGTACACCCCATGAAAGAAAGACCATACAACATTGATGTGAATACACATAAACGAAATTATGTTATACAAAGAGTAGAATAATGGATAGTACATACACCACTCAAAAGGAAATATTGGCAAATGTAGCATGAATCTCATGAAAACACAAAGTGATATAAAAATCCCCTTACGAAATTTCGACAGCCTAACGACGCCAATAAAAACAACCAAAATGGATTGATGAGAGAAAATAGGTTCTCTCAACATATGAACATAAAACGTAAAGTAAGAGTAATATAAAAGAACATCCCAATCATAATAAAGATGAGCTTAAAAGGAATGACATAAAAGAGTGTCCTTCTAAAGAAAGAGAGGGGTATGATCCCTTACCTCGGGTCCAACATGACTCGATCGTTCTTTAACCTCATGAATAAAAAACATGAGTTAATTTATACTTTTTTAAGAACCCTTTCCAAGTTCATTATTCATTTTATATCACTTAATACCATGCTATGAACACAATGTAATTATTTAAGTTAATAATTGCCATTTTGTAGATCATTGCTACTTGAGTCAAAAATTAACTTTTTATAATTACAAGTTGTTCATGTGGTAAAATATATATTATATCCAGAATTACGGTAATTATTTAGATATCATATATATCATATATATCCATTATATACATTCATTTATAATATTACATAACATTTATCGGTAAGAAATGAAATGCACCATTCATGGAGACGGTAAGCCGTACGTACGCATGAACGCTACTTAAATTTCTATTTTTTATTTAATGGAATTAAAACATAATTATACATAATAGTATTATAATTATAATATTTTATTATATATAATATCATTAAATCTATCCTTTGTACGTACCACATATGGTATTAACGAATCAAATCACTTTGAGGGGGTGGTAGTCTGCACGTCCTAAAATGAAGATATCGTGTTTAACGATAATGGAAAGCATAAAGGTAAGACATAAATGAATTATACAGAAGAAAAAGTAAAACATAAATATATTATATATCATATATAAATATAGTGACATCCTAGTGGCCACCTTTGAGGGTGTTAAAGGAATATTGAACAATAATCGTTTCGTGAGACAGAAATTCACCATCCACAGAAACAATATATTCTTTATCCATTAGATGTAGGTGTGTGTAAGTGTAGATCAAATATTTATTATAAAAACATCCCAGTATATTGAATATACTGTAGTTGTTACAAAATAAATGAATAAAAACAGTTTAGGGGGTTGGAGAAGAAAAATAAAACAAAAGAACACAAGTGAAGACATTACCTTAAAATCGGGTATCTCTCTTTGATTTGAGCTCAAAGGCTTCCTTGGGAAGACTTATTCCCAATGTGAGGCTGATAAAAGTAAGAGAGATGTGTGTAGAGACAAAATGAGCAGGGTATGACCGAGCCAAAATCTTGAGAGGTGTGGGTATGGTGGTAGAGGTGGGGGCCTTTTATATGAGGAGAGGAGGGGCACTATTGGAAAGTTACAAAATGTTACTTTATTTTCAAATGCGTTTCGAATTTCAAAGGTCCCAAATTGATGTATTTCGAGTATAAGGTTGTCAGGGTTCGAAATATACTCATCCAATAGGTCTTTGACAAGTTTATGTTATAGTTTTAACATTATCTTTCCATTTTATTTAAATCCTTTATTAATGAGATAATCGCTGCATCATCATGATGTCATAAATAATTTAATTTATTTAATGTCTAAAATTTATAAAAAAAATATCATTATGTAGAAAATATTTTATCTTTCTAATTAATATTTATAGTAAAAAATATGACCTGTATAACCCCATTTAAAAATTGTTTTAGTAAAACTACTCATGCTTGTGACATTTTTATTTTAACTTTAAATAAAAACTTATTTATGTCATTTTCAAACCAAAATGGATCCATGGGTTCCCCAAGTTGACCCATGGATTTTCTTGGTCGTCCATGACACATCTAATGAGGGTAGTACATGTGTCTACGTCATTTCATATTAATAAAAAATTATTTTTACCTTAAATTACACTAATTACCTCTAATCGCGATTAAAAACTTAAAAGTGACTATTCACCAAAAAGTTATTTTAATCCCATTGAACCAAATTTTACATCCTAATGACAACCATGTATGTCGGATTTTTGAAATTCAAATCACAAAAGTGGTAAAGTTTCATTTAACGAAATATCAGTTTTTAAACTACCACTTAGTGGTTTCACTATTCATCAAAATTGAAGTTTTCCAGAAAAATACCAAAAATTCTCCCTAATATATATTTGATATTCTGAATTCAAAAATGATGTCTATTATAACAAATTCAAAACATATATGTTGCATTAATTAATTAAATAATTAATTCCCGCTGTCAAAACAAATAGCGTGTTTTTAAGAAACAATATATATTAAAAGATTGACACTATTTTAAGTACAATTTCAAAGTGAAATTAATTCCAATGACAACCATTATATTAAATGTTAAAAATATATTCTAAATAAACGTTAATCTAAATTAAATATATAATCTATCCCTACAAATAAATCAGATTAAAAGGAGGTTTTGAATTAAAATGCAACATTTTCAATAAAAATGATTTTTATCAGAAAAATAACAAAATTTTACCCAAAGTAAATTTTGATGTCCAGATTCTAAAGAAAGATTTTATTTTGTCAAATACAAAATATAAAATTGTCAAAATTATATTAAAAAAAGGTTTCTTCATCAAAAGGCGGTTAATCGTCCTTTTAATGAATATTAGAAGATTTATGCTTAAAATTGGATTCATTTGCATTTTAAGCCTCCAACATTTATTGGATAAAAGTACAAATATTTGAAAAACATATATAATCATTTTGAAGTTAGTTCCATTCATTCCCGCCATTACAACGACTAGGCGTTAACTACATTTTAAAATAATATTATTTTATTATTAGAGTGCAACGTAATATTTCAACGAAACTCGTTGTTGCGTATTGGGTACGCCGTCGAGCATAGCATTCCCTTTAAAGTATTATTAATATTTTATTCAAAAATATGGATTAATATGAAAATGTCATATTCTTTTTTTACCTGGGGTGTTACATCCTTCCCCACTTGTGGGAATCGTGTCCTCACAATTTTAAAATTGGTCTTGGAAGCTTCATTGAAAATCCCACATCAGAACAAGAGTCTGTCAAACTATCACTTTAAATGAATGGGAGAGAAGTACAAATGTCACCCGAGTTAACCCATACTAGGAATCCAAGTATGAAAATATGGATATGGAATAAAAAAACAATGGTAAATGTTCTGATAGAGAGTGATTGTTAAAATTTCTAGGAGGAAGTTAACAATATTAACATCACAAACATGTGATGGGTTAAACGGTATTTGATTCCCCAATAGAAAAAATTAACAGACAACATTTTTGTCTTAATTTACATTTCATTGAGGAATTTATTTATGAGCTTAACTAAAACATAAGGAATCATACTTAGATGTCATGTTGACTTTCAACTTTTACTATATTTCTTACACGAACACATATTTTCTCCAAAAGACGAGTATTTAGGATGACTTGTTCACATTAAGAGAGCTATAATCATATTCTATAGAATCACCTAATCCACAAAATAGAACTATATACTTCCCATGTCTTTATACCTTTTCCAAAACTAAAACCCAAAGTTCAACAAATACCATTCAATAAACATCTATCCATAAAATTCTACAATGTAAACCAAACTAAGATTGAAACCAAATTCTCTAAATGATTTAATCACATAGTCTCCTAAGATAAATTTTAACATTTTTCTCCAAAATAACAGCAGTTACTCTTACAGTCTCATTCTGAAAACTAATTAACCTAATCAAATATCCTCCATTATAGGCTAATCATTTGCATTGATAACCAAAAAATAAACTTACTCTTAATTGATAAAATCATCTAAAGAATCATTCAAACTAATCAGGGACATCACGTAGTCTAGTGGTAGGCGATAAATACCAGTTTCACTTTGGTTGTGGGTTTGATTCATGCAGGTTCATCCGGTGCGACGGGTTGTCACACGGTTTGCGTGTTTTCCCTTTTAAAAAACGATATAATTTTATAACATTCCTCAAAAAGATATAAATTCATCAAAAATAACCATAACATATTTTAACCACAAAGGTTATCTGATAACATCCATTTTGCAACAAAAAATGTATTAACCAGTAATTGCCTCAAATTCAACGATCATATAAACCCAAATGGTTCTTTATAACCGTATCCACAAAAGAAAGGATAATTATTCCTTGAATAAAAATTTCATATATCAAACATCAGGGTTACTATAAAAAGTCTTCTAATGTAACCCCATCATCAAAAGAGACTTAATACATCTAAGAATTTCACCATCCTAAAATTTACCATAACTCTTCAATCCCTTATATGATGACTTCTTACTCATTCAACATTCTTCATGATCCACTAGACACTCCTTTTCAACTTATTCTAAAATACATCTTTCCTACCAACAAAATCATGAATCATATCCTAATATTCCGATAATAGGAAAACATATGTTAAGATATAATCCATACCTTTCATACTTCATTGTCAGTTTCTTCATCCTGAATCAGAATGGAATTATGTATTGGTAAATAAATATTTGTATGATCTTGGTGACCTCATTCCCGAAACTTCTTCGTAGGACATGTGTTTGCATAATGACCATGCACACCACATTTAAAACATTCAATTGATCCTTCAGAAATAACTTCTTTCCCTTTCATAGAGTCAACTAAATGCTTCCTTTTTTCCATGGAAGTTTCTTGCTTCATGACCTTCATTTCCACATCTATAGCATCTTTTTGTCCCTTTGAAACATTTTCCTATGTGTTTATTTCCACATATTTGACACATAGGTTTTTGAACATACTTACCTCTATGATTATTACCTGAACATCCGTAGGGATTTGTTTCTCACATATACGATGCCTTATAAAAATCACTAAGGTTCAGGTGGTCAATCATGACTCTAGATAATTGGTTGAGGACAACCACAAGAGTTCTCATTGCAGATCCCATATCATTCAGTTGTTCTTTCATAAAACCAGCACAGTTTTCTTCAAATCCACGATTACATTGGTGCCTGCTAGATCCAGCCATTTACTAAAACCAAAAAGGTTAGTGTGAGTATATCAGTAAAATCATCAAATAAAAAAGTGGAAGATAAACACCAAGATATACTTATCCAAGTTATCTCAAAATCATTCTATGTTTCAAAAAAACGATGATTCCATCTAATATACTAACCATTGTAGTTATACACAACTTGTTACTTTTTCTTAAACATCACTCTAACCACTAAAGTTATCTAAACTGACCTCTGATAGAAACTATAAGGCACCAGCCTTAAACCTTACTTAATATTGAGTTATTACAAGATTACACATTGAGGATCTTTTCAGGTTTAGAGTTTTAGAAAATTAGATCATAAAACATGAATTAAATTCCACATTTAAACAATGTGGTTACATAAAATATAGGAAACATATTTAAAATAAAACATGGATTCTTTCTTGACACTTGCTTGACACTATCATCATATCATGTACCATTCCCTTGACCTGTGAAAAACATTTCAAAAACCTGGGATGAGCATAAAAATCTCAGTATGGGTTAAAAAAGTATGGAAAGGAAACATGAGTACATATATACATATGAATTAAATCATACTTTACCCATAAAACATAATCAATTTAACATACCTCCAAAAATCATGAATAAATCATAGAAATCATAAGATATAAAGGTAACTCGAGAAATTCATAACATTGTTACATAGGGAGTAACCCTCTTGGTTACGTTTGGAATACCCATCACAGTATATTCCCTAAATCTCTTCGGATAAATCTTAACGGTTAACTCCTTCGTGTTACCCAATGCATTGGAGAGCTATATCGGGCTCACCAGCCCTTAGTTTATCACGGAACCACCCATCTTCATAACAATACCCAAAAACCATAACATAATCATAGAACATAACTTAAGCATTAATGGAAGATAACATTCCCACATTGCAATAACAATATAACATTTTACGATATTGAAATAATGAATCCATTCTAAAAACCATTTTCCAAACCATTTAAAACATTTAATAAAGAGATTTTTAAATAAAAGTGTCTCACACCACATTAAAGCTTTTAACATTTTAAACCATTAATATCCATATAAATAAATCATTAAAAACATTTTGAAAACATGGATATTAATGAGAAATATTTATAAGAATAACTCATTAAAACATTTAAAACGATATTTTTGTTAAAGGGTTTTTAACAAAATGAGAGACACTTGAATACAATAATTGAGGAATAACATTTAATCAAAACATTATAATAACATGAGAGTAATGGGAATCATGATATAATATTCCAAAGTAATTTATATACTTCATATAAGAGTGAATTGGGTCATAACAACAATGATGTCTCAATGGAAATGTAAATTGAGATGAAATCCATTATAAAGATGGTATCCTTAAATTAAGGATAAATCAATCTCATAATTATGTGCGAAAAATATAAATACACCCAATATAAGTGGATATTAAGTGTAAAATAATAAAAGGGCATTTACACATATTCAAATGATGACATATTCAATAACTACATATTGAACCCAAAGAAATCGAAATTGGGTTATGAAGTTCCGTTGACAGCCTAACGGCGTCACATCAAATTTTAGAAAAATAGTTGACGAGAGAGATAAAGGGTATCTCATCACTTGGACATAAAATTTACGGATATAAGGATATATAATAATATATCCCCACATAATAAGATGAAAATTAAAAGACATAACAAAAGAAGTCTTTTAAAAAGAGGAGGGTGAATGGTTCCCTTACCGATTTGGGTAACATTCGAAACATACACCCCATGAAAGAAGGACCATACAGCATTAATGTAAATAATCATAAACGAAATTATGTTACACAAAGAGTATAATAATGTACAGTACATACACCACTCAAAAGGAAATATTGTCAAATGTAACATGAATCTCACGAAAACAAAAAGTGAGATAAAAAGCCCCTTATGAAATTTTGGAAGCCTAACGGCGCCAATTGAAACATCCAAAATAGTGTGATGATAGAAAATAGGGTCTCTCATAATATTAACATAAAAATTACAGTAAGAGTAATATTAAAGAACATCCCAATCATAAAAATATGAGATTAAAAGGAATGACAAAAAAAAGTGTACTTAAAAAGAAAGAGATGGGTAGGATCCCTTACCTCGTGTCCGACTTGACTCGATCGTTCATTAAACTCCTGAATAATAAAATTGAGTTAATTTATACTTTCTTAATAAACATTTTCAAGTTCATTATTCCTTTTAAATCACTTACTACCATGCTATGAACACTATGTAATTATTTAAGTTAATAATGGTCGTTTTGTAGGTCATTGCTACTTGAGTCAAAAATAAACTCATTATAATTACATGTTGTTCATGTGGTAAAATATATATTATATCCAGAATCATATTAATAATTTATATATCATATATATCATATATATCCATTATATACATGCATTTATAATATTACATAACATTTAGAGGTGAAAAATGAAATGCACCGTTCATGGAGACGGTAAGTCGTACGTACGCATTAACGCTACTTCCATTTATATTTCATATTTAATGGAATTAAAACATAATGATACATAATAGTAGTATAATTACAGTATGGTATCATATATAATATCATTAAATCTATCCTTTATACGTACCACATATGGTATTAATGAATCGAATCACTTTGAGGGGGTTGTAGTCCGCACTTCCTAAAATGAAGATATCGTGTTTAACCATAATGGAAACCATAAAGGTATGCCATAAATGAAAAATACAGAAACTTACGTAAAAAATAAACATATTATATATCATATATAAATATAGTGACATCGTAATGGCCACCTATGAGGGTGTTAAAAGAATATTGAACAATCATCGTTTCGTGAGGCAGAAATTCACCATCCACAGAAATAGTATGTTCTTTAACCATTAGATGTAGGTGTGTGTAAGTACAGCTAGAATAATTCTTATAAAAACATCCTAGTATATTGAAGATACTGGAGTTTTTACAAAAGAAAATAATAAAAAGAGTTTATGGGGTTGGAGAAGGAAAATAAAACAAAAGAACACAAGTGAAGACATTACCTTAAAATCGAGTATCTCTCTTTGATTTCAGCTCAAAGGCTTCCTTGGGAAGACTTCTGCCAAAAGTGAGGCTTATAGGAGTAAGATATAGATGTGGAGAGAAAAAATGAGTAGGGGTTGGACGAGCCAAAGGATTGAGAGGTGTGGGTAAGGTGGTAGAGGTGGGGGCCTTTTATAAGAGGAGAGGAGGGGAACTCTTGGAATGTTACAAAATGTTACTTTATTTTCAAATGAGTTTAGGATTTTAAAGGTCCCAAATTGATGTATTTCGTGGATAAGGTTTTAAGGGTTCGAAATATACTCATACAATAGGTCTTTTACATGTTTAATTTATAGTTTTAACATTATATTTTCATTTTATTTTAATCCTTTATTAATGAGAGAATCACTGCATCATCATCATGTCATAAATAATTTTATTTTATTTAATTTTTAAAAATTAAAAAAGAAATGATGTAGGAAATCTTTTTAGATTTATAATTAATATTTATAGTAAAATCTATGAGTTGTATAACCCCATTTAATAATTGTTTTAGTAAAACAACTCATGCTTGTGACATTTTTATTTTAACTTTAAATAAAAAGTTATTTATGTCATTTTCCAACCAAAGTGACTCCATGGGGTCCCTATGTTGACCCATGGATTGTCTTGGTCGGCCATGACACATCCAATGAGGTTAGGACATGTGTCTAGGTCATTTCATATTATTAAAACATTATTTTTACCTTAAATTACACAAATTATCTCTAATCGTGATTAAAAACTTAAAAGTTACTATTCACCAAAAAATTATTTTAATCCCATTGAACCAAATTTAACATCCTAATTACAATCATGTATGTCAGATTTTTGAAATTCATGTCACAGAAGTGGTAATGTTTCATTTAAACGAAAAATCGGTTTTCAAACTACCACATAGTGGTTTCACTATTCATCAAAAATTGAAGTTTTTCAGAAAAATACCAAAAATTCACCCTAAGCTATATTTGATATCCGAATTCAAAAATGATGTCTATTTTAAAAAATTCAAAACATATATGTTGCGTTAATTAATTTAATAATTAATTCCCACCGTCAAAACAAATAGCATGTTTTTAAGAAACAATATCTATTATAAGATTGACACTAGTCTAAGTCCAATTTCAAAGTGAAATTAATTCCAATGACCACAATTAGATTAAATGGTACTAATATATTGAAATAAACATTAATCTAAATTTAAAATATAATCTATCCATATAAATAAATCATATTAAAAGGAGGTTTTGAATTAAAATGCAACATTTTCTATAAAAATGATCTTTATCGGAAAAATAACGAAATTTTACACAAGCTAAATTTTGATATCCAGATTCTAAAGAAGGATTTTATTTTGACAGATACAACATATAAAATTGTCAAAAGTATGTTTAAAAAAGGGTTCTCTATCAAAAGGTGGTTAATCGACCTTTTAAATAATATTAGATGATTTTTGATTAAAATTAGATTCATTTTCATTTTAAGCCTCCAACATTTATTGGATAAAAGTAAAAATATTTGACAAACATATATAATTATTTAGTCAGTTCTGTTCATTCCCGCCATTACATCGGCTAGGCATTAAATACCTTTTAAAATAATATTATTTTATTATTAGAGTGCAACGTAAGATTTCAAAGAAACTCGTTGTTGCGTATTGGGTACGCCCTCGAGAATAGCATTCCCTTTAAAGTAATATTAAAATTTTATTCAAAAATATGGATAAATATGAAAATTTCATATTCGTTATTGACCTGTGGTGTTACAGTCATGGATAACTGATCACGTAAAACCTCACAGTTGATATCCTCATGTTGTGCCTCCCTAACTAGATGTAAGAGTGGAGGGGTGAAAACCGTTGACTGAATGTAAGATACATCCTTTTTGTCCCTGAAAGATAACTATAATGATGGAAACTGTTCCGTCACCTCACTCAACAACTATGATCTTGATCTCCTTTTAAGTGTACCTACCACCTTGTAACTCTTCCCAATAGTATAGATGATCTAGAAATATTAGTCCTAGGTGTACACTAGCCAATGCCTCTATCTCAGATTCGGATCCTTCTACGAGAATATGTACTTCAGGCTCATGTGGTCAGAGTAGACGATATACCGCTCGCCCATACCGTATTGTCACCACATCGTCAATGCAAATACTACCACTGCCAACTCGAGATCACGGGTCTCATAGTTCTTCTCAAGTGTCATAAGCTAGCATGAAGCATAATAAATCACATCATGAATCTACATGAGAACAAAGACAAGCCCAGTCCTTGATGCGTCATAGAGAACTATTTACTCAACACCCTCCACCAGCAATGTCAAAATCAAGGCGCTCTTCAAACTCTGTCTCAACTACTATAATTCCTGCAAGAACATCTACATCCACATGAAAGGTTTCCCCTTCCTGGTCAAGGCCATCAATGGTTCTGAAATCCAGGAGATATTAGGAATCAATCTCGGGTAATATCTTACTATCCCAAGGAAGCTTCGCACCTCCGTCATGCTCCGAGGTGGATCTCATGCTAACACTACCTCCACCTTGGCTGGTTCCACAACTACTCCGTCTTCTAAGATGACATGTCCCAGAAAGTGGACCTCTTAAATCAAGAACTGAAACTTTGGGTAATTCCCATAATGATGGTCTTCTCAGAGTACATCTTGAACCATCCACAGGTCTCTCATGTTCTCCTCCTCTGACATCAAGTACACAAGGATGTCGTCGATGAAGACCACATTGAACCGGTCTCAATACGACTGGAAGATATATTTAATCAGTCCCATGAACACAGTGGTGGCGTTTTTCATGCCGAAAGGCATCACCACATACTCATAGTAATGGTAGCGGCATCTAAAAGCCATCATCGGTATATCCTTTTCCCGTACTCATAACTGGTGGTAACTTGATAGAAGGTCAACCTTAGAGAACCATTGTGCCCCACATAGATGATCTAACAGGTCATCTGCCATTGGCATTGGATACTTGTTCTTCCCTATTATGTAATTAAGGCACCAATAATCCACACACAACATCAAAATCTCAACTGACTTCTTGGAAGACAAAACTAGTGTCGTCTTGGGTGAATCACTGGGTCTTTCAAAACCCTTTCCCTGAAAATCCTCTAACTTCACCCTCATCGTGCGAAGCACTACGGGTGAAATCTGATATGATGGTGAGGAAATCAGTGTCGTCCTGTGGTGTTAGTAGATGTAGAAGTTGATCTCCAAGTAGAGAGGTAGTCCTAGAATATTTTTGGGAAAGACTACCTTGTACTATGCCACTACTTCAAGGAACGGAATGCTTACAACATCTACTGTGCTGAGTGTAAGACTAGACAACTCGTGAATGATTGTATGCACCCTCGTATGCAAGAGCCCATTTTCTGTTTCCTCGGTATCCTTTTCACCGACAAAGAAAAACCTCGTCCCATCGCTGTTGACACGTTACACTCTTCACCTAAACCAGTCAATATGGGCCTGGACTGAAGAAAACCAACCCACCCCATGAATGATGTCGAAATGCGTCAACGCTTCCACCAAGAGGTTTTAATCGAAACTCTGGCCTCAATGTGCATGATCACACAATCTGCAAAGGTTTTTGATCATTGAGTCTCCTCCTACAGGTGTCTCTATGCTTAATGTTTGATTCAACGGCTCTACCGTAATCTCAATGTTTCACAAAAGACATTGGGAGGAAGGAATGATTAGAAACTGTATCATTAATTATGGAAGAAAAGATAGAGAAGACATAAATCATACATCATTTCATCCTTGGTTTCCCTGGGTCATACACATCGACAACATGCAGGTGTCCCCACCACTATCCCCTACCTCCCTGAGATTGGTGCAGACCTCCTAGGGGGTGGTGGTGGAAGTAGATCGAAGATTCAGGAACCAAATATAGCTCTCCATACTCCCCTTCCACATCTTCCACCTGGCAGGTCTATCTACTCAACCCTATGCCTCTACCTCAGTGGTTTATCCACTGCTTCCCTATCAGCAACTCAATGGGTTAGACAGTATCTAAAGAGATATCATATACCATCAGATGACTTTCTTCGCCTCTCCCTAGGCTGATTGGATCCATCCTGAGGGCCCTGGACTGCGAAACCCATGTATTAGGTCCTCCTGTGATATCCCCCACATCCTGATCCCTATGCCTAATGTTGGCACACTACTGCCTAGTTCTCTTCATTTTTCTGCCTGCTACTTACTGCTTTCGGCTGTCTCTTCTCCGCCACTAAGCTCTAGATCACCAAGGCCCACTCGAGCACTCCAACATAAGTAGAAATGCATAGAGTCATAATAGTATCTCAGATATTCCTTCGTAGACCACACTCGAACGTCTGAGATATGATGTTTTGGTCCCAGACCATATCCATCGAGTACCTAGAGTGCTTGGTGAACCTTGACGAATAGTCTGCTACCATCAAATTTCCCTATTGGGGCTGAAGAAGCTCCTAGATATACACTGCTATCAGTGTAATTATAGGTAACTCCTCCATAAAGAGTCGCTGAAGCTACATCCACAAAAGAGTCTTTCTGTCATGGGTCAGCGTGGCTAGACTCCACCATCGTCCCACTGAACCCTGAAGAAGGCTCCCTCCCAGGATCACCATCTGGTCTGCTGGTGTCCTCACTAGATGGAAAACACTGGCCACCACCTCATGCCCTTCCATAGCCACCTGAGGGTTGGGGTCACATGAGAACCTAATGGGTATCATTCTCTGGAACTCATGGAGTGCGTTCCTCATGCTCCCCTCATTTTAAGGTACTCCAGGTACCACAGGATGCTCCACTGGTGGTGGTATAGCAGGTCCACAACCTGGAGGCAACGCCTGGGGAACTGGTCTCTATATCAAAGCCACTTTACTAAGGGGGTCATCCTCATGAATGTATTTCTTAATACTAGTTGATATTCTTCGTGGAGGAATTCTCTAAGGAAACTTGTTGTACCATGGTCAATGAGTATATGATGATAGCTAACATAAAGGACATGGAAAACATAACCAATTTCTATAGGATGCATGTTCCATTATTTTACTACCCCACAACTAGTGTTTTAAAGTACTAAGTCGAAAAAGAAGGTTCTCAGAGTCCAGGTATATGGATACATTAGTCTCCTAAACCAACATGGGAGTCTCTGGCCTAAAATCCAAGCTCAAAACACTTATCATTGTTACCCCAAATGAATCTCACAGACTCTTGGTCCAAACATTGAACCGACCACCTATGATACCACTCTGTCATGAACCATCCCAGAGGGCCCAATCCCACCTCCAATAGGCCAGGGGCAGGTGACTAGCACAGAGTTGTCATATCACTACCATGGGAGTCATTACCTATGTACCTACACACACACACACACATCTCCAATCCCACACCTGCAGAAATGTAAAAAAAATCACTATGGAACAAAAAATAATGCATACAACTAAACCAAACTGATAGAGTACGATGTATGAAAATTACAGAAAGTAAAACTGGGCCAGAATACAAGCCCACAAAAACAAGAGTCTGATAACAACAATGTATAACTAGTAAGAACAAAGTGGTACTGGGACTGCTGCTCCTAACCGTAAAATCACCTCGTCGTGAAGCGAACTCAGAAATCTCGGTGTACTCCTGATCCGCCATAGACCCCATCAAAAGGCCGCTCGTCTTCACAAGATATGACACTTGCGGGCAAATCCAGTATAGGGGTGAGTATAACAATACTCAGTAGAGTATCCCGAAAACAAAAATGAAATACAAAAAGTAATGGTACGTTTATCTCTACCCAATATATTTATAGCGAACATATTGCAATAGAAACACTATATAGATATACTAAAAACCCAGACCCATAGTTCTGAGACTGGTCACAGAACTGCACTACCGCTAGGGATTCATCTCAAAGGATCCATGAAGCACTCATGTGGTAGAACTCACTCTACAATTATGAGAGCTCTTATGACATCCTTTATAGAAGTACCATTAATAATGAAATGTCATGAGAGGTAGATACACTCATTTCAGGAGAACACACTCCTAGTTGGGGAATGATCATGATACAAAGATGAGGATCACTTCTAGGGCCATGGAGGATAACACGACTCATCTAGATTCTCCTACTAAATAGAGGATCTGATTCCTGTAGGATTAGTCACATCGATACATAACACTACCTAGGGTCACGAATGGATAATGGATCTCGATATGGGCCTCTTAGAGGGATACCTGACTCTATCTCGAAGAGTCCTACTGATGGGATTATACTCATGGGGATAGAAACAATACCAGACCTTTAGGTGAACAAGATGAAGGGGAACTAACCCAAACAAAACATGTAAAAGGAATGGTGGACCAGATGATCGAGCCCTGTTATAGGATATACACGATGTATAGATGGGGTCACACACCATGTCTCGTGACTCTGGGTGTGTCACGTGTGTAGCGTCCTGAGTCGTAAGGCTTGTTCAGTAAAATTCAACTACACATCATGTAGGAAGGATCTCATGTCGGGTCAAGGTATCTGGGGTCTGATTCATGTCTGTTGTCCATGTACTCGTACATGACCTCAACCCATGTATGCCAAGCCATGTAATAGGTACAGGGGGTGACCTGCATTACTGGCCTTGTTTGGTTGTGTGGTGGAGTACGTGGGGTGTACTCCACCCATGTCTGCGTATCTTCTGAGATACATGATGAGTCTATGTGAGGACCAAAATGATGTGTTTGTGATTCCTGTCACCCAAAAGTCCATCCGCTACAAGGTGGCGCCCACACATTGTGTATTACCAAAGGCACGTCATGTTCTTCATTGTGTTATATGAGAAAACCCTAGCCACCATCATTGGTACCACATGGCATATTCATCTAGATACACGTCATATATTCTAGAAAATTCCAGGAATGAGAACCTGCTCCTCTGATCTGGGGTGTTGTTTTGATCTTTGATATGACGATATGTTTTCTATGACACTTGATTGTTAAGACCACCCCGACATCCCAACACTGTCTCTATTGATTTTGGGCCTCTGATCGGCCCAGAAAATGTGTATCGTTCCACATGTGTGAAGAATGATCCCACCTAATTTGAGCAGATTCTTCATCCTACCCTCGTCATTGCACCTTTGATAGGTCTTCGCGATGTCAGATCTACAATTTTGGATCGTTGCATTGAAAATCAGACGCGCAATGTTCTATTATTCATAACCATGTGAGGAATGCGAAGAACGCAGGGTTAAAAGGAGGATGAAAATAAATAAACAAAAGGGGAATGAACTTCCGCCGTCATTTTTCACGGCGTCTATTAACTCCCATTAAAATGATTAAACATCGTGAGTCAAAAGATAATCAAACAATGATTAGAAATCAATTTCCAAAATCAAAACCCAATAGAAACGTTAAATAACACCCTCCCACAAGAACAAAAGATCCACAAATCAACCTATTCATGGGTTGATCCTTGTTTGTTATTTAATCGAAGAACAAGGATGGAATAAAACAAAATAAAAAAACCCTACCTCGATTAGTTGAAGTGTGATCGTAGTATCACATTCGTTGGCCAGGTTCGTCGAATTCTAGATGTGTCGATCGATAGTGTCATCATCGTCCGCCATGAATACTCCAAGGCTGGATCCTCTCCAAAGCTCTAGAAGATTATAGAGAGTTTTCAAGAGTTATGAGTCTAACCCTGGCCTCCTTTTTAGTTATTGAAATTATGCATCGCTGCATTATGAAATCATTAAAAATAAAATAAATTCATAATTTGTTTTATTTTCATTAAAACGTCCAAAAACTAACTTTTCCAGCTGACCCATGTCTATCGATGTTAGGCCCCGCATAAGGTAATGTCGCTACTCTAAATACAATAGTTCCCTCAAATTTCTAATCCGAGAACCTATTTAAATTTTATTCCAAATTTTTAGGAAAACTACTTGTGTGTGCGGTTTAAAAGTATAATTTATTTCAAACATTTACTCCAGGAACTCCGGGCTTCAGAATCACACTTCTTCCAAAATAATTGTTTCTAAATAATTCCGCATAATATTTAAAAATGATACACATGAAATCATAGAAATGACATGAACATCCTTATTTTTTTGCTGTAGATATTATGTGGGTTTTCAAATCAACACACCTCCTTTTGTATACTACAAGTTGATGTGGTTCTGGCATAGATATACATAGGAGTGAAAACTCCAACAAGGAGTTTCGAGCATGACCCGAGGTATCCTGGTACACGACAATGGGCCATACTACGCACCGAGTTTGGCACTCTCGGGGGATATGTTTACGATAATTTAAATTTTCTCTACAAACCATTATTAAGGATTTATGAGTAAATATGTCTGCAAGGAAACCATTTCTATGATTATGAAACTTGATGTGTGAAAATATTTGATTAATGTTGAGTATTTTTCTAGTTTCTGGATTATATATTATGATATGATCTAACCAATTATATTTTTTTCATTTAGAAATGGCTCCTAGTAGAAGTAATGAAAACTCCAGCAATACGCGTGATCCATTGAGTAAGAAGGATCAAAACATTCATAGACATAAGACAACATTATTAAGGGAAATATTCACCCACATATTCCAATAATATGAAAAAATAGTATCATATTTTAATAAGATAAGTAAATAATACTCTTTGTCATATGGATTTGAAAGGAATCCAGAGAAGAAGAGGATGGTATAGAGAAATGTGGATAAAGGGAAAAAGGGAAAAAAGGAGTTTCCCATATGTGATATTTATGGAAATAATCACCCTAGGAATCATTTAATGGAATGGTATTTTGTTATAAATGTGGAGAAAAAGTACACAATGTTCGTCATTTAAATGTTAAGGAAAAGGATTCATAGGTATAGTGCTTTATCTATAAGGAGTTGGGACACTACACAAATTAATTTCCCAATCATCAGAGTATATCCTAAATGATGCAATTGGATAATAATCAAGTTATGATACTACTTTAGATGAATTTGAATGATTAGTTTTCTTATGTTATTATTAATGAATTGTGTCATTTTAGTATTGTATTATTGAATCGAAAGTTATAAGGATTATAAACTATATAAGGATTGTACATCAGTACATTTTCATTAAGGATTTGAGATGTTATGCTACCAAGTAAATTGGCACAGTTTTAAGATAAACAATTTGGAAAATATATGGTTGGGAGAAATATAACCTTTAATATGTTTTTGAAACCAAGATAATTATTTCAAAATAAGATATGATTGTTTTGGAAAAATTATAATCGATATTCTTGACTACCTTGAAACTAATTAATTTCTTTTTTATTCCACCATTGATGGAGTTTACAACAGTTTTGTATATAAAGAGTATACCCAGTATTCTATAAGGAATGAGGGAGATTGAATGTAATAAAAAAGGATTTATTTTAATTAAGTGTGTTACCATGTTTTAAGATAATAAATGATGAAGGTATTCACATGTTATTATATGGAAAATAGATCTTCAATATGTTTACCTTCCTTATTAATTTTGGGCTTTGAATTTAGATATAAGTATTTTAGATAAGTCTAATGGTTGGGATGAATTATGTTGGACATTGGATACTATTTTTTAATGTTAAAATATTTATTAGGATTATTTTTTGGATGTTATAAAAATTACAACCCAGAGGTCGATAAACAACCCATCTCGTCCAGTAAGGTCACGAGACTTGAACCCAGAACCGAATGGTGAACATGGGGCATCACCTACCACTGGCCTATATTATGTCCTTGTATCTGTAATGTAGTTTTTAAAATAATTTGAATGATAAATTATAAATTCATTTATTTTTATAACCCTATAAAATTACGATAAATAGAATATTTTTTAGTTCTGTTATCTTTTGGAGTGAAAAATGAGTTTTTGTTAGAAATTAGTTAAAGGATGGAACACTAGTTGTCATGTATTATTTTTTTTATTTTATAAAAAATTAATTCTTAAACATTACAGAAAGGATCTTAATATTAAAAAATTTAATATCTTAATACCCTATGTTTTTTTGAACAGGTTATATTTTAAATCATCATAGATTTATGGCTTTGAGGCCCTCAGTTTTCGATCTATTGCTCAACCATTTCTGATTGATGACCTGAATCACTCCATAGGAATATTTATGTTTTCTCCAATTATGTGTGTCTAATTGCCACAAATGTTATCCAATTAAAAATTGTAATTTATGGTGACTTTTCCAATTCAATTTCCCTATTTTTAATAGTAAATTTTTGTAAACATATTTTCTATGTGGGTGTTCCATAATGGAATTTTAAATTTTTAACTTTTTATTTACAAATAACATTTTCAAATTTGAGGATTCAATTTATTGAAGGAGGGGAGAATGTAACACCCAAATATTTCATATTACATTGTCTCTTTAATGTAATTTATTAGGTTATATTTCACACAACACTTACTTGGATTGAATTATACGCAAGATTGAGTTTCTATAAAACAACACATTAGTGTTATAATTATTTAAATGATATATTTATTTACAAATTAAATATTGTAATATTAATAGTAACAAATAAAATTTAAATTTTATTTATAATTTTTTTACATAATGTAAACAAATTTATAATCATGTTAATAAGATTTGTTAAAATAGTTATATATTTAGAAAAAACTAATTTCTTAAAATAACTACTTTTCATGTCCTTTGGTGAACTATAAAAAAACTAATTTTAGACACTCTTAAAAATTGAATTTGCTAAATTAGAATTAAATTTTTATTGCGTAATATCAAAATTATCTAATGGTGAATTTTTTGTACTTTTATGATAACTTCCATATTTTGATGAATATTGAAAAATAGTAAATTTTAATTAAAAACAACTTTTTTAATCAAAATAATTTATAGTGATAAATTATAAATTTGAGTGGTTTTAAAGTATAATGAGATTACATTTTTATCATTTAATATAACTTTTTTCATTGGATGTAATTTTACTTTTAAATAGTACATAAACACATGTCAATCTATTGATAGTTTTTACTTCTTAAAACCCCATTTTTGGTTTTGACAATGGGAATTAATTTTAAATTAATTTTTTCAACATATGTGTTTTGAATTGGGAAAAATGGATTCCATATTTAGAATCAGGAGATCCAAATTTTGTAAATAATCCTCTTTTTTAGATATTATGAATAGTAACATCAGCAAATATTTTATTTACCATGGTTAAAGGGTAATTCCAGTAAATATGGGGAAAAATAATGTTATAATAATATTTAATTAATCTAATATGTGTCCTAACCCTATTGGATGATACATATCCTACCATTGGAATCCTTGGGTAGATTTTTGGACCTCCATGGTGCCACTTGTAAGTTAAAATGACACTTTATAAAAAATTATTTAAAGTTACGGAAACTGTAACATTAATATATATCTTTTAGTAATACAATTTTTATATGATGTTATATAAGTGATATTTTAGACTAAAAAAAGACATTATCAATATAATAATATTTAAAACATCATCTTATTTAATTTATTATTTTTAGAAATTATATAAATATATTTCATTATAACACAACAATGATGTAGTATTTTCTTTATTAAAGAAGTAATCAAATAAATGATAATATAAATATAAATATAAATATAATTTTAAAGGTTTGATGAAATACACGAATTTTATTGCTTAATATGAAATTTTGGGATTGATTTAATGTATTTTATCTTAAATAATAATGTTTTGAATACTTTTACAAAAACCAAATACTAAATAGTGTCAAAATTGACATAAATAAGTTTTTAAAACAAATACCATTTTATTAAATGATTCAATATTCCAAGAAAATATAATATTAAGCCAAAGTACTTGTATATGGTTATATATGTCATTAATTAACCACTTTACAATCTCTTGGAATTTTATAGTATGTTTATTAACCATGTAACATAAAAATACAGGAAGACATGGTAAGTGGTAAATTATTTAATTAAGAGTTAAATAAAAAATATATTTTTAATATGGTGACATAAACTTTCCTAAAACCTATTGGTTGAGATTATTTAGACCCATAACGACCTTAACCTCTAAATAAGTCCATGTAGATCTATTTGTAACCGAAAATTATTTATAATAAATTAATATTTCAAGATCTTCCTAAAGTGTCCCTCTCCTCTCTTATAAAATGTTACTTCCATTTCTCTCAAATTCACCCCTCCATAGAAATTTGTCTCAGAAAAAAAATGATCAAGTATCCTCCAAACTACCCTAAATTACACCTTGAGGCCTTACTTTGATACTAAATCCAACACAGAGATCCCTTTTGTTCAAATCAAAAGGATGAACCTGAAGAAGAGGTAATTACTTCACCTCCCTTTCAATGTTCTTTTCTTCTTCCACACCCACTTTCATTGTTCATTCCAGAACAAAATAATAAATCCAGTAAATTATAAATATTGATATGCCATTATAAATATGGTACAACATTATTCATTATTCTCGCCATCCTATGAATGACATAGTCACCATATGTGTGTATGTACAGCTTACCGTCTCCACATCGTGGTGTACTTTGTTATTCGACGATTCATTATTTGGATTGGTATAAGAATGAGTATAATTGATTAAAATAATAAATTTAAAATGATAATGATTATGCACATATAATATAATATCCAATTATATATGATTTCACCATCAATATAATGGTATTGTCGCTCGTGCATATGTACGGCTTACAATCTCCACAACGCGATGAGATTCCATTCCCCATCGTATCCATTCAAGAATAATTATCATTTTATGATTAATAATAATTTTTAAGAACCTAATATCATTCCTGATATGAATCAAATACACCCTATCCATAATGAACATGTCTTATATAACAAAACATATGAAGTTAAATGAATCATTTAACACTCGAAATAATGATACTACTGAAATATTATTAACAATGCAGTATGAAAGGATCATACATGACATAAAATTTATTTATGTGGTTATTGTATATTTTAAAAAATTATTTAACCATTATATAGGAGTTTAATGTACCCTCTATTACGGAAAATTAAAATGTAAGGGTTAATTTTACAATCTCTTTATTATCTGAGGATGTTTATATGTAAGTATCTACTAGAACATATTTATCATCCACATCCATGATTCTTAAATATACATGTCAACAAATTTTTACTATTTCTTAGACTATGGGTTAAAGTCATTTATACACTTTTTTTTACATTTTATAAAAAATATCTGAATGGAATCTTTCTATCATTTTCCAAACAAGGTTGTTTATGATCTTTTCAAAAAATTAATGAAGGAATGTTATTTTAACTTATACGGTGGGTGAGACTATTTTCCGCCATTATAACACCATTGATGCTTCCTTTATTATCTTATAATAATGTTTTAAAAATAAATATTTAATTTTATAATTAAATGAATTATAAATTATTTCAAAACAGATTGATATTTTTTTCTAAAATAGTTTTGATTTCATCCATGTCAACATTCTTTTCTAGGATTTTACGCTTGTTTGATGTTGATTTAATATGATAAAATATTCTGTATTTAATTGAAGGTTTTGTGATATGTTTGATTATGGATGTGTTGTTTTTATAACATTCATGGTTTATGGTTAATTTATTGACATTTCGTAGGCTAGTTTTAATATTATTGTTTATCTTATGTTTCAACCTTTTCATATAAGGAATGTATTGGACTTAGTAAGTGATGAGAGGGGCCTTCAATAGCCCCTTGGTGAATTGGTTGGTATCATGAGACAAATTAGTGTCTTACCAAAAGTCCTTGACAAAATGTTTATTTTTATTCTTGCCAGTATGCCTTGACTATTTGGTTATGATGTCCAACATTATGCATTCCATCATTATGAAATTATCAATTGATATTAATTGTTATTATTAGACTAGTAGAATATCCATGTGAATAAGTAAATGGAATTATTTGATTTATCTATGCCATATTATTCTGATTTTTATCTTTAAAACACTTTTTTAGTCGTATAAATTACCTTAAATGTTTTTGCTTATTTATGATATTTAATGCTATATTTTTGTCCTTACTGATCATCCGAGATCACCCCTTTCTTATTTTTTATTTTTTTCCAAGGATGCGAAAAAGTATATTACGATTAACCTATAGGGATGGGCTAAGGGAAAATAGTGTTTTCAATGGAGACACAATGTTGTTATTTTCATTTCATAATATAATGTAAAACTTATATATGGATCTATTACTTCCAAGGTTATTACACAGATCGGTCTTTCATGACTTGATCTTTTGTGATCATGCCAATTTTATGTAATGATGCACCAACTTTATGTAACTGGGGTCGGGGTGTTACAAATGGATGAAATTAATATTTTTATGTTTGTATATTTCCTTATGTTAGTAGTATAGAAATTAAATGAATTCTTCAAAGATATTAAAATGATCTTAAAATATAAATATTAACATAATAACTTAATTTCTAATGAAACAATTATATTTCTCACAACATATTGGTCTATTTCTACTTGGTCATTTAAATTCCTATGATCATTGACATTTTGGTAAAAAATGTTCATTGAATGTATCCCTTATTATTTTGGACAGTAAAATTTTATCCATGTATATATTTTTTCACCCGATTAATTTTATCCTATTTTGAAACCTAGTATGTTGTTATTTCAAAATACCTTTTTATTTATATTTCCCCCATTTAATTGGATGTTTTATTTTACCTTTTTATGATGTGGGATTTCAACAATGGTCTTTTTAAATTTAAAAACATTTTTATTAAACCTGATTACAAACTGAGAGAATGTATTTTTTAAAGGCCTAAGAATGTAACACTACGAGTTATTAATATATTAATATTATTGATAGATTTTTATATAACCAACACCAAGCCTTAAAATAATAAAAATATACAATAAATTTATTATTATTAATATATGGTTGTTATAACATAACCATTGAACTAGTGGTTATAAATACAATTAACCAAATTTTTTAATCTATATTATGTTTCAAATAAATATATTTTTTTTAAAAAAATCAATGTAATTAATCACACTATTTTTAGTAAAGTAAATGTATTCTTCAAAAATATATTCTCTTAAAAAGGGATTTATTATTATTTTTCAATTTTATAATTAATTTCTTGAAATTTTAAAAAAATTATTTCTTAATTGGGATATAATATTTGAAACCAGGGAATCAAAATTAACCTATGGAGAAATTTTGAGATTTCTCATAAAAGTATTATATTTTAATAATTAATGATACATAATGATTTATATTGAAAAAATTATTTTACATTAAATTATTTTCAATGAAATTTTTTATTTTTTATAAGTTTTAAAATATAATTAGTTATATTTTATTAAATATCATCTAATTAAAGTCTTTAAATTAAATTTTATACATTATTTTATATTAAAATAAATTTATAATTAAAATATAATTTTTCTAAAATGTTATTTTTCTTTAGGATTTACATTTTGATCTTGAATTAATTTTCACCACTTCAAGAATTTGAATGTTGAAAAATTTATATCATCTTCTGAATTATTAAGTTAAAATTTATTTATTTGACCCCATTTATTTTTCTCTTTTAGAATAGAAACCATATTGAGTAATTCTCACCATGGTAAGGGAAAACATTTAATTATTGTTAAAAATAATATAAATTTAATTTATCTTATTTGACGAATTTAATGTTTCCATTTTTATTGTATTTTAAGAAATAGTGGTACATGGTTCCAAATTTAGTTGATTTTGAGCTTTATATAATTTTATGTACAGAAATGTAAGTAATGGTATTCTATTTGTTTAATTATCTATAATTTTTTACAAAGGATTCAACATAGGCTATTTTACATTATAAATTGTAATATTATTGGTAAATTGTTTGGTTTTATTATCTTAATTTATCTATAATTTTAATTTATGAAATAATTAGCGTAAAAGCTTATATAATTCCGATAATGTATTTATTTTATGTATAAAAAATAACATTAATGATTGGAATAATATAAAAATCAATGTAATTTGGTAATATAATTTTATTTAAAGATAATTTTACATATATACTACATTATATGGATGTTATAAAGCATTATATTCTTATTAATTAACTTCCATATTTTTTTTCAAAATCAAATTAAATGAATAGTTTTAAATTGAAAATAGTGTAATTTTATAATAAATAATACTTTATTAAAAGAATTATAGTTAATACAAAGTTATATTATAAAAAAAATATCTTAAAATATCTTAAAATATCACCCCTTCTCAATATATTTTCCATGTTTTCTTTTTATAGTAACTATTTTAACCCATAATGTGTAAAACAGTTTATTATCACTCTAATTGTCAAAAATGAGAATTAGGTGTTGAAAAAGAAAGGTAAGGGTAATAAAATTAAATAAATATCACCATATATTATTATAGGAGATTATGTTTTACCCATAATTATCTTATATTCAACATAAATTATTTTAGAGGCATTTTCCTTGATAAATAATTTATAATAATTTCAAATTTTAATAAATTTCAAGAGTGCCCCTTCCCTCTCTGAAAAATGATACCTCCCATCCTCTCTTCTTCCCACATCAAAACCCATTTAATGTAGACCATAAATATAAAAATACCTTATTTACATCCGTTCCCATATTATAGGGGAATTGTTTTCCAAGAATAACAACTATAAAGTGTTTAAGGTGTAAAGAAAAGGATGTTGTCGATAAAAGATGTATAATATTAATATAATGTTCTAGTTTTATTTATGATTCCTCCTCGTTAAATTGTCATTCAAAAATGATGAAACAATAACAATAGTATATCCCATATACTGATATGTTTTTATTTTAATTCATTAACCTACATTGATCACATATTCCATTAAATGGGAACGAAACCAATATTCGTGTTTACAACGGACAAGCGCCTTGTGAACCAATGTAATTCATCATCCATCATCCCCTCTAATGAAAAATTATGATTATGAATTTAAATTATATATATTAAACAAATGATTTATTTAAAAATATGGAAAATAAATATATCGTTTATTTTCTTACCTTTCAACTCATTAAAAATTGATAACTTCTATCATGGTTACATGAAAATTGCAACCTAAATTGAGTGATGTGATCCATTTTTTCATTAACTGATCAAATTGTTGATATATAAAAGTTTATATAATGAAATAATATGTTAACTAAAACATTATTAGTATTATGTAAATATGTAACAATAATTAAATTCTTTTAATTGTGCTATTTAAAGAATATAATCATCACTCATGAATACATATAACCTACCATCTCCATGATTGTAAAGTACTTAATTTTTCATAATTTTCGTTCATGGTTAATTTTAATAGTATAATATATATATAAAAATTATAATTAATTCATGGTTATAAATGTGTCTCACATATATATGTATCAAATTTTCCTTCATATGACGTGGTAATACATATGATGAATTATTTTGTGAAATGTAACTCATTCTATTATGTGGGTAATTTTTATGTTTATATCATTTGATTAATTTATTTTTATGTAACACATAAGAATGTACAATTGATCAATGATATTTCCCTCAAATATTTTGTACTTTTTTGTGTAATTATGTTTTCTGTGTGTGATTTTACAGTAAACCTAATTAATAATGGACATATGTCCACCATGTGATGTTTTCTTATTAGTTAGCCATGAATTATGTGTATTTCATGTTTTTTGTTTCTTCAAAATTTCTTATTTTTGATGACATTATGATACAATGTTATTAATGTTTTTTACTCTTGTGATTATTCATCAAAGTATGTCTAAATAAATTTATATTCTACTTCATTGTTGAGAAATGTAAAACTTTTTCTGAAAACGGTTTCATATGTTTTTCATGGTTATACATGAACCTT
The DNA here is from genome assembly GCA_963277665.1 of Viscum album. Taxonomy (NCBI): domain Eukaryota; kingdom Viridiplantae; phylum Streptophyta; class Magnoliopsida; order Santalales; family Viscaceae; genus Viscum; species Viscum album. Next base: position 975,357,056 of record OY728165.1, read on the forward strand.
AATGAGTTTCATTTTTCCTTTAATATTTTCTGTAAAATATTTTATGAAAATATTTGGGTAAAAATTTTCTTATATTTTGCAATAAAATATTAAATTTTAGCCTTAAGTCTAATTATGAAGAACAATAATATTATACAATTATTCATGAACTAACATGGTAATTTATTTATTTTTATGTCTGTTACTAAGCTTTATTATGATCATCTAAATTTTTAAAATGAATTTCACTGAGTATTATGATTTAATAGAGTTAATGATGTGGTCTAGGTAAATATCATAGAGATATATTAGGAATATATAATTTTTTATCTCATAAAAGTCTTGTTTTGTGAAAAAATGGACAATAAGTTGATGTATCCAATTTTTTATGTAATATTTATTTATATAATGGTGATTCCATAATTCTGTAAAACAGTAAATAATAATGTTCCTCAAATGTAATGAATTTTTTCTTGATTTAAAACACTAAATTATGTATTTTTTAAGGATGGGTCCGTATATATATTCCTCAAATGCATCTGGTAATGTGGTAAAGAAATATCATGAGATGATGATGGGGATAAGTGTGGTCATATTTTTTTATAGATGATTTCACATTTTTATCTGTCATCATGACTATTTATGGTTATTCATAAAAGAATATGAATGAAACCGGGTTTGAATGTCTAGATTTACATATTTATGAATGATTATTATTTCAACTATCTATTCATTAATTATTATTCAAAAAATGGTTTTAGAATATCTCTGTTAACGATATTATGATTTTCAATTTTTATAATGCAATGACAGTATGTTTTCACTAATAGGTGATGATTTATTATTTGACAATGATGTTAACAATGCTTCTAGATATGACTTCATTTTGGAGTTTATGATCTATTCTTGTGTTGGAATGAATATTTTTTGTCTAAAATATACCATTACTTCTTTTTATCACACCCTTATGATCAATATATTCTTTTATTATTGAAATATTCAATGTTTACCCTTATATAGAATATTATATCACACTTTATTGGGTGTCCTTTCCCCATTCTATGAAATATTATTTTATGTGTGGTATAAGTAAAAATTTTACTATATTGGAAGACATTTACGGTTTGTTCAAGATCATTTAAGGAATAAGATGTTTATGTTTCCAGTTTTGAATGACACTATACTTTTATGGTCCATGGGAATGTACTATTCCAAAATTTATTGATTATGAATCTAAATTGATGTAAGATTTAGGAATTTATTACTAAGTCCTTTTATATATTTCTTTATAAGGAGAAAAGTTCCAAAACAAATAGAATAGAAAACATAATCATTGAAGGATTATTAAATAAATATGACCATGATGCATAAAAATTTGTATAGAAATAAATTCTAAATGATATAGTATAAGAAGTAGTATCTAAGAGACAAGTAAGACATGGGTACACTACGATACTTATAGAACCATAGTGATATAGTTTTCTTATCACTATGGAAGGTTTCATGTTGTATAACTAGTATAATATACCCCAATACTTTTAATATACTAAAAAAATTAATTAAATATACTAAATGAAATGTATCCATGAATTAAAAAATCAATTACATGAAAATAATTAATGTTTAAACATTGATGAAATCTCTAGTTATATTAAATATCATTACATGTAAAACTATATTTAATATATAAATGGACATTAATGGTAAATTTAATTCCTATAATGCTTAAATATATTATAATGGTTTTAAAAAAATATCATGGAATAAAATATGATGATACCTTCCCACAAATAATTTTTATAAAATATATTATAATTTTACTTTTCAAAAAAACATATTAAGATTTTGATATATGGTAAACGGTTTCATAAATAAAAACCTTTTGTAAGATGTATATATGAAAAAAATTAGAGTGTTAATGACACCAATGGAAGCTAACAAGGTATGGAGGATATATAGATCCCTTTTTGGATTAATGATTCCATAAAAATAATGGAATGTTCATTTTGATGTGGAAAAAATAATATTTTAGTTTATTTAGAATGGAATTGATTTATGTGACTATAATAGATTTAGAGAGTGTGCTATAGTGTACCGAATAATATATATAGTTAACATATTTGTAATGGGAAATAAGATACTAGATATCTAGTTAGATGAAGTATATATGTTTTAATTCTTCCTCATTATTGATTTAGAAGAAATAATGTAAGTTTTAGCGATCAATATATATAGAGATATAACCAAGATATTTATTGGAAAAATTTAGTGTACTTATATTCATAAATTATTTTAAAATATATAAAATCAAATAATCCCACTAAAGTTTTCTAACTTGGTCAAATAGAATATATCCCTCAAAGAAAATTTATCCTCATATACCAGATGAAAGGGAAGGAATAATTATAATTATTCAGACATCAATGATCACATCAATCATTACTGTTATGCTATGTATAAGAACTGATGTTTTGTAATCCATGAATATTATATGTTTATATTGAGTAGATACCAGAAATATGTGTTCTGAAATGATTAAAACTATCAATGAGTGCTTTAAATGTATATTGTAATTTTTCCAAGTATATGGAGATGGTAAAGAACTAGTTGAAATGGGGTACATAATTTCTAGTACACAAATAGATTAATATGTTCTAAAATCATTTCATGGATATGTGTTATACTGGAATGCAGGTGTTGTGAGTTTTATAATTTTAAAGAAACTAGTTATTTCTGATTCTATAGTAGATTTTGGGAATTCTATGAGTATTAATTTAGCTAAATAAGTAAGATAGTTGAAAATATTTATCTAGATATTAATGATACACCTAAAATTATAGATCCAATCATATTTTATTATGAAATATTTTCATTGTGGTGGTATCCAAAGATCGTAATTTACACTATTGAAAAATTCATATGCAAATGAAACATCATATCTTGAGATATTTTAGATAAAGTGGTAATCTCATTATTATAAGAGTTCCCGTAGAAGATAATTTGAATAATACATAAGGTAAATCCATTTATTAAAATAATCTTGAGCACTATCTGAGCATTACTGAGATAAAAAAATAGTAGCAGTATGCTCATGTTCTTATGAGAGTTTGTTATAGATTTTATCTTATAAATAACATTAACATGAACTTATCATTGTTAAATAAAGTATTCGGTCTGATATATATATATTTTTGTGACCATCCCACATGGCATCGTAGATTCTGATCATTATTCGGTAAAATTAGAAATTTATAAATCGAAAACTACATAAGCTACAATGGCATAACATAGAGATAGTACGATGCCAAACCTATATGGACAAGGTGGAAAAGATGTTGATTATGTTATTTTAACATGAAAGGTGGATTCGGTACATGACTACAATAGGTTTTTATTTCTAAAAATATAATGTTTTATTTTACTTCAGATGAAAGAGAAGTGATCCATTTTAGTTTCGAGGCTTACAAAAGAGGTATTCCTAATTCTAACATGGGATGGTCCTTTGGATTAGGTTGTCATGAAGTGCGTAGTTCACCCATAGGTTTTGGTCAAATGAAATAGATATAAATAATACGAAAACTAATCTTTGTTATATATTTTCTTAACAATCTATGCACAATAAGCCTAGATTAAAAGCTATAAATCCTCATAGGTTATATGTCTTTCCCTACTCAACTCCAATTAGGTTAGGGTCCTTCTATTGTAATTCCTAAAAAAGGGTTTTGTGAAATAATGTAATTAACATGAGTTATTAATGTAAAACCTAGATAGTGGTTTTCTAATATTATTATCTAAGGATTCATTAAGATTTAAGCTATCCCTACTCCGGACCCCTAACCATATTAGATCAACCACGCAAGATTGGAAAATAATAAAGTGAAAAATAATTAATTGAATTCCTACATTATTCACAAATTAGATTGGGATTGATGAAATTAAAAATTAAATTTTTTTTAATGAAACAACACACTTGATCAGAATGTAAGGATAGAATAACATGTATCAATTGACATTGATAGCATTAATCAAAATTGAAATCAAAATCAGAATAAGCTTTTACTGACACACAACTCCATTGAAGGAAGTATAGTACTAAAAGATGAATAAAACAAGAAATAAAATGGATGAAATGTTGTCTGGAATGTGTAAGGAATATAACATAAAATAAATGAAATAAATGGTAGAAATTTTTTTTCTATGTCATGGTGTATTTATATTTAAAATTTTATTCATATCATGATGTGAAATGGTTTCATGTCATTTTATTGATTTAATTAAATTATTCTAATAAAAAACATCATTTTATATATTTTTTTACATCATGTAATTAGATCTTAAGATATATTCAAAAAAAATTTTATCACATATTTCAAGGATAGTATCTTCTTGAGGGAAGAAAATTTTAATCATTCACATAATATATTTCTTTTTCAATAGGATTCCTGACTTGTACCATTTCACGAGATAGCCATTGACCTGCATATGACTTATGCTCAAATAATACGTGTTGTGATCTTGATTAATGATGTGTAATGATTTAAATTGATGAAATTATTACAACACCTCCTATGATAATTAAATCCCAATTTCTTAAAAAACTATACCAAAAAACCAATGCATTGTCTAACAAAACATAAATAGATCCCATGAGATTTTATCCAAAAAATATATATGAATTCATCTTATCAAATCCACCACAATTGAAATGAATATTATTCATAAGAAAAAATAATCTCAATAAGGACTCTAAAAGAAATAATTTCTAAAAAGGAAATATGCATTACATCCAAAAAAATAAAATTATGTGTTAGTGAAAAAAATAATGTCCGCCAAATCCCTCATGCCTAGAGTGTCATGTAAGAACCCGGATCATCATTTTAGGTAACGTTCATTATTTCAGGTTTTTTTAGGAAATGGGAATATTTGAAAATTTTCAAAGTACACGTCGTGTACCATTGAGTATAGGTTTTGTACTCTTGAGTACATGTCGTGTACCCTGTTGTTGAGTGTAGCCATATACTGGTCATCTAACGGCCAGAACAAGGCTATATTGATGACCTGGTAGACCGCCTAAAGTGGGGACTGGTTGATGCTAGAACATGACATGTACATTAAATAAACATGCAATGTAATTTTATTTTTATTTGATTAATCATTTGGGGGTTGCGTCTCTTCTCCAAAAAATGCACTTTCTTCCCTTGTATCGTACATGAGAGTGATGTATGTCTAATGATCTTTGAGCTCCTCTCGTTCCTTTATCTAAGCTCTGATTAAGATATCACCAGGTTCCTTAGATTCCAACCAGAGAATTCTCTCATTCCCTAGAGCCTATCATCCTGATTTCTCCTCTCTCGTGAATTGTTTAAGGTTGAATGATTTGTACCTTTTTGTAGCTCTACGACATTCTAGGCCGAATCAAGGGTTAACGTTCAATATTGTTCATCATAAGACATCATGGTATGTTGTTTATGCCTTTCTTTAGTTTTCATTCGATTATATATGCTAAAAGTGATGAATGTCGTTATTTAGGGTATTGTGTGTTTTGGAATTTAACCATATTTAATGATTGGTATGACTTTCATATTTGAGTGATGGTTATTGATTGTGCATATGGTTTATTACCTAGATTGTTGATATCTTTCCCTTGTTTGATTGGTTATTGTCATTTGGTCGAGAAAGCATGTTATGTTGCTTTTTATTCCATGCATAGTGTTGTTACGATGGAGTGACTGCTTATATGAGATGAATGTGTTTCACATTATGAAGTATGACCAAATAGAATTCATTATGAGATATTCCCAAGGTAGGGTCTTTTAATTATGATTTTTTTTTATTGACCAGATGTATTGATTGTGAGAGTCGTCGTGGTGTCACTGACCGAAGGGGATATACCATGAGAGCTACCTAGAGGGTCGTTATTAAATGAATGATAGATCATTGGGCATTGAATGTGAGAACTAATATGGGGACATTTTATTATATTGTTGTTATGCTGGCCAATGGGGTAATGATCATAGGATCTACCCAGGTGGTTGTATATAAATGATTAGTTCTATATCGGACCAATGTGGTTAGAATATGTGAGAATTTCCATAGGGTTATTATTTATTGATTAGCTGATATGTTGAACAAGTGGGGTCATACATTGAGAACATTCCCAGAGGGATTCTATTGAATGGTTGAATGATTGTGCTGATTCTGACAAGCCAAAGCACGAGCTTGGGCTTAGCCTTTATTGATTATTTAGATGGTGTTTTGAGGTGTTTGTTTTATTATTATTATACAAGAAGATGTAGATCATAGGCTAAATACCATGGTTATATTATTAAATGGTTTGAATTATTGATATATGAAATTTTATGTAATTGGGAACCGTATGATTGTTTACATTTGAGTAAAACTTAGTTTACTGCTTCATTTCATTTCATATTTACAGCCATATATATTGACTTATAGATAGTCACAAATATTTTGGTGGTTTCCTTATAGGATTTATATGAAATCCCATTTAGGTCATGCTTTTGGACCCAAAAATATTATATGGTTGCAGGTATAGATAAGGGAAAGGGCCCTTATTCGTTAGGTAATTGATTGTTGTTGGTGGTGGAGAGCATGGGACTAAGATGAGGCTTGCGATGCTGTTGGAGTTTATTGTTTTTTGAACTATGGATTCAGTATTTTATTTCCCATATTTTGAATTGTTTTCTTTCTTTCCTAGATATTTGTGGCATGTATCATTTATTTATTTACATATGTTGCAGTTGTTTATACTATCAGTCTTAAACTGTTTTCTTTTATTGTATGGTATTACTACTTCTGCAACCATTTTCTATTTTTTTAAGATCTGTTACTCTGCCAGTGATGGAATATTTTTTTCCAAAATTACACCAAAGTTCCTTGGTACTATTCATAAGCCTCTGGTGTTTGGGGAAATTCTATTGAGGATATGTGATCATCCGGGTACGGGGAACCACTGGCCGACACCCTGAACTAGGACGTTGTAAAGCGATATCAGAGGAGTTATTTTCTACATTGTCTTAATATATGGGACCAATAGATTGTTATAAGAATTAATGGTTAGTTAGTAATATGTTTTTCTAGGGATTAGCTGACCCATGTCTAGGGAAAATCCAATTTACCTTGAATGTTTAAATTTTTATTCTGCTTTTCAATTTATACAGTTGATTTTATTTCACCATTGGGTGACACACTTGGTTTTTTCTATTATGATTTATATCATTGTGGTTATATATTTGTTGAAACATTATGAGATGAGGGTTTTCCATCTCCATAATCATATAGTTACTAAATAGAGATTAGGAGTCATGAATTCTTGTCATGCTATATTTGGTGCATTATTTATTACATATTGTTGTGATAGATGTTGTTTTAGATATTCATTCATTTGTAAAAGTTTTCATGATAAAATGCCATCTATTTTGACAGGGTATTTGTAATTTTAATGATTCAATTTTATAGAGGAAAATCATTGGTCCATGAGGTGTTATGGGGCCTCTTAGATTGGATTTTTGTGAACCATGCCTGAACATTATTTTAGTGTTTTCAAGTTGTATTGTGGAATAGGAAGCCGGAAATTGATTTGTGATAGTATGTGATCTCACAGGTCTAAATTTTTCATTCCTTTGAAATAATTATATGTTTTCATTAATTCCAATGAATTTTTAGAGGCTTAATATCTAGAAACCTATACAATACAGCGTGTGGTGTTGTGAACACACGCCATGTGTTCTTATGATCTATAAGAAACATATTTTATTATGTAAATGTTGTGTAACCTATATACACATTGTGTAGTCCTTAACTGTGTGACTGACTATGTGATAAGATACATGGGTTGATAAATGTATGGTATAACACATCGTTTACTTAAAGTCAACAATGTGATGAAGGGACCATGTATCCAGATGTGTCACTAATGAAACTTGTAGATGAATTTTGGATGGTACATGTCGTGTCCATCATCAACACGCCCTGTGAAAATCTATTTTGTGTCTGTCCATGTGAAAAATTACATGGGTGGTTGGAACATAAGTAGTACACACCATGTCTAGGGTCAAAACACCATTTAATGTTACTCAGGAGAGAACAGTGTAGTTCTATCCATGTAGAATAACTAGGGAAGGAGGGAAAATCAACGTACATGCCATGTCCTAGGAGGAACACACCATGTGCATGGGTGTTACATGACTAGTTTTGGAAGTGTTACAATTCATGTTAAATACATAAGGTAACACACTGTGTAGAGGTTACACACATAGTGTAACCTTGTTTTGGAAAATATGAAAGTTTTCTTCTCATATTCCTTTATTTCACTTCTATGTTTTTTCCCTTGAAAATATTTTACTAAGGTGTTCCCTTGAACATATAGAGTCATGCTTCTAAGACATCATCTAGTTTTGTGCTAGGTACAGGGCGATGAACAGACACCAAAAAGGATATATCATGGACTACTAACATATCGTTCTGTTGTGCATGTCTGCACACCAGTTGTTATATTGGACCCAGGTGCTGATGCACAGTTCCGGGAAGGACGTTTGAGGATGTTACAGACTTTTCCGGGAGCACCGCATCCTGCCCAGTCTATGTAATAGCTGACAGGGGTGTTCCATCAGCAAAATCCTCCATCTTTTTTAGGGGATGGGGGACCAGAAGACAAGGTTTGAGGCCATACTTTCTTTCTTTGAACATATGGAGATGCATTCATAGAGGAGGGTGAAGTTTGTGACATACATGTTACGTGATTCCACCAAGAGATGGTGAGTTATTATCTCATAGGTGGGATGTCATCTGGATATGGCTTGAGAAGCGTTTTAGATGACCTTCTATGACTACTTCTACCCAGAGAATTTGAGGGCCGACATATTCCAATAGTTCATGAATCTGGAGAAGGGAGATCTTTCAGTGATGGGTTACTCATTCTATTTTATAGATATTCAGCACTTCATAGCTGTTGTGGGAGGTGATGAGTAATCTTTGGCTAGGTGATTTGAGTGTGGTATCTTGTATAACATTTGATAATAGGTTAATGTCTTCTGGTTGACTTTGGTGATGTATATAGTGAACCAAGAACTGATTACTGAGTGTAAAATGAGGGAGTTAGGATATGTGATCTAGGGAATTTTAGTATCCAGGTCTGGTAATCCATTGACAGATGGAAGGTAGCGTTGTAGGGAGCTATCATGAGATGTTTCTTCAATTATCCAGGTGGTATTCTTCCATTGAAAGAAGCGTGTGAATATGAGGCCACCTTTCCAGAAGGACCTAGTTGAGTACTGGTCTTGTAGAAATATTGGACACCATTATTGATTATGTAGGGTGTTATCACCGACATCAAATGATAGGGGTTATTTTATGACTCCACATTCAGAAGAAGGACCAATAGTTTCTCATCAGTGAGGGAACTAGAGTTCTTCCAGTAATTTAGGCCAAAGAGGTGGTCGTGGACGTGGTATCCAGATTGCAGGCTTTCAGCAACCGTAGGGTAGATCCGCTCAGGGTAGTCTGGTATGGTTTCATGACCACTTTACAGGTCAGATATTTGTAGCAGATAAGACCCAGAAAGAGAAAGATCATAAACCCTCTACCGTTGGAGGTAAAAATCTAGTTTCCTCAGTTTTAGATTCTACCCATTTTGATACATGAGCTTCCAATCATTTTATATTGGTTTCCATTGTGGATAGACATAGGCTCAATATCGTTACTTATGAGGATGTTATGATTCTAGAAACTCCATTGGGGATTAAGATATATATTTTACATTAGCACAAGGAGTTCCCTCTTGAGGTTAGTGGGTGGTACTTCTTGTGGTTCCTCTATGACTTTTAGATGACAGTCTTCGATTTCATTCTCATAATGGATTGGTTGGTCTCTTTCCAGGACTTTTTTGACTTCTATCGATGTGCAGTGATTTTCACTTCATGAGAGTGTGTGTATTTTATAGACTAGGGATAATGGGATTTCCAGGCGAGCAGAATAGGACCTGTTCATCATTGGTTGAGAAGAGTAACAACCCATTTTGTTAGTCTATATCTAGATGACTAGAGGACTTCACACATGGACATCCCTCATGTGGTGGATCATTTCAGGGATATCTTTCTAGACTAATTTTTTGGTTTACCTCTAGATAATGATGTATATTTCTCTATTGAGCTTGTTCTAGGAGCGGAACCAGTTTCCTGTCCTTGTTATAGAATGGTTACACCAATGTAACAGGATCTCAAGAAGCAGTTAGAGGAATTGTATGAAACGGGTCTCATCCGACCTAGTACTTCTCCGTAGGGTTCGCCTATTTTTTGAAAACAAGGATAATGGTACCCTCACACTTTGTGTGGATTATATGAATTTGTACCAGTTGATGGTTATGAACTGATATCCATTTCCCTATATTGAGTATATCTTTGATTACCTTCTATGATCCTGGGTGTTCTTGAAGAATTACATGATATCCAATTATCTTCATTTGTGTGTTAGACCATCAGATATACCTATTATAGCCTTTTATAGTAGGTATGGTTAATACAATTATGTGGTTATTCCATTCGGTCTCATGAATGTATCGACTATTTTCATTGTATTGATGATCAGCGTGTTCCATCATTACATGGACACTTTTGTGGTTTTTTTTCATGGTTGATAGTTGGTGTACTCTAACACTTGAGAGGACCATTATACCCATATTGAGATCATTTTGAGTACACTGAAAGAGAAGTAGTTATATGTTTAGTTCTCAAAATTCCACTTTTGGATGGACCAGATTCACTTCATGGGTTATGTTATCTCGGAGATAGGAGTATCCATAGATGAAAAGGTGAGAGCATTAGTTTCCTGGGAGCATCTGAAAAACGTCATTCCGTTAAAGAGTTTTCTAGGGATGCATGGTTACTACATGAAATTTATATAGTACTTTCCATGCATAGAATTATTGTTGATGGGCCTAACTAAGAATGGTGTGAAGTAATTATGGACAGATTCTTATGATTCATCCTTTTAATAGATGAAAGAGAGATTTTCTTTATCACTAATACTGATTTTTCATGAGTTGGGAATGAGTTACACTATCTACTGTGATTCATTTGGTATTTGGTTGGGAGCGTTACATATGCATGTTGAAGGAGTCTTTGTGTATGGGTCTTAGAAATTGAGGCCACATGAGAGTAACAAACTGACACACAATATCAATTTAGCTATAGTTGTACATGCTCTTCACTTTTGGACACCTTATCTTTTGAGAGAGAGTTTTTTGGTGTATGCTGACCGCAAAAACCTCAATTATATCTTTACATAGCATGATCTAAATTCGAGTTAGTGAAGGAGGGTTGAGTACCTTAATTATTTTAACTTTGATCTTTCCAACACCCCTGGGAATGGAAATGCAATGGATGATGCATTGTGTAGGAGGACTCAGATACATGTAGTTCAGGAGCCTAGTAGTGAGTGGATGCTTATGGATATTTTCTCTATGATGCATTTGGAGGTGCATAAAATATATGGGAACATATTTTTTTCTTCTATAGATGTTACCTATACTCTACTATATCGGGTACGATTGAGGCAACTATCAGATTCCAAATTCCTAGTCCTATGGGAGAGTGTTCCAGGTGAGGACCCTATTCCTAGGTGGACCGTACGCAAGGATGGGGTCTCTCATTTCCATGGATACATATGGATTTCACATGACTTATGTGAGGAGTTGATGAGAGATTCTCGTTCCTCAAATTGGCTAGTTCATCATGTAATCCCCAAGATGTACCGAGATCTACACCATCATTATTGGTGGCCAGGTAGGAAGATGGATGTAGCTAGTTTCGTTATGAGATGTTTCAACTATCAGTAGGTGAAAGAGGATCATCAGAAACCAGCATGGATTTTACAACAACTACTCATTCCTAAATATATGTGAAATGATGTCACGATGGATTTCGTGATGGGTTTATTGCGGTCTCCTTGAGGAAATGATGTTGATTGGGTTGTTGTTGGAAGGATCACAATGGGTTCACATTTCTTACCAATAAAGCAAACCTTCATTGTTGATAATAGTTGAATGTTGTATATCCATAGGATTGTATGTTTTCATTGGGTTCCTCAATATACCAATTCTGAAAATGATGCTCGGTTTAATTCTCATGTATAGTAGGGAATACATAGGTCATTGGGTATACAGGTTCTTCTGAGTATAGCTTACCATCCGAAAAACGATGACCAGTCTGAGAGTATGAGTCTGTTTTTTAGGGACATTCTAAGAGAATGCGTCAAGGATTTCAGGGGATCATGAGAGAGACATATACACATAGTGTAGTTTTCCTACAATAATAGTTTTTAGTCAATAATTCAAACGACACCATATGAGGGTTTTTATGCTAGGTCATGCTGATCACCCCTATGTGGCCTGGAGGTAGGAGATGCAACAATGGTGGGACCAAAGCTTTTCCAAGATACCACTGATCAGGTAAAGTGGATTCATAATAGGATGTCTACTTCATAATCCCACCATAAATCTTATGTTGATTAATGGAGATGGCCTCTGAATTTCGAGGTTGGAGATCAGGTTTTCCGATGTTTCACACCTAGGATATGACAATGGAGGATTATAATACAGGTAAATCATTCCCCAAGATACATCAGGATGTTTGAGGTTTTGGAAAAAGGTGAGACGGTTGCCCATCAGCTGCAGTTACCTCAGAGGTATCGGGATATTCACGTCATGTTCCGTGTTTCTCAGCTACAATGTTACTTTTCGGACCCGTCTCACTTTTTTCAACCCGAGAAAGTTGAGTTGGAATTGGATGCAACCTTCAAGTATCACCCTATTCGGATTTCGGATCGCAGTACGGAGGTTCTCTATGGCCAATTTGTTCTTTTGGTATGGATGATAAGTCATAAAAGGTGAGTACTAAACAATACATGGGATAGGGAGGCCGACGTATGATCGATGTTCCTAGAGTTGTGTTAAAATTCTTCTTCGCCACCCTTTTAAGGGAAACTTGGGGATAAATTACTTTAAGGTGGTGGGTTGTAAGAACCCAGATAATCATTTTCAGAATGGAACATTATTTTGGGTTGTTTTTGAAGAAAATGGAGGATTTTTAAATTTTCTCCTCCATTAATGGATGTGTAAAAATTGTCTTTTTGATTTGTGATGTTTATAATTATTTAGACATCACATACTAGACTTCATGTGATGGTGTTAGTAGATATCAAATCATATTCATTATTTTTTATAACAATTTGTATGTAATTCATTGTGGGGAAAAAGAGTGGTCTCACCCACTCACTATCACTGATGTAAAATATGCTAAATACTTCTAGAAGTTTCACATCTTCCATTTTACTAATTTCTATCATAATATGGGTGAGACTCCTGTGGGGTTGTCTTTTTATCTTAACACCTTATTGTAGTATAATTTTATGGATGGAAGTTAAGGGTTTTATCCCCTTTATGTCAAATACACTATATAAATTCATGGTTTTATGCCTTTTCAATACATGAAATATTTTATCGTCTCTCACTCCATTAAACACTGAATTTCATATAAAAATAAATTCAGCTATAGAATCTAAGAACAAATACATTACTGTAATTAGTTGAGGCATCAATTCTAACTTCTGTGACTTGATGATTAGGATATGAATGGTTTTTAGGTATCCCTTGTCCAAGGTTTAATATAATTCTCTTCCGTGTAATCACTACACAGATTTTCTCTTAGAGTCATGGAATATCTTTCAAACTCAGTGGTCATTAAATCATCTTTCTTATTGTTCAAATAAATGTCCTGATTATAAAACTAATCTCCACCTTATTTTGAGTCCTTCATTATGTTGAACACTACACATTCATTTCCAAATATGAAAATCATCCTTACATTATTTTCATCAACCAATATCTTACCAGTTGTAAAAATGGTCTCCATAGAATGATGAAAACATATATTTTGACCCCCCATATCCAAGTTAAGAAAATTAGGTGGGAAAATAAATTGTCCAACCATTCCTACTACATACCTGAGATGTCCTCATGGATGAAGTATTATTTGGTCCAATAACTAAATTACAACTCTTGTTGGTATAAAATCACCAAGAACTATATTTTGGAAGGAAATCATTGTAATGAAGTTTTCACATTTGATGAGGTCACAAAACAATTTCCTGAAATTTGACATCCATATAGTATTAGGAATCAACAAGATTCGGGGGTCTCACATCAATGGTGGGAGATTCTACTGAATGAGTTCAGAGCATTATTCTTTCAAAGGGATGAATCATGCTTTATCCATTTTTCCTTAATTCCAATGTAACTCCTTTAATCAATTCATATATTAATTCTAATGGGTTATGGCCATGAAAAATGGTATAATGATATGTTATTTTGTAATCATATCTTATGCATTAGAAACCATCAATCTGTCTTCCCATCACTTTTCCCCTTTAGAATGGAAATATGGGGTCTGTTTGGTAAATGTCTCTTGTAAACATATTCTTTTTTGGTTGCTCATATATATGTGTTTTTTATATTTTATATGATTCATAATTTCATTTTTTACCTTATTAGTGTGCTCTGTTATCACTATCATTGCCAATGATTGTCAAATGTATTCTAGGTTCCTCTAGATTCATTTCCTCTCCAATTCATGTATACTAAAACTCATTTCTTTTCTAATCATAAGGATATCATCCTAGGTCCCCTCTCTTGTATGTTTCTCTATATTACTAGAAAACACTCTTAGTAATCAGTTTTGTCATTCTTGGAGATATTTCCCACTTAATTCACATTGTTTCAGAGGGAATACCATTGATTCTTCATCTCAATTTATTGGGTATTAAATCAACGATTGACCAATTCCACAAATTTAGTGAACATGTTCTCAATATTTTAGTGTTTAATCATTTATTATTGTCTCTTACATGATGAATATTACCAAAAACAATTGGGGGTAAATATTATTATGATCAAGGGGGAAAAGATTTTTGAGGTTGTAGAGAACAATTATATTGTGGGTACACATGACTTCCCTAATTTTTGGGTGGTTTTTGACCATTCCTTTTATGGTGCATCCTTTATTAGTTTTATATGGTAGTTAGTCAGTCATTATTACTAATAAATATTCTTGTATTTCTATGGTTGTTGAATTTTTATCATTTTATTGATGGTAACTTATGTAATAACAATCAGGATGTAAGGATTCTTCCTTTGCTAATTAGTAATCTTGGTATTAGTGTGGGAATCCACACATTTTACATGATAGAAATTCCATAACAGGGGTAGAAGTTGGTAGTGATGGTGAAGGAATCTAGAAGGTTTTTGGATTCATTCTTAGGGATTCATCTCAGGTTGAAATGAAGGTATTCTATTCCATTTAGTTATTTCAATGCTATTATAGTCCTTGATCACTCTGCCATATAATTTCATTATGTGAGACTTCATCAAGTGGTGGTTTGAAAACTAATGGATTCTTGACCATGATTATTAAATTAGTAGCGATGTATATGACTATACATCAAGATAGTTTTAGTCCTCAGTATAATGTATGAAGTGTTATCCCCACATCAAGTCCATGATGTGGGGATTTTTGGGTCAGTTCCATAATGTGATCTTAAGCTTCCCAATGAGTCTCTCCATCTTCTTGGGTGATGTTATAGATATCAAGTCCAGGCATACACTTTCGTATAGTAGAGAAATATTTGTGTAAATATTTATTTTTTAAATAGATTAATGTGTAAATGGACTTGGTAGATTGAATTTTGATATTATCCTTTGCTCAATTTCATGCGGAAAAGATTAAAACTCAAATCCGGATAACATAAGACAACACAACATGAATCCTAAATTGGTTGTGGATTCTAGGATACTTGAAATATGTCCACGATAATATTTACTCATATGTATAATAAATTTTAATTGGTTCTCAGACAAGTGAATGATTATATGTTTTATTTTGAATGAATGGTCCAAGATAGGAGGAAGAAAATATTTGGTACAGAACCACTAATGGATTGAAATTTGCAGTCTATATGTGTGATCTCTTTTAGTAGCGGTTTCACCCCATGTAGATCAGGTGATTCAAATTAAATATTTTTAGGATTATGTGGTTCAAGGTTGTTATTATCAACCATAATAGAGTGGTTATATGTATAACGTTATCCCTTGATCTTAGGATCAATACCAACTAGTTCATGAGTTTTGAGGATCCAATAACATGTTATAAGGACATAATGAATTAAATACTTGAAAAAAATAATTCACATTCCAGTATATTTATAAAAATTGTTGAATGAAAGTGGAAGAATGAATAATGGTGTGAGGTAATAATTGGTTCACACGAAAGGTTATTGTGCTAAAGCAATGGAACCTACCTATAAATGACACCTACATTTTTCTAGCCGGTATAACATCATTGATTCAGTATAGTAAATGGATTTTTTATAAATTTATAAATCTAAAACCATACTATCAATAATATACTATCACAATGGATGTATGGGGTTGCACCCACTAGGAAAATCATGTAAATATGGTGTTTAAATGGATAGAAACTAAAACGTTGATTCCTCATGTGACTCTCATAGGTTTGAATTAATAAAACTAGCCTTTTTTATTGTAGTTATTATAAAATATGTGGGATTAGTGAAAATTTCATGTAATTGGAAATAGATATTCCTATTTTTAACTTGGGATGTTCCCATGGGTTAGGCATAAAAGAGGTTCAAAGGACACTAATTATTTTTAGTCAAACAAATTGGATCTACCTAAAAATGAAAGTAATTTTTGTTTAGAGGAGATAAACAACATTTGAATAATAAGAATTTGTCTAAGTTAAAAAATAATAAAATTTCATTGGTCCTAGAAAACTCAACTCTGGTTAAGTCAGTATCATTTTTTGCAATTCCCCATATTAGGTTTTTAAAAAATAATGTTATTAACAAGAGTTCTTAACATAAAACCAAAAAAATGGGTAAACATAGTTTTGATCATAGGACTATTTTTTTCCTACTAACCTTACTCACAACCTTTAAACCTAGTGGATTATATGTGCATGATGAAACTGGTCTTAGTATGAAGAATAAATTGAATATTGATTATCCCATTCCTAAATAATTTTATGATTGAGGAAATATAAAATTAAACCAATTTTAATAGTAAATGAAATTACTCATAATGAAATAGATAGAAAAAATATAGAAATTGATTTTGAAACTTTTAATAATAATTTGAACGGTAATCAAAACAATCTTTAAAACCCAACTACAACTTAGAAGTAAGTTCTATAGGAATTGATGAATAAAAGAGCAAGGAAAACCTAGAATGAGTTATTAATAACTGAGGTACCATATTTTGAATTGGAGGATAAAATTTCTATCAATAAATTAATCTATTAATTTTATTAATAAACATTCAATAATTTATATGAAGACCTAGGTAGAGATAATAATTAAAGTACATGTTATAGTTTTATTAATAATTTATATAATGATTATATAGGATTTTTGATAAATATATCAATAAAAATAATTATTTTAAGAATATATCTTTTTAAAATAAATAAAAACGAAATGAGGGATTTTATTTATTTTAATTTATCATATAGTAGATTTTTTATAATATTTTACATAAAAAATATATAAATATTTATTTTTCCCAGATTTTAGGTAAGATAGAAGTAATTTCTCTAATTGTTTTTATACATACTACATGATGAATTATAGAAAATAATCCAATATTTTCTAAGGATCGAGATATTGAAATAAAGAGAAATAAATATATATGACTGATCAACTGCCATAGGTCCCTTTTTTCAAATGCTAACACCTGAGATATCAATATTGATAATATGATCATTATGATATATAATATTCAAATCACATGAGAAAAAATCATTTTAATTTTATAAGAAATGCCAAGGTAATTAATATATTTAGATACGTAAATATAAATTATGTTTGGTAATAATATTGAAGGATTTAGATTTCAGTTGTCTTTGTCAGATGAATTTTTTTTTCATCAAATCTGGATACTTCCACTAGACGTCGATCCTTCAGTTTTATACTATTAGAATCAATTATCCTAAATGAAATTATTTTAATTTATGGTAAATTAATTTTTTGAGAGAAATGTTATCATAAAAAATATTTTAATTGAATAAAAGGAATAAAAATAATAATATGAATTATATGATAATCCATATAAAATACTCTATGATATATATATAATTTAATTTTATACATTCAATGATGTATATTAATAAAGCCAAAATGTTCTTATAAAAATATGATTTAATTAAATTTGAATCTATGCGTGATAAATATCATATGATATGTTCTATGGTGTTTGTTATATATAACCTTCCTTCATGACTCTGTATACATTAACCATTGATTGACGAGATGAAAATTCTTTAAAGTGTAAAACATGGGTATTTGGGTTCCTACTTAAAATAAACTTAACATTTTTTATATTACTTAAAGAGTACAAAAAGTTTTATATCAAATTATAATTAGAATTATAACTCCAATTCATAAATTTAAAATCGAAAAAGTGTATTTTTAGTTCATTATTAAATTTATCCAAAGACCATAAATCATGAATGGTATTCAATTATTATTGAATATTCAAAAAATAGAACATTTTTTAGGTGTATAAATTTTTGTATTTTTAATACCAATTGTTTATTTCAGTTTCAATATGAATTTTGGAGTCCTTATTTCAGGATAAATAATTCTTTTTCAATTTACCATATTAAAAATATTTCTTATAGAGTTATAGTGTTGATATCATTAAAATTAATATTTTTTTTCATATTCGATTAATGGTTTTACGGTGTTAATGAAAAAGTAACAAAAATTATCCTTGAATGAAATTATTTTAAATAAATGGATTTTAAAAACTCATTGAATATATAATTGTATGAGGGTGATAAGTTATACATTTCAGTTTCATTTTATATTTTGAGTAAAAATTAGAATTTTTGTCATTTATAATTTAATTACATTCAAGATGTATGCTGGTTTTTATTATGATATTTAAATTCTTAATAATTTGAAGAACATGAAATTACATGGTATGAAATATCAATATATTTACATTATTTTTTACATGTTAATTTCAATCATAATTATCAACTATTTGTATACCATTTTCCCTGAATCATTATTTATTATAAGTGACATATTTATAAAACTTTATTAAGTAATTAGTTAAATGTTATTTTGATTATTTTTCCAGATATGGTTTTTATTACATTATTTCATTTAGAGAAAATGGTATAACATTATATTTTATGAAATGGTCTGTGTAACCAAACACATAACATATAAAATCATTGATAGTTATCTATTCCAATATTAGTTGATGTATCCAATTTATTAGAAACTAAATACGTTGAAATTTCATAATTATCAAAATTCTCATCTAGAGTAATTAATATGTAAGTGTTATATTGTATAAGATTGTGAAATTTTATTTTCTCATATAATAAGGATTTATAATTGAATTTGGAAATTCAACTCATGTATATGATGATCCAATTAGAGAAAGAACACCATTTTATGTGGATAATGTAGATTGGGATCATCCTCATTAAAATGTAATTTTCAACTATCAATCTGTTATTTCAATGATTTAATATGTATACTACCTATAATATAGTTAAACACAAACACACACACACACAGATATCTATATATATATATATATATATATTCTATTTCCATAATCAAGTGGGCCTTTATCAAATATTTGTTACTTATTGCACAACATGTATCAATCAGATGAAAAAATATTTTCCTTATCGTATTTATTATCAATAATTTCAATCCTAATTTATATTATTAAATGATTAGATTATGAATATTTTATATATACTTGTGGTTTCATTTAATTCAAATATATTATGTTTTATTATTAATTAATTTCATTGAATTATATAAAATATGAATGTACATGACTTGAATAAAAAAGTGAATGCATAGTGATCGTTGAATTTACCCAACATGTCAATGGCTCTTTTAATATAAAACTTCATTAAAAGTATTGAAATTTTTTATGATTTAGTTTCACATCAGATATTTTTATATAAATAAAAAAATGAAAAATAATTTTATCTATTATTTATTCATCACCGATGGTTGTTATTATGTACTACCAAATGGAATTAATAATGTTATATAAACATATGAATTAAAATTAATTTAAACAATTTATGAATGTATTTATATATACTATTTAAGTAGAGTATAAAATTTCGAGTTTACTATGGTAAAATTTGAAAACAATTTTTATGAAAATGAGAGAATAAGTAATAATCAATTTATAACTACACCACAAACAATTGGTTTTATTTTGTTATCTAACTATTTGATAATAAAAAAAATCTATTATGATAAATTTATAGTAGATTCTAATTTAATGTCAAGGGATAAATACCAATGTCTCTATTGAGTAGGCTCTTAAAAAAATAGTTTTGTTCAATATTTATAGGATATGCATTGTCATAGGGAAATAATTTTTATAGATATCATTTTTAGGCATGATCAACAAAGTGTTTTCCATCATTTCTTGATCCCTGTATATTTATACTTTTTTGTGATTTTTTAATTTTTTATAATCTATTTTTAAATTATTCAATGAATTTACTTTTCCTAAAAATTTATGTAAAATATATATCATCACTGTATAAATAATCTTAACCCATCGACATAGGTTAACTGAGTGTCATTATCATGGGGTGATGATATATGTGAGTGCATTTTTTATTTTATAATTATATTAATTAGTTTATAAACAATTTATTGACCTTGATTTTATATTATTTAGGGGTCAAATATACTTTTGTGTTCTCTAAAAATGGTATGAGACAATATATTGGTATTTCATCTTGGTATTTTGAATTTCACTCTTGATTTTTTTATTGAACAGAGAATCCCATTAAATTAGGTGTGAGGCCTATAATTCAATAGTTCATGAATATTTTGTAATATACTAAACAATTTTCCCTTATAAAGCTTCATTTATTTCCTTTCCCCTAGTATATTCTAGATCAAATATATATGAATATTCATTTAATATAGAAATTTTATTGTTTTAATATCCTTAAAATGTATGATAACTAATGCAACTTATATATCCAAGATAGAGTAAATCAAGATACTGACACATGAATTTTCACAACTGTGAATGGAAATGTGTTGAAATATATAGAAAACCCATCTTTTAAATGTTAATGGGGTCTAATGGGAAACAATATGGGTTCTCAAGCCATTTTAATTCATGTACAGAGTCACATAATTTCTATATTGTTGCATGAGTTAAATCAGTATTAAAAAAGTTATTTATTAAGGGAGAGAAACTTTATTTTAGTGTAAATATTTCAAATATTTTACAATACTTAATACTTACTATAATTGAATACATTAAATATAGATTTGTTTTCATATTAATTTATTTAAATACTAAATATATATTCATTCTCAAAGGCTCCATACTTATCATGTATAAAATATTAAATGTGAAAATTTTTAAAGTAGTTTTAATATATTAGTTCAAACATTTATGTCTTATAAATGAATTCATATATATATACATATAATTGGAGTTTTGATTATAATTTAATTTGAAATTGGTACATACACCACTCAAATGTATATTATGATAATGACCCACATACTTATAGATTTTGATTTTTCCACTCTCATACTTAGTATTTTCCCTCCAAACAAGAAGATTTATTTAATATGATACTTATTTATACATTTAAAAAATTCAATTGTTGTATTTCATATACTTAGTTTAAGTTAGAGATTAAAATTTATCAATAGGTGAAAACAATTTATTAAATTGAGGGATTAAATATTTTAATGGATCATTAGTGATGATAGATTGGTCTATGCTTATATATATGATATATGAATTCCATATTCCATCATTGTGGATGTGATGGATTCATGTGAAAAAATAACAAACACTATTCATACAAAATATATTATGAATTATATCATTTAATAATTTATTAATGATTTGAATTCCCCTATTTTAATTTATAATCATGGGTACAAATAGTAAAAAGGACAAGGATAATAAAATACACAACAAGAAGAATATCAGAATTTTTTTCTAGGTTTGTGACCTATTTGATGTTACGAGGGACTAAATACTACATGTTTAAAAAAATATGTTTTTAATGAATTTATATTTTATTTTAATAATTATTTTCTATTTTTGTAGGTACTAAAAACATTTATTAATCGTAAATATGTTTTAGTGGACAAGACGACACATGATACACAATATGCATGAGGCTTTTTTCCTTTTAATATTTTATCATAAAACTAAAAATAAGAATTAATTTTAAAGTAATGAATTTATATTAAAAAATCATCAAATAAATATTTACTTTAATGAGCGTTTTTCATTTTTTATACAAAGAAAATTACTAATTACAATAAATTATGCACAAAATAATCTAATATTTCTTTATATGGTGTGTTAATTAGAAAATATCCCAACAATGAATCTATAAACCTTTTTTGAATTCATAAAAATAATATAATGTGTCCTATAGATATTTGTTTTATCATGAATCATGATTACAATGACTCTCAGGTCATTTATTGTAAGCGTGAATCAACTATATATGAATCTGATTCTTAAGATTATTCAAATCAGAGTAACAAATTTTTAGATTTAATATGATTTTTATCCATAATTATAGATTAAAATTTTCAAAAAACTAAAAAAATAAGATATTTTTATCTAATAATTCCAATAAAATGACTTGTAGTTTATTTATAAAAAGTAATAATAAATTATTCCTGAATTTGATAATTGATTCTCTTGAAATGTATAAAAAATACATTAAATTATTTTTTTTATTTATAAATTTGAAATGTGTGTCAAATAATAAAAAAAATTAGAAAATATTGTAGTTATCTCAGGAAGATTTCATAAAAAACCCATAATTAATTTTTGAAATTTGAATATGATATATGATATGTTCACAATGTTTTACATTAATTATAAATGATAAATTTTACATTTGAAATGATAAATGATTATCAAATAGAAAATTATCAAATATGATTTCACATCATGACGCTTCTAGGACACCCCTCACACCAATAACAAGATCAAGTGTGACCCATAAATAATTCCTTCAATATGTTGTGGGGGTGGAGGTAAGTATATATGATAGGATTTCTAAATTACTTGTGGAATTACCTATATTAATGTAAATCAAAAAACAAAAAACCATAAAATGATTATATAATCTTATAATTAATAATATTTTTGGGTATGTATCACATAAAAATATAAATAAAAAATACCATATGAAAATACCAACACATGACTAATTCTAGTCATATTTAAATATCATCCATCCACAACTAAAATCAAATAACACCACCATTAATACATTCATATAAGTATAAAAAATAGATAATTATTGTTTGAGTATACACATATAACTTGTTATTTTTTCCCTAATGTATCTATGTAATGTTAATGAGAAAAATAAATAATTAATGAATAATAAATATAAAATTATTATATAATCATGAAAATCCAAAGAAAGATCATCACAATAAAGCCTCCAAAGGTCATCCACTATCAAATTCACATCGTCAAATCCACAACATGAATACCACATCACCATGTCCACATCATTATAACCATGTCATCACATCCACGTCACTAAGACTACAAGACCACATCAACACCATGATAACCATATTACCATATATGCATCAACACAACTGTTCCACTACATCTTCATTTCCACAAACACATTACAACATTATAATTACAATAACATCCATACATCAACATCCAATTCTCACTTATAAATATATAATTTTGTATATCTAAATACATAACAACTACCTCCAAATATAGATACAAAAAAATAATTGAAAATAAGGATCACAAATGTTCATGGAATTCTTCATCATTTTTATACATTTTAAATTTCTTAATGTATTTTAATTTATTTATTATTATTTTTAAAGATATTTTATTTGACTTCTTATTTTGATTATATTTTAGATATTTTCATAATATTCAGTAAATTTTATATTAGTTTTACAATGAAATTTGGTATTAAAAAAAACAATATAAATATTATTTATTTCAACTTTTTATATATATAAATATTATTTTATGTTAGGTATTATTGTTAATAATTTTACTTTTCCATGAGGTAGATATTGTTACCTGTTTTTTCTCTCTTATTGTCTTTGATGATGTGTGTTCAATTGAACTGGATTTCATATATAAAATGGGGTTTTATATTCTTATTAGAGGCCCTTTATTAAAATTAATGGAAATTGTTTCCATAGCAACCCAGTCTGCTAAATAGTATTTGTGAGATAGGTTCCTTGTTTATTTGAATTTCACATAATTGGAAGACCTATTTATATAAAAGACCATTCATTAAGATAATATTTCCTAATAAATATCAAATCAATAGTCCTTTTCAGAGTGATTTAAAATATGAAAAATTTATATAATATCATGATTTTCATTTTATTTTGGGGAGATACCACGGGGAGATGAATAATAGATCATTTTTTTAACTATGGTTTTGGTAATTTTGGATTATAAGGGAATTTTTATAGGTAGTAGTTTTTTTCAGTAATTTTCCCTTTAAAGTAGGGAATGACTAATTTTTTATTCTACAATTTTGTGACTATTAATCTATGAATGTTATTCATTCATAAGTAGGGTCATAAATTAATTCCCTTTATTAATAGTTACTATCACATTCAGGAATGGTTTATGTTCTTTACTCTCAACTGGATTTTTAGCCATCCTCACATTCTCATAAATAGTATATTTCCAAATTGGAGTACAGATCAAAGTGGTCATAGACACTAAAATCACCAAGTATGGGAAATATGATAATATTTTGTTAGATGTATTTCATTACACTATATTGATATTTAATGTTTTTTTATTTATCGATGATGGTGATATCACTTTGTAAATTGTATTTGAGATACCTCCTCACTTCTTCTTTAATTTCTGATGCATTATACATGTGAAAGACCAATGTAGAATAGATTTCAATTACTATTTTTTCATTATAAATGGAAATAAATAAGATTAATTTCTTAATAAATAATGGTATAAGGATGACATGAATGGGAATTTTATATATGTCTATTACATAATAATTAAAGTCACACATGCAAAGGGGAGTGTAGACCATGAAACATTTCACGATAACGATGATGATTGCATGATTACACATTTCTAGAGATTGTATTGTGATGTTAATAAAGGTGGATAGTTAGTTGAAACACATATTATCATCTATCATGATTAGAGGTTGTATGTTAAAAAATATTAGGTGGGTTATCATGGACAGATGGATTATTCTTCCCCCACTTAGGGGAAATTATTGATCCAGGTTCAAAAATTTAACTTGTAGGGTGATAGTGAGTAATAGGTTTTGGTAACTCCATATGTTGGATCTTTTTAGGGGAAATGATATCTTTAAACATCTATTCATGATGAAAATATCATGATTAATAATGGGATTTTTGAGATTAGATATGTGTAAAATAAGGGGAAGGAGTTTGGCCTCTTAGAAGCATGTACCATAGAGCAGGATTAGTCTACTCATGTTGACTTAACTGTTTCTATTATATTTTTTCGGGTTGAACCATAGAAATTTGGACAATGTGATTAAAAAATTGAAGATAAGGTGAATGAATAAATATAATTAAAACAGTTGGGGGGAGATGAGTAGATATTAATGATGATGGTACTACCATTTGATTCTATACCATAAATGAGTATTTATTTGATGGTAATAAATCACTTGCCAATGTATAGTGATTCTAAGCTATTCATCTATAGAATCCATGGAATATGAAATAATAAAACAACATGAAGCATACTCTTGTTATTCAATTTTACTGTGATTCAGAATATTCTAATTTTGACAGTGGCACTAAGGCTGATGAATTTGGAAATGAGTTGGTATATTATAATAAACTATTCATTTTTCTATATGTAATGAAATTTTCATATTTTGGCATTGGTTTTTTGATTTAACCACCTACTTTATGATCATTTTTGTCATGTTAATAAATTGATAGGATATTTTTCTCCTTAATATATCCCTTTGGATTATTGTAATTGTTATTTAGTTATTATTAGACTATTTGTTAATTTAACATTAATGATAAAAATTATTATTAAAATTAAAATTAATAGTTGTATTGTTTTTATTAGTGTATATTATTATAATTAATACCTAATTAAAATATTTATATTTAGTTTTTATTTTTATCATAATATATCTATTTATATGAATATATATTCCAATATATATTTTTAAATACCTTACTATGGGAATTTATATACGATTATGTATATATTATCTAATTGTACACACACATACACATAAAAAATTAATTATAAGTATATATAATAAATTCTTATTAATGTCATTATTTTTTTGTTATTTCAATGACTTAGTACTCTAGTGGTCCAACCTCATGTCTTATTCATCACATTATAGGTGTTTATTTATTATTACTATAACATTTTATAGGGTTTTTATTCCCTTTTTACAGGACCTCATGTCCCCTTTGTTCCAATGCATTGTCATCATATTTCCCTGTATTATATTTCTTATTCTTCACATTGAAAAAATATAATATCCAGATCAATCATGGTGGTTTTCATTAACATTGTACCTATCATTTCATACAAAACAAATTGTCATATTCCTTCAATGTCAGTGTAGGAATTCAAAAATTATTGATCCTACTCGATTTTCATGTGTGACACTCTAGTGTCAGGTCTCACCATTTGAGACATCCCATTCTCGCTCGATGATGAACAAATTTGTTTTTCAACTCATAATGCATTTAATAAACAATAGTTTTTTCACATGTGTCAAAAATGTGCACAATGATGGTTCAATAATCCTTGAGTGAACATCATTGGAGTTTTTTTGTGATGTTTTACTTTATACAAGACTTATGATATAGATACATAATTTTATTTTTCATATTTTGGTTGGATATTAATTTTTATATATTTCTATCATGTTAGATGGGTGAACTACATGATAGTGATATAAATGTAAAAATTTATTATCCATATTTTATTTTAGTTAGTTAATATTAATATGTTTTTAATTCTATTAAATATATCTATGCATGATTTATTTAACAATGAAATTAATAATTCCTCCCAAAATCACTCATGTGATATATATTATGTTATCTTTAGTGAGAGGGAAATCAGATATTATTCATTATTTCTTTTCACACCATCACATTTGAGTCCTAATAATTAATCATGTGTGGGTGAAAATATAGTTTAGTTGTCATCAAATTAATATAATTAATTTAATGTATTTAAAATATTGATTCATTTCCAAAACACCAAAAAAATTAGTCACTATGCCATTGAATTCAATGTTATATAGTTTTCTAGATTAATAATAGTATTATCAAACATAAAACAAAGAGATATAATATTATTATAGTTTATGTGGGAATGAATGACTATAAATTAAATAATTATTTAGAAATGGAAATAAAATAATTCACATTTTGTACATGTGAATGGGATTCACAATCATCGTAGTATCTCCACAAATAGTTTCTATTAAAATATTTTTATTTATTCATATAGTTGTTTTATTCATATTTTCTGTTATTATTTTTTATTACTTTTAATAATTTTTCATACTACCATATTTAATCTCATCCTTATAATCATTCTAGATAAAGGATACTATTTGTTCATACATGCATTATTAGTACTAGATCAACCCAAATTCAACTTCTACAATAGTTGTTTGGTTTTTAATTTTTAAATTTTGATCATTGGGGAAACTCATGTCAAATTTTTCACACTATTTTCCATAATAATTTTGTCATTTGGAAATTATTAATAGATTTGGATTTAGTAGAATTTTATCATTTTAAAATAATATTAAATTATAACTATGGAAAATTTTATATTTGTTTTAAAATTTCATAAACGTAATGTGAAAGTATATCGTGGTCATCCACACAAGGTTATGATCAAAATTATTTATTTTTCAACCATGATTCATGGTATGAATTGTATATTTTAAATTCACATGTTCTCTCGAAGAATTTTTTTTATTTAATTGAATATAATTAAAAACATTATCATTATCCATTAGGGATAGATAAATGATAATTATTTATACCCTTAATATGATTATTTGTAGAGATAACATATTTATAAAAAATGAATCAACTAATTCCGCATGGAAGTTACCGAGAATATTGGTCCATTTAGGGAAATTTGAAAAAATTATTAAAACATATCAAAATACCATTGAATACGAGCCATTGTACACACTATAATAATCTAAACAATTTTATCACCCACTATGTAAACCTAACACTTCATCCTTTGAATTATTAATGGTTACCATTTTGACTGACATAAATAATAGTTTTAAACATTAATATGAATGTACTGTAAATTTGGTATCAAATAAAAAAAATATAAACACCCAAATGAGTTAATGCATAAGATTATCCTCCTAATTAACAATTGATGTCCCATATTCGTATAATTATTCTGAATAATTTACTATAGAAGTTCCACAAGATTAATACCTATTTCCCCAGTTTGAATATATGTATACTATTATTGATCCTTATTTTTATCACACCATAGATGAATCCACACCACTTGAACTTGATAATTAAATTCCTATCACAATTATGGTATATATAAATCCATACATTATTTCTAATTTATATAATGGTCTAGTGTATAATGTGATTTTACATACCTCACATGGGAATCCAAAACCCTTACCCAGCTTCTATGTGAAATAATGATTGTCAACAATCCACAATATATCTATAAAATATAAAAAAGATTTGGATTTGAGATAATTCAATGATGTTTTGTGGCATAAATTATGTTGTAAATGAGTTTATTTTCTTCTGTTGGAGGTCATTGAAGATAAAATAATTGGGTAAAATTATCAAATCAGAAACTAAATCCATTGTTGTGATGGAAATAATGTAATTATGAAGTGAGTTTCAACGACATTTTTACAATTATCACATTCAAAGAGGTAATATTTTTCACTTTCATGGAAAATTATTATTCCACAATTTTCAATATTTTATAAACTTTTATTCACATGTCATTTATACTTAAATTTATCATGGATTATTGTTCATTAAGATAAATATTTTATTTTTCTAACAAAATTTCAAGGAGATATAATGTTGACTTTATGGAAAAAAACATTCTCCAAAGATATGTGAAATATACTTTATAAATACAAATTAGATGCATGGGATTAATTTTTCATCCTTAATTTTGGATTATTATCAATAATTTAAAGAATAAAAAGTTAACTTATAACTCAATCATAGAAAAAATATGACTAGTTAGTATATATTTATAGACATTTTAATTTTTATTTTTCTAATATATTGAATTCATTAATATGGAAATGTTTCTTACTGGACTAAAATGTATTTTAATTCATCTTTATCATCAACAAGATAATCTATTTTTATGTTATCTTTATGATATTATCAAGGTGCATTTTTTAAATGTATATATTTTATAGGTTACCTAATTTATTAGTAATTATATAGTAGGAAAACTATCCTTGTGTAATTTAACAATTGATAGAGATGTGTTCATTTAATTTTCATATTATGCTTATACTTAAAAAAACAATTATTTAACAAAAAAATATAGAAACATGAATTTCATCTATAAACTATAATGTGAACTAATTGTGCTTTTATAGTATCATAATCCATGTCATAATTATATTACTATTGGTTATATTCTAAAAACATGAATACTATTTTGAGAATAATTTATTCATCACACTAATTATTGTATATGATTATGAATATAATTATTTTACTAAAACAATATTTCTCAAATGATTATTTTTCTTTGACAATAATTTTCACTAATGCACATATGTGTGATTCAATACCATATTTCCATACCTGGGAGGAATTATGACCCCTATAAGAAACATTCCATTTATTTTGATGATATAATTCTTTTCCATGACATATATTCCCAAAAATTCCATGATTGATAGTATAAAATATAGTAATATTAAATGTTTCATTGAAATGACATAAGTATTTTCTTTTCTATTTAGCTCATATTGACCCATTGATCCACCAATAGAATTTTTTCATATTGTAGATCTTATAATCCAAGAATAATAATTTTTAAATGATACAATAACCCATATCCGTTCTTACCCATATAATAAGTTTTTTAATAACGATTTTAATTATA
This sequence comes from Viscum album, assembly GCA_963277665.1. Classification (NCBI taxonomy): domain Eukaryota; kingdom Viridiplantae; phylum Streptophyta; class Magnoliopsida; order Santalales; family Viscaceae; genus Viscum; species Viscum album. The sequence goes on from OY728165.1 coordinate 975,387,339, forward strand.
TGGGTAAGGGAGATATTCATTCATGATTAAGGTTTGTTGAGGGATAATGATTAATTTGGTAAAACAATTGGCCTTATCCCATCATCTTTGATGTGTTTCTTTTCACAGTTGATCCATTTATTTTAATTGTATTGCTTTTTTGGAAATATTTACTTCTTTAATTTTAAAAAGTAAACACATTTTTGGTAATTATGCGATAACCATCCCTTTAAGGGATGACTATAAAAGTGATGAAAAATTACATTAGGATATATATAATTTTATAAAATGTAATTTCATTTGAATTTTATAGAGAATGAGATTATTTTTTATTCCTTATATGATATTTATTTATATTTATATTTTGGGTATCAGAGTATCCCTTAGGGGAGTGAGTCTCATGATGTGATTAGTGGATCATATAGGAAAGGGGTGAATCAGTGTAAATCTATTTTAAAAAGATAACATTATATTCTCCTTAACACCTATATATATTAAAACCTTTGAATTGGTTATAATTTAAGGATTTTTAATACATACACATTACTCACCACAATATGAAATGGGGAAAATAAATTTGACTCAATTATACATAGGTTTTTTGTATGGTTCCACTCAAAAGTGACAATCAAATTAATTTTTTTATTAAAACATGTCTGAGATAAAAATATCAAGTATAGAATCAATTTATTAAAAAATTATATCTAGAGAAAACACTTTATCATCCCCCAAATGTTTATAGTATCTAAATAGGTTCTTTATACTATCTCACACCGGTGTATAAAGGATTCCTCCAATAACTCTGAAACAAGATATTCAAGAAACATTGTATGAATATAAATAAACAATTATATGATATTATTTATCTTGATTTTGAATGATAAATTTGGTAGAAATGTATCCAAAAGTTTCACAGTACTAGGCACACTATTCTTTCAAAAATTGTTGAATGATAGTTGTAGCAAAATAGGGGAAAATTTCATTTTTCCCCAATATTTTTATTTGTTTTTAATGATACATTCATCTGATATAGAAATTCATCAACCTATATATTCTTTTAATATTTCTTATACCTTGAAAAACATGTTTTTCAGTCCAAGATAACATTGGATTCTGACACACCATCTATGATAAGGATTATCATATTTATTTTTCTTCATTAACATATTTATAGTTTTGAATTTTATTATCTTCATGGATGTCATAATATTTGATATTTGATTAAAATAAACTTATCAAAATCATTATTCATTCTCCTCAACATTATATTATCTCCTTTAAAATTTTTTTTATATTTATACAAAACATCATCCATAGTGTGAGTGAAATACAACTTTTATCTTAATCAAGAATAATATGGTTTGACACTTTATCTCACAGAATTAAAATAACCCTTTATTATCATTCCATAACAAACTATGCTGAAGTATTCTCTTCAAGATGTCGATACCTCAAAAAAATAATTACCATCTTCTTCATGATTCATCTATATTAGACAATATATGTCACACCCCGACCTGAAATATTTCCTTTATTTTTTTTAAAATTTTGATCTATTTATATTCTTCTCATTCGTAGACATTAGTTTTGGTAGTTGGTGGGCATAAATCAAACTTTTTTGAGTAGTTTTTCATTATTTTACCTTTAACATACATGTTTAAGAGTAATCATGTGGCACCCATGTGGATATCGTATATATTTTTATTTTTTATTTTTTACGGCTTTCGAACTGGTTTTCAAAATATATGGTGCTCCTTGGGAAGCTGTTCAGACATTGAGTGTTTCTATAGTATGGGAAATGGTTTTATTGATCAGTGTGGCCCCTTAGGGGATACTGTGTGAGGGTATTTCGGGCCTAGGTAGTGGCCAGTGCACAGTTGTGCACAGTTTGGTAAATGGTGTAAAAAACATGGATGTTTCTATGAATTTTTAAAACTTTTGTATTTTCTTTTATTTTATTTCCCATTTTACCATTAATAGTGTTTTTTCTCCCCCACTCCTCTTTGTTATTTAATGACACCCCATCCACCTCTCCATTCATAACCTCGCACCACTCCCCTCTATGCACCTTCAATTATCTGATTATTTGGGGTTTATTGGTTGGTTATATGAGATAATATCTCCTCTAACTTCCTCCTTCAGTATCATATAATTTTTTGCCTTTTGGTATCCCATCTCTACTCAGCCAAATACTATGGTGAGGTTTGGCCAAAATTTTGAGTATTTCTTTTGTGTTTCGGGATTAAAATCGATCTCCCTATTAGATTCATCTTTAATTCAACATATTACACTAAAGTTGAATCATATCAGACAATTTGGGTTTTCCTACTACCATTTGAGTTTTCATTCTTCTTCACATTTTTCAATTTTTTTGGTTTCTTTTTCTCTTTTTAGATTTTTTAAAAATATTTCTTTACTTCATTTTTCCCGTTGTTTGTGAAGGTGAACTATGTGAATATGAATTAGTAAGAAATGTATATATATAAATATATTACATAATTTTATATAGTCCCTCATTGTAAGGGGAATATATAAAATTCATTTTGAGGTATGTATATATATATATATGTATTTATAAATTCTTTTAAGCTTAAACAGTATATTCAGATCATCTTCGACTGAAGAATCATGCTTTCTAGGTAGGTTACCAATGTATGGGACTTTAATTTAAATACTGAATTGCATTATTTTTTAAATGTACAATTAAGAATTAAATGGTAGGTATGTTTTAGAATATTAGTTGTGGAAATTAAAATTTGTATTATCATCTATTTTTAATGATTTCCCAAATCATTCAATCAGGACATCCTCATTTATCATTGTTTTGAAGACATTTACGAAATTTGTGGGGCCATAATTGTTCAATTGGACTTTATAATGTTATTATAATTCAAAATAATTGTGAATTAAGGTTTTATAAAGTGAGTATATTTAATTTAAAAAGACAATTCTTGATTGGAAACATGAAAATGTTTTTTGAACATGGAAAATCACTCTTGATCCATGCCCACATGATTTAGAAGTATGTTTTATAGGTTATATGTATGATTTGTGATATGTTCTTAGTGGGAGGCATATTAATTGGTGTCTAACATGTATAGGGGGATGTCCTTGACAGAGATTAGTGACGAGTATTTGGATGTGATTTCAGTTAAGTATATGATATGTATATGTTATATTGAATAAAAATCAACACCATTTGGAATATAATACATGGAAAATCAAGAACTAGGGAAGTAAAAGTGTCTCTAGTATTCTAGGTATATCAAAAAGGGACAAATACCACTTTATATAATATTATGGATACAAAAGAAATAACTAAATAGTTTATGGTGATGGTTTGAGACTAGTAGACCTTCAGATTTGATCCCCTATAGTGGCTTGTGCATGATGATGCTGTGGTTTTTTTATATTTCTCACAGATGTATGAGGATCATAGGACCCCAGAAACCATACATACATCGTAATTTCCAATGTTTATTTCTATATATTATCCTTGTTTTTCTATGTTTTCATTTTAGAATCTTATTTTATAATTTCATTTACATGACTGAAATAAAAATGGCAAATATCCTTTATTCTTTTTTATAGCATATGTTTATTTTATTTTTTATTACGACTCTTATTTTACTTATTTCTCGTCTTATAAATGATTCATTTTAAATATCTCGCATATTGAAAACTATTTTTAAATGTAATGGAATGAGATTTTTCCGAAAAATGGAATCAGGTTACTTATTTTTTATAATAATTGAAAACCATAATTTTCTATGTATTACTTTCAAATTGACAGACCTTGGTTTCTATTTAAAATTTATTTAATAGGTAATGTTATATTTGGAAATTCATTGAGATTTTTAATACCCTAGCCTTAATCAATGTCGTCTTTATCAACTTATGGTGTTTCTTCCATCTCAGACTCTGTCCCTTTAGAGTGATGTTGGTTTAATGGTTGGTGGAGACCAAGTAGGTCAGACGGAGGTCTGTGTTGTTTTATTTCATTCAAGCGCTACTATTTATTTTTAATATTAAGTTTCTATTCATATAATTTTTTACTTTTTTCTAGTTTAAATCAATTCTAATTGTTTTGAAAAGATTCCTAGAAATAGTTGTCTACCTAGGAGGATCGAGAATTCCTATCAAACCTTGTCACATGCCAACTCAATTGAACAGTCCGGGGTTAGCCCAAGTCGGAGAAAGAAAAAATTGTATCATAAGGAGGATCATTATAATTTTTAATATCATTTTTATTAGAGATGGGAAATTTTGGGGAAAGGGGTCACATTTTGAATCGGTCCGCAGTAATCACCATTGTTGACAAGAGATGAGTCACCATGATATTTGGGGTTTGAGTATTTATTTATAATTATGTGTTTATGTTGTTGCAATTTTTTCAGTTTGATGATATTTTTTATTTTTGGGGATGAAAGTAGAAGTTATTTTTTGATACATGGTGAGATTACATAGAGTATTGATCCATTTGGAGCATGTGTGCAGGATTCAATATACTTCCAGTTGTTGGACCATGCTCAGTGGGTGGGATACTAAACCATGTTGTCTGGTAATTCATACCCACTAGTTTCTTGTTATTCTGTTTTAGTATCGGTGATGCTTTAGTATAATATTGTTTAGAGTTTGTGGACTTTGAGAGAAAAATTATTTTTGAAAATGGTTTTTGGACCTAACGAATAGGCTTTTAAAATTAAAATTATTTTAGGAAATGGATTTCATTTAGAAAACAAATTTTTCTTCTAATGGGATTTGTGACTCGAAGGGAGGTTAAAGTGGTCCATTGGATCATAAATTAGATGTGATAGACCATTTTTTGGTCCAATGGAATTCAAAATGTGAAAATGGACTGAAAAATTGGATTGGGTAATTAGGATGAATTTGTATGTAGAAATTTCTTTTAGTTTCAAAAGGGGTAATTGAATTTTGAAATGAGTGAATTTTCGAATGGTGATTTTTAAAATTTGATTATTTTTATGTTTTATGATTTTTTTGTGGTCTTCATTTGGTTAAAATATTATTTGGGTTTGATTTTTTTTGTGATGTGTTGTTTTATGTTCTTGGTGTTTATTTTAAAAATGATAATTACTCGAGTTCATGTTCAATGTTGATTTTTTAATGATTAATGTGGTTTAATGTGTGCCACCCAAAAAGTACAAGATGGTGTATAAAGCGCCTCTTCCTTTTGTTGGCCCTTTCAATACTCCTAGAGGAGTGGTAGAGTAAATCAATTTCCAATCATTTCATTTTTTGGTAGTTATCAATACTTGTTAGAGGATTTCGTGTCGATTGACTAATCTATGAAATTGATTAGGTTTTTGTGAACGCTATATGTCATTATAGTGAGATTTTCCTCCAGTATGTTTGAAGATCTAAGGTTGGACCTATGGAATTGATTATTTTACTATATCAATGAACTGGATTACATTTCTCTAGATATAGTGTTGAGCACTCAATTAGAAGATCCTATTGTTGTTTGGGGTCTCTATCTAGGTATATTGGATCACGTTTTTTAATATAATCTATACTCATTGGGAATCCTGTGGTAGTTTATAGTCTATTTCTTTTGGTGCTCATAAAGGTTTCCCATTCAGTGAAGAGTGTGAATAGAAGTAACCGATTCTGGACAAGGCTCTAATTCATTTCATTACATTAATTCATTGGATAGCTAGATTTATTATTTCCACTATGTTCTATTTGGTAAATCTAATACATCATGAGATAATTACTTTTGGTATTGTTAATGTAACACCCTGACCCTAGAATCGCAGAGTCGGTGCATTATTACATAACATTGGCATGATCACAAAAGATAATGTCTCGAATGACCGATTAGTTTAGTAACCTCGGAAACACTAGATACATTTATATGGTTTTCTTTTCATCATAAGATCAAAAACTACAACAACATTATTTCTAAAGACAACACTAATATCCCAATGACTATCCCTGCAGGTCTGTCATAATATAATTTTTCGCATACTGGGAAAAATAAAACTTAGAAATGGGTGATCTCAGAAGGTCAATAAGGATAAAAATATCGCTGAAACATTCATAAATAATCATGAACATTTATGGTAGTGTATAAATAAAACAAATGCCTTCTAAACACGAAATTCATCATAATATGGAAAAAATAAAATGAAATAATGGCAATTACTTATTAAAATGGATATTCTACTACTATAACAATCACATGTAATATAATTAACCACTTTTATAATGATGTAATGCATAATATCATACATTCATAACCACATAGTAAAGGATTTGTGCCAAGACTATAAATAATATTTTGTCAAGGCCTTGTGTCAAGGAACTAGTTTGTCTCATTAGACCTACCGATTCATCGAGGAGCTATAGTGGGCTCCACCCATCACATTCTAAGTCCAGTGCATTCTTCATATGAACAGTTTTAAACATAACATAAACATTCGTATTAAAAATAGCATTCGAAATGTCAATACTTCCTCCATAAACCATGAATTGTATAAAAAATATCACATCCATAGTCAAACATATCACAAAACCTTCAATTCAATATAGAAGTTTTTTATCATAATAAATCAACTTAAAATAAGCTTAAATCCATTAAAGGGTGGTAACATATATGAAATCAAATCAATTTGAGAGAAATATCTCTTTCTTGAAATAATTTAAAAGTCACATAATTATAAAAGAAAAAAATTACATTGAAAATATTTTTATAAGCTTGTAAGGGAAGCGTTGATGATTTTATAATGGCAGAAAATTGTTGCACCCTCCGTAGAAGTTAAAAAATACATTATTAACTTAATTTTGTCGAAAAGGATAAAAAAACCATGATTGGAAAATGACAGAAAGATTCCTTTATAAACATCTTATAAAAAAAATACAGGTATAAATGACTTTAAACCATATTCTATTAAATAGTAATAATTTTTCGAAATAAATTTTTAAGAAACATGGATGTGGATGAAAAAAATGTCCCCGTAGACAATTATGTATAAACAACCTCAAATAACGAAGAGACTTTCAAATAAACATTACCTTGTACTTAGCCATGGTCGAGGGTAGGTTAACCTCTTATATAATGGTTAAATATTGTTATTAAATTATATAAGAATATTATACAATTATATGATAATATATATGATCTTTTAACATTGGTTTTATAATAATATCATAGTATTATCGTCATTTCAGGTGTTAACTGATTCATTTTCCATTATATTCTTTTCTATGTAAGTAATGTTTTTTATGGATAGTATGTATCATATCCATATTCAGAATGATATTAATACTTTGAACACTATTTTTACTCTTCAAAAGACAATTATTCTTGAATGGATACGATGGGGAATGAATCTCATCGCGTTCGTGGAGACGGTAATCCCTACGTACGCACAAGCGAAGATATCATTATTTTGATATTAAAAAACATATAATTGGATCGTATATCATATATACAGAATTAGTATCATGTTATATTTATTATTTACATTAATTAAACATCATTATTATACCCATCCAAAATAATAATGTATTGAATAACAATTACACCACTACGTGGAGACGGTAATCCGTACGTACACACATATGGTGACATGTCATTAAAATGATGGATAGAAAAATGAATATTGTTGAAAAATAATTATAATAACATCAAAATATATATAGGATACTAGAGATATTATTTTATAATGGAAATAACAATGAAAGAAGATGTGGAAGATGAAAATAACTTGAATGATGGTGGTGAAATTATTACCTCTTCTTCGTGTTCTTCCTTTTGATTTGATCAAAAGGGCTCTTTAAGATGGTATTCTGACTAAATTACGGACTCTAGGATGATGTGAGGGAATTTGAGACGATATTTGGGTAGGTTTTGGCCGTTCCAAAAATCATTGAAGGTGTTAATTAAAGAGAATGGGGAGTTTCCTTTTATAATAGGGGTGAGGGGCACCTTAGGAAAAGCTAGAAATGTTATTTTATAATAAAAACATTTTCTGTTTCTAAGGGCTCAAAAATAAATTATTTAAAGGAGAAGGTTGGGATGGGTCGTAAACTACTCAACCAATAGGTTTTAGTCTGGTTTGAGCCACCATATTGACATTAATATTTAGATTTAACTCTTAGTTAAATAGTTTGACATTTACCATGTCTCTTGGTATTTTTATATTATATGGTTAAGAAACATACTATATACATCCAAGCGAACCCCAAGTGGTTAATTAGTGATACAATTATCTTAATATTAGCCTTTTTTCTGAACCTTATATTTGTAGAAATATAATATCAATTAATAATATAATATTTGTTTTAAAAACTCTTTTATGTCAATTTTTTACACTATTTGGTATTTTGTTTTTCCATAATTCATAACAGAATTATTACATAAAAAATAATTCATCTAACCAACCCTAATATATCATATTTACTTATAAATTTATTGGAATTTATAAAATGTATAAAATTACTTTTATTTGGATATTTATAATATCAATTATTGTAATATTTCATTAATTAAGTAATTACTACATCATCATTGCATCATAAATAAATTAAATTAATTAATGTCTCAAAATATATTAATAAAATAACATTATGTAGAAAATATTTTTTTATCTTTCCAATGGATATTTATAGTCGAATTTAACTTATGTGTAACCCTATATTAAAAATGTTTTAGTTATTAAACATTGATTTGAACTATTTTAACTCTTCTTTAAATTAAATAACAATAATTGTCCTAATCTAATACAACTAGGACAAAAAGGCTCATATTTTATTTCTAAGGACGTATTTGGTGGAATTATACTTTTCTAATTGAATTAAAACATATTTTAGGGTAATAATAATATCATTTTACCCTTAATTTCCCTATTTAATTTTAACCGTGGTAAATAAAAGTAAAAAGTTATTATTCATCAAAAAATATTTTTATCTTATTGAACCACATTTTAATTACTTATATAAATCATGTCTCTCATATTTTTGGAATTCCTCTGATAGAAGCGGTAAAATTAGGTTTTATGTGAATTCGTAAATTTTCCTAGGAGGTGGGTAAAAGACGGTGAAAAGTTCAATAAAATTTTTATATATATAAAATTATTATAAACTAACGCCAATGAATTAAATTGATCATATATAGGTATTATATATCTATTTGGACCTAATATAAAATTAAAAAAAATAATTATTTAAATAAAATTTCGGTTTTAAACTATAACTCAGTGTTTATTCACTATTCATCAACAGTTGAATGTTTTCAGAAAAATACGAAAAATTCACCCTAAGTTAATTAAGATATTTTGAATACAATAAGAAGTCCAATTGGAATGATGAAATTTATAATATTTCAAAAAGTGGGTATTACTATTCATAATGGCTTGTTTGATTGGTTGGGATGTGTGTTAAAACTCGAAGTTGCGTACAACTCATGCAATTGTATTATTCAAAAAAGAAGTGTACCGTGGAAGCTAGGGATGATAAATTCTACCCTACTTCAAATAATTTCACCCTCAACATTTCTAGAATGTTACAACATAAAAATATCTGGGGGGGTTCTTCATCATAAGTTCCTCGGGTTGCCACACAGCCTCTTTCATCTTATGGTTTCTCCATAGAACATTTACTAGACGAGTCTTCCAGTTTCTCAGCACATGTTCTCTTGTATCAAGAATCTAGACATTCTCTTCACAATAAGACCTATTGGGTTTCAGTTCTAATTCCTCATAGGTGGGCACATGTGTTGGGTCAGGCATGTATTTTCTCAAGAGTGTTATGTGGAACACATCGTGATCTTTGGAGAGATTTGGGGGCATTTCCAAATGATAAGCTACATCCCCAATTCATTCCAGAATTTGGAAAGGTCCAATGTACCTAGGAATCAATTTACATTTTGTACCAAACTGTATAACTCCCTTCCATGGAGATACCTTAATAAAAATATGATCTCCTACCTGAAATTCCAAATCCTTCCTTCATTTATCGGCACAGATCATCTACCTACATTGAGCTACTTTGATGTGGGTTTGGATTACCTTCACATTTTCCATCGTTTCGTCAACAAGTTATGGGCCTACAAGTTTTCATTCACGAACATCATCCCAACAAGTTGGTGTGCGACATCTCTTTCCATATAATGCTTCATATGGTGCCATATGAATACTTAAATGGAAGCTATTGTTATAGGAACATTCTACCAAAGGTAAATATTGATCCTACATACCCTGAAGGTCATGTGAGAAGGATCTAAACATGTCTTCTAAGGTTTGAATAGTTCGTTTTAATTTTCCATCTTTTTAAGGGTGGTAGGCAATTCTAAAACGAAGTTCAGTATCCTGGGCTTTCTGAAATCTTTTTCTAGAATCTTGATGTAAAATTTGGATCATGATCAGAAACAATCGTAGGTGGTACTCCATGAATTCTCACTACTTCATTAATATATCGTCTTGTTAGACGTTCAAGTGGTAAATCTTCTCCTATAGCATGAAAATGTGCTGAAATTGTAAGACGATCAACAATGACCCATAATTCATCATTCTTTCTAGGAGTCTTTGGTAGTCCGATGAAAAAGTCCATTGTGATATTATCCCATTTCCACTCAGGTATGGGAAGAGGTTGCAAGACTCCCCCAGACAGTTTCCTTATAGCTTTCACTTGTTGAGAAACCATACATCTTAACACAAAATCAGCAATCTCCTACTTCATGTTGTCCCACAAAAAATCTTCTTTCAAATCATTATACATCTTAGTGCTACCAGGGTGTATAGAGAAATTGAAACTATAAACATCATCCAACAATTCCCTTTTTAGATCAGGTATTTTGGGAACACGAAGTATCATCCCAAATTTCAAAATTCCATCTTCATACACAAAGTCACTCAATATCCCATCATTCACAGCTTTAATCATTATTTGAAAATCATAATAATTTTTCTGAGAACTATTTATCCTTTCTAGTAAATATGGTTTGGAAACCATATGAAAAAGTATTGATGTTTCATCTTCCATGGTTATTCTCATATCTATCTTTAATAGATCCATTAAAATAGGATCACATTCAATTATCATCTGGTTCAAAACTCCATGATCCTTTCTTCTCAATGCATAAGCCACCTTATTTGCCTTCCCCGGGTGGCAGTGTATGGTGCAATCATAATCCTTGTGTATTTCAAGCCATCTCCTTTGCCTCATGTTGAGTTCTTTCTATGAGAAAATATACATCAAACTCTTGTAATCGGTATATATCTCACAATTTTCACCATAGAGTTAATGTCTCCATTTCTTCAAAGCAATGATTACAGATGGTAACTCAAGATCAGGATTAGGATAGTTTTGGTCATGAATTTTTAGTTTTCGTTATGCATAGGAAATAACTGTATCATTCTACATTAGGACACAACCAAGTCCTTTCTTTAAAATATCACTATAAATAACAAACCCATCATTCCCCGTTGGTAGAGTCAAGATAGGATCATTGAATAAACTTCTATTCAGTTCTTCGAAACATTATTTACACTCTTTTGTCCAAAAATAATTAACCCCTTTACATGTGAGATTCATTTATGGGTTAGCCAATCGGCCAAAATTCTCGACGAAACGTCGATAATAACCTGCTAAACCAATAAAACTGCGTAACTCGGTTATACTCGTTGGTTTTGGCCATTATTGGATTACTCTTGTCTTAGAAGGATCAACAGAGATTCCATCCTTAGTGACAATACGACCAAGAAAAGAAATCTCTTGAAGCTAGAATTCACACTTGCTAAACATCCCATATAATTCATTTCATCGAAGAGTCTTTTGGATAATGCACATGTGATTTTCATGATCTTCATAGCTTTTTGAGTATAACAAGACATCATCAATAAATACAACTACAAATTCATAAATATATTCCTTCAATACTCTGTTCATTATATCCATTGAAACACAGGGTGCATTAGTTAGCCCAAAAGGCATTACTGTAAACTCGTAATGCCCATACCTGGTTCAAAATGCAATTTTCGAAATGTCTTCCTTCATTACATGCAACTGATGATATTCAGATCGTAGGTCAATCAATGAAAAGTATTGAGCTCCATGAAGTTGGTAGAATAAATCAACAATGTGTGGTAGGGGATACTTGTTCTTTATTGTAATAAAATTGATATCCCAGTAGTCAATGCAAAACCCCAGAGATCCATCTTTCTTTTTAACAAAAAGGACAAGGGATCCCCTGGAGAAACACTAGGGAAAATAAATTCCTTATTACTCAATTCCTCTAGTTGTTTCATTAGTTCCAAAAATTCCACAGTGGACATTATATAAGTGGTCTTCGATATGGGTCTTGAACCAGGAATTAAGTCAATGGAAAACTCAATTTCTCATTCTGGAGGATGTCCTGGTAAATCCTCTGGAAAAAAATCAACATATTCTTGCACAATAGGTACATCCTCTATTCGAACATTACATTCCTCACCCACAATTATTTCATTTTCTTCCTCCCCAATAGTTGAATTTAGTTGAACTACTGGGGGTGGATCTAGATAAGAATTAGGGTGTTCTGTTTCTGCTCTAAAGATATGGTACTCCTTACCATCATAAAAAAATTGTAACATCCTTCTTCTTACAATAAATTTTTTCATCATGGTCTGAAATCTAATACATACCGCGGGTTATATCAAATTCCATCATGGGTATGACAATGACATCAGTAGATAAATAACATTTATCTTCCTTAATGGGAACTGATTCACAAAACATTGTTGCAATGATACTTCCCTTTAAAGTTTTGACTGAAAAATCCCTTGTTAAATAAAATTGGAAATATCTAATTTTCATAGAAAACTATGAAGATATGAAACAATGATAAGATCTAGAATTATATAAAGCATTGGCTAAACATGAGGAACCCATTAGATTACCTGTCACCATGTCTTTCGGAGCTTCAACCTCCACAGTAGTGATCACATAACATTGGCCTTGATCCCATATCCTTTTCTGAGATAAGATTTCCTGAAGCTTAGGATAGTCATTTTCATAATGTCCCATCTCCCTACAATTGTAACATTGAACATCGAAAGCTTCTTTCTTCCCCTTTCAATCACGAGCTTGGTGGCCCTTTTCACCACACCTATAACAGACTCTCATTCCCTTCATGAAAATTATGGGGTGTTTCTTCATTCATTTACTGCAAGATAGATATTCAACTTTTCCTTTCTTTCCCTTATTTCAATTTCTAGAGTGATCAGTAGATCTCTCCTTCTATTGATTTTCCTTAATGTCATAAGACATAGAAAATTCCTCTTTTTTCTTTATAGATCATAAGACAACATCTTCATACGACAAAAGGTATTGTGAGACTAATGCTCGATGGAGAAATTGTTTTAACCCATCAAAGAAACGATCAATCTTACATCATGGGTAACATATATAATCTTCACCATTCCATTCTAAACATGTAAAGTGAGACTCATACATTGCAACATTATCATCCTCTTTTTTCCTCAGACTCAGAAATTGTGTTTCTATATCTGCTCGATGGTCATGAGGAGAGTATTTTTGTAAGAAAATATATTTAAACTCCCTACATTCAATATTTGATACTTCCTCATATTATTTCATGTTTTGAATAAATGACCACTATTGATTAGCATCTCTTGTGAAGTGGTAAACTGCCATGAAAACTTTTTCCCTTTCACTACTCCCAAGGCATGGAACATTTTTTTATAAGGAATTTATTCATTGCTAATCTGCTAGTGGATTTGTACCCCCATTGGATGTTGGTGGTTGTTTCCTCATGAATCGATCTAACATTGATCTTCCACACTACGAATCAGGGAGCTCTATATGGGTAAGGTTACTATTCATTACCTAAGTGAGTTGTCATAGTATGGTGATTAGATTATCAGCACCAGTTGCATCACCAACTCAACTATAATTATCTTGAGTAAGAGGGAAATCTCTACATGGAGTTCATGCATTGATATAGTTTCCATTCATTCCACTAGGCTCCATTTCTAAA